>CM035128.1:156070946-157270946 GCA_020205605.1 Panax ginseng
GACCTTCAAAGATCAAGAGTTGATGATGATTGAAAAGTTGCAGAATCGTTGAGTTGGTGAATGCTATTGTTGACTCTACGAGTTCCACCAAAGATAAATAGAACAAGTCTCAGTGACATTGAGACTACCAAGGTGGAAGTGAAGCAACTTTGAAGAATGACTCATACAGATCAAAGCTTCACTCAACAAAGATGAGAATGCCACTAAAGATGGCAGCCAAGCTAAGAGCCGAGTAGGCTAAAAAGATAGCATTCAGGAAAGTGGCTGAGTACAAAGAAGATCAAGAGAGCAACTCTACAGATCACCATGAACCAAAAGCTAAAACTAAATAAGTGTAGAACCATATCTACAAAGTATTCAAGAAGGGTTCAGGGATTGATAAGTGTCAGACGAAGACTACTAAAAGCACAGAGACTTAGCAAACCCAGATGGTGATGGTGCACAGCTGACATTAGATGAAGATGAGCTGAAGAAAGTAAAGATCAACTGCACCAAAGAAGATGTGGTCCAGACTCGAAGCAGAATGCAAAGAGGACCACATCAAGCTACTAAGTACAAGAGATGTTCAGAGCTTAATGACATCTTAGCAGCTCAGCACCAACAACATCAATAACTACAACAACAAGAAGCCAGGGCCTGAGGGGTCCTTGTCCGAAGGGACTAAATGAAGATTCGAAGCCTGCGTTGGGCTTGAAGAGTTCTAGGGAACTAGAGAAGTTCCAAAGCTGCTGGCCTTGAAGGGTTCTTAGTGAACTGAAGTCCCAAGGCTGCTGGCCTTGAAGGAATCTTAGTGATTCAGGGTGCTGCCCTTCCTTAGTGGAAATCATGCTAGTTGAAAGCAGAAGAGTGGATTAGGAGCTTGAGTTTATGAAGCACTTAAAACCCCTTGTGTCTTTTACTTTATGTCATTTACATTATGTACATTAACTGCTATAACTGCTATGTATGTTTTAACTGTTTACCACTGAACTAACTCTACGAACAATGTATGTATGATTATGGATATATCAATGAAGGGGATCTTTTACTTATTCCGCTGTACTTGAAAAGATTCTTATGTTTGTCATGTGCTACTTAATGAGCAATACAACTTAATAGAAAAAAAGTATTTTGAAATTCTAAGGATCTATTCAACCCCCCCCCCCTTCTAGATCTATATTGTGCCTACTAGGAACTAACATCATATACTATATCTATTTAATATAAAATATATATAATATAATATTAAAAATCAAAATTTATTGTTTGATTTTTCAAAGTCATAACGAGATATTCCTATAAAAAAAGTTTTTAAATTTATCTAATTTTTAATAAATTTAGTAAAAAAAATATAAACGGTTTATAATTTTAATAATTATATTTTCTAAAATTAGATTAATTTATATTCATTTTAATTTAAAAATTTACCGGAGAGTTTTACGACTTTTGAATTTTCCATAAAATCTCTCTGTAATTTTTTTACTGGCGATTTGAATTTCTACCTTTGTGTTTAATATTTGGAAGTCTTTAAAAATGAGGTCAGACTTTGGATATGGGTTGATAGTTATAACTTTTCTTCTAAAGTCTGTCAAACTCTACCATTTGATAAAAATCTAAAAAATTAATGACTTTTTGAATATCAAAATACTTTTATAGACTTTATAAAAGTCTCAATTCAATACCACCTAACTTTTAAAGACATTACAAAAGTTGTAATTGAATACCACTAAACTTTTATAAACTCTTTAAATGTCTTGATTGAATACAACCAAACTTTTAAAGTTTTTAAAAGTCTTTAAAATTCTTAATTGAATACACCCTCCTTAATGGTAAATGGGTGATGGTTCTCTGATGGTGAATGGGTGATGGTTTTCTTATTAATGATTTTAGGTTTCAGACTTCCATAAGTGAAAGAGATGGTGAATGGGTGATGGTTCTCTAATGGTGAATGGGTGATGATTTTAATTACCATGAAAGAGATGGTTATCTGATGGCTATAACATATACTAATAATTAATATTATTTTGATCTTACCGAGGTAACCAAACTGTCATACCAAAGTAACCAATCCACTTTCACACCTTCAGTTTTTTCATAGTGCAGTTGGTAACCAAACCTTCACACCAAGGTAACCAAACCTTCCTACCAAGGTAACAAAACTTTCATACCAAGGTAACCAATCCACATCCACACCTGCAATTTTTTCATAGTGCAGATGGTGGCCAAACATTCATACCAAGGTAACCAATTCAGTGTTATTAGGTTACCAATTTATTTTGAATGTGATGCAGTTGGTAGCCAAACCTTCATGCAGTGGGTAGTCAAACCTTCATACTAAGGTAACCAATTCAGTTTTATTAAGTTACCAATTTATTTTGAATGTGATGCAATTGGTAGCCAAACATTCATGCAGTTGGTTGCCAAACTTTCAGACCAAGGTAATCAATTCATACTGCAGGTGTGGAGGTAGAGTGGTTACCTTGGTATAAAGGTTTGGTTACCTTGGTATAAAAGTTTGGTTACCTTGGTACAAAGGTTTGGTTATCAACATTTCATTACACATCACTCTCTTATCTCTCTCTTTCCTATGCAGTGTTCTTATTTTCCTTTGGATATGAAATTGGAATTAAAATTTTCGGACATGAAGAAATTGTGAAAAATTAAATATCTACCTCCTTTTTCCATCCCATCGACCATTTTGTGGTTAACTCTCGCTCTGTCTCACCGGTGAAAGGGGGAGGAGGAAGATGACGTTGCCAAACCTTCAGACCAAGGTAACCAATTCAGTTTTATTAAGTTACCAATTTAGTTTGAATGTGATGCAGTTGGTAGTCAACCATTCATACAAAGGTAACCATTTTAGTTTTTGTGGGTAACCAAATAGTCAAAATAATTTTAGAACAGTAAGAGTTACATCTATTTATTTTTAAACTTTTTGTAGGGCGAATTTTCTTCTTCTCCTCATTGGCGCTTTGGACAACGGAGATTCGTAGCGAAGTAGCGGAGGAGAGGGCTATGTGAGGGAGATCAAGATTTGAATTTGAATATTTGAATTTGAATTATTATTTTAAATTTATTTTTGTTGTTAGATCCCATATATTTGAATTTGAATTATTAGTTATGGTAGATATTTCTCCTTAATTTTAGGTTTCTTTATTAATATGAATTGCGTTAATTTTGTAATTATTTTGTGTATGTATTATTTTTGTAAATACTTTCTAATTATTGTATATTAGTGTTAAGGACCCTTAAATATATGGGCTATATGTATATATACATTATACAGGCGGGCTATGGCGACGAGTTTTTGGGCTAAGGCGATTTAGAATTTCGTGTGAAGAGAACTACATTTGACCTAGCTAATAGGTTTATATGAGTTTAAGTTTTGATTATTCTATAAAATTGAAAATTTATATTTATTGTTTTAATATTTATTATGTTTTGTGCGTGATCTCTTTTTCTTTTTCAGGAAGGAGGTGTTAAACAGACTGTGGATGCTTGATGATGGATTTTTGTGGGTTACAAAAGTAAAGGTTTGTTTGAATGTAAAGTAAAGGTTTGGTAGGCATACCTGTAAATGAGCTTTGTTTGAATTGATTTTTTTGGTTAAGATAATGGCTATAGAGATTATTTATTAGGGAGAAGGTTCAAAAATGTCCCTGACTTTTACCCCGATGTCTACCGAGCACCCTATACTCTCTTTTTTCAAAAATACCATTAACGTTATATTTTTTGGGTCGCTCGTGCCCCTGCCGTTAACAGAAGTCAAACGGGGTTAAAATTTCGCTGACGTGGCTGACACATGGAAGTTTAAAGGGAGAAGGTTCAAAAATGCCCCTGACACATGTAAATATGTCATTTAATCAAAACAAAAAAAATACTAAAATTCAAAATAAAAAAAACATAACATATTTACATCATTTAATCAAAATACTAAAATTCAAATTATTTTGTTAACTAATCAAAACAACTAATTAAATAAAACAAGTTATATAACATATTTACATCATTTAATCAAAATACTAAAATTCAAAACAAAACATATTTACATCAAATACTAATTAAAAAAAACTAAAATACTAAAAACTAAAAAAATTAAATTAAAAAATAATAAAATACAAAGATTCAAATTATTTTATTAATTAATCAAAACAATAAAAATTTAAATTACACCATCAAAAAAATATTAACGTTTTTTAACATATCAACTACTATTAAAAAATATTAACGTTTTTAATATCAAAAATATTAATGTTTTTAATATTTTTAATATCAAAAATTAACATTTTTAAAAAAATTAAAATATTTTTATATTTTTATATCAAAAATATTAACGTTTTAATATTAACCTCATATCAAAAAAATTTAATATTTTTAAAATATTAACATTTTTAATATCAAAAATAATTAATAAAATATTAACGTTTTTTAATATCAAAAAATTAAAAAAATTTAATATATTTAATATCAAAAAAAAAAATTAATAGCTTTTTAAAAAAAATTAAAATATTTTAATATTTTTATATCAAAAAATATTAATGTTTTAATATTAACCTCATATCAAAAAAAATTAATATTTTTTAAATATTAACATTTTTAATAACAAAAAATATTAACATTTTTTAATATTTTAATATCAAAAAGTAACGCTTTTTAAAAAAAATTAAAATATTTTTATATTTTTATATCAAAAAATATTAACGTTTTAATATTAACCACATATCAAAAAAAATTAATATTTTTAAAATATTAACGCTTTTTTAATATCAAAAAATATTAATAAAATATTAACTTTTTAATATCAAAAATATTAACATTTTTAATATTTTAATATCAAAAAATTAAAGTTTTTAAAAAAAAAATTAATATTTTATATCAAAAATATTAACGTTTTAATATTAACCTCATATTAAAAAAATTAATATTTTTAAAATATTAACTTTTTTAATATCAAAAATATTAATAAAATATTAAAAGTATTAACGTTTTTTAGTATCAAAAAATATTAACATTTCTGATGTTATATAGATGTACTCCCAATAAAAATTTTACCAATTTTGGAGTTAACTACAAGGAGTTATAAGGGCTTACTTTTAAAATAGTATTTTCTCATAAAATCCATAACTCCTAATCTATATATCCAAAAATCGTCATTTTTAGACACAATCAAGAAAACTCATCAAATTATCATTTCAAATTTTTCCATAATTTTTGAAGGTCAGAAAAATTATGAAACATGATAAACATAATAATCCTTAAAATCCCTTACCTCAAAAGAGCAGTACTTCTAACTGAAATATCGGATATGGCGCTGAAGGAAACTTGCACTCATTAGCAACTCTCAAAGTGTCAAAATACTCACAAAATACGCTCGATAATATAGAGAGAGAAAGAGAGAAAGCTTATGTTTTTGGTGTGATTTTTAATTCTAACTTAAGCGCCTATTTATAGAAAAATGCTAGAACGCCAAAGGAGACTAAATTAATAAAATATATTATTATTTTCTCCTTTCTCCTACGCAGCCATATTTGAGAAATCAGCAGCCACCACACTTGAAAATTAATTCTAGCACATGTTTACTACACCAACCAAAAAGTAGGTCCCACCCAATTTTAATAAAAATTATTTTATTTTTTAAAACTTCAATAATTCATAGAAAATAGCCTGTTTATCAGAAAAATACGAATTTTATGTCCATTCCACACGAAATCGAATTCTCTACAACTTTGTAGCTTTGAGTTTTTCCAAATTCTAAACAGAAAATATCCAAAATTCACAAACGGACGATTTTCAACACCGTTTCAACACCTTTTAAAATTCATAACAAGTCATGCGTTAATTTTCAACGGTTCAAAATTTGTGGACATATACTCAACTCATATATGTATAACATATCCAAAAATCACAACGATCCAACGGTCGGATTAAAATTACAACTCACGCAATAAAGCTTTAAGAACACCGATTTGAGTTTTTAATACTTCCAATCCGACAAAATACTAATAAAATACCTCAACATTAATTCCTTCATTTATAACCACATAAATAAATTCATCATTTATATCCACATCAAATAAATATTTTCTTATCATATAAATCAATAATTAATTATTCACAAATAATATTACAGAATCACAATTATGATGACGAATGGTTCTCGGGAAAGAGGGCTTTCCAATAAGGATTTCTCCTTACTGGCGCGCAATTAGGTGACCAAACCTCTCCTTGACAGAACTTTCTAGACATTGCCAATAATTCTATCTAATGATATTATTCAAATAATATGAATTATTGATCTGATAATGGAAAATACTATGCAGTGACAATTATTGACACAACAATAATATAAAATATCAACGCAGCAATTATTGAATCAATAAAATAAAATATTGAGCAATAATTCTTTGTAATAATTATTAGAGTAGTGCCTTCTTATATAAGAATCAATAATTCAAAAATATTGTGCAATACCATGTCTTCTTGCAACCACCACGCATATTAATGTATTTTAACCATCGGGTATTCCAACAAAGTTAATTGCAGAATAACTACGTCGTTATTTATAAAAACTCAAACTTATCGTTTTTCTTCATCCGATGAGTTATACATTATGGGGCCCCACAAATGGCTTGCAAATCGTATGAATATTCCCCGACAACAAGAATATTTCACGACCAAACAAATATTCCCCGACAGAAATGAGTATTTTATAACCACTTGCGTATTTTAAAATATTTCATATATCACCCTTAACTTTAACTTTTTATCAATTAATCATTTACTGAATAACAATTATAAGAAAAATTAAATACTTTTGTTTCAAAAATTCGGGGTCTTACAAAAAACATAGCAAAAAAATTCAACACAAGCATCTTAATAATAAACTATTATGATTATCCCACACCCAAATATGAAAAATCTATCAACGATCAGTACAAGTTATTCCAACCAAGAAAAGCATATCTAGAATAGAAAAATCAATATCTCATAAATGAAACTCTATCACAAAGAGAATTAATCAATTATCTCATATAAAAAGTAAAATTCAATACAAAAGTGAATAAAATACTAGTAATAAAAAAATAAACAAGAAAATTGAAATATTATCCCCACACACACACACACACACACACACACACACACACACACACACACACACACACACACACACACACACACACACACACACACACACACACACACACACACACACACATATATATATATATATATATATATATATTGGTTAATATTATGCCCAAAAATCTTCCCTCTTTCTCGCACCGCGTCCCTGCTCTAACTCTCCCACTCTCATTTTAGCAGCCGCATAGTAAGAAAAAAAGAAATACCATGACGGCTCAAGATCGATCAATGGCAAGTTCCCCTAATCTTTCTTCTAGATCGGCGACTCAACTCCCTCACTTACATCTGCAGTACCTCTCTTTCCCCACTCTCAACTTCCTTTAACCCTAACCAATGACCACTGACCAATGAGTTATCGCGGAGAAAATTAGAGATTCTCTCTGTACTTCGTAAGTAAATTGAATTAATTGCTATTAGTCGAATTTACTTTCAAAATAATTTCTTTACTATGTATTATTTATTCATATTCAGGTTAATTTGTTCATTTTGTCAATTCCTCAAAAAGAAATGTTTTGTTCTAAAATTTTTGAATGCTAATGGTTAGGCCCTGTCCGCTGATTCTTTTGTAAATATGTTTTACTTCTAAAATGGGTTCTATTTTGGTTGGTTTCAATTACTTTAGGATGTTTAACATACTTTTTTGTTATGAATATTTTTTGTATGTATAAAAGTGTTTAGCTAGAATTTGTTTGAATTGTATCTCAAGATTGATGGTTTTAATGGACTTTTGTAGTACTAGTTTTATGCAATTCCAGTCGTTTTAAATAATTTCTATTTGATTGGGGGTTTATGTATACATACCACATTAGAGTGGATAAGCTTCAATAAATTATTTATGTATTTAGTGTGAGAGACTATCCCACAACAGTGCTACAAGGCCAATGTGGGGTTCTCAGGCCATTGTCAAATTAACTTTGATTGGATGCTTTTATCAAATTCCTGAAATTGTATTACTAATTCATATACCTACATCTTTGTATGTAGTTGTATTCACACATGTATGTATGCATGTTTGTGTAAACTAATAAAATCCTATTAAATTGACAAGAAGCCGTTACCAAATACGTGGTTCTTGATCTTCAGATAAACTTCTACATTTTAGATAATAGGAGTCTGATTACAACTAATATCCACAGTGATTAGATGTACTCCAATTTTTAGTTGTGCATGTGTCTAACAAGAGAATTAATCTTCTCAATGCTCTAGATTCAAAATTAATTCAATTCAAAATCCTGTAGGTGGTGACAGTTGGGTTCATAGAGGGAGGCAAAGCTGCTAATGTAATTCCGGAGACCGTTAAATTTGGAGGAACTTATAGAAGTTTGCGTTCTCAAGGTCTAGTTTACCTCAAGGAACGCATCAAAGAGGTAAAATTTGCACCCAATTATTTTGAATGTCTGTAGTATGGTCTTCATGGATTGTGGTAAACTTGTCAATTATTGATATTTATTGTCATTCAGATTATTACTGTGACGCCCCCAAAATAGGTATACATCACCCATTCTGAGTCGCCAAATACATGGTACAGAAAATAACTACAACTTTATTATTACAATTGTCGTGCAAAATACGACAACACATACTGTGAGTTTAAATACAATATTGTCTTTTAGACAATATCCACACCCAAATAAAGTCCTTATTACAATTATTGATGCACTATTTTACAAAATTAGTGAGGATTGCTAAAACAACTATCTAGGACCATCACTCTATACCCCGACTGGTTCCTGCTATGTTCTCGCTTCCTGAGAAGAAAAATAGAACAAAAAGGAAAAGAGTGAGCTCAACTAGCCCAGTAAAGAATATTATGACTAAGATAATATACAAAAAATTATCCTTATTCTTCAACAGGAAAAAATCTGATAGAATATAATAGACAACAGGTTTTAGATCAATAACTGCAGCGAAAACAACAATTCATTAGAAGAGTTAAGTAGAGAATGAAATCTACTATCATCTATGAATTTAAAAGTCCATCATCAATATTTTATCCTTGTAACATCAATCAATATACATCTTGAATCAAATATTCATCTTTGCACTACGGGCCAAAGATATTCATTTCATATCACCAGGTTGGTCATGTTCATCTCAACACTGCTCATCTTCTGCACTACTGGCCAAAGATATTCATCAGGTAATCATTCATCTTTACACTACAGGCCAAAGATATTTATCAAGTATCACCATTAAGGACTGAGGATGATGAAAAACATTTTAGAGAACGAATCCAGTGAGACAGAAGGACAAAAATTAGGGATTCGTATTTTGGTTTATCCAAATTCAATAATACTCCATAATAACTAATTGTGAAGTAGAATTTAAAAATAAAGATCAAATCATGGATACAATCAAAGATAGTAACCATAAAAGACATCTGGGATGAAAAAAAGAGAATTTTATTTTTCGGTGAATAATGTAGTATTCGTGAATAGTGTCGTATACGTGAATAGTGCCGTACACATGAATAGTAACTCTGACACAAAAAGGTAGAAATTTTACAATAAAATTCATATCAATATTTTGGCATAATGATATTGAAGAAAATAATATCATTTGCGAAGAAAATAACATCCCTTACCTCAAAATAACAGTATTTCTGATCGAAATATCGGATGTAAAGTCGAAGGAAACTTGCACTGAATAGCAACTCTCAGAGTATCTAAATACTCACAAAATACGCTTGATAATATATAGAGAGAGAAAACTTATTTCTGGTGTGATTTTCAATTCTAACATAAACGTCAATTTATAGGAAAATGCTAGAACGCCATAGGAGACTAAATAATAAAATAATAATATTTTAAAACCAATTTCTACGCATGCTTCATTTGAGTTGTTGAGCAGCCAACTTGGAAGAAAAATAGCAGCCCACATGTTTTTGAAAAACAAAAGTGGGTCCCAACCAATTTTAATAAAAAATATTTAATTTCTGAAACTTCAATCATTCATATAAAATAGCCCTTTTATCAGAAAAATACGAATTATATGTCCATTTCATATGAAATCGAATTCTCTACAACTTTGTAGCTTTAAGTTTTTCCAAATTCCAAACCGAAAAATCAAAAATCTACGAATTCAATACCTCATAAAATTGATAACAAATCATACGTTAATTTTTAACGGTTCAAAATTTGTGGACATATACTTAACTTATATATGTATAACATATCCAAAAAATCACAACGATCCAACGGTCGGATTAAAATTATAACTCACGCAATAAAGCTTTAAGAACACTGATTTGATTTTTAATACCTCCATTCCGACAAAAATACTGATAAAATACCTCAACATTAATTCCTTCAATTATATCCATATAAAAAAAATAAATATTTCCTTATCATATAAATCAATAAATAATTATTCACAAATAATATTACAGAATCACAATAATGACAACCAGGCCGTTCCTAGGAAAGAGAGGACTTTTCGATAAGGATTTTTCCTTACTGGCGCGCAATTAGGTGACCAAACATCTCTTTGATAGAACTTTCTAGACATTGCCAATAATACTATCTAATAATATTATTCAAATAATATGAATTATTGATCTGATAATGTGAAATATTGTGCAGTGACAATTATTGAAACAACAATAATATAAAATATCAACGCAACAATTATTGAATCAATAAAATAAAATATTAAATAAAGAATTATCGTAACAATTATTGAGTAGTAGGCCTTCTTACGTAAGAATCAATAATTCAAAATGTCGCATCTGAGTATGCTTCTTGTGCAATCACGCCAGACATCGTATTTTAACCACCGGTATTCCAACAAGTGTTTAATTGGTAATAACTACGTAGATTATTTATTTGTCGTTTTCTTCATCCGACAATTATTCCGTTATGGGGCCCATAAATGGATGCGTCGTCGTACGAATATTCCCCGACAATAAGAATATTCCACGACCAAACGAATATTCTCCGACATCAATGAATATGTTATAACCACTTGTTTAATTTAAAAAATTTGCACATTTCACCCATAACCAAAGTGTTATCTCAAATTACCACCTTATTATTTCAAGATAATAAATAGAGAAATTCAATTTTATTTATAATAAGTTGGGGTCTTACAATTATGTTTTTCGAAAATTGCAAAAATTTGTTTTTGAATAATGCTACTTGTCTAAAATATGTCTCAAGTACAAGTCATAATTGTGTTTGGTATATAATGATTGCTTAGGACCCACCATAATGTTGAACAACTAGTATAATCTTGACATGGCATCTTTTTTCTTTAGGACATTTCATGAAAAATTACTTGTATTTTCATTGTATAGTTATGCTTTTATAAATGCACGTGCCAATGAGATTATGACTTCATCCTTTGTTCAAATCTTCAGAAAAACTCAGTAAGAAAAAAAGTATGGTCCATCTTTAATACATTCAATTGTCTATATATTTTTTCCTCTTTAGTCCTTCGCACTGTAAAATCAAATTTGTCTACAAGGTAGCAGCTCGATCTTATGTCAAATGGAAACAGGATTGTAAGATCTCCACAAGTGGATTGACAGCCGGGCATGACCAGATCAGATGGTGTAACAGAGTGAGCTGCTACTTCTACTCTTTCTGCTAATAGTAGTACTGCAATTAAGGTTTGTAATTGAAAAGGCATCTCATGAAAGCCCATGGCTTTTTTACTTTTTTGTTGAAACTTTTTTGTGTGTGTTTGTCAAATGCCCTGAACTGGTACATAATAGGAATTGGTTTCCTTTTGTAAGGCCTCTCAGGTCTTCTTTGTCAATGAAGGATATAAGTATACATCATAAAATTTAATGCAGAGCTTAATAAAGACCTATTTGTTTCATCTTAAAATTAAATAATGTTAGAAAATGTACGTGATTTTCGTTGAAGTACTTTAGTGATTTCAAAATTATTAGTTACATTTCTGCTTCTAAATTATAAAATTATATGAGGTTTTTAATATGTTATTGTACTTTTTACTTAGTTGATTTAGTAATTATAGATGGAGTAATAATCAGGAAAAAAATAAGCTGCAAGCCTGAATAATAGTTTAATAACATTGTACATATTAAATCAAATAACTAAATTTGTTACCAATAAATCAAGCAAGTAAGACCTCATGAATATTGGTGAAATGCATAAACTAATGATTTTGCAGTTATATGCTTCTTGAAACTCCAATATGCATTTCCAAAATATTTGTTGTTGAAGCTGGCCTTGTACGTTTGCATTCACGTATCAGATGCATACCTGCTTGGTTTGTGTTATTCTTGCACATTTAAATATTTATTCTTCTCAACATCACAATTTTATAATTCGTTTTTCCTCATTTGAGACTAAAACAACTTATTTTTTGTTGGTAGTATTTCAAGATGGATCTGGTAAATATCAAGAGAAACTAGTATTTTGTAAAGTTTCGAAGCATATATATAAGGAGAAAAATTGTAGTCAAGTCAAAAGATATTTTGGATTGGCTCTCCGAGAACCCAGAGGTCAAAAATGATTTGTACTCGAGATATTCCCGTTACCATCTGATGCACTACATCAAAAAGTGTCATATCAAAAATTTGAAGAGAAAGGAGAGGAAGAAGGTAAAATTCAATTTTCATTTATGCTTGTAATCTCTGTTGTGTTGTAGTTGCAAGTTTTTCTGAAGTGTTGTTTTTAACTGCTATAGCTGTTATACTTATGGTATATTTATTTGACTTGGACAGGGATTGTAGATCACTAACAAAGCAAATACTGCATTAACTTTCAAAAATGATGAAAGAAAAAGATCAGCTCCCATTCCATGTATGTAGCTAATTGTATTAATGATTTGGTTTATTTCATGTATAAAATTCAGTAGAATTTTATTATTCTGGTTGCCTTGCCCCCCATATCATGGACCTTTGATATCTTAGCTTTTCCTAGTCATTGTGTTTTGGCATCAAAATAGATGTCTCATCTTTGTGAAGTCAGTTTCATTTCCATTTTACAATAGTTAAAGTTCCTCATATATTTGTTAATATTTTGCTTAAAATATCACAGCTGGATGTTGCAAGCAATATACTATAATTTTGGTGGTTTTTAATTTTTCTGTGATTTAACATATGATGTATATGCAAAATAGCATATAATCTATTTATGTGTTTCATCTGTTTTTCAATATAGTTGAGGTGAAGAGCAGTTCTGATGGTTTCATGATCAAAATAAGAGATTATCGACATTTAAGATGTGACCATATCAACCCTCAAGGATTATTCTTCATCAGGGACTATTCTTGTAGGACCCAATTATGAAGAGGATGAAATTATCTCGCTGACCTGGGTATGTTCTGCCCTTACCACTTAAAAATTCCCAAGTTATCAATAAATGTATCTTTCCAATGTCTGCTGCAACATGTTGAATTCTTGGTAAATAAATCTATGATGTCTGTGATTATAGTTAGCATCATTGGGGCATATACTGTATGGAAATTTGTCGTCTCAAAAAAAGTTTTTCCACATTGACTAATAGCCTCAACTTTTTCATAATTGTTGTCCTTTCTATATAGAAATCTAAACATTGTTATTTAAGATTGTGTGATGGTATTTAAGATTGTGTGATGCTTGTGGTTGTTGAATGTGACTGAATTCTGACTTGAGGTCAACATATAATAATAATCTACAACTTGTAATAGAAAATATGTTTACCACTATGCTTACTGAAATTAATTCATGAAATGGCCGATTAAGATTCTAATTTTTTCTTGTAACAGAGCAATCATATAGTCGCACTAAAGGTTCTTTTTCTATTTGGATTTGTAGCAAATGATATTGTGATTGCCTATTTGTCTTTTTTTACTTATGAGCAATACGGTGTACATTAGTACCACGTAGCAACTCTATTGTCTTTTGTGTATTGATTTTGGCACTAGTGCCTCTGGTGACCTATTTGCCTTCATTTTCTGGACTTGCTATTATTTTAAATATGTGCAGGAAGACTGCTTCTACGACTTGCCTTACAATACTGGGTATCAAATTTGTGTGCTACGTTTATGGAAGACAATGGACGAAATTATGAAGTGTACTCTCTCTATATATGTAGATATATACTTTGATTGAAGAACTGTGGTAGCTTTAGATGTTTAATTGTAAAGATAATGAATGATTATGTAGTGAATGATTTTATTAAGTTAATAATATTTTAGTTTTTTATATTTTTGCCATTATTTACTATGGAAATATTGAGTCAGCTAGGTACACAAAAAGAATGTCAAATTTTGATTTGGCAACAATGTAATTTGTTATCAAAGTATTGAACAAATTTTAATATAGCAATAATTTTTTATACATTTAGCAACAAATTTTCGTTGCTAATAGCATTAAAACTTTATATTTGGCAACGAAAAATTAACCTAATAACAACGGAGAGGATATTATTACTAATACTAAAATAAAAGGTAACATTTTTTATCATTGCAAATCATATCAACTTTCGTTGCACATAAACAAACGGAAACATATAATGTCGTTGCTAATCGACGACTTTTGTTGCTATTGAAAAATAACCAGCAACAAATATTTTCGTTGCTGATTCAGCATAATATCGTTGTCAAATAATATAATCAGCAACGAAAAATCGTTGCTAAAAAGTTTATATTCCGCAACGAAAGTAAGCTTAGGTAACAATTTTCATAAATTACTGCAACGAAAAATGTCATTGCAAAATGGTGTCAATTGCAACGAAAATGCATGGTCGTTGCAAAAAAAGAGTTCATTTTGTTGCCAATTAGCAGGCTTTTGCAACGAAATGGGGTTTTTAGCAACTACATTTTAATTATTCTATAACAATATATTTTGTTGCTAAGGGATCGATGTCTCTGTACGAAAGCCAAATTTCGTTGCAAAATGTATTACTTTTGGCAACGAAAAAAATACGTTAAATTCTGTAACAATTAGCAACGCTATCATTCAAGAACGAAAAGACTTAACGACGAAGAAAGTCGTTACAAAACCCTTTAGCAACGAAATTTGGCACCTTTAACAACGAAAAATCGGTTGTTGCTGAAGCCCCATTTTTTTGTAGTGTATGTTAAAAGTTATCTTTGGCATATAGTGAAAAGATGAATCGTTGATTGATGAATATCTTTAGCCCGTAGTGTAAAGATGAACTGTTGATTGATATCTTTGGCCCGTAGTGCAAAGATAGAAAATTGATTGGTATGGTCATGACCATTGTTGTTACATTTGAATGTCTTTGGTGTAAGGTGTAAAGATGATATGATTATTGAGTGTCTTTAGTCTTTATGGCAAGGACATTGAGTGAAAGTTCTATTAAAGCCTTTGTGTCAATGAGAAAATGTTTACTTACATTATTATAAGCATGAATTATCAATTTAACTATAATCTTTGGTGGTTCAGGTGAATATAGGTGATAAAAGTTCTTTTTGTTTTGGGTATCACAAAAAATTGTTGATGGGTATTACAGGAATGAAATATTAATGATGGACTTTAATTTGGAGGGGATAGTAGACATTATGTTCTTCTTGACTCTTCTAATGGATTGTTGATTCCGCTGCAATTATAGTTGAAAACTTTTATCATCTACCATATGTTCTAAATATTTGATTTATTAATGATGAAGACTATTGATAATTTAATTATCTTTAGTCATAATATTCTTTATTGGGTTATTTGTGCTCACCCTTTTACTTTAAAATTCCTTTCAGGTAATAAGAGTGTAGCTGGGTCTAGCGGGGATAACAGGGGAATAGAGTAATGGTCTGTGATACATTATAAAACAGCACGATAATATATAATTGTATTGAGGACTTAAAATGTGTGTGTCATATTTTATACATCATTTAATAAATAATTTTGGTGAACAACAATAAGATGATGAGAACCCAACTTTGAAAGCATCAAAAATGCACCCCATTAGATTGAGATTGACATAATTGTACACTGAGAGCTTAAAGGGTGTGTTGCCTCTATCATACACAATGTCTAACTACATACAAATTCGTATTATCATAAAATATGGCTGTGCACATCCACTTGTTGATTATATCTATGAGCACTACCTATATAATCTTGGAGTATAGTTGGAATATAATCCTCAATTTGAGACAATGGAGATAATTATATGACAAGAAGATACACACCATTGGAATGAACATGATAGTAATCTTCTTGTTCTTCTTTGGGGTTTATTGGGTCAACCAAGGTTAATTCTCAAGTCCTGTGATATCTATTATAACTTAGATGCATAGTTTTTCATGTATGAAGGCTTCCTTAAGCATTTTCTAAAAATTTTAATTCCTAAAATAGTTATCGACTGTACCTTTATGTAAAGTATCATTGGTTTGGAGTGTGAGTACTGTTATTTGTATTGAAACTCGCATGTTATGTGTTGTCGTATTTTGCACGACAATTTAATTGTTGTAAATAAGAATTTTGTATTTTGATTATGTGGTATGTATTTGGCAACTCAAAATGGGTTGTGTGGACCTATTTTGGGGGGCGTCACAATTGGTATCAAAGCTTAGGGATATGGTCTCTAGCGGAGATCTGAGACTAGAACTAGGAGGAGAGGCGAGTCATATCCTTAGCTAGTATGTATCCTAACTAAGCTGAATTTTCTTACTTAATAAGTTGATAAATTGTGATATGTCAATTAACCTTTTTTTTGAAGTTGTATTCTAGAATTAAATCTGAAATCCAAAAGATGGGCAATGCAGAAATCATGATACAGAGAAAATGATTGGGAATATACAATTTGAAATGAAAGCAAGGTATTCTCACCTCTTCGAACTACCAGGTACGTAAATTTTGGAGACAAAATTTCATAAGGAGGGGAGATTGTAAGACCCCGAATTTTATGAAATAAAAGTATTCAATTTTTCTTATAATTATTATTTTATTTAGTAAATGGTTAAATTGATAAAAGGTTAAAGTTAAGGGTGATATGTGAAAATTTTACAAAGTAAGCAAATTGTCATAAATATTCGTTTTGTCGGGGAATATTCTTACGACGGCGTAATCATGGTGGACCACATAACATAATAATTGTCGGATATAGAAAGAGACATAAATAACATTTTTTTAAAAAAATAACGGAATTTTTTTTACCATTAACTGTTAAAATTCCCGGTGATAAAAGTACAGTAATACACGTGGTTGCACAGTAATACACGGTAATGCACAATATCTCTTATTATTGATGCTTACGTAAGAAGTTGCTCAGTGTTTGATTCAATAATTGCTACAGTGACAATTCACTACAAAAAATGGGGTTTCAGCAACAACCAATTTTCGTTGCTAAAGGTGTCAAATTTCGTTGCAAAAGGGTTTTGGCAACAACTTTACTGTCGTTGCGTCTTTCATTGCGCAATGAGCATTGCTAATTGTTCCGCAACGAACGTTTTTTTCCGTTGCCAAAAGTAATACATTTTGTAACGAAATTTGGCTTTCGTACAGAGACATCGATCCTTTAGCAACAAAATGTATTGTTGCAGAATAATTAAAATTTCGTTGCTAAAAATCTCATTTCGTTGCAAAAGTCTGCTAATTGGCAACGAAATGAACTCTTTTTTTTTTTGCAACGACCATACATTTTCGTTGCAATTGACACCATTTTGCAACTACATTTTTCGTTGTAGTAAATTATGAAATTTTTTGCCTAAGCTTGCTTTCGTTGCGGAATGTAAACTTTTTAACAACGATTTTCGTTGCTGATTATATTATTTGACAACGACATTATGTTGAATCAGCAACGAAAATGTTTGTTGCTGGTTATTTTTCAATAGCAACGAAAATCATCGATTAGCAACGATATTATATGTTGCCGTTTCTTTATATGTGCAACGAAAGTTAATATAATTTACAACGATAAAAAATGTTGCCTTTTAAGTTAGTATTATAACAATATCCTCTCTGTTGTTATTAGGTTAATTTTTCGTTGCCAAATATTATATTTTTAATGTCATTAGCAACGAAAATTTGTTGCTAAATGCATAAAAAATTGTTGCCATATTAAAACTTTTTCAATGCTTTGATAACGAATTATATTGTTGCCAAATCAAAATTTGACATTGTTTTTGTGTACCTGACTGACTCAATGTCCCCATAACAAATAATGACAAAAATACAAAAAACTAAAATATTATTAACTTAATAAAATCACCCACTACATAATCATTCATTATCTTTACAATTAACCATCTAAAACTACCACAGTTCTTCAATCAAAGTATATATCTACATATATAGAGTACACTTCATAATTTCGTCCTCCTTGTCTTAGTAAACATAGCACGAAAATTTGATACCCAAGATTGTAAAGGTGGGTTGTAGGCGGTCTTTTATACACATTTTAAAAAATAATAGCAAAGTCAAAAAATGAAACAAATAGGTCACCAGAGGCACTTAGTGCCAAAATCAATACACAAAGACAATAGAGTTGCTACGTGGTACTAATGTATACCGTATTGCTCATAAGCAGAAAAAGACAAATAGGCAATCACAATATCATTTGCTACAAATCCAAATAGAAAAAAAACCTTTAGTGCGACTATATGATTGCTCTGTTATAAGAAAAATTGGAATCTTAATCGGCCATTTCATGAATTAATTTCAGTAACCATAGTGGTAAACATATTTTCTGTTACAAGACTTGTAGATTATTATTATATGTTGACCTCAAGTTAGAATTCAGTCACATTCAACAACCACAAGCATCACACAATCTTAAATACCATCACACAATCTTAAATAACAATATTTAGATTTCTATATAGAAAGGACAACAATTATGCAAAAGTTGAGGCTATTAGTCAATGTGGAAAAACTTTTCTTGAGACAAATTTCCATACAGTATATGCCCCAAAGATGCTAGCTATAATCACAGACATCATAGATTTATTTACCAAAAATTCAACATGTTGCAGCAGGCATTGGAAAGACAAAACTCACTTGATATCCTTCATGAGATGCTCAGAAATAAAACCACTTGTTCACAGAGATTGACCTTTCGACAGAACTCTCCAGGTTGTACCGAGGAAATCTCAAAAAAGAAAAGAGGAGCAAAATAATCCACCAACGTGAGGCCTTTCGCAAGAACAAAAGCAAAGAGATGGAGATAGCTTAAGCAACAGAAGAAAACAAGTGAATCACATGTCCTACCTTTACACGAATATGAAGTTGGGTAGATATCTCACATATGATATCCCACTTTCGTTGTGTTCTGGCCATCGAACTTATCTCAAGATTCATCCTTCTAAATTTCTAATGTCAGACACTATTTTGCTTGAGAAAGAAATTTCCTTTTACATTGTTTGGCACACCTTCATATAAATTAAACAGACTTATTTTTGCCACATGTTTTTAAAGACATCAATGGTATTCTAGGTGGGTTTGCTATTCATATTTTGGGATTATAGCAGGTTTGCAACTAGCACAAATATATTCAAAATGATTCGCTTGCACCAGTTGTGCACATGCACCTTCATCCTCATTAATTAAATATATAAATTCTTGACACGTACCATAATTTTTTCTGCCAAATGAAGAAAACAAGAGTGAGGAACAGACGGTCTAAGTATATTTCACCTCTTTGTAAAAATAAGGTCTAGTATAAATATTTATTTATGG
The DNA here is from genome assembly GCA_020205605.1 of Panax ginseng. Classification (NCBI taxonomy): domain Eukaryota; kingdom Viridiplantae; phylum Streptophyta; class Magnoliopsida; order Apiales; family Araliaceae; genus Panax; species Panax ginseng. The sequence continues at coordinate 156,090,661 of CM035128.1, forward strand.
GATGGGATACAATGCCTCTAACAAAATGCAAAAACTCAACAGGTGTAAAAATACACTGACATGAAGTATATATTATGTAGCTTCAGAGGAAACAAAGAAGGCAGTTCCTATAAAAGCAAAAAGAAACATACCGCCGCAGAAGCACATTCAGATTATATGGAAACAACTTTTTTTGATGTAGATTCACCACAGTTTTTTAGTGAAAGAAAGCACTCCATTGCATCCTCAAATGGTAGTCTTTTAATTCCACGCTGCTTGCTACCACATTTATGCTCTCTCTTGCTTCCCTTTTGAAGTGACAGAGCTGCATCACCTTCATGTTGTGCAGAATATAGACTTTTCTGAAAATCAAGACCATCAACTAGAATTTTCCTTTTCTTGCGATGTGCCTGATTTATAACTTCCTCCCCCAATGAAAACTCCACAAAAAAGTCCCACGAATTACATACTGTACGCAAGCATCTAAAAATTGTGAACATAAAAGTTTAAAATAAAATAAGAAACAAATAGTGGAGCTGCACATTAAATTCATCACAACATGCACTATATGTATGTATATATAACACATTAGTATGAAAAAGAGCCTTTTCAAAATAATCATATAAAATTATTATGTTTTGATGTATCGCAGTTTGTTGTGTTGGAGCTTTTCGAAACTACCATCGTTGACTATTAATGTCCTTAAAATAATTACTAGAATTGCATATCAATGATAATGACATGTCAATTACACAATAAAACTAAAGCAGGTAACAAGTAACTAAGGTGTCAAATGATTACCTCAAAAGATATTCAGCCGAACTAGCTCCTGTATCTTTTGAAATGAGGTAATCAAGCACTTGATGATCATAGTGTAGCTGTCAGCAAAACAGTGAGCATTTTTAAATCAGTTTCAAGAACAATTCTGTAAAACATGAAGTTAAATGAGTTACAAGACATTTTTCCTTATCAAGGCTTTTAATTTGAAATAGTTGGGTGCAGGTACAGGATCTGCCTTACAAGAACAGCTTTCTGTTGAAAACAGTTTCGCTGAGATTCAATGATAGATTAACCAAGCTATTTTTGGTACTCAAGTTATTTTTGGTATCAATAGCAGAAATGTGTGAAACCTAATGATGCTTGCTATTATTAAAAATAACTTCATGATTTAATTTGGTTAGCCGTTCTATTCACCTGAGCCTAAAATAATTCATAAGATTGCATATGTAAAGTAGTAATTCATTACTTTAGATATATTAGGATCCTTCCATGGTCCTTTATCATATCTTAAACAACCTCCTTGATCTGCACATGTACAGCTACCACCTAGAAACTCTGGCAACTCACTAAGAATCACAAACATAGCTTTAGAGTGATGAAATGGTAAGATTACTGAATGAGAAGCAATTTCATGAACACCAATTCCATGACCAAAAACTTTCTTAGTAACCTTGGATCAGCTATTTCAAGAAATTTGTTCTGGTACTTTTTGCCAAGAACCTGACGAAATTTCCAGAAAAAGGAAAAAAACAGAAGAAAAACAAGAAGATAATTGCGGATATTTCTAGAGCAATTTAACTTTTGATAGATAAAAGTGAACTCTCCGAAAGCACCTGTATCTTAGAAGTCGTTTTAGGATCAATAAATCTCTTAGCAAATATGTTCCAAACCATCCAAAAGCTAGGGCCAGCATTCACAATAAACATTCGGCGAAGTGTCTGCAGATATTATTTCCTCAAAGGTAAGTATTTCAGAAATATGTTTAGAAACCACATAATGGAAATGTGTGTAATTATTATAAGCCAGTTACTGCTGTGCAAATTTTACAGACTACTTTACAGGCAAAACCAATTGTTGATACCTCAGGATAATTGTTAGTGTCAATCAACCTCAGCTTGTCCATGACTTCCCGAGCAGCACCGCTGAACTTTCTCAAATCCTGAATAACAGAGGATATAGAAAGCATAAACCACGTAGCATATAGAAACAGCTCTGAAAAATTCCCTACTTGACCATAAATATTTATTTGTATAGAACGAACAGAAAAATACCAAGCCCTGAACATTTAAAATAGTTGTACTTGAATCTATGCGTCTGTTTGCAGCAATTGAGCAGGCTGGAAACCTAATGGAAAGAGTCTTTTCAAACTCCTGCACATGGTGCTTCACTAACCAATCCCAAGATGTCACCTGCACAAGCTTACTTGGATCAACTTTACCAACTCTTTCAATGTAAATAGGCCTTCCATCCTTATCAACACCATGATAACCGTGGGGATAGTATCGTAGGACTTCATCCAACTCATAGAGGTCAAAATCCTGACATAAACATTAGTAGAGGAACAGTTAGAAGAAATAAAGAAATTGTACATCGGCCGTGGAGTAGGAATTTCAAGTGCACAAACTATTGTTCAATATCAAACTTTTGTTAGTTACCTTGTTCCTGTAAAGAAGAAATGCAAACGTGGTTATGGTATCCGCTAAAAATGATACTAAATTTAGTAACAATGGAAGCTCAATCTATCTTAACAATACCAAGCATATTCATTAATAGTTCAATCATAATAGCCCAAGCATGCCAATAGTACTAACTAATTTTGTTTTCCTGAAGTTCCGAGTTATGTTTATTCAAAATTTCTTTATTTCACTTCACTTATTCAAACCATAAGGACTTCATTGAGTCTAAGTTCTTTCACTTCGAAAGACTTACTGTTACAGGAGATAATCATAAGTTCCAGTATACATATATACAGAGGATAACATTGAAGTAGTACTTTGAAGCTTGAACCATAGCATAATGAATTGTCATTGCCTAAAGGGTCTATTAGTAATTCAGCATCCACATGTTAGTCGACAGGTGAGGCACCCAATTATCTGAACAAGATAACCGAATGATTTGTACGAATTCAATGAGTTAATGAGAACAGAAAATTGATACGACATACCAAGCCACAATGGAGGATAGCACATCAAACGAATAGCAAAAAGAATATCACCAAATAAGATTACCTCCAAAATAGTCAGTTCCAAAGTCTCTTTTCCATTGAAGCATGTTAGCCCACATGCACTTTGCTTGCTCTATATCAAACTTCCTGGCTTTCAAGAACCTATAAGCAATGTAATTTTTGAGAATGAAGTTTTATACCTGACTAATGAAGCTAATAGACTGACAAGGAATAATACAGAGGCCACGTAGATATTTTATGCAGACATAGTAGCTCCTGCCTGCTGTTGTGCAGTGCTGAAGAGGCGAGAAGTGAAGAATAAACAAACAATTCCTAAAAATCTTACAGAAGATTATCGCATAATTAATGTATACTCGTTAACCCCCTTATACCGAAAAAGCTTTAAGGAGCAGATAGAGAAGTTATACTCAACAAGTATACCCAAAATTTTACATCAAAAGAAAATGACTCGCATATAGCAGCACGTTGTGTTTTCTAGGAGGTTCTAACAGACTTGTAAACTTTTATATTACAACTAAGCAGCTGCAATTCATTATTAGCAGCTTAGCGAGCATATTAAAGCTGCAATCGATTTATAATGCTGCAATCGATTTATTGATGAATTCCACAAAAAACATGGCAGTCCTCACAGAAAAGAAGCTTGTGCTTCACTGACAAAAATAAATAATCAAAAAATCATATAATTTACCAATCCCAACAAAAACTTTGATCGACTCCCATATAGACATACACAAAGCATACTATGCAGGCACCAAAAAGAAGCAATTCCTACCTAAACAAACTTTGGGGCGACACAAACTTTGGGGCAAGAAAAGCAACCCTTGCGTTATGACTTTCAGGAGGCAATGACTAAGAAGTTGCTCATCACAAGGAGTCTTGAAAACCCCTTCTCTTAAACAAGCAGTCTTAGTTTCCCAAACTGTGCTCCAAATGGGTTGGATCAAAGGAGAAGGCCAATTCTGACCATCAACCTCAGGGAATAGCTGCTTGATCATTCTCTCAAGAAGCTCAAGCTTTGTACCACCCCATCCTCTGGAAAAAAAATGGACTTAACTTTGTTCTGTGTATAAATGCACTATATACATAGTCCAAAACATAATGGAGCATTCCAATATTTACGGTCACCATATTTGAGACAAACCCACCAATTCAAACCCCCCCAAATCCCCTACAGATTGAATTTTTAATCAAATTTCATCAATTGAAAGGAACCCAGATAAAAATAAATCGATAAAACCTTCAAAAAGGATTGGAATTCACGAATATTTCCTCAAAAGTCCTTTCTAGCACAAAAAAAGTACATGAAATACAGAACAAACAAATAAACAAATAAAACCTACAATTCCAGATATAGAATTAGAAATATTCAATTCAATTTAACAGCTGGGAAAAAGATTAGACAGAAGTATATAATAATCTCCAATAGGCAATAAGAAATAGGAATTAGATCTACCAGCCAAATTACACCCGATAAAAAAGTCTAAAACCAAGAAAAAAGGGAGATAGTAACCTAAACCAACCTTCGCACAACCAACCTAAACCCCATGGCTCTAAATCAAGGTCGATAGTAATCAATTACATGATCAAATTCATATATAATCCACTAATTTCCAAGGAATTGCATGTGTACATAAGTTCAGGACCTCAGTAGCATACCTAACCTGCTTCAAATAACTTTATATAAAAAAGAATGAGGTTCCGAATGAAATGTCCAGAGTTATTACCTACCAAAACAACAGTCTTAAGGACCAAATTACTCAACACAGCCCCCTCCTACTAGGACAAACACATCAGACCAAATAATTGCTCCTCTCAACCACAAAAGAAAACTCTGGTCAACTTTAGCAAAGATAGGTAATACAGAATATATGGGACAAACAAACATGAACCATAGTAGTCCTACCCTAGGAAAAAGAAATATGCACCTTCAACAATTCCACCTATCTAATCCCTAACACACTCAAGCCTCAACTACACAGTTTCAGGAAAATGAAATTGAACAAGAAAATCGAACCTTGAGAAGCAGATATCAAAGGAATCATCAATAAGCATTTGTCGAGAAGTTTCGGCCTGAGACTCCCCTTTCTGACTGAGCATCTAGATATTAGAACTTCCTTGAATCCTCCCTTCCTCGTTCCACGTGCTCTGCCCGTGCCTCACCAGCACGATCCTCTTCGTCGCCTTAATCGTCGAAAAAGGGGCCGAATCTCGTAGCTCCGAACTAAATTTTTCTCTCTTCCGATGAAACTTCATCTAGAGGTAGTTGTAAGCTCGAAGATGATCGGATTGTAAAGGAACCGTTAGGGCTTGCTTTGATGCCGATACAATTCCTAGGATTTGTACGGAAGAGAGAGAGAGAGGGTCGTGCCTGAAGAGAGGAGGTGTGACGGATCTGAGTTTGACGCTCTGTTTGTGTGAGTTTTAAAATGGAAAGACAATAAAAAAAAATTGACATAAAATTTAAGTTTTTTTTTTAAATTTTTATGTTTTAGAGTTTTTTAATAAACGGAAAAACAAAGAAATGAATAGAAAATTTGGCCATTTTTCTTGTCAAAGTTTTCCATTTAAAATTGGCCTGATTTAGACGGAAAAAAAATTTGGAATAAGTAATATTTTTATAATTCCCACATTATCCTCAACTTTTAATATAATAAATTTTAAATTACAACTCATGTCCTCAATTTTAAATTTTCTATTCTTTTCTATTAAAAAGTCAGAAACAACACAAAGGAAAACTTCAAGTTTTCTATTTTTTTCTTTTCTGTTCTAATTTAAGTTTTCTATTCTTTTCTTTTCTGTTCAAAACTCAGAAACAGAGTGTGAGAGAGAGTTCGAGATCTGGGTCTGGGTTTGAGAGTTCGAGATCTGGGTCTCAGGGTCTAGAGAATTCAAGATCTGAGACTTCAGTTCAGAGTCTGGGGCTTAGGCTGTGTTTGATAAACTTGGGAATTAAGATTTGAATGATTATGATGTCTTAATAAATTAGATCATCTGAATGGTTATGAGGTCTGAATCTAAAAAATTGTTTGATAATTAAAAAGTAAGTTGTCACTTAATGACACTATTTTATCATTTTAAAGGGTAAAATTTTATTTAATAATTTTAAATATTCAATTTAATAAAAATGAGTGCATAATATTGTTGAATATATATATATAAAAAAAAATTATCAAATTTTTTTTATTAAGAGGTACCTCTTAATTATTAAGATTTTATTTTCTGTCTTACTGATTAAGAGACATTTAGAGGTAACAAAAAAAATAAACAAACAACATCATGCCTCTTAGCGAATAAGAGGCAGTCCATTAAGAAGTAATCAGATGTAAACAAACAACACCTTATTATTTTAACAAGTGTTTTGTTCGGTTATATTATTATTTCAACTTTGAAAAGCTTTGTTCTAATCCAAAAGTGAAACCCGTACAAAATAATCAAAAATTGTAAAAAAATTCGGATATAATTGAAATGTTAAAAATAATCGAATTATCAAAAAAAAATCGGTTAAATTATTTCGATTCGATTCGGTAATTCGGTTATACCCGTTTTTTGCTCAATCCTAGATAGTTGTCATCAACCAACTTTTCATCCGATCAATTTATGTTTTTACCTATAAAGGCCCATATTTATTTTAAGCATAAGTAATATAAAATTTTAATTTGAAAAATTAAGATAATATTTTAAAATTAACTTTTAATTTATTTGTATTATTAATTATTTTACCAACTATTATCTTTGTATCTTTGTAATATTTAATTAGTATAATGTACATATACTTATAAATTTATTATAGCATATAATATATTATTTTATAAAGAAAATTATATACCTTTGTTATTTAAAAAATATTTCTGGTAAACTAATGTATATATCAATATATTAACTATGATTATGTCAAAAATTAATATTTAAAAAAACATTTCAAGTCATAATATCATATCCGTATTCGTATCCAATATTCGACTGATTTTAAAAATAATAACCGATATGGAGAATATCGTTTTCTATTTATTTTATTCGAACGAACAGATTATTCGATTATTCGGGTATCCGAATTCGTTTATCAATTAGGTTAAATTATTAGAAAATTTCGATTAAATTATTTCGGTTTGGTTCGACAATTTGGTTATACCCCGTTTTTTGCTCAGTCCTAACTAATAGTATTATAATTTAATTTTATAATATATTTGGGAAAAAAAAGGAGAACTAGGAATAGTTAGGGGTATACCATTACTATTCTTCTTTTTATGTTTTATTTTTGGACTTAAAAATATGTTCATGATTTAAGTTATTCCCTCTGTCTAAGAATAAAAGTTCTTATTATTTTATGTAATCTTAAGTTAAATATTTACTTATATTAAATAATCTATTTTTTTTACAATAATTTATGTGTAATATCCTTAGTATTAAATATCATATTTTTATTATTTATAAATATTTATATAATATCACTAGTCATGTATCGAAAAATATGCAATTAGATGAGAATTTAAATATGAATAATTTTATCATTTGACATTTTTTTAAAATTTCCATAAAATCAATCATCACTTTCATTCTCGGAGTGAGGAAGTACTTGCAAGTATATCCTACTTCTATCTAGAAATAGGAAACATTGGGAAGCATAGATATAATAATCAGGTTTGATAAGGTTGGGTTTATTTGGGTCGGAGGCTCGAAACTAACATGTTTGGCAATCAGTTGTCACAAATACTATTTCAACAACCACAATCTATACCGTTGATCGCAACATTGAATGACACAGATTGAAATGGATTTCTCCCTGTCGCTACAGACTGTAGCGACATGAGAAATTACTCATTTGCCACTCATTTGCTTTCGTGTCTTGCTGCATCGCTACATGCTACAAGTTATGGCGGTAGTTTAGTTAACTAATAAATTAGAATGGCTCAGTGGTAGCTTAATAGCCTAATAACCCATAGGTCATGCGTTCGAAACCTAGCTGCGATATTTTAATTTATAAACAAATATTTATTTATAAATTTATAAATATTTATATGAATATTTTATTTTATTTTTATTATTTTTATTTATTTATGTATTATTATTATTGGTAGTACTATTATTATTATTAGTCTTATTATTATTATTATATTTATTATTATTATTATTATTATTATTATTATTATTATTATTATTATTATTATTATTATTATTATTATTATTATTATTGTGGTTATACTAAGTAGTACTGTTATTATTATTATTATTATTATTATTATTATTATTATTATTATTATTATTATTGTTATTATTATTTATATAATTCTAATATACCATTTCTGGAAGACTACTTGATTCATAAGCATTAAATATTGTTCAGAAGATTCTGGTTTATCAAAAGATTCAGGTTGTTTGGAGGATTCTATATTATCCTGTTTGTGATTTAACTGATTTTTAATATTTTTAAATCTTGAAAGATAATAATATTATTATTCTGTAATTGTTTTATTTGATTTTAAAATATTTATTTCATTTTTAGATCCCTGAATAGTAGTAGGCTTTCAAAGGTAGAAAGCATACGGATATCGTTTACGTAACCTCTTTCATCTTGCATCTTGATTAATAGGAAGGGTATCTTCAACCTTTTGTGTTTTATAACAGATTTCTAAAATTTTTAATTTAATCTCTGGATCTTTAATTTGTTCGGCTAGGTCGAGAAGGGATTTCTGGTGGTCAGTTAAGACATTAATACTGGGACCTCCAATATCTAAACCATTCATCTCGATGATAGCTTTCCAATAATTAGCTTCAGTAGCTGTATTAAAGTTATTAATAGTACAGGTTTGACATTATTCATTGTCAGAATTATTGTCATATTCTAAATAGACTTCTGCTAAATCATTATCTGAGCTGGACTCGGAATCGTTATTAGACAAACAATTAAGAATTTGTTGTTGGATATCCTCATCAAGGGATAATTCATTAAGTTTTTGTTTTAATTTTGAATTGCATTTATTAGCAAAGTGTCCTGTTTTTCCACATTTATAGCATTGAATTTTAGATTTATCTTTTTTTCTGCTACTCTTTCTTTTCCTGGAAGATTTTTCAGGGGTTTTGGTTTTCGAAGATTTCTTAGAAGAACGTTTCTAGTAAGATCTAAAAGGTTTAGAACTTTCTTTGTTTTTTAGCTTTTCGAGGATCTTTGTAATTTTGTGTCATAAGAGAATTGATCGTAAAATTCTCCTATTTCATGTCTTTTAGTAAGATTCTATTTTTCATTAATTGTTGAAGTTTCATATCATTACATAATGATAATCCTTCTTCGATAATTATTTGAAATAAGATGGCCGTAAGAATCTTGGTCATAAGGTATACTAAATACTGGTCATGTTTATCTCTAAGTTTTTTTGAACTTTTTCTAGCAAAGAAAGTAGGAAGTCCATCTACAAATTTGGCTTTCCAATGTTCACTGTTAGCATCTGCTCTTTGCATAACTTTCATTAAAAAAACATCTTTATACCATCTAAAATGGGTTAAGGATGGGCAACGAAGGTTCTGTAAGAGTTCTCTACTTCTATCGGTATTTATCTGTCCTGGTCCTACAAAATGATGAACGATAGCTTGAACTAGGGTGTAGCAAGCATCTTCTCTTCTGGTTTCAAGTTTTGTAATAGGGTCAGTATCATTCTCTTCAACAGAAAAAGTTAATAAAACCCAGTACCTCTCCCTGGAGCTGTACTGCCTTTTATGTCAATAAAAATTCAGAAATTGAATGAGGAACTCCACGACTCGTCATCAACTATAAACCTCTTCTCGACCCAGCCAGATGAAGAAAGAATATTTACTCCTTTATAAAACTGAAATTGATTATCCCACCATCCTTTAAGAATGCCAGTAAAATCATTTACTAAGAAACGACAGATCTGATGGTCTGTATTATCATTCTGTTTGCAGACTGTAGCATACATCAAGATATGATGGATGGTTTCAAAAATTTGATATTCTGTTTTACCATCGATATTCCATTCATAGATGGTCTTACCATGATAAGACTTTTGGGAATGAAGAAAGTCTTCTTCATACAGAATGTCCTGAGGAGTAGGTCTGGGGTAGTAGTACCTACTGGGTCCAGATAAAGCCATTCTATTAATAGACTTTCGGCTATAAGTAGTTTTATTCTGGATTTCAAAAATATTAATAGGGGAAATATCGGAATCTTCTTCTTCATTATCAGTATTATTATTACTGGTATGAGAGGAAGGTTGTCCGATTACATCATATTGATCTGGGGACGAGGATGCGCGGTGTGAGTTTTAAATCTTTCATTTTATTTAAAAGATTTTCAATAAAGTTATCACTGGTTTTAGAAGATTTCATTTTAAAATTATTAACTTCTAAAGGTGGATTAATAATTCTTGAGTTGAAGGTCAATTTTTTGAGGAACAATTTGGCAATTATCATTAATATGATTTATTTGCTCTTGATCACAGTTAACTGTTTTCCTACAGTTTGAAGGAATAGATTAGTATAATTATTCTGTTTAGACAAGGGCAAAATGTCTTTTATCTTAACTTCTTCTTGTTGATGAGAAACTTCAGAAATATCAACATACAGATTAATAACTAAGGGCTTTAAATTTTCATTTCCAGAGCTAAGTTCAAGAGACTTAGGAGGGGGATGAATAGACTGAATAATATTACCATTTGTGGTAATCCAATCTTTTTGAATTCTAGTTAATACATTTAGTTGATTTTCAGTATAAAAATCTGATTTTAAGACAAAATCATAATACCATTTAGCAAATGATAATATATAATCGATTCTTATTAGGATAAACATAATAATTAGCTTTAATTTACGCTAACTTATTATTATCATGATTTTAAAATACCAATTTCTAAAATTCTGATATTTATCCTGCATGAACTCCTGGTTTAAACACTGGCGAATTTTACTATTTGGAGAAAAATCCATTTAACACTCAAAATTCATATCACTAGCAGTTGGACTGTAAGGTCTTCTGTTCTGAGGAGTAGCCTCATAAATACCATGAGGTATTTGATTTTCATAAATATGAATTCCTCTAACTATGTCTTCATTTTGATGAGACTCATTCTTTGGGATTTTTAGACTCGGATAAACAGATTCTAAAGGGTCAGACACAGATTGTCTAGATGATTCAGGAAAATCAATGTTATAAGAAATATTATTAATAGATCGACTTCTGGTAAAAGGTCTTTGAAATTTTAGATAAACATTTCCATTACTGGTTTGAATAACATCTTCAATGTTTTGTCTAATTATAGGTCTGGTAGGAACGACATTAGTAATTTGTCATTGTTTTGGGAAAGTAATTTCTTCCCAAGGGATCATTCAGGAATAGCCACTTGACTACTAAAGAGGTTAGTATCAAATGATGTATGTCCTTATTGGCTTTGCTTTCTTATATAGGGATTTAAAGTCGTTAAAACTTTAAGGTGTATACGGAATAATATGGCAAAAGGAGGGGATCTGGGTAGGTATTCATAACCATGAGATATGATTCTCATTTCTAAGACTTTTGACAAATTATTATCAGTTAGGGCAACACTTAAATTCGGGTAGATATTAAAATATACTGGTCCATGGGCAAGGCTAGTTTCAATAGCTCCCATGAGAGAGGCTTTCCAGTTAAGACACCTACCATCTCTAAGTGTGAACTGGATACTGGTATTTTGGCCAAGTAAAGTCAAAGGTTTGAAGGCTACTTGACAAGTCCTATGTGAACATATTTATATTTTTGCAAAAGGTACAAGTCTTCAACATGCAATAAATATAAAATTTCATCATTATTCGTAAAGGAACAACATGTTCAAAGGTTTTAATTATTCTCTTTTCTTGATAAAATCAAAGGTTCCAATTTTATAAATTGTTTCTAGTCTGATTTTAGGAATGGTCCATTTATCTAAGGCTTCCTTTACATCCTGATAGGCTATCAGTTCGGTTGCTTCAACTGTAGAAGCTGAGGCATTAGCTACGGTTGAAAGAGAGGTTGAAAAATCAGTCATTTTTCAAAGGTGACCATATATGTGTAATTTATAAGAATTACTGGATTGAGGGTTCAAGCTAAGAAATTCTGTATAATATAGATTAGTTCTTTTTTAATCATCAATGTAACAGATAATAAATTCAGTAAAGGGATTAAAAATATCATTCATGATGTGCTGGAATTCAGAAGGTCCATTTTTTACTCCAAATGGAAGAACATTCCATTCATAGTGACCAAAAGGTACTATAAAAGCAGTTTTATAAATATCCTGTTCTCTAATTTGAATTTGCCAAAATCCTAATTTCATATCAAATTTAGAGAAAATAGTGGCATTATGAAGACGGTCAAGAAGATCCTTTTTATTCAGAATTGGATATCTAATCCATTGAAGGGCTTCATTAAGAGGTTTATAGTTGATGATGAGTCGTGGAGTTCCTCGTTCAATTTCTGAATTGTTATTGACATAAAAGGCAGTACAGCTCCAGGGAGAGGTACTGGGTTTCAGAATAGAGAATTTTACAACCTTCTCTACAGGAAAAAATAAAATTAATCCATAAAACTCTTTAAACTGAAATCTGCAGTGATGTCCCAAATGCTTTCTGGAACAGGAAGAAACATATTATTTCTCTTCCTTATATCCCTAATTTTAATGAGAAAAATACAAATTCAATGCTATAAATGTGGAAAAACAGGACACTTTGCTAATAAATGCAATTCAAAATTAATTCCTACTAAATCTCGACCCAGCCAGATGAAGAAAGAATATTTACTCCTTTGTAAAACTGAAATTGAGTCCCTTCAACAGAAAAAATTAATAAAACCCAGTACCTCTCCCTGGAGCTCAAACAGCATTCAAGGAATGACAAGTTGCTTATGTCCATATACCAGTAAATAAAGATTTATCTATGCAAAAACTGTTTGCCCATTTCATAATCCGTTTTGGAATTCTTTGGATTTGGAAGTGGGATTTTCAGTGTGATTACCAGAATAAGATCCCTCGCCTAAAAAGAGTATATTTTACCAAGTGGCGGGACAAAGGGCTTAACCCCACTTTACCAGAACTCCTCAAGACCATAAAAGGTCATACCCAGGCCTGTTTAAATGTTATACCTCAGAGCCTTCCAGCATCAACATCAGTAAATTCTTTTGTTAAAATTCAAACAGACTTAAAACAAAAGTTTCGAAACTTAACTGAAACAGAACTCTTAGTTAAAACTATGGATTATATGAAGACACAATTCTTACAATCCTTAGTCCCGGATGATGCCTCCATGAAGACTATTAACAGTGATGAAGACTCTGAACAGGATGACAATCAATTCAATGTTTTAGCAGGAAAAAGTCAAGAACCAGAGCCTACCATGGGAGACTTTTTGGACTATCTTACTTCAATAATTTCTGAGAAGATGGCGCAGGACAAGAAAGGAAAAGGAAAATAAAGTTATTCTCCACTACAGCATCAATAATCAGAAGAAAACAAGTACAGTGTTCCCACCAGCAATGATGCATATCCAGTTGCCTCTCAATTATCAAAAGCTGACAGCCACCTGTCCACAACAGTATTCCACTAAGCCGACAGCTTGTCTCTTATCCTCCACTTCTTACGGCTAAGGGATAAAGAAGAAAAGATAAGGATTACTGCTTGACTCCACTATCCAGGACACGTCTGATCCTTTCTCTCCTTCTCTTTTGTATAAATAAGGGAGACCTCACCCTTGTTGAGGCAAAGCTTTTCTTTAGAATTTTCTTTTGCATTCTCTTTGTACCTCTCTCTGTAAAATACTTGATAAATATATAAATCTGGAGTTTGAAGATATCCAAGACTCTTCTGTAAGTTTTAATTATTGCTTCCGTTAATTATTATGTTTCCTTACTTGAGCTTTTAGATTATCATATTGAGAATAGTAATCGATACAAAACAAAGATATCAATCAAGAATCGATAATCATAATCGTTCTTACTTCTTTAGAACAGCTTTTATATATCGAACATTATATTGTCTTAACAAAAACTGCCATACAGGAAGAAACCTGTCGGCTCATAGTTTTGGGTAGAACCCCTACCCCCTAATCAACAGTAATTTCATGAGATCATATATGTGGTAATTTATCTGTAAAGATATATTTAATATGTTTTTAAAATTTCATGCCATGTATTAATTAAGATAGATCAGGGTTAATGCTTGATTAAGTGGGACGTCACCAAAGTCGCGTTTTGAATCCTTGCCTTTATCCGTCTTGTGGAGTGTGGCTATTATTTCTTGTAAATCGTTGACAGACGTGCTTGATCAACCCTTTTCTACCCTTTTCTCCGATCCTCCCCTTAATTATTATTAATGTTATTGTTATTATTATTATTATTAGTATTAGTATTATTATGACTGTTATTATTATTAGTAGTACTATTATTATTATTATTATTATTATTATTATTATTATTATTATTATTATTATCACGTAATTAGTTATGTACATTTATGTATGTACGTAACAAATCTAAGGAAAGGGGATCTGTTTTTATTTGGGGGAAATGATTTGTTCAGTTATAAATACTATTCCTTGTAAAATAATAGCAACTAGGTCCATGTGCTTGGGTGGTCATTGGATCAATTTTCCAAATTGGAGGTCTTGGTTTCGAATCTTTCCATCAACATATTTTTTGGGATAGAGTTTAATATAATAAAATAAAAAATTATTATTATGACTTTTATTATTGTTAACGCCAAGTTTCGCTGGCGCGTCCAATCACAGAATCCACGCTAGAACACCGCACAATAACGAGATCATGAGAAGCTTGGCGGCTTGTGCCAGGCCGCCAGGATAACTCCGGTGTGAGAATAAGTACAGGCCGTTACAAGGTTTAACAATGGAGGCTAAGTGTTTAGTGCTCAAAAGTAGGTATTACCTGTTAATTGTAACATTGGCCTTATATTTATAGTATCTCTCCACCTTAGAATCCTTCTCCGAGTCGGATTAGGGCTCCTAGTCATGATAGTTACCATAACTTGGGTCCAACAAAATCTCCTTAAAAGGTGCAAGTGGAATCCAATCCAACCACTACATTTGGAGTTACCTTATTCAACTATGGCTAGGATCCTGAACTCTGCATGCAGGAAAGCCCACTGTGCAGGCCCAAATAACCCCACCATCAGGTCTGGGGTTCGGCCCAAAGGACTCGATGACCCGACCTCGAACACCACACGACAAGGTAAGGCTCCGACCCAAAGGGCTCGGATACCGAACCTGAAGACATCCACTAAGATGAGGCTCCGGTCCAAAAGGACTCAGACGCCAACCCGAACAGCTCCAACCTCTCCATGGGCTTCAGCCTAGTGGTCTCCTAAAGCCCTTCTAATGTCAGGCCTTCGGCCCACATGAAGGTCGGTAAAATGCTCCCGAACATTGCCCCCGAGTCTCTGATTGTAATATACTTATAATCGGAGACTTGAAAGGTCAAGTAAATGAAAGGTCATGATAGCTAATGATGAGTTGTCTGGGGAAGCCAAACGGTCTATCCTCGTTTCTCGAAACGCTGCACGCCCCCCATGCTTGGTCCCACCTTGAGCATTTAATAGCCGCCCTTGGGCAACGTGCACCTACACCTATAAAACCCCCCTTTTCCCCTTCATTATCACTTTTCCAGATTTCTCAATTTCAAACTCTCTGCCTAATATTTCCAGCAAGGGCGATTTTTGACAAGTATTCCATTCTTCATTTCTCTTTGATTTTTAGCTTTCTACTCATTTTTGAGCTCCATTCTTGTTCGCATTCTCCTTAAAAGCCCATGTATGTGTCCTATTTCCTTCTCATCACACCAAATGGCTGAATCTAGCACTTCTCTCCCTGTCAGTGAGTCAATTCCCCCCCATCACCACCGGCGACCTGTTTCCTGTCGAATTACCGGTGGTCCTTTCCAACGTCACTCCCTCATCGGTCCTGCCTACTCCAATAAGTGCCGAGGCCAGGATCCGAAACGCTTATCACTCCAAAGAAGAGTTTTCTCATCTTCACACCCCCTCCACCATCATACCCTCTCAACTCTCCGACGTCCGAATCCTTTACAACATCCCTCCTGAATACAAACTTCGGGCACCGAAGCCCAACGAGAAGATGTTCTGGAGGCCTGATGGCGAATGGGTGGCCGTCCCCCTTTATATTCTGAAATACGGGATTCGATTCCCCCTTTATGAGTTTATTTCCTCCTTTCTAAATTTTGATGGAATTGGGTTCGCACAACTCGTGCCGAACTCGTACATCCATCTAGTTTCCTTCGTTGCGCTATGCCAAGAGATCGGGACACTCCTGGTCTCGATTTCTTTTTCGCTTTATTATTATTACTGAGTTCGAAGAACCCCGGCTCATGACAACTAAACAAACGGGCCAACCGACCCGTCATCATCAAAACCCCTTCGAGCAACAAGGGGTGGCACGACAAGTGGATCTTTATCCGGGGAACCGACCTTTAACTTCTTCCCAACTGGGCTCATCCCGAGGACCCTATAGCCAAAGTGTCAAAATTCCCGAAGGATCGAGCCGACGCCTTCAAGGTTTTCTATAAAAAATGGAGCAAAACTAAGTGGAGCCTAACAGTGCTGTCCAGTGAAGCCTGGCTATACAAACATGGATATAAGTATCTCCCCTCTGGCCGATCAATCCCCTCTTACATTTTTATTATTTTGTCTCAAATGTTTTATGTCTTAACCTATTCTCGGCTATGCAGTGACAATCTTCAAGCCCGAAGGGACTGCTGAATCCCTAGCACCTCCTCCAACCACAAACAAGCCAATCCACCTTCCGATCACCGACGAGATGGTCGGAGAAGAAACCATCCCGATTATGGAACTTTCCACAGGTTCCACCGGGTTCCTGCCCTTCATGATGATCCCACCACAAAAATGCCACAAGATGAGCCAATGAGAAGGTGGCTCTATTAAAGAAAACCAAGAGGCCTTCCGCCAAAGCTCCCGCCAAATCCATTGCTGTTCTACCTTCAAAACCGACTCCTCCCCCTGCTCGGGTCGCGGTGATCGAAGATTCAGAGGAAACCTAAGAGGTTCCTCTTGAGCCCCGATCAAAGAAGCCCCGACTCAGCAGCGATCCTGAGCAACAACATCTTGAACAGCGGGTTGTTGAGGCTGATCCCCTACCCGCTACCACTCCCACTTCCCGGACGAGTTCATCTCAAGGAACTTCGACCATTTGCTGGCCGAAAAGCCCTTCGGAAGTTTTTCTGTTCAACCCGTTCGATCATTTCAAGCTTTCGAGCAATGACGAACGGTTCAAGGGACTCTCTTCCGAAGAGTACCTTGTGGCATATGTTCGGGCCCAATGTCAGGTAATCCTTAAATTGGCCGCATTTTTCCTTATCTTTGTCATATTTAATTACGAACGACTTAACGCTTTTTCTGTCAGCGAAATAACGCCATCTTTAGCTCGAGCCATTCCGCCTCTACTTTGATCTACCAAGAAAGAGGCACTGTTGATGAGCGGATGTGCGACTTTTTGAGGCGGAGATTCGTGGTCCGACTTGAGTGAAGAAGGAAAAAGAGCTCCATGCCGAAACCCGTAATAAAGTGACCCAGGTCGAGCGTCAGGCCAATGAACTCAGGTCACAATACTCCCTCCTACAAGAAGAGTTCGTCGATTTGGATAATCATGCTAAGAAGCTTCTCGGGGAGAAAGAGCATCTGATCGAGGACATCAAGGATCGGGAGAAGGCCATCACTGCCATGACCGAAAAACTCTCCGGGATGCATGACAAAATGATGCATTTGATCCGAGACAACAATGCTTTGACGGCTGAAGTCGGAGCCTTGCAAGGAGAGCTTGCCGAGTCCAAGAAGATAGCTATCGCTGAATATGAAAATTCCGAAGCTTTAAACGAGAAAGTCATGGCCCAGATTGGCGAAGGGTACGAGACTTATCGTGAAAAGGCTAAGGCAAAGTTAATAGCTGCTGGGTTCGATGCTGCCCTTCTTGACTCGTCGGATGAAGAATCCGAAGCCGGCGATGATCCTCCTCCCGAATAGCCTTTTTAAGACTTGTAAATTTTTGTACTTCTTCCATTTTCCTTCTTGTTTGTAGGTCACCCGAATTGTGAGCGATCGGGTTATGTAAAAATTCCACAACTATGAATGAAGTATAAAATTTTTCCGTTTATGAATTTTTGTAATCAGTTATACCCATGACTTATCTCGATCAGTGGTATCTTTCCGAACCTCTTAATCGGATAGTGCCCGAAGTTTGTCTGATAAAAAATTTTACAGTTTTCCCGATCAGTTATACTCGTGACTTATCTCGATCAGTGGTGTCTTTCCGAACCTCTTGACTGGATGGTGTCCTAAGTTTACCCGTTCGAGTATTAAGAGTCATATGAATATAGATAAAGTTAAGCATCTCTAAGGAAAAGTTTCATTTATTTCATTTAAGATTGAAACGGTTATATGGATAAAGAAAAGAATGACATAACTATTACTGGTAAAATTTTCTAAGTCTTTCAGCATGCCATATATTCTTTACTTCTGAACCATCCATGGCTCAAAGCCGATATGTACCTGGCTTCGGCACCTCCACCACCTCATAAGGTCCCTCCCAGTTAGGCATCAGCTTGCCAGTGTTCTGGGGGGTTGATGCCTCTGACTCCCGGAGGACCAAGTCACCTACTGCAAACCTCCTCGGCTTCACCTTTTGATTATAGTGTCGGGCTGCTACTGATAGATAGCCAACCTCATCACAGCTGAATCCTGAACTTCCTCCAACAGATCCAAGTTTGTTTTCAAACCTTCATCATTGTACAGCTCTTTGTACTGACTGACTCGAAGGGTGGGGGATCCGATCTCAACTAGTATAAGTGCATTGGTCCCGTATGCCAGTCTGAACGGAGAGTCCCCGGTTGTCGTCCTCGGGGTAGTCTGATATGCCCACAAAATAGACAGCAGCTCTTCGGGCCACCAACCCTTTAATTCATCCAACCTTCTTTTGATCCCGTTGAGCAGGGTTCGGTTGGTCATTTCTACTTGACCATTTGATTGAGGATGAGCGACCGAGGTCTTGCGATGCTGGATCCCAAACTCTTTCAGAAAACCCTCAAACTTTGATCCCACGAACTGTCTGCCATTATCTGAGACCACTGCCATCGGGATACCAAAACGATAAACCACTCCTTCTTTGAAAAACTTTAGGCATTCTTTCTCAGTGATTTTCTGCAATGGTTTGGCTTTGACCCACTTTGTACGATAGCCACGATCATAAAGCTAACTTGTCCCTTGGCCTTCGGCAGAGGCCCTAGGATGTCGATTCCCCATACAGCAAAAGGAATCGGGGATAGGACTAAATACAACTCTTCGGGAGGCTGATGTGGGATGGTGATGTTCAGCTGACATTTGGGACACCTTCTGACGAATTCCTTGGCCTCTGTATAGATAGTCGGCCAATAATACCCTTGCCTCAAAATCTTGTGTGCCAGTGACTTGGCCCCCATGTGATCCCCACAGATTTCTTCATGCACTTCCCGAAGTGTGTAGTCCGCTTCTGACGGGGTTAAACATTTGAGTAAGGGAGAACTGAAAGCTCTCCGTCAATGAGTACAAAATTTGAGCTTCGATGCTTGATTTTTCTCGCAAGGATTCGGTCTGAAGGTAGAACCCCATCTGCCAAGTAGGAAATATAAGGCGTGAGCCAGCAGTCAAGTCGGTCTAGAGCTAGCACTTCTGTCTTCGAAACATTGGGCCGTTCTAAGACCTCCAGGTATACCGATCCGTTGAAGTAGCTTACTTCGGTGGTTGCCAATCTCGCTAGAGGGCATCTGCTATATGTGATATCGACCGATCGATTTCGACAACTGTGCGATGCGAAGTATGCAAGTTTATCGTTTACTTGGCCAGTGCTTGACATTCTTGCCCCCGAGCCTCATACTTTCACCCGAAAGTCGCTTGACCACCAAATTGCGAATCATCAGTAGATGACTAACTTCAGTACCTCAAGCTTCGGCAGTATATTCGCTAGGATGGCCTCGTACTCTGCTTCGTTGTTCGTGGCCTTAAACTGAAATCGTATGGCCTGCTATACCTTGAACCCTTCGAGACTTGTCAGAATGACCCCTGCCCCACTGGCATTTGAAGTTGCTGATCCATCCACGTATAAGGTCCATGAGGTCTGCCCTTGTTGGGTTTCGGCCACTATGCTTACGTCTGACTCTGTAAAGGAACACTCTACCACAAAATCTGCTAAGGCCTGCCCTTTGATTGCCGTCCGGGGATGGTATTCTATTGCAAACTGTGTTAATTCCATCGCCCAAGCGGCCAACCGACCTGATACCTCTGGCTTATGAAAAATCTTCTTTAACTAATTTGGTCAAGTGTATACCACTAATAGCCGACCACGGAAATAGTGCTCGAGCTTCCTGCTAGCAATTATCAAGGCATAGGCGAACTTTTCTAGGTTTGGTGTCGATCTCTCAGATCCCAAGCACGTGGACGAGTAGTATCTGGGAACCGCTTTCCTCCCTTATCACGCATGCTACCCTATTGCCATCGGCTCGCAGCCCAAATATAAATATAAAGGTTCAAGGATCGATTTCATCAATAAGCGGTCTTTGAACTCAGATATTTCTTGATCCCTTGGAATGCGTCTTCGCATTCTGAAGTCCATTGGAAGCTCTTATCATTCTTTGGACCCTTGAGAGTGTCAAAAAAGGGTAGACATCTTTCGGCTGACTTTGACACGAATCTCAGGAAGAGGCGTTTATCCTACGTCAACCTCTATACATCTTTGTATGTCTTTGGAGATTTCATGTCTAAGATCGCCGCGATTTTTTTTGGATTGGCTTATATTCCCCTTTTGCTGACCAAGTATCCCAGAAATTTTCCTGAACCCAAACCGAAGGTACATTTGGTCGGGTTCAGTCTCAGTTTGTGTTGCCTTACTATTTCGAAGCAGTCTTCTAGGTCTTCCAAATGATCCCGAACTGACATGCTTTTTACGATCATGTCGTCCACGTACACTTCCATACTCCGGGCTAGCTGCTGTCTGAATACGAAGTTCATCATCCGTTGATAAGTTGCCCCCACGTTCAGCTATTCGAAGGTCATCTTCCGATACGCATATATAGCTCGATGAGTGATGAAGCTAGTCTTCGGGATATCATCCTTGTGCATCGAGATTTGGTGATATCATGAGAAAGCGTCCATAAAACTTAACAGTCCATACCCCGAAGTGGCATCAATCAGCTGGTCTATGTTGGGTAGAGGATAGAAATCTTTTGGGCATGCCTTATTCAGATCCGTGTAGTCGATTCACAACCTCCACTTCCCATTTTTGCTTATGAACCAAAACCACATTCGCCAGCTATTCAGGATAGTCGATCTCGAAGATAAATCCCGCCTCCAGCAGTTTACCAATCTCTTCATCTATGATCCTCTGTCTTTCTGGGGCGAAGATCCTTTTTTTGTATCACCGATTTTTCTTCTTGGGTGCAGTATACTATATGCAATATTCTGGATTTGCTTACTCCGGGCATATCACTAGGCGCCCACGCGAAGATATTGGCATACACCCGAAGCAAGTCCACAGGACGCTGTTTGCGGCGGATTACATTAATCCCGCCCCAATTTTGATGGATTTTCCGGATTCTGTCTTCTTACTTGGCGAGTGCCATGGGTTGATCTTTGCTCTCGGTGAATGGCTCTATCTCGATGGCCATTGTTTGTTTCTGTTTTCTGACCCCGACCCCTAAGGAAATCAAAGTATTCCGATAACACCTTCAGGCAATGTCCAAATCACCTTTTACCTCCCCGATCCCGTTCGGTGTAGGAAACTTGATTTTGAAGTGAGGTATAGACGACACTGCCTGTAATGTTGCTAATGTCGGCCTTCCCAATATATGGCCAGTAGTCGAATCCACTTGTCTTACACAAAATTTTACCATTATTTCGCTTCACGAAATTTGTCTTAGAACCAGGATGGTAGCTCTATCATACCTGACACATACACCGGGTCGCCACTGAAACCTTACAATGGACCCTCTCCTCCCAATTCCATTTTCTTTCCACCCAGATCCATCCTCTGATAGGAATGCGTGTAGAGTATGTCCACCGAGGACTCGTTGTCGATCATCATTCTTTTTTATGTGTTGGCGGGCACATCTTTATTATTAAAGTGCCCCATCATGTGGTTTGATATGGTCGACAGGGTAGTCTTCGTCCGAAAATAAGATGGATACCCCTAAATAGGCCCTATCCTTTCGGGGTGATGAACTTGCTACCGACAATACGACCTCGAGATGACCGCTCCTCTTCCTTCCGGTTACACGCCCTACCGACCCGCCCGAAATCACATCAATCACTCCTCGGGCTTGTGGGTGCGGTTGCGGCTGTTGTGTTTCCCATGTCGGTTCCTGTTCTCCTCCCGGGCCTCCCGAACCTTCTCGACCGACCACACATCGCACTCAGATTGCCCATTCGGACGCGTTCTTCTCTATCAGATCTTTCAGGTTGTTGCATTCCTCCGTCGTATGTCCCCGAGACTGATGATACGCACAATATCTGTTCCGACCCTTCTTCCTAGGCTTCAGGATCGCTTGGCATGGTTCGAAAAAGGGCTTGTTTCAGTATCTCCTCCAAAGATTTTAGCTTCGATCCGTGTTGAGTGCTGATGTGTAGACTTTGTTGACATTTTGTTGGGAAAGGTGGTCGTCCACCAAGATAGCTTTTCTTACCATAGTTATCTAACCTCCCCGATTGTCGACTTCAAATTTCATTTATCCCGATCCCCTAGGTTTCTCGTAGGATTGTGAGTGGGGTTTGAAGTTTCCCATCGCCTCCTCTATTGCAATATGTCCCCGGCTCGATTGGAAAGCTTCATCAAGTCTGCTTGGGAGGTTGATCACCAAATCCTTCATCAACTTCTTTGACTTCCCAATGTCTAAGCCAGTCGTGAAGAAGCCCAGGGCTTGTGGGGAGTTTAATTCTGCCACCGACCCCACAGCCTCTCGGAACCTCTTGACGTATTATCCCAGACTTTCATCTGGTTTTTGTCTGACCTGCATGAGGGAGGCTGTGATCTTTCCCCGCCTCTTATTACTCCCGAACCGAGCGTGGAATTTCTCCCGAAGATCATTCCATGAATTAATTGATCCCGTCGCCAGGGTTCCCATCCACTCCCGGGCGCTCTTTTTCAAGGTTGTTGCGAACATATGACACTTGGCAGCATCCGAATGCCCACAGTATGTCATCAGCCTATCATACTCGTTTGAGTGGTCATACGGATCCCCCATCCCGTCGTAGGTCTCCATCGGGGGCATTTTCCTTTTGGGGTCGGCTATCTCCTGATTGATCTCCGGCGAGAAAGGCGACCCTATGCAGGCTGAAGGCATCCCTGTCGAATTCTTTGCCAACAATAATTTTTCCAATTTTGCCACCCTTTGAGCGAGGGGGTCGGACTCACTTTTATGGGGGACGATAAAGTGCATCCGCCTGCTGCGTTCGAGTCCCGTCCCTCCTCCTCGCCCCAGTCCGCTGGATGTTCTGATCGTCGCTCTGCTGATCGGCTCCTTTTCCGGCTTCGGCCATCCCTCGAGCGGCTTCGGTGCCTACTCCTTTCCTTATCCGCCTTTCTCCGTCGGGGTGACCGAGATCGGCTCCGATGCCTACGCCTCTTTGAGGATGCCTCCTATTCTCCGGCCATGTTAGCCATATCCACATTCGAGCTCCTCTTCTTTCAAGGCGTGAGGGCCATTATGGCGTCCTTGTTCTACTGCATCTTTTTCTGCAAAATGAATTCCCTCTGATCTCGACTGCCCTCGCCTCGGCTTTTTACATGCACCTCAAGCGCCCGTGAGTGATTCTCATCGGCCCGTCTAGCCCGGTTGGGGGTACGCTGGCCGTCGTGGAAGAGTCTTCACCGAGGGGAAGGTGGCGGTTCCACCTAATCTCCCTGGATTCTGGAACTCAATCTGTCCTTGACCGACCCCCTCACCTGGGTGGTCTGGTGTGTTTTAGCCTTTTCATGGTCAGAGACAGCATACTCCACGCTCGCCATAGCCTCTTACCGGAAAAGTCTGACTGTGATTGTAATAACACTAAAAAGCCCTCCTTTCTAGCGCCAATGTTAACGCCAAGTTTCGCCGGCGCGTCCAATCACAGAATCCACACGCTAGAACCTGCACAATAATAGATCACATAGAAGCTTGACGGCTTGTGCCGCCAGAGGATAGCTCTGGTGTGAGAATAAGTACATGCCGTTACAAGGTTTAACAATGGAGGCTAAGTGTTTAGTGCTCAAAAGTAGGTATTACCTGTTAATTGTAACCTTGGCCTTATATTTATAGTATCTCTCCACCTTAGAATCCTTCTCCGAGTCGGATTAGGGCTCCTAGTCATGATAGTTACCATAACTTGGGTCCAACACAATCTCCTTAAAAGGTGCAAGTGGAATCCAATCCAACCACTACCTTTGGAGTTACCTTATTCAACTATGGCTAGGATCTTGAACTCGCACCTGGAAAGCTTCTCAGAGACAGCCCAAACAACCCCACCATCAGGTCTGGGCTTGGCCCAAAGGACTCGATGACCCGACGCCGAACACCACACGACAAGGTAAGGCTCCGGCCCAAAGGGCTCGGATACCGAACCTGAAGACATCCACTAAGATGAGGCTTCAGGCCAAAAGGACTCGGGACGCCCAGCCAAAAAACTCAACCTCTCCATGGGCTTCAGCCTAGTGGTCTCCTAAAGCCTTTCTAATGTCAGGCCTTCGACCCACATGAAGGTCGGTAAAATGCTCCCGAACAATTATTATTATTATTATTATTAGTACTATTATTATGATGATTGTTATTATTATTATTATGACTGTTATTATTATTATTATTATTATTATTGTTATTGTTATTATTATTATTATTATTATTATTATTATCTTAATTTAAGGCAACATTTTAATAGTAAATGCAAAAAGTTGTATAAAATATGCTGTGAAAATAAAAATTATTGCAAATGAATGTGGTCCATATTAGGTAATCTAAATATAGCAACAAAAAATTTTCGATTTGCCTTACGATGAGGAGAAATTAAGTGGTTAGAAATTTTGTAACGAATTTCTAACGAATTTTGTTTCCAACTTTTGCAACTACTTATGAATTTCGTTATAAAAAAGTGAAAGGCTGACACAATTTGCAACGAAGGACAAGTTTCGTTGCTAAACATACACTTTTAGCAACGAATTTATAAGTCGTTGCTTGAAAAATTGTTGCTAAAGCCCCATTTTTAGCAACAAAAAAACTTTCGTTGCCCACGATGACGGGAAAGCAATTGGACGAAAATTTTGCAACGAATTTCTAATAAATTTTTTCCCGCCAATGAATTAGCAACGAAATTTTGCAACGACTTATGAATTTCATTGCAAAAAGTGAAAGTCTGACACAATTTGCAACGAAGGACAAATTTCGTTGCTAAATATATACTTTTAGCAACGACTTATAAAGTCGTTGCCCGAAAAATCGTTGCTATTTGTAGTGATTGTATAGCATCTCATATTATTGATTCAATTATTGTCACAGTATCATCTGCATAATATTTTATATTATTAAATCAATAATTGACACGACACAATTATTCATATTATTATTTGCATTATTGATAATTTCTAAAAGATTCTGTCGAGGAAAGGGGTTAAGTTATTTAATTGCGCGCCAATAAGGAGAAATCCTTATCGGAAAGTCCCCTCTTTCCTGGGAACGATCTGGTTGTCAATATTGTTATTTTATAATATTAATTAGGAATAATTATTGAAAGATTGAAGAGTTATAAATAATTAATAAAATAAAAATTATTGATAAATATGATAAGTAAATATTTGTTCAATTTTGATATAAATGGATGAATTTTAGTATGAGACAATTGTTAAAAGTTGAACATATTTTTCTATGAAGCCATAATTATCTTCTTCAAAAAAATATTCATTCAAATATACTATTATAAATAATAGTATAAATTATAATTTATAATTGTTTAAATAGCAATATTATTATAATATATATAAGCATGTGGAGGTGAGAAGCTTTGTCTAGTACTCCTTTGTTTTTCAAAATTTGTATGCACAAGATTCTTTTGTTCAACAAGTGTCCCTCATTGCCAAACTTTCCAAGTGTATGCATTATTCCTTTTAAAAAAACTTTGGCATATTGTGACTTTTTGTACAATGAGTGGCCTTTGTCAAATTTGTATACTGGCTCGTGACCTCCCAACCTTGCCTATAAAAGGAAGGCTCTTTCAGAAGATGAGGTACACCATCACTATATCAGAAATTCTTTTTCTATAATATTGTGAGTATTTCTTTTGAGTATAAGGATACTTTGAGTGTATTTTATAGCGCAAGATTTTCTCAGGATAATACCCGTTATACTAGTCAGATCTAGTTTACTACTAAGGTAAAAGATATTATTTTTCTCGTAAAGGATGTTATTTTCTTTCAACATTTGTAAAGGATATTTTTTTTCCATAAAGGATGTTATTTTCTTTCAATATTCATAAATGATATTATTTATACTCGTAAGGGATATCATTTTCTTTCATACTTCATATTATGTAAGTGATATTATTTCATTTAATATTACTATTCATACACTACTATTCATGGGTACTATTCACGAGTACTCTTCACAACAAAATTTAATTTCCTTTACTTTATTCAAGTTATCTTTTATGAATCTTATTCTTGAAATTGAATCTATTTTATGATCTTCATGTCGATAATTTGGACATTCTTGAATTCTTGATAAATTGAATTAGAAATCTCTAATATTTATCCTTGATATCACTTTATTCATTCTTTATGTCATTGTCATAATTCTTAGAATTAAATTATGTTGAAAGTTATCTTTGGCCCGTAGTGCAAAGATGAATCGTTGATTAATGAATATCTTTGGTCTGTAGTACAAAGATGAACTTTTGATTGATATCTTTGGCCCGTAGTGTAAAGATGAACTATTGATTGATATCTTTGGCTTGTAGTGCAAAGATAGACAATTGATTGGTATGATAATGACCATTGCTGTTACATTTGAATTTTTTTTGTATAAGGAGTAAAGATGATATGATTATTGAGTGTCTTTAGCCTTTGTGGCAAAGACATTGAGTGAAAGTTCTATTAAAGCCTTTGTGGCAAGGAGAAACTGTTGACTTACATTATTATAAGCATGAATTGTGAATTTAACGATAATCTTTGGTGGTTCAAGTGAAGACAAGTGATGAAAGTTTTCATTATTTTGGGTATAACAAAGAAATGTTTATGGGTATTACAGGAATGAAATATTAATGATGAAATTTTAATTTGGAGGAGATAGTAGACATTATGTTCTTCTCGACTCTTCTAATGGATTGCTGATTCCGCTGCAATTATGGTTGAAAACTTTTATCATCTACTGTGATAGTCCCAAATCTGGGTCCCAAATCACCACGGATCTGGTTCAATCATTCTATAACTATTTGCGAAAGATATAAACATAAATTGTTTATACAATACACTTTGCACACATTTCCCCAAAATTGAGTAACCTTAACTTATACACAATTCATAAACTATCAAACACATAACATTATTATCTAACTATACTATTACAAACTATCCGCACATTTTATCCCAAGCTAAACTTGGCATTAACCTTTTCCTATATCCGAACGCATTCACTTATATCTCAATGTTTATGTTTATGATATATATAAGGGTGAGCATGAAAGTTGCTCAACAAGTTTAAATACAATTTAAAGATATATCATGATTGAAAGAGTCCGAACAATAAAATTTGGTTATAATTCATCAATATAATTGAGAACTAGCACGAATAAATTTTTGATGAACAAGTATTGAACATGAACAAATATATCTCGGACCAACTGGTAATGAAGGTGATCGACCTTTCATATACGACTTATACATGAAATATATACAGTACAATTCACATGGCAATCAACAATGATTAACCATAAGCATATCTCGAATGAAACAACTCTTAGTAGAGTTAAGTAAAACTTATACGAAGCAGTTGATTAACGCTACACATATATATCGCTTTATCCAAAGACCTAATATTAGTAATATAGAACTCCAATATTAGAATAATATTATCACAATATAATACTATATATATACACACATTGAATAACCTAAACACATAATACATAACCCTATCACCTCATTACACCTAAAACTCCAGATCAAGTCAAACTATTTCAGTCTGAATTAAAATCGACACAATTCTAACATCCCGACGGTCTAGTCGGACAAATATCGAGTTTAAGTTCAGTTAAACTCTGCCTAAACATGTAACACTTATCTTGGATAATTTATTATCAGTTAAATTATTTTTCACAGGCTTGTAATAATTTTCAAATAATTATTACCATTTAAAATGATTTTCCAATCATTAATATCGTATTTATATGAATTAAATACCACATAATTCCTTAATCATTAATATTTATTTAATAATAAATATTAATGAAAAATCATAACATAATATTATAATATATTTATAATATATCAAAATATTTTAAACACTTTTTACACCATGTGGAATCACCCTCTTTACATGTTTATAACAAATAGCGCGACACAAACATTTCAATGATTATCAATGCCAGATACTAAGTAGTTTTTACACCAAGTACAATTCCCCGCCCATACAAGGAATCATACAACTCAAATTTGTATACATGAGTCCTCAATTGAAATCCCCACCTAATCTTAACACCCTTCTCAATACGAATTTCATTTAATTCGTATTCATAATTCATAACTCTTTTATGAGTTTTCATAGTACAATTTCATAGTACAACTTACACACAACATCTTGCTATAAACTTTTCAATCATTCGCTTGATCCTTCTCCGTACTATAACCTTATCAGATCACGGGGTGATCTCACCGTATATATTACGATTCAATTCTATGTCTTGATTGTTTTGTTTTACGATCTCTTATCCCTGCACTACTGTTCACTTTTATTATCAGAGTTAGGGAACTCTGTACCTTTACAACTCGCCGAGATTCGTCTTTGAATCTTACCGACACACTAACTCGATTTGAGTTAGTACTTAATCCTAATCACTGCGGTTATTGGTCTTAGGTATTCCTACCAAAGCTTCATAACCACCAATGACTTTGATATTAATCGTGGATGTACGTCAAATCGGGTCCTAAATCACCACGGATCTGGTTCAATCATTTTATAACTATTTGCGGAATATATAAACATAAATTGTTTATACAATACACTTTGCACACATTTCCCCAAAATCGAGTAACCTTAACTTATAGATAATTCATAAACTATCAAACACATAACATTATTATCCAACTATACTATTACAAATTAGCCACACATTTTATCCAAAGCTAAACTTGGCATTAACCTTTTCCTGTATCCGAACGCATTCGCCTTATCTGCAATGTTTATCATGATATAGCAAGGGTGAGCATGAAAGTTGCCCAGCAAGTTTAAATACAATTTAAGGATATATCATGATTGAAAGAGTCTTAACAATAAGTTGGCTATAATTCATCAATATAATTGAGAACTAGCACGAACAAATTTTTGACTGAACAAGTATTGAACATGACCAAATATATCTGGATCAACTGGTAATGAAGGTGATCAGACTTTCATACCTGACTTATACATACAATATGTACAGAGTACAATTCCACATGGCAATCAACAATGATTAACCATAAGCATATCTGAATGAAACAACTCTTAGTAGATTTAAGTAAAACTTGCCTGAACCGTTGATTACCGCTACGCAATTTATATCGCTTTATCCGAAGACCTAATATTAGTAATATAGATCTCCAATATTAGAATAATATCATCACAATATAATACTATTATATATATACACATAGAATAACCTAAACACATAACACATAACCCTATCAGTCTATTACACACCTAAAACTCGGTATCAAGTCAAACTATTTCAGTCTGAATTGAAACCGACACAATTTTAATATCCCGGCGGTCTAGTCGGACAAATATCGAGTTTAATTTTTAAACTCTGCCTAAACATTTAACACTTATCTTAGATAATTTATTATCAGTCAAATTATTTTTCACAGGCTTGTAATAATTTTCAAATAATTATTACCATTTAAATTATTTTCCAATCATTAATATCATCTTTATATGAATTAAATACCACATAATTCCTTAATTATTAATATTTATTTAATAATAAATATTAATAAAAATCATAACATAATATTATAATATATTTATAATATATCAAAATATTTTAAACACTTTAAAATCATATTTATATGATTTTTAAACAATTAAATCCATTATCCAATAATTGATATTAATATTAAAATATTAATATTTTCATGACAAAATATCAAAAGTTATATTTTATAACTTCAAATATTTTTCTAACCATTAAATCATTTTTATATGATTTTTAAAACATTAATTCTAATTTTCCACAATTTATTTAATATATTTATTAAATAAATCAATTACCATTAATAATAAATTATTAATGAAATTCACCTAAAATATCAAAAGTTATCAAAAATAACTTAAAATATTTTCTAATATCATCATATAATTTTTTCATGAATTAAAACCATTTTTAAATAATTTATTTAATATTATAATTAAATAAATAAATACCTTTTATATTCCAAAATATTAAATATTTTTTGAAATATACTCAAAATAATTAAAAATTATTTTTCAGACTTTAAAATAATTTTTCATAATTTATTATATATTTTTAATAATTAAAAACCATTTTTATCTATTTATTTAATTAATTAATTCATTTTCCAAAATTAAGTGTCACTAAAGGGCCCTATAGAGACATAACCGTCGCTATAGGTGTTCTTGAGTGATCTTGAAGAATTCCCAGAAATTCTGTCAGACTTCTAGGGGCTTAGTTTGACCACTCACAGATCATAGATCTTAAGGATTCTGGTTGGTATAAAGTGTTAATGTTGTAGAATTTGCTTAATACTACATCCACAAATTCGTTTCATAGCTAAACTGCAACAGATCCAGAGGATATAAAGCATCAAACATGTCAGAATCTGTTTTTAGAATTCTGGGTTTACCAGAATCAAGTTACCCACTTTGGATCTTTAAAGCTTAGCTTTCCAGGCTTGTTTTGTGTAATCCTAGGATTCGGTCGTGTAGAACACATGTCATAGAACACGTATATAACATCATAACATAATAACATCATCACATGAGAAAGATCTGGCATGGTCAAACCATGTCAGAAAACTTGCTCTTAAACTTTTTGGGTTTTCCAGAAAGTTACCCAAAACAGATGGTCAAAGCTACTTTGACCGAGATTTTCTTCCATTCCAGTTATGATCTAAGTGATCTGATGATTTTAATATGTAGTCTACATATCATACTACAACATGAAAACAAAAACATGACCAAATAAGCAAATAACAGCAAGATTCATGGCGTTCAAAACTTGTCAGACATAACCTGGAAATTCTTGGTTTTCCAGAAAAAGTCTCTCATGGTCGGTCAACTATGTTTGACTGCATATAACTTACGATCTAGACATGCTATGACCCTGATTCAAGTTGCAAAACAAAGTCCACATGGCATACTATAGATTCATAACATAAAACACCATAATCATCTAACACAGAAGAATCTAGAGGCTTTGACATTTGCTTGTCAGAACTTATTTTTCAATTTTTCCAAATGACTAAAAATGCTAGATCCGTGCCTCTAAGTGTTATAGATCCATGATCTATCAGCCCAGATCACTTAAAGACACCTTAATACATAACTTTAAACAATCAATTACAACAAATAACATGGATCACATGATTTAGGGTTTATACCTTCTAAGTTCAAATCCTTTGATTCTGATCTTTGATCATGATCTTGATGATCAAGAGGCTGGTTTAGAGACTGAAATACTTGTGTATTTCGAATGTTTGGTGAGAGAGAAAATGAGTTAAGTGTTTGAATGCAAATGGCAACTTTTGTAGACTTTTTCTCTCATTAATCTCTTATATTATATAAATACAATGTATATAGCTCAACTTGCTGCATTAAATGACTGATGGGAGTTGTTTATTAGTCACATGTAGTGGTTAGAGTGGTTCAACAACTCAATATATAACAATATTTGCAAGCCACCTATTAAGGAATGTGCCAAAAGGGCATAATGGTCATTTTCCACACAATTTTTACTCTAAAATGGTCATTTGATGCAACCCTTAAGGTTTAACCCTTAGGGTTTGACCTTTAGGGTTAAAACCTAAGGTTCCCAAAAAATCATATTTAAGGTTTCTAAATTAGGTTTTTCAAAAATAGAAAATTATCATTTTTAAATTATAATTAGGATTCTATAATTATATTAAGATTTCCTAATCATAATTCAAGTTTGCTAATTAGGATTAATATTTTCTAATTAATATTGCTAATTTAGCAATTAAATCCACAACTGTTCATTAGGGTTTTTGATGGAACAATTAGGGTTCAAAAATTTGAAATTAGGGTTTGCTAATTAATTAAGCTTTACCCTAATTAATATTATAATTAATAGCACTTAAGCATTATAATTCTCCTTTAAATTCCCAAATTAGGGTTTTAAATTTCCGAATTAGGGTTTTCATATTTTGAATTAGGGTTTCGGATTTCCAGAACTAAAATTTGGGTTTCCAGAACCGGTTTCTAGGTTTTCTTATCAGACGTTAGGGTTTTCTAACTGAACACTGACGTTCTTAATTTATACTTAGGGTTTGACACTGATAAAATTTATCTGGTCAACCCTCGACCCTTAACCACATTCTGAACACATATATAACCATATACACAGAACATATTCACATATATATACATTTAATCCTGAATAATTCTCCAAAATCCTACACAGAATTTTGAAGTCCTCAAAATTCCTTCCCAAAAATATCAAACGCATACACTTATTTTCTGTCTAGGTCTATTATTTGACCTTAAATCAATCAATTAAGATTTTTAAAAATTTTCTAAATTCTCGGGTTGTCACATTCACCCATTCTTCTAAGAATTTCATCCCCGAAATTCACCTCATATCTTACACCGTGCACCTTACACCATTCACATATCACCACATGCTATCCAAAACACCACTCACAAGAGTAAAAGTTTTCAAATTGTGCTGAGGGGTCATATAGACCATGAACACATAATTTTAACGGTATTTGTGAGACCCCAAATTTTATTAATAAAGAGTTAAATTTCTCAATTTTTTTTAATATTATGGTGTGGATTTGATATAATGTTATAGTTGTGGGTAATATTTATAAATTTTGAAAAGTATGCAAGTTGTTGTATAATATTCGATTAATTTGGGAATATTCTTTTTGTTGGGGAATATTAAATGACTGATGACAATCATTGGTGGACACCACAACGGAATTATTGTCGAATTGAGAAAACGAAAAAAATATTTTATAAAAATAACGGCTGAATTTTTACCGTTAAAACTGTTGAACTAATCGGTAGTAGAAATGCGATGTCTGGCGTGGTTGCATAGTAGCACACGCTTATTGATTATTGATGCTTACGTGAGAAGTCACTCGATTATACTCAATTATTGCTACGATAATTCTTTGCATCATATCTCTCATATTATTGATTCAATTATTGTCACAAAGTATCATACGTATAATATGTTATATTATTAAATCAATAATTGAGGCGATAAAGTTATTCATATTATTAAATTTCAATATTTACAATGTCAGAAGTTACATCAAGGAGAGGTTTGGTCACCTAATTGCGCTTGATAGGGAGAAATCCTTATTCGAAATCCCCTCTTTCACGGGAGCGACACGGTTGTTAAATATTGCGAGTTATAATATTAATGATGAATAAGTTCATGTTGATTAAAGATAAATTTGATAGTTCCATTGTGTTAAAATTATTTGTGTTAGTGGAAATCGATATTTATTTCGATAATAATTAATGTCTGGAGGTTATATTGTTCAAACGGGTATGGTAGCACTTTTAGGTATTGGAAGTACTATTCACGAGTTACTATTCACGGGTACTATTCACCGAAAAATATATTTTTTTTGGTCTAAATTATTTTTGGGTACAATATTATTCCATGAAGAGATGTCTTAATTTTTTTTGAATAGTTGGTTGAAATTATAATAGTAAATCAATATGGATCGTTGATTTAAAGTTTTAATAGTAACTTGTCCCTTCAGTTTTCCAAGAGTTATTTTTCCCTTCAGTTTTCCAAGAGTTATTTGTTCCTTCAGTTTTTTAAGAGTTATTTGCCTCTTCGGTGTTCCAAGAGTTAATTGCCCCTTCGCAAATAGTAGTTGTCTCTTCAATATTACCAAGAGTCATTTTGACCCTTCGTTAAGACCAAGAGCCACTTTTAGTTCTTCTATAAATAGAAGCTCATCCCTTCATTATTTCTTACGAATTCATTGAAACTCTAGAGAGAGAAACTATAGAGAGAAAGAAGAAAAGTATTCTGCTACTTCACTTTTCCAATATCCAGTTTCTTCTAAGGTAAGGGGTATTATTTCTTTCGTATTCATGAAGAGAGCTATTATTATTCCATACTTTATTATTCTGTTGGAATAACCTGTCTATGCGAAGTACCACATATATGGTGAAATTCTGTTGTTATTCCATTCTTTATTATTCAGTTGGAATATCTTGTCGGTCATGTAATTTACTTTGACACGGTTCCGATTCTTTATTATTACTGTTGGAATATCACCGCCGGTCTTGATTACGCTTTGACACTGGTTCCATTCTTTATTATTACGGAATATCACATACGTGTGTTTACGCATGACTGGTTCCATTATTTATTATTCTATTGGAATAACTCATGCATGCGATCTATCGCATGCATGGTGAATTACATTGTTATTCCATTCTTTATTATTTTTGCCGGAATATCATATCACGTGCGTTTACGCATGACCTAATTCCATTCTTTATTATTCGTTGGGAATAATGCATGCATACTGATCTATCGACGCATGGTGAATCCTTCTATTATTCCATTCGTTATTATTCTGTTGGAATAACTTGTCTATGTGGATTACCACATGCATGGTGAATGATCCTTTATATTCATTCCTTATTAAATTGTGAAAATGATCTGTTTATGTTGATTATGATGCGAGTCATAATAAAAGCATTAGAATGATGAAAATCATTGGTATATGTAGTATTAATAAGTGTTGTGATGAGTTATGTTGGTTATTATGTGAAAACATGAAAGTTTCTTAGAAATCACAAAGGGTTGAAAATCAGATTTTTGTGAAAATGGAACATGAAATTCAATTGACCATATCTCCTAGTATATTTTGAATTTTTGAGTGTGGTCAAGTTCTAGAGTTAGATCTATGAGTTTTCTAACTTATCCAAGTGGAATCACTGAAAAAGGTGTTGTAGATTTTCGTGTGGACTGATTTTAGCAAAGGAGTAAAAAACTGCAAATTACCAAAAAGCTACAACCCAGAAATGTAAAAGGGCATTTTCGGCCACTTAATTTGTGAGAAAAATTCCGGCCTTTAGTGACATGAAAATATATGGTATAAAGTACCTCCTGTCCAAAAATGAGCTTATTCCGACTTAAAATGAGCAAGTTATGACTATTTCAATATTTAGGTTTTTCCGACAAAAAATGCTATAATCGGAGTTCTATAACTCTGATGACCATGAAATTTAAACTGGAAGCTCACGTTAACATGTGTAAGATCCTGCCAAGATTTGAGAATTTCTGGAGTTAAACTTGAGGTAGCTAATTTCTTAAGGAATTAATTAGAAATTGATTTTTGAAAAATACTTAAGGAGTTGAAAAATTATAAAAAAATACTTGTTGTGTATGAAATATATGTATATATGTTTGGACAAAGGATAGAAAAATAATAAGTTGATTTGGTAATTTTTCATGAAAATGGTTTAGTTACAAACATATGAGTTAAATATGTTATGTGAAGTTGAAGAATTAGAAAATAGGATTTTATGGCTTGGGAATCCTATATAGGGTATATGCACATTTTTGGTAAGGGATTTGATCATTGGTGATGAAATCTTATGAGTATGACATTTTTGAATGATTAAATGCATTATTTGGTAAAGTGTAAATAATTAAATTAAATTGTTTATTAGTTTACGAAGTGATTAAAATATTGTTATAATATTAACAATATTAGATTATGAGTTATTTAAGTGATGGATAATATTTGGATAAATTTAAAGTCTTTAATATTTATCCTTGTTTTCGTTTGATTAATGCTTATATCATTGTCATCATCCTCATGCTTATATTGTAATGAAAGTCATCTTTGGCTTACGTGCATAGATGGACTTAGTATGATTATGACCAGTGATCATTCGGTATAATCATGAACTGTAATATTATAAATGATATGGTAAAAGTCCTTAGTGGCCTGTAATGCATTGATGGATAGTTTTTGGTATGATTATGACCATGGATTGTTCGGTATAGTCATGACCATTGATGATTTAATGAATATCCTTGGCCGTAGTACATGGATGATTAGATGATGTGTTTTATTTATTAAGCTAAGTTTCATCGATAAAAATTGATGAAAACATTTTAAATCATAGAAGATAGTAGATATCATGCTCTATTTGACTCTTCTAATGGATTATTTATTCCGCTGAAGTTAAACTTAATGTCTATTGTATTTTATCAGTTTAACATTGTTGATGACTATTGATAATTTATTACGCATTATCTTAGTCATAATATTTCTTCTTTGGGCTAGTTGAGCTCACCCCTTTCTTTCACCGCTTTCTTCTTGAAATGAGAATATATATTTGGGACCAGTCGGGAAAAGGAGTGAGCGGTCAGGATGATAGCATTAGTAGTCCTCACTATTACGATTAAATAGTGTGACAATAAATGTAATGAGAACTCCTTTGAGTGTGGATATTGTCTAGATGACAATATTCCTATTAAAACTCTTAGTTTATGTATTGTCATATATTACACGACGGTTGTATAATTAAGTTTGTATTTGTCTTCTGTACCATGTATTTGGCGACTCAAGATGGGTGATGTATACCTATTTTGGGGGAGTCACAGTTGGTATCAAAGCTTAGGGATATGATCCCTGGCTGAGATGTGAGACAAGAAATAGGAGGGGAGAGACGGGGAATTCCTTCGCTAGTATGACCTACTTAAGTTTATTTGGTATTTAATTGATCGGTCAGAGTATAGGGATAATATGTGATATGTCAATTAATCCTTGTTTTGTGACAGTGTTTGAGAATGGCATCTGAAAATGTTGAGATAAGCAATGGAGCAAAACAATATGATCGTGTCGCAGTATAAGGTTAAGTTTGCCGAGTTATCCCGGTTTGCATCCCATTTGGTTGATAATGAGGAGCGAATGACGCGAATGTTTCTAAGAGGTTTGAAACCCAATATACGTTAATACCTCATTTCTCACAAACTTTGTTTATATTCAGATATAGTGAATAGGGCTCAGTTATTGGAGTAGCGATAATAGCCCGACCAACGAAAGGATAACGCAGCAACAACACGATAATAATAAATGCGGTGGCAACGGCCATCGGAACAATGATAACCATCATGGGGGAAATTATCATGCCAAGAATGGTAACCACTTCGGTGGTAATCATGGCCAAGATAATAGAAATGGAAATTTCAAAAAGAAAAGGTCATTTAGCTCGATTTTATTGTATAGTGAAGTCAAGTCAAGTTGGGACGGTGGCACCAAAGGCGGATACGGATAAAACAAAGTCGGTGGTTTCAGGAAGAGAGTTTTTCATGACTTCTTAAAAAGCGAGTAACCCAAATGAAGTTAGCACGGGTTAGTTAATTATAAAATTTTGTGAAATCTATACCTTATTAGATACTGGTTCTACCCATTCTTTTATCTCTCTTGCTTGCGTTCAACGTTTAAATTTGACTTCGGAGAAGTTAGACTTTGACTTATTGGTTGAAACTCCGTTAGGAGAAACCTTCATTACATGTGCTATCCAAGTCTTGGATGACAGTCACAGTTTTGAATGATATTTCTATTGTTAATAAATTTTCTGACGTATTCCTGAAGACTTCTTAGCCTACCGTAGAGCGTGAAATCGAATTTTGTATTGACCCCAGTACAAAACCCATTTCTTCAACCCTCAAATATTTCTTCAACTAAAATGAACGTAACGTGCGCCAAAGACATTGGCTCGAGCTGTTGAAGATTATAACTATACCATTCAATATCATTGTGGAAGAGCGAACGTGGTAGCTGACGCGTTGAGTAGAAGATCGTATGCATTTACGAGTGCAATGTTGTTAACACAAAAACCCATTTCGTATAACTTACAAATGATGAAGATAAAGTTAAAGACTCTAGGGACCCACGTGAAGATAACGAATATATGAGTAAAATCGACTTTAATCGATAAAGTTAAAGCCGTGCAAGATACATACTCAGAGCTGATGAATGTGAAGAAGAAGGTTCAAGAGGGCGTTATTCTAGAAGCAAGAATCGATGAAGAGAGGAAATCTCAACCCTCGATTTTATTGGCCCATTTGAAATCCTTGATCGAGTAGGAACTGTGGCCTATAGACTCGTTTTACCGCCAAGTATGTCGCGTGTTCATAATGTTTTTCATGTATCGATGTTACGCAAATATGTGGATGACCCGAACCATGTTATTAAATTAGAACTAGACGAGATAGCAAAAGATTTAACGTATGAGGAGATACGTGTTAAAATCTTGGATAAGAAGGATCGTATTCAACACTCAAAGGTTATACCTCAAGAGTTAGAATTTGAAATAAAGTTAAGGTATCCTCATATCTTCGGCATACCAAGTACATGTTACTCGATTTTGCAACCGATAAACACGCGTAAGTATACGCGGTCAACAAGTAATGTAATGATAAGAGAGTTGTCGAACCCACGAGGAATTATCACTAATATCTACCAAGTACTGACTTTATATCGCCTCAGTCTTATTTAAACAATTAATTAAAACGATAAATTATGATTATAATTAATCAAAATAACATAAAAACAAAACATAGATAGATAGATAAAGAGCTAAGAACACAATATCCACACACAAGCATTTTGTCAAACACTCGGCGTGCATCACTTTGTTCAAATCTCTTAACTCTCTTTATGATCATGGCGGTCACTATGAATTGGCAATACATAAATTATGCATATACAAAATCACATAAAGAACCAATTCGCATGACACCAATCAAAAAGAAAGCAAATTAGAAGTTTAATTCATAACAAATAAATCAAACTATTCCAAATATTAGGTAATCATCCAATGGATCATACAAGTATCAAAGAAAAGCTAGAAGTTTAATTCAATTCCTTGCCTCCATAGGTGCTACAAATGTTTGCACTAGATCCCCAAGAATGAGTTCTAGCCACTAGAGGAAAAAGGAAGAAAGAAAGGATGGCTTCCCTTAGTTGTTGGTTGAAGCTCCTCCATTGATGTTGTTGAAGCTCCCACCATTGATGCTCCTTAAAGCTCTTGAAGAACCATGGCCAAGAGCCATGGCCTCCCTCTTCTCCAAGCCGCCACCTCTCTCTTTTTCTCCTCTAGGTTGCAAGTAGAAATGGAAGATTATTGTTTTGGGTCATTAGGTTGAGCATTTAATAGCTGAAATCTGTCCAAAATTCGTGTTTTATTTTGGCTTTCATGATTTAGCTTGAAGCAGGTATGCGGTAGCGGAAAGAAAGGGTGAGCTCTTTGCTAAGTGGGGCTTTGCTAATTTGCCATAAATACACTAACAAGTCATGCACTGTGACGTACCAAGGGCCATTTTCGCTTGGACATCTATTGGGAAAATGGCCATAACGTCTTCATACGAACTCCGATTGAGGCGATTCAAGATGATCCGGAAGAGAAGAAGTAGGTATACAACTTTCATTCTTTGAGTTCTTCGAAATAATGGATAGAACAATGCTCAAATTGGCCTTGAAGTGAGCTGCTTATGCAAATAGCAATTGGTAGTTTCAGTTTTGACACCCGTTGGGAAAATGGCCATAACTCTAGATGTCGAACTCCGATTGAGGCAATTCAAGATGATCCAGAAAGAGAGCGTTGATCTACAACTTCCATTCTTAAAGTTTGGGCGGATAATGGCGGATCATGGTAAAAATTGGGCTTCTACGGAATTTGCTTTATGTCGATGGCAAAGCGAGAAAATGCGAATTTGGCAATTCCAACCATCGTCCCAAATGACATTCCATCCAATTACTACAAAACAAAGTAAAAACACATAAAACTAATACAAATATACATAAAAGCAATATAAAACTATATTACACAACAATACAATGAAAACACATAAAAAGCAAACAAACTAGCTTATGATTTACAAATTATCAAACTCAAAAGTACCTAATTTGTGTATATAAAACACACTCATCAGTACATATGTAAATTTCGAGGGCAAAATTTCATAAGGAGGGGAGATTGTGAGTCCCCAAATTTTATGAATAAAGATTTAAATTTCTTGAAATATTTTTTTAATATTATGGTGTGGATTTAATATAATGTTATAGTTGTGGGTAATATTTATAAATTTTGAAAAGTATGCAAGTTGTTGTATAATATTCGATTGGTCGGGGAATATTCTTTTTGTCGGGGAATATCCGTACGACGGTACAATCATTGGTGGACACCATAACGGAATTATTGTCGAATTGAGAAAACGACAAAAATATTTTTATGAAAATAATGGCGGAAGTTTTACCGTTAAAACTGTTGAACTAATCGGTAGTAAAAGTACAATAATAAGCGTGGTTGCATAGTAGCACACGCTATTGATTATTAATGCTTACGTGAGAAGTCACTCAGTTATACTCAATTATTGCTACAGTAATTGCTGCATCATATCTCTCATATTATTGATTCAATTATTGTCACAGTATCATCTGTATAATATGTTATATTATTAAATCAATAATTGAGACGACAAAGTTATTCATATTATTAAATTTCAATATTTACAATG
This sequence comes from Panax ginseng, assembly GCA_020205605.1. Classification (NCBI taxonomy): domain Eukaryota; kingdom Viridiplantae; phylum Streptophyta; class Magnoliopsida; order Apiales; family Araliaceae; genus Panax; species Panax ginseng. Next base: position 156,131,617 of record CM035128.1, read on the forward strand.
TCTAGAAGTTCTGTCAAGGAGAGGTTTGGTCACCTAATTACGGGCCAATAGGGAGAAATCCTTATTGGAAATCCCCCTCTTTCCTGTGAACGACCTGGTTGTTAAATATTGTGAGTTATAATATTAATGATGAATAAGTTCGTGTTGATTAAAGATGAATTTGATAGTTCCATTGTGTTGAAATTATTTGTGTTAGTGGAAATCGACATTTATTTTGATAATAATTGATGTCTGGAGGTTATATTGTTCAAACGGGTATTCGGGGCACTTTTCGTGTCGGAGTACTATTCACGAGTTACTATTCACGAGTTACTATTTACGGGGTACTATTCACCCAAAAAATATATTTCTTTTCGGTCCAAATCATTTTTGGGTACAATATTATTCCATGAGGTGATGTGCTAATTTTTCAGATCGTTGGTTTAAATTATAATAGTAAATCAATATGGATCGTTGATTTAAAGTTTTAATAGTAACTTGTCCCTTCAGTTTTCCAAGAGTTATTTGTCCCTTCAGTTTTTCAAGAGTTATTTGCCTCTTCGGTGTTCCAAGAGTTAATTTCCCCTTCGCAAATAGTAGTTGTCTCTTCAATATTACCAAGAGTCATTTGGACCCTTCGTTAAGACCAAGAGCCACTTTCAGTTCTTCTATAAATAGAAGCTCATCCCTTCATTATTTCTTACGAATTCACTGAAACTATGGAGAGAGAAACTATAGAGAGAAAGAAGAAAAGTATTCTGCTACTTCACTTTTCCAATATCCAGTTTCTTCTAAGGTAAGGGGTATTATTTCTTTCATATTCATGAATAGAGCTATTGTTATTCCATTCTTTATTATTTTGTTGGAATAACCTGTCTATGCGAAGTACCACATACATGGTGAAATTCTGTTGTTATTCCATTCTTTATTATTACTCGTTGGAATATCACAGCCGGTCTTAATTTCGCCTTTGACGTTCAGTTACATTCTTTATTATTCTATCGGAATATATCTCATGCATGCGTTTCGCATGACTGGTTCCATTATTTATTATTACATTGTTGGAATAACACATGCATGCGATCTATCGCATGCATGGTGAATTTTGTTGTTCTTCCATTCTTTATTATTACATTGGAATATCACATGCTCGTGCATTTACGCATGATTTTGGTTCCATTATTTATTATTTTATTGGGAATAACACATGCATGCATAGTCTATCGCACGCATGGTGAATCCTTCTATAATTCCATTCTTTATTATTACATTGGAATAACACATACATGTGGATTAGCACATGCATGGTGAATGATCCTTTATATTCATTCCTTATTAAATTGTGGAAATGATCTGTTTACGTTGATTATGATGAGAGTCATAATAAAAGCATTAGACTGATGAAAATCATGGGTATATATAGTATTAGTAAGTGTTGTGATGAGTTATGTTGGTTATTATGTGAAAACATGAAAGTTTCTTAGAAATCACAAAGGGTTGAAAATCAGATTTTGGTGAAAATGGAACATGAAATTGAATTGACCATATCTCCTAGTATATTTTGAATTTTTGAGTGTGGTCAAGTTCTAGAGTTAGATCTATGAGTTTTCTAACTTATCCAAGTGGAATCACTGAAAAAGGTGTTGTAGATTTTCGTGTGGACTGATTTTAGCAAAGGAGTAAAAAACTGCAAATTACCAAAAAGCTACTACCCAGAAATTTAAAAGGGCATTTTTGGCCACTTAATTTGTGAGAAAAATTCCGGCCTTTTGGGACATGAAAATATATGGTATAAAGTACCTCTTGTCCAAAAATGAGCTCATTCCGACTTAAAATGAGCAAGTTATGACTATTTCAATATTTAGGTTTTTCCGACGAAAAACGCTATAACCGGAGTTCTATAAATCTGATGACCATGAAATTTAAACTGGAAGCTTACGTTAACATGTGTAAGATCCTGCCAAGATTTGGGAATTTCTGGAGTTAAACTTGAGATAGCTAATTTCTTAAGGAATTAATTAGAAATTGATTTTTAAAAAATACTTAAGGGAGTTGAAAATTATAAAAAATACTTGTTGTGTATGAAATATATATATATATATATATATATATATATATATATATATATATATATATATATGTTTGGACAAAGGATAGAAAAATAATAAGTTGATTTGGTAATTTTTCATGAAAATGATTTAGTTACAAACATATGAGTTAAATATGTTATGTGAAGTTAAAGAATTAGAAAATAGGATTTTATGGCTTGGGAATCCTATATAGGGTATATGCAGATTTTTGATAAGGGATTTGATCATTGGTGATGAAATCTTATGAGTATGGCCTTTTTGAATGATTAAATGCATTATTTGGTAAAGTGTAAATAATTAAATTAAATTGTTTATAAGTTTACGAAGTGATTAAAATATTGTTATAATATTAACAATATTAGATTATGAGTTATTTAAGTGATGGATAATATTTGGATAAATTTAAAGTCTTTAATATTTATCCTTGTTTTTGTTTGATTAATGCTTATATCATTGTCATCATCCTTATGCTTATATTGTAATGAAAGTCATCTTTGGCTTACGTGCATAGATGGACTTAGTATGATTATGACCAGTGATCATTCGGTATAATCATGACCTGTAATGTTATAAATGATATGGTAAAAGTCCTTAGTGGCCTGTAATGCATTGTTGGATAGTTTTTGGTATGATTATGACCAGGGATTGTTTGGTATAGTCATGACCATTGATGATTTAATGAATATCCTTAGCCTTAGTACATGGATGATTAGATGATGTGTTTTATTTATTAAGCTAAGTCTCAGTGATAAAAAGTGATGAAAACATTTTAAATCATAGAAGATAGTAGATATCATGCTCTATTTGACTCTTTTAATGGATTATTTATTCCGCTAAAGTTAAACTTGATGTCTATTGTATTTTATCAGTTTAACATTGTTGATGACTATTGATAATTTATTCTGCATTATCTTAGTCATAATATTTCTTACTGGGCTAGTTGAGCTCACCCTTTCTTTCACTGTTCTCTTCAGGAAATGAGAATATATAGCTGGGACGAGTTAGGAAAAGGAGTGACGGTCCAGATGATAGCATTAGTAGTCCTCACTATTCTGATTAAATAGTGTGACAATAAATGTAATGAGAACTCCTTTGAGTGTGGATATTGTCTAGATTACAATATTCTTATTAAAACTCTTAATTTATGTATTGTCATATATTACACGATAGTTGTATAATTAAGTTTGTATTTGTATTCTGTACTATGTATTTGGCGACTCAAGATGGGTGATGTATACCTATTTTGGGGGCGTCACAGTATTAGTACCGCAAAACTATACATTACTTGGTATGTTTACAATCACAAAGAAGGTGATTAGCCTATCGTACTCTTACGTCATGCATAACGTATTAATCATGTCTAGCGAATATTTACGCTACTCGATTGGATTATTTATCCAAACAACATCGTTCACCTTAGTCTTATCATAGGATTCTGCACCAAAACAATTTGGTTCGGGAAATTTCTTTCATTGAACACTTAGAGTTTTCATAAACATTAGTCTAGCTGAATCGAATAGCGTAGACTCATATCAATAATCCAATTCAATCGAATTATTTAGGTGTAGCCAAACCCCGTTGGCAAATTAAACTTTTTGAAAACATTTTTGAGAATGACGTCATGATGTCGTACTGTATTAACAGTCCGTTTGAGGATGCCGTCATCGTATGACTTTGTCATAACACATCATACAATAGTGGAATAATGATTTTAGATCAAATTCACACTAAGTATTCCTGTATTTACAACTCCATCACCTTTTTATCATCTCTGCACCAGGTTACATGGTACATGAGTGATAAATAAAATATATTTTGATATTTCAAATCGTTTGCGTCTAGCCGAAATAAGTAGCATAGACTATACTTTAAACCATTTCAAAAATGATTACGAGACTACATTTTTTTTCAAAATAACATAGTGCGTATTTAGCTTGATGTCAAAATTTCGAAGTCTAGCATAGCTAGGAGTTTTGGAAAACTTATGTCTCCACTAATATTCATTTGCTTAACAATCTATCTGTTCCTATAATCCTTAATACCCCATTCACACACAACTATACCCAGTTCGTCAAACCACACTTATGAGTTCATAAGCTTGCCAAAATTATATGAGTTTAAGAACTTACCCTAGTCTGACCTTTGGTGTCCGTTCACTGATGGGTTCATAAATATTTCATATAACTATGAGTCAAGAATGTCACATAAGTATGAGTTTTAAGAACTCGTACTTAACCCTATATTCTCTACCTATGACCTATCTATCTGTTATACACATGAGAAAGGAATCACCCTCTTAACATGCATACAGAAAATAGCGCGACATAAACATTTCAATGATTTTCAATGCCAGATACTAAGTAGTTTTTACACCAAGTACAATTCCCTGCCCATACAAGGAATCATACAACTCAGCTGCCGACATGAGTCCTCAATTGAAATCCCCACCTAATCTTAACACCCTTCTCAATACGAATTTCATTTAATCCGTATTCATAATTTATAACTCTTTTATGAGTTTTCATAGTACAATTTCATAGTACAACTTACACACAGCATCTTGCTATAAACTTTTCAATCATTCGCTTGATCCTTCTCCGTACTATAACCTTATCAGATCACGGGGTGATCTCATTGTATATATTACGATTCAATTCTATGTCTTGATCATTTTGTTATACGATCTCCTATCCCTGCACTACTGTTCACCACTACTGTTCACTTTTATTATCAGAGTTAGGGAACTCTGTATCTTTACAACTCGCTGAGATTCGTCTTTGAATCTTACCGACACACTAACTCGATTTGAGTTAGTACTTAATCCTAATCACTGTGGTTATTGGTCTCAGGTATTCCTACCTAAGCTTCATAACCAACAACTTTGATACCAACTATGACAGTCCCAAATCTGGGTCCCAAATCACCACGGATCTGGTTCAATCATTCTATAACTATTTGCGAAAGATATAAACATAAATTGTTTATACAATACACTTTGCACACATTTCCCCAAAATTGAGTAACCTTAACTTATACACAATTCATAAACTATCAAACACATAACATTATTATCTAACTATACTATTACAAACTATCCGCACATTTTATCCCAAGCTAAACTTGGCATTAACCTTTTCCTATATCCGAACGCATTCGCCTTATCTGCAATGTTTATCATGATATAGCAAGGGTGAGCATGAAAGTTGCTCAACAAGTTTAAATACAATTTAAAGATATATCATGATTGAAAGAGTCTGAACAATAAGCTGGTTATAATTCATCAATATAATTGAGAACTAGCACGAATAAATTTTTGACTGAACAAGTATTGAACATGAACAAATATATCTGGACCAACTGGTAATGAAGGTGATCAGCCTTTCATACCTGACTTATACATGAAATATGTACAGAGTACAATTCCACATGGCAATCAACAATGATTAACCATAAGCATATCTGAATGAAACAACTCTTAGTAGAGTTAAGTAAAACTTGTCTGAACCGTTGATTAACGCTACACATATATATCGCTTTATCCAAAGACCTAATATTAGTAATATAGAACTCCAATATTAGAATAATATTATCACAATATAATACTATTATATATACACACATTGAATAACCTAAACACATAATACATAACCCTATCAGTCTATTACACACCTAAAACTCGGTATCAAGTCAAACTATTTCAGTCTGAATTAAAATCGACACAATTCTAACATCCCGACGGTCTAGTCGGACAAATATCGAGTTTAAGTTCAGTTAAACTCTGCCTAAACATGTAACACTTATCTTGGATAATTTATTATCAGTTAAATTATTTTTCACAGGCTTGTAATAATTTTCAAATAATTATTACCATTTAAAATGATTTTCCAATCATTAATATCGTATTTATATGAATTAAATACCACATAATTCCTTAATCATTAATATTTATTTAATAATAAATATTAATGAAAAATCATAACATAATATTATAATATATTTATAATATATCAAAATATTTTAAACACTTTTTTACACCATGTGGAATCACCCTCTTTACATGTTTATAACAAATAATATGACACAAACATTTCAATGATTATCAATGCCGGATACTAAGTAGTTTTTACACCAAGTACAATTCCCCGCCCATACAAGGAATCATACAACTCATTTTAGGCATGAGTCCTCAATTGAAATCCCCACCTAATCTTAACACCCTTCTCAATCTGAATTTCATTTAATTCAGTATTCATAATTCATAACTCTTTTATGAGTTTTTCATAGTACAATTTCATAGTACAACTTACACACAACATCTTGCTATAAACTTTTCAATCATTCGGCAGATCCTTCTCCTCCGTCTTATAACCTTATCAGATCACGGGGTGATCTCACCGTATATATTACGATTCAATTCTATGTCTTGATTGTTTTGTTTTACGATCTCTTATCCCTGCACTACTGTTCACTTTTATTATCAGAGTTAGGGAACTCTGTACCTTTACAACTCGCCGAGATTCGTCTTTGAATCTTACCGACACACTAACTCGATTTGAGTTAGTACTTAATCCTAATCACTGTGGTTATTGGTCTCAGGTATTCCTACCTAAGCTTCATAACCAACAACTTTGATACCAACTATGACAGTCCCAAATCTGGGTCCCAAATCACCACGGATCTGGTTCAATCATTCTATAACTATTTGCGAAAGATATAAACATAAATTGTTTATACAATACACTTTGCACACATTTCCCCAAAATTGAGTAACCTTAACTTATACACAATTCATAAACTATCAAACACATAACATTATTATCCAACTATACTATTACAAACTATCCACACATTTTATCCCAAGCTAAACTTGGCATTAACCTTTTCCTATATCCGAACGCATTCGCCTTATCTGCAATGTTTATCATGATATAGCAAGGGTGAGCATGAAAGTTGCCCAACAAGTTTAAATACAATTTAAAGATATATCATGATTGAAAGAGTCTGAACAATAAGCTGGCTATAATTCATCAATATAATTGAGAACTAGCACGAATAAATTTTGGTGAACAAGTATTGAACATGAACAAATATATACGGACCAACTGGTAATGAAGGTGATCAGCCTTTCATACCTGACTTATACATGAAATATGTACAGAGTACAATTCCACATGGCAATCAACAATGATTAACCATAAGTATATCTGAATGAAACAACTCTTAGTAGAGTTAAGTAAAACTTATCTCGAGCTGGTTGATTACCGCTACCACAATTTATATCGCTTTATCTCGAAGACCTAATATTAGTAATATAGATCTCAATATTAGAATAATATCATCACAATATAATAATATTATATATATACACATAGAATAACCTAAACACATAACACATAACCCTATCAGTCTATTACACACCTAAAACTCGGTATCAAGTCAAACTATTTCAGTCTGAATTGAAACCGACACAATTTTAATATCCCGGCGGTCTAGTCGGACAAATATCGAGTTTAATTTTTAAACTCTGCCTAAACATTTAACACTTATCTTAGATAATTTATTATCAGTCAAATTATTTTTCACAGGCTTGTAATAATTTTCAAATAATTATTACAAAATGATTTTCCAATCATTAATATCGTATTTATATGAATTAAATACCACATAATTCCTTAATCATTAATATTTAATTAATAATAAATATTAATAAAAAATCATAACATAATATTATAATATATTTATAATATATCAAAGTATTTTAATACTTTAAAATCATATTTATATGAATTTTAAACAATTAAATCTATTATCCAATAATTAATATTAATATTAAAATATTAATATTTTCATGACAAAATATCAAAAGTTATATTTTATAACTTCAAATATTTTTCTAACCATTAAATCATTTTTATATGATTTTTAAAACATCAATTCTAATTTTCCACAATTTATTTAATATATTTATTAAATAAATCAATTACCATTAATAATAAATTATTAATGAAGTTCACCACAAAATATCAAAAGTTATCAAAAATAACTTAAAATATGTTCTAATATCATAATATAATTTTTTATGAATTAAAACCATTTTTAAATAATTTATTTAATATTATAATTAAATAAATAAATACCTTTTATATTCCAAAAATATTAAATATTTTTTTAAATGTACTCAAAATAATTAAAAACTTTTTTTCAGACTTTAAAATAATTTTTCATAATTTATTATGTATTTTTAATAATTAAAAACCATTTTTATCTATTTATTTAATTAATTAATTCATTTTTCGAAATTAAGTGTCACTAAAGGGCCCTATAGCGACAGAACCGTCGCTATAGGTATTCTTGAGTGATCTTGAAGAATTCCCAGAAATTCTGTCAGACTTCTAGGGGCTTAGTTTGACCACTCACAAATCATAGATCTTAAGGATTTTGGTTGGTATAAAGTGTTAATGTTGTAGAGTTTGCTTAATACTACAACAACAAATTCGTTTCATAGCTAAACTGCAACAGATCCAGAGGATATAAAGCATCAAACATGTTGTCAGAATCTATTTTTAGAATTCTGGGTTTACCAGAATCAAGGTACCCACTTTGGATCTTTAAGGCTTAGCTTTCCAGGCTTGTTTTGTGTAATCTAAGGATTCGATTGTGTAGAACACATGTCATAGAACACGTATATAACATCATAACATAATAACATCATCACATGAGAAAGATCTGGCATGGTCAAACCATGTCAGAAAACTTGCTCTTTAACTTTCTGGGTTTTCCAGAAAGTTACCCAAAACAGATGGTCAAAGCTACTTTGACCGAGATTTTCTTCCATTCCAGTTATGATCTAAGTGATCTGATGACTTTAATATATAGTCTACATATCATACTACAACATGAAAACAAAAACATGACCAAATAAGCAAATAACAGCAAGATTCATGGCGTTCAAAACTTGTCAGACATAACCTGGAAATTCTTGGTTTTCCAGAAAAAGTCTCTCATGGTTGGTTAACCATGTTTGACTGCATATAACTTACGATCTAGACATGCTATGACCCTGATTCAAGTTGCAAAACAAAGTCCACATGGCATACTATAGATTCATAACATAAAACACCATAATCATCTAACACAGAAGAATCTAGAGGCTTTGACATTTGCTTGTCAGACCTTATTTTTCAATTTTTCCAAATTACTAAAAATGCTAGATCCGTGCCTCTAAGTGTTATAGATCCATGATCTATCAGCCCAGATCACTTAAAGACACCTTAATACATAACTTTAAACAATCAATTACAACAAATAACATGGATCACATGATTTAAGGTTTATACCTTTTAAGCTCAAATCCTTTGATTCTGATCTCTGATCATGATCTTGATGATCAAGAGGCTGGTTTAGAGACCGAAATATTTGTGTATTTCGAAGGTTTGGTGAGGGAGAAAATGAGTTAAGTGTTTGAATGCAAAAGATAACTTTTGTAGACTTTTTCTCTCATTAATCTCTTATATTATATAAATACAATGTATATAGCTCAACTTGTTGCATTAAATGACTGATGGGAGTTGTTTATTAGTCACATGTAGTGGTTAGAGTGGTTCAACAACTCAATATATAACAATATTTGCAAGCCACCTATTAAGGAATGTGTCAAAAGGGCATAATGGTCATTTTTCACACAATTTTAATTCTAAAATGGTCATTTGATGCAACCCTTAGGGTTTAACCCTTAGGGTTAAAATCTAAGGTTCCCAAAAAATCACATTTAGGGTTTCTAAATTAGGTTTTTCAAAAATAGAAAATTATCATTTCTAAATTATAATTATGATTCTATAATTATAGTAAGATTTCCTAATCATAATTCAAGTTTGCTAATTATGATTAATATTTCCTAATTAATATTTCTAATTTAGCAATTAAATCTACAACTGTACATTAGGGTTTTTGACGGAACAATTAGGGTTCAAAAATTTGAAATTAGAGTTTTCTAATTAATTAAGCTTTACCCTAATTAATATTATAATTAATAGCACTTAAGCATTATAATTCTCCTTTAAATTCCCAAATTAGGGTTTTAAATTTCTGAATTAGGGTTTTCAAATTCTGAATTAGGGTTTCGAATTCCCGGAACTAAAATTAGGGTTTTCAGAACCAGTTTCTAGGGTTACTTATCAGACGTTGGGGTTTTCTAACTGAACGCTGATGTTCTTAATATATACTTAGGGTTTGACACTAATAAAATTTATCTGGTCAACCCTTGACCCCTAACCACATTCTGAACACATATATAACCATATACACATAACATATTCACATATATATACACTTAATCCTGAATAATTCTCCAAAATCCTACACAGAATTTTGAAGTACTCAAAATTCCTTCCCAAAAATATCAAGTGCATACACTTCTTTCTGTCTAGGTCTATTATTTGACCTTAAATCAATCAATTAAGATTTTTAAAAATTTTCTAAATTCTCGGGTTGTCACATCTACCAAATGTTCTAAATATCTGATTTATTACTGATGAAGGCTATTGATAATTTAATTATCTTTAGTCACAATATTCTTTACTGAGTAATTTGTGCTCACCCTTTTACTTCACAATTCCTTTCAGGTAATAAGAGTGTTGTGACGCCCCCAAAATAAGTATACATCAGCCATCTTGAGTCGCCAAATACATGATACAAAATACAAATAAAAACTTAATTATACAACTGTCGTGTAAAATACGAAAAAACATATGCTGTGAGTTTTAATACAAATATTGTCATCTTGACAATATGCACACTCAATGGAATCCTCATTACATTTATTATCACACTATTTTATAGAATAGTGAGGACTACTATGACACCATCTCGGACCATCACTCCGTTCTCCGACTAGTCCCGGCTACGTTCTTATTTCCTAAAGAGAACAATGAAAGCAAAAGGGTGAGCTCAACTAGCCCAGTAAGAAATATTATGACTAAGATAATGCAGGATAAATTATCATTAGCCTTCAACAATGTTAAGCGATAAAATACAATAAACATCAAGTTTAAGCTGCGCAAGGAATAAACAATCCATTAGAAGAGTCAAGTAGAGCATGATATCTACTATCTTCTATAATTTAAAATATTTTCATCAATTTTTGTCGCCGAGACACAACTAAATAAATAAACCATATCATCGAATCATCCCTGTACTACGGGCCAAGGATATTCATTAAATCATCAATGGTCATGACTATCTTAGAATAATCCACGGTCATAATCATACCAAAAGCGTACATCTTCGCACTATAGACCATCGAGGACTTTTACCACATCATTTATAACATTACAGGTCATGATTATATCGAATGATCCACGGTCATAATCATCTAGGAGTCCATCTATGCACGTAAGCCAAAGATGACTTTCATCACAATATAAGCATGAGAATGATGACAATGACATAATAATTCAATAAAAAAAGTTCAAGAATAAATTTTAAAGATTTATAAGTTAATTTATCCTGAAATCAATAACGTCCAAATTTTCAACATGATACTTCTTTGTGGAGTAAAATTCAAGAATGCTCAGAAGAATATTTTCATGAAAAGATACTGTATAAAACGCAAATATCCAGGATATTCTACTAATTTCATGGAGTATAGAAGTCAAAACTTTAACAAACTGAGTATAATAAAATATATGAAACTGCAAATGGATATTTGCCCGCCATGCGGTAATCCACGAAGACAAATTATTTCCACAATTTAATAAGGAATGAATACAAAAGATTATTCACCATGCATGTGGAAATCCACATAGACATGTTATTCCAACAGAATAATAAAGAATGGAATAACAGAAAAATTCACCAGGCATGCGATAGACCGCACCGATAGGTTATTCTCAACAGAATAAATAAGAATGGAACCAGGTCATGCGTAATACGCATAGACAGGATATTCCAACAAAATAATAAAGAATAGAATAACAATAGAATTCACCAGGCATGCGATAGACCGCACATACAGGTTATTCCAATAGAATAATAAATAATGGAACCAGGTCATGCGTAATCCGCACAGACAGGATATTCCAACAGAATCATAAAGAATTGAATAACAAAAGAATTTCACCATGTATGCGGTACTTCGCATAGACAAGTTATTCCAACATAATAATAAAGAATGGAATAACAGAAGAATTTCACCATGTATGCGGTACTTTGCATAGACAGGTTATTCCAACATAATAATAAAGAATGGAATAATAGAAGAATTTCACCATGTATGAGGTACTTTGCATAGACAGGTTATTCTAGAATAACAGAAGCTCTCTTCATGAGTATGAAAGAAATAATACCCCTTACCTCAAAAGAAGACTGGATACTGGAATAGTGAGGTAGCAGACTTCTCTTCTTCTTTTTCTCTATAATTTCTCTCTATAATAATTGCTCTATAGCTTTAGTGAATTGGTGAGAAATGAAGGAAGAATCAGCTTCTTTTTATAGAAAAATATAGTTTCGATAATTGCACATTTTGGGGCTCGAAATATTACAGTATAATACCTTCCTCTTTTCCTTCATTTTTAATTTAGTCCTGCAAGTATTATCAAACTTGCACCACCTCCCCTAATAGTAAATAATGTGATTCAATAGTTCAATCATGTGAATCAATAGTTCTAGACATGTGAAAATACGAATTATAGTATAGTACCTCCATCTATACCTTCATTTTTAACTTAGTCATGCAAGTATTATCAATCTTGCATCAACTCCCCTAATATTACAAGAATAGGAGTCAATAGTACACACATGTGAACAAATAGTTATAATCATGTGAATCAATAGCAATTAATTGCTCATTTATCCGATTAATTACCCGATTGGTCAATATAACCTCCAGACATCAATTATTATTGAAATAAATGTCGATTTTCACTAACACTAATAATTCCAACACAATGGAACTATCAATTTCATCTTTAATCAACACAAACTTATTCATCATTAATATTATAACTCACAATACTTAACAACCAAGTCGTTTTCAGGAAAGAGGGGGCTTTCCGATAAGGATTTCTCGTTATTGGCGCGCAATTAGGTGACCAAACCTCTCCTTGACATAACTTCTAGACATTGTCAATATTGCAAATAATAATATGAATAACTTTGTCGTCTCAATTATTGATTTAATAATATATCATATTATATATATGATACTGTGACAATAATTAAATCAATAATATAAGAGATATGATGCAACAATTACTGTAGCAATAATTGAGTATAACTGAGTGACTTATGACGTAAGCATCAATAATCAATACCGTGTGCTACTATGCAACCATGCGTAGTACTGTACTTTTACTACCTAGTAGTTCAACATTTTTAACGGTAACACTTTTGCCGTTATTTTTATAAAATAATAATTCTGTCGTTTTTCTTACTACGACAATACTTCCGTTAATGGGTTCACCCAATGATTGTGTCGTAAATCACGGATATTCCGACAAAAAAGAATATTCCCCAACCCAAAGCGAATATTTTATAACAACTTGCATACTTTGCAAAATTTATAAATACTACCCACAACTATAACATTATATCAAATCCACACCATAATATTCAAAAAAATATTTCGAGAAATTTAAATCTTTATTCATAAAATTTGGGATCTCACAATCTCCCCTCCTTATGAAATTTTTCCCTCGAAATTTACGTATGGTATGCCAAAGAGATGAGGATACCTTGACTTCATTTCAGATTCTAACTCTTAAGGTATAACCTTTGAGTGTTGAATACGATCCTTTTTATCCAAGATTTTAACACGTATCTCCTTATACGTTAAATCTTTTGCTATCTCGTCTAGTTCTAATTTAATAACGTGGTTCGGGTCATCCACATATTTACGTAACATTGATACGTGAAAAACGTTATGAACACTCGACATACTTGGCGGTAAAACGAGTCTATAGGCCACAGTTCCTACTCGATCAAGGATTTCAAATGGGCCAATAAAATCTAGAGTTGAGATTTCCTCTCTTCATCAATTCTTATTTCTAGAATAACGCCCTCTTGAACCTTCTTCTTCATATTCATCAGCTCCGGGTCTGTAGCTTGAGCAACTTTAACTTTATCGATTAAAGTTGATTCTACTCGTATATTCGTTATCTTCAAGTGGGTCCCTAGAATCTTTAACTCTATCTTCATCATTTGTAAGTTATACGAAATGGGTCTTTGTGTTAACAACTTCGCACTCATAAACGCATACGATCTTTTACTCAAAACGTCAGCTACCACGTTCGCTTTCCCATGATGGTATTGAATTGTACGATCGTAATCTTCAACAACTCGAGCAAACGTCTTTTGCGCACGTTACGTTCGTTTTGGGTGAAGAAAAATATTTTAGGATTTTAGAAATGGGTTTTGTACTGGGGTCAATACAAAATTCGATTTCACGCTCTAAGTAGGCTAAAAAGTCTTCAAGAATACGTCAGGAAATTTATTAACAATAGAAATATCATTCAAAACTGTAACTCTCATCCAAGACTTGGATAACACATGTAATGAAGGTTTCTCCTAACGGAGCTTCAACCGATAAGTCAAAGTCTAACTTTTCTGGGGTCAAATTTAAACGTTGAGCGCAAGAAAGAGTGATAAAATAATGGGTAGAACCGGTATCTAATAAGGTATAGACTGTGCAAGAATTTATAATTAACTAACCCGTGCTAACCGTTCGGGTTACTCGCTTTTGAGAAGTCACGAAAACGCGCTCTTCTGAAACCACCAACTTTGTTTTGTCCGTATCCGCCTTTGGTGCCACCATCCCAGCTGTACTTGACTTTGGTGCATGATAAAATCGGACTAGGTGACCTTATTTTCCATAATTGTAACATGCTTTGGACTGCATCACGCAGTTTGGACTGATATGTCCCTCCCCTCCACATTTGTAACATCTGACGGCCATTCGTTCTCCTTCCTTAACAACGAGGTCTTTGATCTTTGATATTTTTCCATCATTGTTGAATCTTCTCTTCTTGAAATTTCCACTCCTATTATCTTGGCCATGATTACCCTTTGAAGTGGTTACCATTCTTGGCATGATAATTTCCCCACGATGGTTATTATTGTTAGATGGTTTGTTTCCCATTTGCATACAATTATTATCGTGTTGTTGGTTGTTGCCCTTTGGTTGTGCTGACTCATTATCGCGGTCCCATAACTGAGCCCTATTCACAACATCTGAATATAAACACAATTTATGAGAAATGATGTATTGACGTATATCGGGTTTCAAACCTCTTAGAAACATTCACGTCATTAGCTCCTCCTTATCAACTAAATGGGATGCAAACCGGGATAACTCCGTAAATTTAGCCTCATATTGTGACACGATCATATTGTTTTACTCCAACTTGATAAACTCCACCTCCTTCATGTGATGAATACTTTCGGGAAAGTACTTGTCGTTGAACAGCTCTTGGAATTTCTCCCAAGACATCTTGAGTGCGTCAGGCTGGGTATGTTTTAAAGATTCCCACCAGTAATCTGTCTCTTCACGCAATATAAAGGTGGCGAAGGGAACCTTTTGCTCCTCTGAGCATCCCAAGACATCAAATATCTTGGTGATCTTCTTTAACCACGTCTCCGCCTTAAGTGGTTTTGGCTTTCCCAAAAATTTCGGTGGTCCCAGCTCCTTGAACTACTTAGTGGTGACCGACCGTGGGTTGCCATTATTTCCACCTATATTTTGAACAGGAGTCTCTTTTACCTGATGTTACATGAATTGCATAAGGCCTCTAAATATCCCATCGTTCATCATTTGATCTGTGTTGTTATTTACCTGAGGATTATTGTCTTCCTGTTGCACATTATCTTGGGTATTGATCGTTGGTGACTCAACGGTCTCACGTACTTCATTGCCGATCTCAACATTTTCAGATGTCATTTTCAAACACTGTCACAAAACAAGGGTTAATTAACATATCACATATTATATCCTATACTCGTAGGCCAATTAAATACCAAATAAACTTAGGTAGGTTATACTAGCGAAGGAATTCCACGTCTCTCCCCTCCTAGTTCTTGTCTCACATCTCAGCCAGGGATCATATCCCTAAGCTTTGATACCAACTGTGACGCCCCCAAAATAGGTATACATCACCCATCTTGAGTCGCCATATACATGGTACATAAATTCAAATATAACTTAATTATACAACAGTTGTGTAAAATACGACAAAACATAGCTGAGAGTTTAAACAAGAATACTGTCATCTAGACAATATTCACACTCAATGGTGTCCTCATTATAATTATTATCACATTATTCTGTAGAATAGTGAGGACTACTAAAGCCATTTATCATGGACCATCACTCCATTCCCCGACTAGTCCCGACTACGTTCTCATTTCCTGAAGAGAACAATGAAAGCAAAAGGGTGAGCTCAACTAGTCCAGTAAGAAATATTATGACTAAGATAATGCAGGATAAATTATCAATAGTCATCAACAATGTTAAACTGATAAAATATAATAGACATCAAGTTTAACTGCAGCGGAATAAGCAATCCATTAGAAGAGTCAAGTAGAGCATGATATCTACTATCTTCTATAATTTAAAATGTTTTCATCAATTTTTGTCGCTGAGACACAGCTAAATAAATAAACCATATCATCGAATCATCCCTGCACTACGGGCCAAGGATATTCATTAAATCATCAATGGTCATGACTATACCGAATAATCCCTGGTCATAATCATACCAAAAACTGTCCATTACTGCACTATAGTCCACTGAGGACTTTTACTACATCATTTATAACATTACAGGTCATGATTATATCGAATGATCCCGGGTTATAATCATAACGAGTCCATCTATGCACGTAAGCCAAAGATGACTTTCATCACAATATAAGCATGAGAATGATGATAATGACATAATAATTCAATAAAACAAGTTTAAGAATAAATTTTAAAGATTTATAAGTTAATTTATCCTAAAATCAATAACGTCCAAATTGTCAACATGATACTTCTTTGTGGAGTAAAATTCAAGAATGCTCAGAAGAATATTTCCATGAAAAGACACTGGATGAAGTGCAAATATCTAGGATATTCTACTAATTTCATGGAGTATATAAGTCAAAACTTTAACCAACTGTGTGACGCCCCCAAAAATAGGTATACATCACCCATCTTGAGTCGCCAAATACATGGTACATAAATCAAATACAACTTAATTATACAACTGTCGTGTAAAATACGACAAAACATAAACTGAGAGTTTAAACAAGAATATTGCCTTCTAGACAATATCCACTCTCAAGGGAGTCCTCATAGATAGTATACAAACTCAAATTCAGTCCTCATTACATTTATTATCACACTATTTCATAGAATAGTGAGGACTACTAATGCTATCATCTGGACTGTTAATCCATTCCACGACTCGTCAAACTATATTCTCATTTTTACGAAGAGAACAATGAAAGCAAAAAAGGTGAGCTCAACTAGCCCGAAGAAATATTATGACTAAGATAATGCGAGAATAAATTATCATTAGCCTTCAACAATGTTAAACTGATAAAATACAATAGACATCAAGTTTAACTGCAGCAGAACAAGCAATCCATTAGAAAAGTCAAGTAGAGGATAAAATATACTATCTTCTATGATTTAAAATATTTTCATCAATTTCTTTTTTGCTGAGACTCAACTTAATAAATAAACCACATCATCGAATCATCTTTGCACTACGGGCCAAGGATATTCATTAAATCATCAATGATCATGACTATATCGAATAATCCTTGGTCATAATCATACCAAAAACTGTCCATCAACGTATTACAGGCCACTGAGGATTTTTACCACATCATTCGTCACATTACGGTCATGACTATACCGAATAATCCTTGGTCATAATTACACCAAGTCCATCTATGAACGTAAGCCAAAGATGACTTTTATCACAATATAAACATGAGAATGATGACAATGATATAAGCATTAATCAAACGAAAACAAGGATAAATATTTAAAGACTTTAAATTTATCCAAATATTATCAATCACTTAATAAACTCATAATCTAATATTATTAATATTATAACAATATTTTAATCACTTATTAAACTTATAAACAATTTATTTCAATTGTTTACACATTACAAATAATGCATTTAATCATTCAAAAATGCCATACTCATAAGATTTTATCACTAATGATCAAATCCCTTATCAAAAATCTATATAGGATTCCCAAGCTATAAAATCCTATTTACCAATTTTGTTACTTCACATAACATATTCAATTCATTTACTCATAACTAGTTCATTTTCATGAAAAATACCAAATCAGTACCAAAAATATTTCTTTTCTGGGATTTAACAGAATATAGTCCCATATTGAACATATATTTTTTCGGAATTTTTAAAATTCATTTACTATTTTTCAAAAAATCAATTTCTAATTAATTCCTTAAGGAATTAGCTACCTCAAGTTTAACTCCAGAAATTCCCAAATCTTGGTAGGATCTTATACATGTTAACGTGATCTTCTAGTTTAAATTTCAGGGTCATCGGAGTTATAGAACTCCGGTTATAGAGTTTTTCATCGGAAAAACCTAAATATTGAAATGGTCATAACTTGCTCCTTTTAAGTCGGAATCAGCCCATTTTTGGACAGGAGATACTTTATACCATATATTTTCAAGTCCCAAAAGGCTGGAATTTTTCACCATGCATGAAAAATTCTCAGGTCATGATTATACCGAATGATCCCTGGACATAATCATACTAAGTCCATCTATGCACGTAAGCCAAAGATGACTTTCATCACAATATAAGCATGAGGATGATGACAATGATATAAGAATTCAATAAAACAAGTTCAAGAATTAGTTAATCCATGAACCAATAACGTCCAAATTATCAACATGATACTGCTTTGTGGGGTAAAACTCAAGAATGCTTAGAAGAATATTTCCATGAAAAGATACTGGATGAAGCACAAATATCAAGGATATTCCACTAATTTCATGGAGTATAAAAGCCAAAACTTTAACCAACTGAGTATAATAAAGAATGGAATAACAAAAGATATCACCAGGCATGCGATAGACCGCACAGACAGGTTATTCCAAAAGAATCATAAATAACGGAACCAGGTCAGGCGTAATCCGCACTGACAGGATATTCCAACAGAATAATAAATGATGGAACCAGGCCATGCGTAAATGCACAGACAAGATATTCCGACAGAATAATAAAGAATGAAATAACAACAGAATTCACCATGCATGCGATAGAATCGCCATGCAGAAAGGTTATTCCAAATGAATAATAAATAATGGAACCGGTCATGCATAAGCGCTTGCAGACAAGATATTAAAAGGAGAATAATAAAGAATGGAATAACAGAAGAATTTCACCATGTATGCGGTACTTTGCATATATAGGTTATTCAAACAGAATAATAAGGAATAGAATAACAAAAGAATTTCACCAAGTATAGGGTAGTCCCCGTATACAGGTTATTCCAATAAAATAATAAAGAATGGAATAACAGAAGTTCTCTTCATGAATATGAAAGAAATAATACCCCTTATCTTATAAAGAAGAACTGGATATAGGAGTAGTGAAGTAGAAGAATACTTTTTTTCTTTCTCTCTATAGTTTCTCTCTCTAGAGTTTCAGTGAATTCGTAAGAAATAATGAAGGAATGAACTTCTATTTATAGGAGAATGGATTGAATAGTAACTAATTCATGAGCGGTCTGATTGATTCACTTTTAAAGCAGACGGTCAGATTGATTTAATAACATATTCTAATAAAACAAAATCTTTTAAACAAAATATAATATATTCTATTTACAATCTAATAAAACGAATAACTATATAAAAGTATTACATTTTATATAAAAAGATTTTACTATGCAAAACACTATGCATAATAAAATATAATATATTCTAATTATTATCTAATAAAACAAATAACTTTATAAAAGTATTTTGTTTTATATAAAAAAACTTTTACATTTTATTACATTAATAATACTAATAAAACAAACTTCATCATCATTATTATAATTCACACTATTAATCGACCGAATGTCGTTCCCGATAAAGAGGGGCTTTCTAATAAGAATTTCTCCTATTAGTAGCGCAATTAGGTGACCAAACCTCTTCTTGGCAGAACTTCTAGACATCGTTAATATTGTAAATAATAATGTTAATAACTTCGTCGTCTCAATTATTGATTTAATAATATATAAAATATTGACAATAATTGAATCAAATAACGTGAGATAATATCGGCAATTTTTGTAGCAATAATTGAACAAAAGCGAGTGACTTCTCACGTAAGCATCAATAATCAATCTGCAGTGTGCTACTATGCAACCACGCGTATTACTTTACTTTTATCACCTTGTGTTTCAATAGTTAACGGTAAAACTTCCGCCGTTATTTTCATAAAAATATTTTTGTCTTTTTCTCAATCCGACAATAATTCTGTTGTGAGGTCCACCTGATAATTGTGTGGTAGCATCGAATATTCCTGTTAAAAGCGAATATTCTCTCAGGCCAATTGAATATTATATAACAACTTGCATACTTTTCAAAATTTCTAAATATTACCCACAACTATTACATTATATTAAATTCACTCCATAATATTTAAAAATGATATTTTTAGAAAATTTATCTTTATTCATAAAAATTGGGGTCTTACAATCTCCCATTCTTATGAAATTTTGCCCTCGAAATTAGGGTACATACTTGGTATGTCGAAGAGGTAAGGATACCTTGATTTCATTTCAGATTCTAACTCCCAGGTCATTTCCTCAATATCGTTGTTTCTCTACAAAACTTTGACTTGAGGTTTAACCTTGGAACGTAGAATATGTTCCTTCTTATCCAAGATTTGAACAGGAATCGCTTCATATGTTAAATCTTCCGCTATTTCGTTCGGGTCTAACTCAATAATGTGGGTCGGGTCTTCCACATATTTACGTAACATGGATATATGAAAAATGTTATTAACACGAGACATACTTGGTGGTAAAGCGAGTCTATAGGCCACAGTTCCTACTCGATCGAGGATTAAAAATGGGCCAATGAATCGAGAATTGAGCTTTCCTCTCTTTCTAAATCTTGTAACTCCTTTCCATAGAGCAACACGTAACAACACATGATCTCCAATATCGAATTCCACGTCCTTTCGATGAAGATCAACATAACTCTTTTGTCGATCTTGTGAGGTTTTTATATGTTGCTGAATCGTTTGAATATTTTCCGTAGTCATACGTACCAACTCCGGTCCCAAAAATGTTGCTTCACCCACCTCATGCTAGCATACTAGAGAACGACACTTTCTTCCATACAACGCCTCAAATGGAGCCATGCCAATACTTGTTTGATAACTGTTGTTGTAGGAAAGCTCCACCAATGGTAAAAACTTGTCCCAACTTCCCTTGAAGTCAAGGACATAGAGTCTTAATAAATCCTCAAGAGTTTGAATAGTCCTCTCTGATTGTCCGTCCGTCTGAGGATGATATGCCAAACTAAATCGTAAATCCGTGCCCATAGCTTTTTGCAAACTAACCCAAAATCATGAAGTGAATCTTGGGTCTCGATCAAAAACTATGGATACTGGCATACCATGCAATCTTACAACCTCGTTTATGTATATATGAGCAAGACGTTCAAGTGTATAAGTTTCTCGTATAGGTAAGAAATGAGCAGACTTGGTCAATCTATCAGCAATGACCTAAATTTCATCTATGCCTTGAGCAACCTTGGGAAGACCAGTAACGAAATCCATGGTAATGTGCTCCCACTTCTATTCTAGAATTTCAAGTGGTTGCAAAGGACCTTTTGGTACTTGATGCTCCGCCTTGACTCGTTGACAAGTTAGACACCTTGAGATAAACAACACTATCTCTCTCTTCATATTTCTCCACCAAATTGTATGTCGAAGATCACGATACATTTTGGTACTCCCTAGATGGATTGCAAATGGTGTGTTGTGCGCCTCCATCATGATTTTATACTTTAACTCAGGGTCGTTAGGAACACAAAGTCTGGAGTTGACTCGAAGTATTCCATCTTCATCGATTCTTGCTTCCGACATAGCACCTTCTTGCACTTTCTTCCTCATACGCATCAGCTCCAGGCCTGTTGCTTGAGTAGCTTTAACTTTATCGATTAAAGTCGGTTCTACTCGTAT
This sequence comes from Panax ginseng, assembly GCA_020205605.1. Taxonomy (NCBI): domain Eukaryota; kingdom Viridiplantae; phylum Streptophyta; class Magnoliopsida; order Apiales; family Araliaceae; genus Panax; species Panax ginseng. The sequence goes on from CM035128.1 coordinate 156,153,903, forward strand.
ATTTGCCATCATCACTTGGGTCCCTGGAGTCTTTATCTCTATCTCCATCCTTCGCAAGTCATACAAAATGGGCCTTTGCGTTGATAATAGTGCACTCGTACCCGCATATGATCTTCTACTCAATACGTCAGTTACTACGTTTTCTTTTCCAGGATGGTATTGGATGGTATGATCATAATCTTTCAATAGTTCAAGCCAACGTCGTTATCGCATGTTGAGTTCCTTTTGAGTGAAGAAATATTTGAGGCTTTTATGATCCGTAAAGATCTCCACTTTCTCCCCATACAAGTAATGCCTCCAAATTTGAAGTGCGAAGACAACAACTGCCAACTCTAGATCATGAGTAGGATAATTCCTCTCATATTCTTTGAGTTGCCGAGAGACATAGGCTATGACTTTCCCATGTTGCATGAGAACACATCCTAACCCTTTGTCCGAAGCATCACTATAGATGACAAATCCCTTCGAGCTAGATGGTATTGTCAGAACATATGCTGAAATGAGTCTACTCTTGAGTTCTTGAAAACTCTTCTCGCATTCCTCACTCCAACCAAATTTTATATCTTTCCGAGTCAGCTGAGTTAATGGAGTAGCGATTCGAGAAAACCCTTCTACGAATCTCCGATAATAACCAGCTAAGTCGAGAAAGCTACGTACTTTGGTCACTGATTTAGGTTGTTCCCATCTTTAAATATATTCAATCTTTGCCGGGTCAATAGATATTCCATGACTTGATACTACGTGCCCAAGGAATGCTACTTCCTCAAGCCAGAACTCGCATTTCTTCAACTTGGCATAAAGCTTGTTTTCACGAAGCTTTTGGAGTATCAGCCTCAAGTGTTACTCATGGTCTTCACGGGTTTTGGAGTATATGAGGATGTCATCAATAAAGACGACCACAAAGTGATCCAAATATTCCTTGAATACTCGGTTCATCATGTCCATGAAGGTAGCTGGAGCATTAGTCAATCCAAAAGACATGACTAGGAATTCATAATGCCCATACCGAGTTCTGAAAGCAGTCTTTAGAATGTCATCAGTTTTAATCTTCAACTGATAATATCTGGAACGAGGATCAATCTTTGAAAAGAATTTGGCTCCTTCCAACTGGTCAAACAAGTCATCAATGTGAGGCAACGGGTACCTATTTTTGATGGTGACATGATTCAACTCCCGATAATCAATACAAAGTCGCATACTTCCATCTTTCTTCTTCATGAATAGAACAGGAGCACCCCAAGGAGACGTACTAGGACGAATGAAATCGATGTCTAACAATTCCTGTAGTTAGGTTTTTAACTCCTGATGTTCAACAGGAGCCATTCGATATGGGGCTTTGGAAATGGGTTTTGTACCGAATTCAAGGTCGATACAAAATTCAATTTCACGCTCTGGGGGTAGGCCAGGAAGTTCTTCAGGGAATACGTCAAGAAATTCATTAACAATAGAAATATCATTCAAAACTGACGTATTTTTGTTTAGATCCGTGACATGAGCTAAGAAAGCTTGACATCAATTTTTTAATAAACGAATAGCTTTATGGCTTGAGATGACAGTGATGGATTTTAATGGTTTGGTTGCTTGAATTCGTATAATAGGTTGGTTAGGAATATGAAAGCTAACAACCTTACAAAAATAATCAATTTTTGCATGATGAGTAGTTAACCAATCAATCCCTAGAATCACATCAAATGCAAGTATTTTCAAAGAAATAAGATCGACATGTAACATGCGGTTACCGATTTGAATTAAACAAGACTTATAAACCGTGGATGTAATGAAGGTTTCTCCCAATGGAGTTTCAACAGATAAGTCAAAGTCTAATTTCTCCGGAGTCAAATTTAAACGTTGAGCACAAGTAGGAAAAATAAAGGAATGGGTAGAACCGGTATCAAATAAAGTATAAACTTCGCTAGAGTTTATGATTAGCTTACCCGTGATCACCTCATTCAGATTCCTCGCTTTTTGGGAGGTTACGACAAACGCTCTCCCTTGAACTACCGGTTTTGTCTTTTCTGGGACCCCCTTTGATGCCTCCATCTAAATTTGGACTTGACTTTGGTGCACGCGACAAAATCGGGCTAGGTGGCCTTCTTTTCCACAATTATAACATGCTTTGGACTGACATCGTGCGGTTTAGACTTATGTGTCCTTCCCCTCCACATTTGTAACATATCGGTGATGGTCGTTCTCCTTCCTTAACAATGATCTTTGGTCTTTGGCGTCTTTCCATCTTTGCTGAACCTTCTCTTCTTGAACTTTCCACTCCTATTGTTTTGGCCATGATTCCCACCGAAGTGGTTATCATTTTTGGCATATTGATTCCCTCCACGTTTGTTGTCACCGCTTCGATGACTACTACCACTGGTATTATCGACTTGTCGGCTGCTCTCTCTTGGTTCGGTTGACTCATTATCGCACTCCAATAACTGAGCCATATTTACAACATCTGAATACAAACACAGTTTATGAGAGATAAGGTATTGGCGTATCTCGGGTTTCAAACCTCTTAGAAACATCCGTGTCATTCTCTTCTCATTATCAACCAAGTGGGGAATAAACTTAAGAGATAACTTCGGCAAACTTAGCCGTCTTTGCGCCCTTTGTCATATTGTTTTGTTCAAGTTTGATGAACTCTACCTCCTTCATGTGACGAATACTTTCTGGAAAGTACTTGTCGTTGAACAACTCTTGGAACTTCTCCCAAGACATCTTCAGTGCGGTAGCTTGAGTACGCTTTGTAGATTTCCACGAATATACGCACCGCATAACATGAAGGTGGTGGCAAAGGAACCTTTTTCTCCTTGGAGCATCCCAAGACATCAAATATCTTGTTGATCTGCTTTATCCACGTCTTCGCCTTAAGTGGTTTTGGCTCTCCAAAAAACCCCGGTGGTCCCAGCTCCTTGAACTTCTTAGTGGTGACCGTTCGAGAGTTGTCAGTGTTTCCACCTGCATTTTGGATAGGAGCCGCCTTTGCCTGATGTTGCATGAATTCTAAGAAGCTCCTAAATGTACCGTCGTTCGTCATTTGATCAGTGTTGTTATTTATAGGAGGATTATCGCCATCTTGTTGCACATTGTCCTGATTATTGATCTGTGGAGACTCAACGGTCTCCTGTGCTCCATTGATGTTCTCAACATTCTCGGATGCCATTTTCAAATACTGTCACAAAACAAGGGTTAATTAACATATCACATATTATCCTTATATTCTGACCGACCAATTAAATACCAAATAACCTTAGGTAGGTCATACTAGCAAAGGAATTCCCGTCTCTCCCTCCTAGTTCTTGTCTCACATCTCGACCGGGGATCATATCCCTAAGCTTTGATACCAACTGTGACACCCCCAAAATAGGTATACATCACCCATCTTGAGTCGCCAAATACATGGTACAAAATACAAATAAAAACTTAATTATACAACTGTCGTGTAAAATACTACAAAACATAACTGAGAGTTTAAACAGAAATATTGCCTTCTAGACAATATCCACTCTCAAATAGAGTCCTCATTACATTTATTATCACACTATTTTACAAAATAGTGAGGACTACTAATACACCATCTCGGACCATCACTCCGTTCCCCGACTAATCCCGGCTACGTTCTCATTTCCTTAAGAGAACAGTGAAAGAAAGGGTGAGCTCAAGTAGCACAGTAAGAAATATTATGACTAAGATAATGCAGAATAAATTATCATTAGTCGTTAACAATGTTAAACTGATAAAATACAATAGACATCAAGTTTAACTACAGCGGAACAAGCAATCCATTAGAAGAGTCAAGTAGAGAATAAAATCTAGTATCTTCTATGATTTAAAATATTTTCAGCAATTTTTATCGCTGAGACTCAGCTTAATAAATAAACCACATCATCTAATCATCCCTGTACCACGACCAAGGATATTCATTAAATCATCAATGGTCATGACTATACCGTATAATCCCTGGTCATAATCATACCAAAAACTGTCCATCAATGCATTACAGGCCACTGAGGATTTTTACCACATCATTTATAACATTACGGTCATGATTATCTAAAGAATGATCCTGGACATAATCATACTATAAGTCCATCTATGCACGTAAGCCAAAGATGACTTTCATCACAATATAAGCACGAGGATGATGACAATGATATAAGAATTCAATAAAACAAGTTCAAGAATTAGTTTATCCAGGAACCAATAACGTCCAAATTATCAACATGATAATTCTTTGTGGGGTAAAACTCAAGAATGCTCAGAAGAATATTTCCATAAAAAGATATTGGATGAAGCGCAAATATCAAGGATATTCGACTAATTTCCTGGAGTATAAAAGCCAAAACTTTAACCAACTGAGTATAATAAAGAATGGAATAACAAAAGAAATCACCAGGCATGCGATAGACCGCACAGACAGGTTATTCCAAAAGAATAATAAATAACGAAACCAGGTCAGTCGTAATCCGCATCGACAGGATATTCTAACAGAATAATAAATGATGGAACCAGGTCATGCATAAATGCACAGACAGGATATTCTGACAGAATAATAAAGAATGGAATAACAACAGAATTCACCATGCATGCGATAGACCTCACAGACATGTTATTCCAACAGAATAATAAATAATGGAACCAGGTCATGCGTAAACGCACAGACAGGATATTCCGAGAATAATAAAGAATGGAATAACATAAGAATTTCACCATATATGCGGTACTTTGCATATACAGGTTATTCCAACAAAATAATAAGGAATGGAATAACAGAAGAATTTCACCAAGTATAGGGTAGTCCCCGTATACATGTTATTCCAACAAAATAATAAAGAATGGATTAACAGAAGTTCTCTTCATGAATACGAAAGAAATAATACCCCTTTCCTTATAAAGAAGAACTGGATATAGGAGTAGTGAAGTAGTAGAATACTTTTCTTCTTTCTCTCTATAGTTTTTCTCTCTAGAGTTTCAGTGAATTCGTAAGAAATAATGAAGGAATGAATTTCTATTTATAGGAGAATGGATTGGATAGTAACTAATTCATGAACGGTACAGATTGATTCACTTTTAAACGGACGGTCCAGATTAATTTAATAAAATATTCTAATAAAACAAAATCTTTTTAAATAAAATATAATATATTCTATTTATAATCTAATAAAACGAATAACTTTATAAAAGTATTCTGTTTTATGTAAAAAGATTCTACTATGCAAACACTATGCATAATAAAATATAATATATTCTAATTATTGTCTAATAAAATAAATAACTTTATAAAAGTATTCTATTTTATATAAAAAGATTTTACTATGCAAAACACTATGCATAATAAAATATAATATATTCTAATTATTATCTAATAAAACAAATAACTTTATAAAAGTATTTTGTTTTATATAAAAAGCTTTTCTGTTTTATTACATTAATAATACTAATAAAACAAACTTCATCATCATTATTATAATTCACACTATTAATCGACCTGTGTCGTTCCCAAAGAAAGAGGGGCTTTCTAATAAGGATTTCTCCCTATTATTGCCGCAATTAGGTGACCAAACCTCTTCTTGGCGAGAACTTACAGACATCGTTAATATTGTAAATAATAATGTTAATAACCCGTCGTCTCAATTATTGATTTAATAATATATAAAATATTGACAATAATTGAATCAAATAACGTGAGATAATATCAAAGCAATTCTTTGTAGCAATAATTGAACAAAAGCGAGTGACTTCTCACGTAAGCATCAATAATCAATCTGTGTGCTGCTACTTATGCAATCACGCGTATTACTGTACTTTTATCACCGAGTGTTTCAACAGTTAACGGTAAAACTTCCGCCGTTATTTTCATAAAAATATTTTTGTCTTTTTCTTAATTCGATAATAATTTCGTTGTGGGGTCCACCAATGATTGTGTTATCGTACGAATATTCCCTGTTAAAACGAATATTCCCCGACCAATCGAATATTATATAACAACTTGCATACTTTTCAAAATTTCTAAATATTACCTACAACTATAACATTATATTAAATTCACTCCATAATATTTAAAAATGATATTTTTAGAAAATTCATCTTTATTCATCAAAACTGGGGTCTTACACAATATCCACTCTCAATGGAGTCCTCATAGACAGTATACAAACTCAAATTCAGTCCTTATTACATTCATTATCACACTATTTCATAGAATAATGAGGACTACTAATGCTATCATCTGGACTGTCAATCCGTTCCCCGAATCGTCCCAGCTATATTCTCATTTCCTGAAGTAAACAATAAAAGCAAAAAGGGTGAGCTCAACTAGTCCAGTAAGAAATATTATGACTAAGATAATGCAGAATAAATTATCATTAGCCTTCAACAATGTTAAACTGATAAAATATAACAAACATCAAGTTTAACTGCAGCGAAACAAGCAATCCATTAAAAGAGTCAAGTAGAGAATAAAATCTACTATCTTCTAAATTTTAAATTGTTGTATCTCTTTTCTCCACAACCGCCTACCATTCTTCAGCCTGCTCTTCTAACTCATGAATATGATTTTGTAATTCTAAATTTTGATCATAAAATTCTTCTAACCAATTCTCCTTAGGTTCCTCTTCTTCCTCACTCTCAGCTGCTACCTCTGCAACTAGCTTAGGTGCAACTATTAGTTCTTCACTTACCACGTATATATCTCTAATTTCTTCTTCGTCTGACATCACATTAACCTGGTTAGTGATTAAAAGTGTCTCAATGGTCTCATTCACTCCATTGTTAACATTTTTAGCTGCCATTTTTAAACACTGCCACAAAACAAGAGTTAATTAACATATCACATATTATCCCTATACTCTGACCGACCAATTAAATACCAAATAAACTTAGGTAGGTCATACTAACAAAGAATTTCGTCTCTCCCCTCCTAGTTCTTGTCTCACATCTCTACCAGGGATCATATCCTAAGCTTTGATACCAACTGTGACGCCCCCAAAAATAGGTATACATCACCCATCTTGAGTCGCCAAATACATGGTACATAAATCAAATACAACTTAATTATACAACTGTCGTGTAAAATACGATAAAACATAAACTGAGAGTTTAAACAAGAATATTGCCTTCTAGACAATATGTGACACCCCCAAAATAGGTATACATCACTCATCTTGAGTCGCCAAATACATGGTACAAAATACAAATAAAAACTTAATTATACAACTTTCGTGTAAAATATTACAAAACATAACTGAGAGTTTAAACAGGAATATTGTCTTCTAGACAATATCCACTCTCAAATAGAGTCCTCATTATATTTATTATCACACTATTTTACAGAATAGTGAGGACTACTAATACACCATCTCGGACCATCACTCCGCTCCCCGACATTAAAGTCCGCTTCACGTTCTCATTTCACAAAGAAACGGTGAAAGAAAGGTGAGCTCAACTTGCCCAAAGGTAAAAATATTATGACTAAGATAATGCAGAATAAATTATCATTAGTCTTCAACAATGTTAAACTGATAAAATACAATAGACATCAAGTTTAACTACACCGGAACAAGCAATCCATTAGAAAAGTCAAGTAGAGGATAAAATCTACTATCTTCTATGATTTAAAATGTTTTCATCAATTTCTTTATCGCTGAGACTCAGCTTAATAAATAAACCACATCATTGAATCATCCCTGCACTACGGGCCAAGGATATTCATTAAATCATCAATGGTCATGACTATACCGAATAATTCCTGGTCATAATCATACCAAAAACTGTCCATCAACGCACTATAGGCCACTGATGATTTTTACCACATCATTCGTCACATTACGGTCATGACTATACCAAATAATTCTTGATCATAATCACACCAAGTCCATCTATGCATGTAAGCCAAAGATGACTTTTATTACAATATAAACATGAGAATTATGACAATGATATAAGCATTAATCAAACGAAAACAAGGATAAATATTTAAAGACTTTAAATTTATCCAAATATTATCAATCACTTAATAAACTCATAATCTAATATTATTAATATTATAACAATATTTTAATCACTTCTTAAACTTATAAACAATTTATTTCAATTATTTACACTTTACCAAATAATGAATTTATTCATTCAAAAATGCCATACTCATAAGATTTCATCACCAATGATCAAATCCCTTATAAAAAATCTGCATATACCCTATATAGGATTCCCAAGCCATAAAATCCTATTTACCAATTTTGTTACTTCACATAACATATTTAATTCATTTACTCATAACTAGTTCATTTTCATGAAAAATATCAAATCAGTCCTAAAAATATTTCTTTTTTGGGATTTAACAGAATATAGTCCCATATTGAACATATATTTTTCTCAGAATTTTTAAAATTCATTTACTATTTTTCAAAAAATCAATTTCTAATTAATTCCTTAAGAAATTAGCTACCTCAAGTTTAACTCCAAAAATTCCCAAATCTTGGCAGGATCTTATACATGTTAGCGTGATCTTCCGGTTTAAATTTCATGGTTATCGGAGTTATAGAACTCCGGTTATAGCATTTTTCGTCGGAAAAATCTAAATATTGAAATGGTCATAACTTGCTCATTTTAAGTCAGAATGAGCCCATTTTTGGATAGGAGGTACTTTATATCATATATTTTCATGTCCCAAAAGGCCGAAATTTTTCTCACAAATTTAGTGGCCGAAACAGCCCTTTTAAACTTCTGGGCAGTAGTTTTTTGAAAATTTTTAGTTTTTGACTCCTTTGCTAAAATCAGTCCACACAAAAATTTACAACACCTTTTCTAGTGATTCCACTTGGATAAGTTAGAAAACTCATAGATCTAACTCTAAGACTTAACCACACTGAAAAATTCGAAACAGAATAGGAGATATGGTCAATTGAATTTCATATTCCATTTTCATCAAAATCTGATTTTCAATCCTTTGTGATTTCTAAGAAACTTTCATGTTTTCACATAATAACCAACATAACTTATCAAAACACTTTCTAATACTACATATACCCATGATTTTCATCAGTCCAATGCTTTTATTATGATTTTCATCATAATCAACAATCCAATGCTTATTTTATGAATTTCATCATAATCCACGTAAACAGATCATTTCCACAATTTAATAAGAAATGAATATAAAGGATTATTCACCATGCATGTGGTAATCCACATATACAAGTTATTCCAACAGAATAATAACGAATGGAATAATAGAAGGATTCACCATGCGTGCGATAGACTGCACAGACAGGTTATTCCCAACAGAATAATAAAGAATGGAACCAGGTCATGCATAAATGCACAGACATGATATTCTGACAGAATAATAAATAATGGAACCAGGTCATGCGTAAATGCACAGACATGATATTCCGACAGAATAATTAATAATGGAATAACAACAGAATTCACCATGCATGCGATAGACCGCACAGACAGGTTATTCCAACAGAATGATAAATAATGGAACCAGGTCATACGTAACGCACCGCAAGCGGGATATTAAACGAATAATAAAGAGCGGAATAATAGAAGAATTTCACCATGTATGCGGTGCTTGACATATCTGAGGTATTCAACGAGAATAATAAGGAATGGAATAATGAGAAGAATTTCACCAAGTATAGGGTAGTCCCCGTATACAGGTTATTCCAATAAAATAATAAAGAACGGAATAACAGAAGTTCTCTTCATGAATACGAAAGAAATAATACCTCTTACGGTACAAAAAATAATATCCCTTACCTTATAAAGAAGAGTACTCCGACGGGTAGGGCGGGGATATACTTGAAGAAAACTTGCACTACGCTTAAAGCTTTCTTAAACTCTAAAGAAATACACACAAGATTATAGAAGAAGAATTCTCTCTACAGTTTCTCTCTCTATAGTTTCAGTGAATTCGTAAGAAATAATGAAGGAATGAGCTTCTATTTATAGGAGAATGGATTGAATAATAACTAATTCATGAACGGTCCAGATTGATTCACTTTTAAACGGACGGTCCAGATTGATTTAATAAAATATTCTAATAAAACAAAATCTTTTTAAATAAAATATGATATATTCTATTTATAATCTAATAAAACGAATAACTTTATAAAAGTATTTTATTTTATATAAAAAGATTCTACTATGCAAATACTATCAGTACTTATATGCAAACACTATACATAATAAAATATAATATATTCTAATTATTGTCTAATAAAACAAATAACTTTATAAAAGTATTATATTTTATATAAAAAGATTTTACTATGCAAAACACTATGCATAATAAAATATAATATATTCTAATTATTGTCTAATAAAACAAATAACTTTATAAAAGTATTTTTTTTATATAAAAATCTTTTTCATTTTATTACATTAATAATACTAATAAAACAAACTTCATCATCATTATTATAATTCACTTTATTAATCGAATGTGTCGTCGTTTCCGGAAGAGGAGGCTTTCAATAAGGATTTCTCCCTATTGGCGCGCAATTAGGTGACCAAACCTCTGCTTGGCAGAACTTCTAGACATCGTTAATATTTTAAATAATAATATTAATAACTCTTGTCATCTCAATTATTGATTTAATAATATATAAAATATCGACAATAATTGAATCAAATAACGTGAGATACTATGCAACAATTCCATCAAGCAATAATTGAACAAAAAGAAAGTGACTTCTCATGTAAGCATCAATAATCAATACCGTGTGCTACTATGCAACCATGCGTATTACTTTACTTTTACTACTGAGTAGTTCAACAAAGATAATTGGTAAAACTTCCGCCGTTATTTTCATAAAAATATTTTTGTCATTTTCTCAATCCGACAATAATTCTGTTGTGGGGTCCACCAATAATTGTGCCGTCATACGAATATTCCCTGTTAAAATGAATATTCCCCGACCAATCGAATATTATATAACAACTTGCATACTTTACAAAATTTATAAATGTTATCCACAACTATAACATTATCTCAAATTCACACCATAATAGTCAAAAAAATATTTTGAGAAATTTAAATCTTTATTCATAAAATTTGGGATTTTACAAACTGAGTATAATAGAATATGTGAAACTGCAAATGGATTTTCGCCCGCCATGCGATAATCCACATAGACAGATCATTTCCACAATTTAATAAGGAATGAATATAAAGGATCATTCACCATGCATGCGAAATTCCATATAGACAGGTTATTCCAACAGAATAATAAAGAATGGAATAACAGAAGAATTCACCAGGCATGCGATAGACCACACCGACAGGTTATTCTCAACAGAATAATAAAGAATGGAACCAGGTCATGCGTAATACGCACAGACAGGATATTCCAACAGAATGATAAAGAATGAAATAACAACAGAATTCACCAGGCTTGCGATAGACTGCACAGACAGGTTATTCCAACAGAATAATAAATAATGGAACCAGGCCATGCGTAATCCGCACAAAATAAAGAATGGAATAACAGAAGAATTTCACCATGTACAAGGCGCAGATAAACATGTTATTCCAACATAATAATAAAGAATGGAATAATGAAGAATTTCACCATGTATGCGGTACTTTTGCATAGACAAAGTTATTCCAACATAATAATAAAGAATGGAATAACAGAAGAATTTCACCATGTATGCGGTACTTTGCATAGACAGGTTATTCCAACATAATAATAAAGAATGGAATAACAGAAGAATTTTACCATGTATGCGGTACTTCGCATTGACAGGTTATTCCACCATAATAATAAAGAATAGAATAACAGAAGCTCTCTTCATGAATACGAAAGAAATAATACCCGTTACCTCAAAAAAGACTGGATACTGGAATAGTGAGGTAGCAGACTTCTCTTCTTCTTTCTTTCTATAATTTCTCTATAGCTTTAGTGAATTGGTGAGAAATGAAGGAAGAATGAGCTTCTATTTATAGAAAAATATAGTTTCATCAATTGCACGTTTTGGGGCTCGAAATATTACAGTATAATACCTTTATCTTTTCCTTTATTTTTAATTTAGTCCTGCAAGTATTATCAAACTTGCACCACCTCCCCTAATAGTAAATAATGTGATTCAATAGTTCAATCATGTGAATCAATAGTTTTAGACATGTCAAAATACGAATTACAGTATAGTACCTCCATCTATACCTCTATTTTTAACTTAGTTATGCAAGTATTATCAATCTTGTACCAACTCCCCTACTAGTACAAGAATGTGAGTCAATAGTATACACATGTGAACAAATAGTTATAATCATGTGAATCAATAGCAATTAATTGCTCATTTATCCGATTAATTATCCGATTGGTCAATATAACCTCCAAACATCAATTATTATCAAAATAAATGTCAATTTTCACTGACACTAATAATTCCAACACAATGGAACTATCAATTTCATCTTTAATCAACACGAACTTATTCATCATTAATATTATAACTCACAATATTTAACAACCGTGTCGCTCCCGAGAAAGAGGGCTTTTCGATAAGGATTTCTCCTTATCAAGCACAATTAGGTGACCAAACCTCTTCTTGATGAACTTTTAGACATTATCAATATTGCAAATAATAATATGAATAACTTTGTCGTCTCAATTATTGATTTAATAATATATCATATTATCTGAGATGATATTGTGACAATAATTGAATTAATAATATGAGAGATATGATCAAAAGAATTATCGTAGTAATAATTGAGTATAATTGAGTGACTTATGGCGTAAGCATCAATAATCAATACTGGTGTGCTACTATGCAACCACGCCAGTATCACTTTTACTAGGGTAGTTCAGCGCTTTTTAACGGTAACACTTTCGCCATTATTTTTATAAAATGATAATTATGTCATTTTTCTTACTACGATAATACTTCCGTTGTGGGTTCAACAATGATTGTGCCATCGTACGGATATTCCCGACAAAAAGAATATTCTCCGACCAAACGAATATTTTATAACAACTTGCATACTTTGCAAAATTTATAAATACTACCCATAACTATAACATTATATCAAATCCACACCATAATATTCAAAAAAATATTTTGAGAAATTTAAATCTTTATTCATAAAATTTGGGGTCTCACAAGTGTAGCTGGGTCGATTGGGGATAACAGGAAAATAGAGTAATGGTCTATGATTATTGAAGTTTCTCAATACATTATAAAACATCATGACAATATATAATTATATTGAGGACTTAAAATATGTGTGTCGTATTTTATACGTCATTTAATAGTTAAGTTTGGTGAACAACAATAAGGAGATGAGAAACCGACTTTGAAAGCGTCAAAAATGCACCCCACTAGATTGAGGAGGATATAATTGTACACTGAGAGCTTAAAGGGTGTGTTGCCTCTATCATACATAATGTCTAACCATATGTAAATTCGTGTTATCATAAAATATGGTTGTGCACATCCACTTGCTGATTATATCTATGAGCACTACCTATATAATTTTGGAGTATGGATGGAATATAATCCTCAGTTTGAGACAATGGAGATAATATATGGCAAGAAGATACACACCATTGGAATGAACATGATTGTAATCTCCCCGTTCTTCTTTGAGGTCTATTGGGTCAACCAAGGTTAATTCTCTAGTCCTATGATATCTATTATAACTTATGCATGGCCTCCCATGTATGAAGGCTTCCTTGAGAATTTTCCAAAAATTTTAATTCCTAAAACAGTTATCGACTGTAACTTTATGTAAAGTATCATTGATTTGGAGTGTGAGTACTTTTATTTGTATTGAAACTCACAACTTATGTGCTATCGTATTTTGCACGATAATTTAATTATTGTAAATAGAAAGTTTGTATTTGGATTTTGATGTATGTATTTGGCAACACAAAATAGGTTGTGTGGACCTATTTTGGGGGCGTCACACAAATCTTTAAAATGGGGAAATATAATTCATAAACTTTTCTATAATAGGATTGGTTAGTACCGAGTAAGGATAAGAAAATATTCGAGTTCAAAGTTTTTGAAATTTTAAGATATGTTTCCAGTATATATAGAAATTAGAAATCAAATAGATTACTACCTGTAACAATCCAAAATTTTAAATTGTAATTTTAAATATTTATTGAATTATATAAATATTTATTTGAGGTGTTTATTGTTGATTAAATATTTATTGATGTGATAGTTGTTAATAAATATTTATGAATCTAAATTTATTAGATAATATTCTAAATTAAATTAATTTATAATTTTGAGAGTTGTAATATAACATGAGATGTTATATTGTTGTTTGAGTTGATATGTTAAATCACTAAATAAAATTATAATGAAATTATAATTTTGGTGATATTTGTTAAGGTAGAATATCTATTTAAAATATAGTGTTTAATTAATTTATTGATTAATGTTGGATATGGAAATCCATTATAAATTATAAACTAAATTGTTTATTAAAATAAATTAAAGGAGTTTAATTTAGTTTTTTTTTCCAAACAAGGCTTAAAATATTAAGTCTTTAAATTTTAAAGGGTTTTGCCAAACAAAGCCTTATGGCTTTTGAATTTTTGATTTTTGAATTTTAATTATTATAAATAAAATAAAATAAATTAAAATAATAAATATAATATATTTATAATATATACGTTTACTATGTAACAGATATTACAATTAGTATGCGTATTAAGATTTAGCAGTTTTATTTTTACGCTTAGCCATATTAGTTTTCTTTACGCATACTTGGCTAAGTCTGAGAGTTCAGAGAATTGAGAATTGAGAGAAAACCTAAGGATTACCAAGCAGTTTCAGTGGTTTAACAAAGATTGTCTATAAGCAATTTGAAGGTATGTTCCATAATCTCTATATTATATATATATATATATATATATATATATATATATATATATATATATGTGTGTGTGTGTGTGTGTGTGTGTGTGTGTATGGTATTTTTATGGCTTAAAATCTTATGTTATGTGAATTCTAATTCTTTCAAAATTGTTGTTATGTAACTAAATTTTGGTGGTTATATGTGATATAATGCTAGAGTTTATATTTAAACAAGGAAATTGCATGCTAATTTCGGATAACAGTAGAAAAATAATGACAGTGTATGTATGTATAAATATTTTCTTATGTGGCTTGTGTAAGTACCAATTATGATGGTCAATTAGTATGATAAACTATAAATGTGGCTCGTATATGTTAGTTCATTAAGAAACGAAGATAACAATTTGAACGAAGCAATTTGGACAAGAATTGTGTTTATAGTGTTGATTTTTGTCTAAGGAACTCAAAAATGAAGTTTTATATGAAAATTATGGAATTTGAGGATTAAACTAGTATAATTGTTGTTAAATTGTTCTATGTTGAGGAATATGTTGGCAAACATGTTTATGATAGTTTTATATCAATTGTTTGTGTTAATATTACTGTCTAGTGGGTGAAATTCGTGTTTATTGGGCTAAAGTCGGCTACTGTTCATAGCCGTCTCTCTTCTCTGTCATGCACCACCAACGTAGATCTTATTTGGTGCCAAGGTTAAAACTACTGCATTACTTGGCGTGTGCTTCGTCGATCCTATGCCTCTGTATGACGCAATTGGTGTACGTATACAATCACCCCGAGACAGTTTGTTCTGCTGCTACTGCAGACCCTGGGATAGCAACTTAATATGGTTTAAGGTTATGTTAGCATGTCAAATGTGTAATGACATGGTTAAAATAGAATCATTTTAGGTGGTTAGTAGTTTCAAATGATTATTAAGTAATGAACGTGTTATGTTATAAATTAGTTTATACAATGAACATTAGATAAGTGTTGTGAGGTTAACACTTGAATTTTCTGATATTTGAATGGTAGCATAAGAATTGTGCTAATATAATAAGTCTAACTAGAAATGCGCATGGTACGTGAATATTAGTATATCTAATAGGTATTGTGGTTCTAAACCTATGTGTAGGTGAACATGAGTTTAATATTATAGCTTACGCTCGAGGCAAGTTTTCTAACTCTACATTTACGTTGAGCAAGTTTCTCAACTTATCTTTTTACAATTGAGCAAGTTTATTCTTACGATTGAGCAACTTCTTGGATCTAGTTTATTTATGATTTCTAAATCTTATTCTGATATTGAACAAGTTATTCTTGTCTTTAACTTGTTATCTAGCATGCAAGTTTACATATTCTGATATACTCATGTGGAACAAGTGTTATTATTTTAATTCACTATTTGTTATGCATGCTTAATACTCAATTCTAAATAACCTTGGCTTAATATTGTTCAAGAAAGGTACATTATGATTAGTCAATATTTGTGCTATTAGTTTATTCCTAAAGCATGATCTTAATTTACAATGTCGATTCAGTTATGATTATTCCATAGTATGACGTTATCAATATTTTATTCAACTAATCCTTAGTTGATGACCGTTGAATTCTAAATTACCCTTGAAATGTATCCGAACCAAACTTACTTTGGTTCGGACTTGTACTCTAAATTCTGAGATGAACAACCCTATTATTAGGGGATAATTTACGCTTAGCGTTGAAATATTTGTGCACAATACATTGTACGAAGGGCTGATGCCCCTAAGTACGAGGAGTCCTTATAGTCTTATTGTGACAACCAAGATTTTTTTTAATTTAATTTTAATATTTATTGGATTGAATAAATATTTTTCGATGAATTAATTATTAGATTAAATAATTAATTGATGAAATTGTGGTAGATTAATTTAATTATATGTGTTATATTTATTAAATTAATCTGGAGAATTTTTATTATTCGAAGTATGTAATTATGTGAGCTTATTGTAGTAAAAGAAATATTTAATAAGCCTATTAGTATTTTAATTAATTTAATAATTAATTAGAGATTTAATAATTTGACATAGTTAATAAATGAGAAATTTAATTATGTGACTATGTGAAGTAATGAAAAATTATTTTATTTTATTTAAATTAAATTAAACTAGATGTTTGAGTTATTATCTAATTGGACGTGACATTATTAAACTATATTATAAGGGTTTTATTAAATAAAATGGGTATAAGCCTTTTAGGGCTAGCCAAACATGGCATTGGTGGAGGTTGGGAGCAGTTAACCCATGATGGGTAACTGACCTCCACAACGCGTCAGTTTACTTCATTTATTATATGTCTTCTTCTTTTTCTTATTATCTGGTAATTCTGGAAAAGAAGAGAGAGAGAGTTTGAGAATTCAGAGAGATAATTGAAATTTTGAGGAGATTGTGAGTGTGTGATTGAAGAAGAGTTGAGAAGGAATTCATCTCCTACTAATCTACGCTTTGGGTAATCTCTTCAGCCCAGTTTAATTACGTTGTTTAAGTTTTTGTAAAATAATTGGCTTTCAAGTTTCTGTAAGTCTCTGTAATTTGGAAATGGTATTGTTATGGGAATATATGTGATGATATGTTAGCATAGCATGTATTACTATATATTATAGATTTCCATATCACCAGTTTCAAAATATTATAGGCTTCAAAATTTACAGAGTATAGAAATATGGCCATATAACCCTTATACGTATATTTAATATGTCAAACATAAATTGTTTTATAAAATTCACACTTGTATATGATTATGCATGCTAAAACGAAGAAAACAAAACTTGAATGGGTGGATTTGGTGTTATAATGAATCCGTAGTGTTAATTTTCATGTTTTACTTTCAAAACCTTCAAGAACATCAAGAACAGTGAAATTTGCATGTTTTAATTCTGTAATTATGTGTTTTAACTTGTTAAAATCATGCTTGAAGGGTTGAGTATTAGTTATTTGTGTATTACAATGTTTGGGTATGTCTAAATTCGTGTAAAAATAAGTTAATTGGAGTTTTTTGGTCATGTTCTGCAATTTTCGCTAATGCAGTAATCGAAATCGAGTCTCATGTGTGTGGCCAACTCTTTGCCTTAAGACTCAAATGTATGGCATACTTAGCGAATGGTCCAGAAATAAGTTTTTAAATGCTCAAGTCTAGCAATGTGTTAGTAACTTAATCAAATGATCATAAAAACATGTTAGACATATAATGAGGTGTTAAAATAAATTCTTAACATGTCAATAACACATTTATGTATGAATTGAATGATTTAATGCATAGTTAGCTTATTGTTCAAGATGTGTTAATTGTGACAATAAGTGTAGTAATTTAACTAAGTATAGTCATGAACTCGAGTTAGACAAAAAGAACGAACTTGTGATGATTAGTACGTTATAATTTACCGGTATTGTGAACGTAAATGATATGTAGGATTTAAATCAAGGAACGAGTATAATTAACGTGTAATCTACGCATGAGACAAGTTTCCTAACCCTACTCATTATCTTTATATGAGCTTATAAGTTGTCTCTTTACTTCGAGCAAATTTTCATTATTATTGATCAAGTCCATTTTATTATATTAAAGTGTATTAATCTTTCAAAGTATGATTCTGTTATACAATAATTATTCTATTATATACCTTTTGAGATTGCTATTCAATTTTAAATTATCAGTTACCGTTGAATCTTGTTAGACTAGCGAACCCTTAATGATTCGACTAGTCCATAGTTGATGAGCATTCTAAATTTCAGAACCCTTGATGAATTATCCAAACCAAACTTCCTTTGGTGCGGACTCTAATGTCAAACTGAGATGAACAACCCTGTATAGGGGATTACTTATGCGTTAACGTTAAGATATTGTGCACAATATGGTACTAAGGGTGATCCCCTAAGAAATGCGAGAAGAAGAGTCCATAGTCATATATGATCATTAAAGGTTTCAAGTATAAACACTTGACAACCTAGGACATAGTTCAAGGTCTTATGACCCTCAGAAGTTCTTTTGTTTCTTGTTATTCATTCTTGATTCAAAAGATGAGTTTTTATGTTTCAGAAGCCTTTGATTTATTCGCATGTTATTATTTCTTTGTTATATTATTATACTTGTGGGCAATCGTGCTCATTCTTGCGTAATAATAACATTGCAGTTAAGAATGAAAGATCAGACGAGCCTTCCACTAGTAAAGGCAAGGGCAAGGTTAAAAAATGAGGAAGACTTGTTGTTATTTAAGACTTGATGTGTATTTATTTACAGACTTGATGTTATTTAAGACTTGTTATTGTTTATGATTTCGTACAGATGTTTAAGGTTAGAATGACCTGGGATTGTATTTATTATGCAGATGGTGTAACCCCATAAGGGGAGATTTATTTATTTAATTCTATCTATTGCATGGTTTATTTTTATTTATGTGTAGATAGATAGATGATATTTGTACAGTGAACACCAAATCCTGTGGAAATGGGAGTACCCGGATTTGGGGGTGTCACAGGTTGGTATCAGAGCTGTAGGTTATGAAACTTAGGTGGGGGAACAACCTTAGGTAATAGCCTTGTAGGAGATTGAGAACATAGTGGTGGTAAACTCTTATCGAGTTATAAGAAATGAATTTCTTAATTCATTGAAGATAATAAAAGACTTTATGTGCTTATGTGTTAAATTATGTGTTCGCTAGCATGGATTAGTAACTAAAATTTAAAATTTTGTTGTCAAGATGTCAGATGTTAGAGGAGCTAGTCGAGCTGGGGAGGAGGAACCCCGAGTACCTACAGAGGAGGAGCCCCGAGACATTCATGTCGTCAGGGAACAGTTGGTACAAAGAGAGCCATCTCCTTTGATCACTGTTATTGGTCAGGAGCATGAGCCTGAGACTGATCTAGAGGAGGATTCTGATGAAGAAGAGGAGGAAGAGGAGTTCCCACTGAACTCCATCGATGCTGAGATGTATGATGCACTTTATGATCGTAATATAGAGTTGCAAGACACTGTTCAAGAGTTGAAGGAGCTGACTATTATCCAGCAGATTACCATCGAGCAGAAGGATGGGGAAATTGTGACTCTTCACACACGTTTAGGAAATGTGGAGTGGGATTTGGTTCACGAGAAGGGTCAAACCGAGGAGAAGTCCGAAGAAATAGAAAAATTGAAGAAAGATCTGAAAGAGAGCTCAGAAAGGCTGGCCATAGCAGAGGAGGGCTGGGTAAGAGAGTCACGTCATGCTGATCTTGCAGAAGAGGATTGTTGTGCAAAGAAGGCTAAGCTTGGGGAGACGTACTCTACACTTCAAAACGCAATGGATGAGGCCCAATATCGAGTTATGAGATACCCAATCCAGTTTGAAGGACTACCATCGTATATACTAGATCGCAGGACGATGTCCCGCATCATGGAAGAGGAACGTGGCAAGGCTATTCAGCGCCTTAATAGGCAGTGATAAGATTAGTTTAATTATGTGAAAATTATCTGGTAGTTAAAGATGTAAATTCTGATGTGTTTATAAACAAAGGAATATTTTAATGTTTTAAATCATGTAGATTCTTTATCTTGGGATAGTGGATGTAAATAGCAGTGATGCTATCTTATGATGTTAACACTTTTGAATTGAATGAAAATGTCAGAGTTTATTTGAAATAATGTGTTAAGTGAATTATGATTAAATGTTTTAGTTAAGCCTTAAATGTTTAAGAAATTGAATAAATACTTATAAGCGTATATTCTTAACAGCAATATGCCGCCATGAAGAAGACAAAACCGTCAGCAAGCTCAAGAAGAACCAATGAATAACAACACTGACGCCAATGCTAACCCTGTTCAGTAGTTGGTGAACCTATTAGCCAGAGCAATTAATAATCAACCACAAGTTCCACCAAACACATCGTTTAAGGATTTCAAGGTGGTAGGACCACCAGAGTTTAAGGGTTCCATAAACCAAATCGAAGCTCAGACCTGGGTTATGGAGATGGAGAAGGTGTTCGATGTCGCTAGAGTAAGGGAAGACCAGAAGACTGCGTATGAAACATTCATGCTGAAGTCTGAAGCCAGTTATTGGTGGCAGGCAAACAAAGTATGGGGAGGAGAAGGTGTAATAACCTGGGAGAGATTTAAGGAAATGTTTTTCGAGATGTATTTTCTGACCAGTTCGCAGAACCAGATGGAGGTTCAGTTTCTGGAGTTGAAACAGGGGAGTATGTCCGTAGCAGATTATGCGGCAAGGTTCAACGAGTTAGCTAGGTTCGCCACATACCAAGTGCATACTGATGAGAGAAAGGCAAAACATTTTGAGCAAGGACTGAAGCCCTAGTTATATAATAAGGTGTCAATGTTCCAATTGAACACTTTTGCTGGAGTGTTAGAGAAGGCCATACTCGCTGAGGGTGTAAGCGATGCGGTAACTAAATATAATCAGGATCAGAAGAAGAAAAAGAGTGAGGATGAAGGAATTAGCAAGACTGGTGGGAGTAGCACGGGGGTAGCCATAATCAGAAGAGAAAGTGGTCTGATAACTCGTCAGCTGGAAGTCAACAAGGAGGGAAGAAGAAGAAGATCAAAGCATGCCCAACCTGCAGGAAAACTCATCTGGGAGTTTGCATAAAGGGGAAATGAGTGTGCTATAATTGTGGTCAGGAAGGCCATATAGCACCTAACTGTCCTAACCCAAAGAAGGGTGCATGCTTCACTTGTGGCTCAAAGGATCATCTTTCAAGGGATTGTCCTAAGAAGGGATCTGGAGGGACGGGATCAGGAGGGAATAGAGGAAACAGCGGTGGAAGCACTCTGACTATCGCGGGACCAACCGCAACCAACCGATCGACCGCCAGAACATTCAACATGACAGTACATGATACAGTGCAGTCTCGCGATGTGGTGTCAGGTATCATTCTGATCAATAAAATTAATGCTTATGTATTATTTTATTTGGGTGCTACTTGCTCATTTATATCCGATGACTTTGCTAAGAACTTAGAATTTCTTAAGGACGAGTTAGAATACCCCATGAACATAGAAATTGTAAATAGAGAAATAATCCCTGTTAAGTATGTGCATAAGAACTGTAGAGTGGATATTAAGGGTAATATCATGAACGTAGATCTTATCCCTATTCAACTTAGAGAATTTGATGTTATTTTGGGTATGGACTGGTTATCCAATTATGGGGCGGTAATTGACTGCCAGAAGAAGCGTATTAACCTTATGAATCTGTCAAAGGTTAGGTTTTATGGTAGCAAGTCGCCTAGACAAGCGAGTTGTTTGACGATGATGCAGGCCAGGAGGTTGTTAAGGCAAGGCTGTGTAGGATATCTAGCTTACATAGTCGATAGTCGTAAAGACAATCCAAAAATAGATGAGATACCAGTAGTGAGAGAGTTCATAGACGTATTTCCGGACGATTTGCCAGGACTTCCTCCAGATAGAGCAGTTGAGTTTTTGATCGATTTGGCTCCAGGAACGGCTCCAATATCGAAGGCCCCATACCGAATGACACCAGTAGAGATGAAAGAACTGATGGTCCAACTACAAGAATTATTGGACAAGAAGTATATCCAACCAAGCATATCACCGTGGGGAGCGCCGGTTTTATTTGTGAAGAAGAAGGATGGGACAATGCTGCTCTGCATCGACTATAGAGAACTGAATAAGGTCACGATAAAGAATAGGTATCCATTACAGCGAATCAACGACCTGTTCGATCAGTTAAAGGGAACAAGATACTTTTCAAAGATAGACTTGAGGAGTGTTTATCATCAACTAAAGGTGAGGCCAGAGGATGTACCGAAGACAGCGTTCAGAACACGATATGGTCACTACGAATTTTTGGTAATGTCATTTAGTATAACAAATGCTCCTGCATCATTTATGGGCTTAATGAATGGAGTGTTCAAGCCGTTTTTGGACAAATTCGTAGTGGTATTTATAGATGATATTTTGGTATATTCGAAAACCAAGAAAGAACACGAAGAGCATTTGAGGGCGACATTAGAGACATTGAGAAGAGAGAAGTTGTGACACCCACAAATCTGGGTACTTCGATTCCACGGGATTTGGTGTTCACTGTACAAATATCATCTATCTATCTACCCATAATAAATGCAAACTATGCAATAGATAGAAATAAAAATCTTCCCCTTATAGGGTTACAATATCTGAATCATAAACATAATCCCAGGTTGAACTAACCTTAAATATCTGTGCGGAAATATAAACAATAAGTCTTAAACAACATCATTAACTCAAGTCTGACATAAATACATCATCAAATAAAATAACAAGTCTTCAACACTTGCTAACTTTTCCCTTGCCTTTACTAGTGGAAGGTTCGTCAGTTCTTTCGTTCTTAACTGCAATGTTATTATTAAGCAAGAGTGAGCACTATTTCCCACAAGTATAATAATGAAATAACAGTATAATAACATGCGAGTAAATCAAAGACATCTGAATAAAAGCTCAACTTTTGAATCAAGAATGAATAACGAGAATCAAAAGAATTTCGAGGGTCATAAGACCTTGAACTATGTCCTAGGTTATTAAGGGTTATACTTGAAACCTTTAATGATCATAAAACTATGGACCTTTCTACTGCATTACTTAGGGGATCACCCTTAGTACCATCACATGCACAATATCTTAACGCTAACGATAAGTAAATCCCTTTCATAGGTTGTTCATCTCGGTTTGACATTCGAGTCCGCACTAAAGGAAGTTTGGTTTGGATAATTCAATAAGGGTTACGAAATTTAGAAACGTTCATCAACTATGGACTAGTCGAATCAATAAGGTTCACTAGTCTAACAAGATTCAACAATAATGATATTTAAATTGAATAATAATCTCAAGAAGTATACAATAGGATAATTATTGTATAACTGAATCATGCTTTGAAAAGATAATCAATCTTTAATATAACATTTGAACTTGAATAATAATAATGATAATTTACTCGAGGTAAATAATAAACTTGAACAATAATGACAAGTAGGGTTAGGAAACTTGCCTCGTGCGTAGGCTAAACGATTACTAATTCCGTTCACCACAAATCCTACACACATTCCATATGTATTCACGACATTCATTAGTTACATTTTCACTTAATTATTTAATATAAACTCCACTTTATTTAACAAATCATTACCCTTCTAATTTAATTACTTAATTAAATTAGAATATTTTCATTCTCTTACTATTATTACACTCGAATAAATTATTTCATAATAATTTCCATCGAATATTTATTTTATTCCATAAATATCTCAATTAAAACATTTACTTTATTTTATAAATATTTTAATAATAATTTTCATCGAATATTTATTTTATTCCATAAATATCTCAATTAAAATATTTAATTTATTTTATAAATATTTTAATAATAATTTTCATCGAATATTTATTTTATTCCATAATATCTCAATTAAAATATTTAATTTATTTTATAAATATTTTAATAATAATTTTCATCGAATATTTATTTTATTTCATAAATATCTCAATTAAAATATTTAATTTATTTTATAAATATTTTAATAATAATTTTATCAAATATTTATTTATTATTTATTTATTTATTTATATATATTTTTTTTTTTTTTTGGCCCGTCGGGGTGGGGTAATTTAGTTTGGTAGCTTTTTCACGGGGCATGTAAGTTACCAGTGCTCATTTTTTTGATTTTCTTGCGATTCATGAACATAACAAGGCCAAATTAGGCCAAAAATCAATCATGTGTAAAATTATATACATGAATATGGCCATAACTTCCAATTAGTTATTTTTACACGAATTTAGACTTGCCCAATCATTGTAATACATATATAATCATTACTTAACCCATCTAGCATGATTTTTAACAAGTTACAACACATAATTTGCAAAATCAACACATTTACATCCACTGTTCTTGATGTTCTTGAAGGTTTTGAACATAAAACATAATTTCAACACTACGGATTCGTTATAACACCGAATCCGTTCAATTTAAGTTTGGTCTCTTCATATTAACATGCATAATAATATACGAGTATAAATTTTAGGGATAATATATGCTCAACACATAAAATATCATGTATAAGGCCATATGGCCAAAACCCAAACTCTGTAATTTTGTAGAAATCATATACGATGTAATATTATGAAACTGATGATATAGAATCATGCAATATATATATATATATATATATATATATATATATATATATATATATATATATATAAAATACGATTTGATACATCTTAACCCATAAATAACTCATAAATATTACCCCTATCTCAATCACAGAGGCTATACAGAACTTTGGAAGCCATTTTCTTATAAAAACTTAATGACGTAAAATAGAATTTGGGAAGAAGGGATTACCCTGAGAATAAAGTATATATATGTAGGCTTAGATTCTTTCTTTAATCATTGAGTTCTCACAAAATCCTCTGAACTCTCTCTTGAATTTCTCAATCTCTCTCTCTGTATTTCTAGACTTAGCCAATAATAATAAAAGAAAAGGGAAGGAGAGTACGATAAAGAAAAAAGAGAATTGGCGCACAAGACATCGGGTGGATTAACTTGATCATGGGTAGCTCGCTAGTAACTCCCACTAAGGCCATGTTTGGCTAGGCTTAATTAGATTAAAAACCATTTAATTTAATAAAGCTTTATCATATAGTTTAATTAATGTCACACTCCTTCATAAAATAAATCAATATCTTATTTAATTTATTATAAATAAAATATAATAATTTCTCATAAATTCACATAGTCACATAATTAAATAACTCATTAATAAATAATGTCAATTTATTAAATCTCTAATTAATAATTAAATTAATTAAAATAACATCATGCTTAATTAAATAATTCATTTAATTCAATAAGCTCACATAATTACATGCTTTGAATGATAATTATTCTCTACATTAATTTAATAAATGTAACACATATAACTAAATTAATCTATCACAATTGCATCAATTAATTATTTAATCTAATAATTAAATCATCGAAAAAATATTTATTTAATTCAATAAATATTAAAATTAATTTACAAAATCTCGTTCGTCACAGAAGTTGTATGCCAAGTTTTCAAAATGTGAATTTTGGATTGAAAGAGTATAATTTCTAGGACATGTGATCGATAGGGACAGAATTTCGGTGGATCCCTCCAAAGTCGAAGCTGTGATTAACTGGGATCGGCCAAAGACGCCGTCGGAAGTAAGAAGTTTTCTTGGATTGGCAGGTTATTATAGAAGATTCATTAAGGATTTTTCCAAGATCGCAACTCCGTTGACGAATTTGACTAGAAAATCGGTGAAATTTGTTTGGACGGAGAAGTGTGAGGAAAGCTTTCAAGAATTAAAGAAGAGGTTGAGTACAACACCTGTGTTATCTCTTCCAAATGATACAGGAAATTTTGTGGTATATAGTGATGCGTCGTACAAAGGACTTGGCTGTGTGCTTATGCAAAATGGCAGAGTCATTGCATACGCGTCACGACAACTAAAAGATTATGAGAAGGGGTATCCGACCCATGACTTGGAGTTAGCTGCTGTGGTTTTTGCTTTGAAAATCTGGAGGCACTATCTCTATGGGGAGAAGTGTGAAATATATACAGACCACAAGAGTCTGAAATATATTTTTACACAGAAAGACTTGAATATTTGCCAAAGAAGGTGGTTGGAGTTAATTAAAGACTACGATTGTGAGATTCTATACCATCCGGGTAAGGCAAATGTGGTTGCCGACGCCTTAAGTGGAAAGGGTCGGGAGAAACTGATGATGTTGACCAAACAGGAGGAGTTAATTTCAGCAATGGAAAAGCTGGAATTGGAAGTGAAGTGTCCTATGGAGATTGATGAGAAGATGATTTAGATGCAATCTGGTACAACTCTATTAGACAAGGTTAAGGAGGCTCAACTTCACGATGACGAATGTAAAATGGTGAAGAAGAAGATATCCGAAGGAACCGAATCAAGATTCAAGATGGATAAGGAAGGAATACTGAGATTTGAGAGTAGAATTTGGGTACCGCTAGTACCAAAGATTAAGGAAGAAATTTTGAATGAGGCTCATAACTCAAGATATTCGATTCACCATGGTAGTACCAAGATGTACCAAGATCTTCAACAACATTTCTGGTGGTCAAATTTGAAACGAGAGGTTGCAGAATGTGTTGCCAAGTATCTGACATGTCAGAAAGTGAAAGCAGAACATCAGAGGCCGAGTGGATTACTACAACCTTTAGAGATTCCAGAATGGAAATGGGAACATATTACAATGGATTTTGTGATTGGCCTACCAACAACTCAAAAAGGCTACGACGCAGTATGGGTTATTGTTGATCGATTGACGAAATTTGCACACTTCCTTCCGATCAAAATCAGATTCAACTTAGATCAGTTGACAAGGTTATATGTGAAAGAGAATGTTTCAAGGCACGGAGTTCCGGTGTCAATTGTTTCTGATAGAGATCCGCGCTTTACGTCAAACTTCTGGAAACGTCTACAAGAATGCATGGGTACACAGTTGCGAATGAGCACGACATATCACCCTCAGACGGATGGACAAAGTGAAAGAACAATTCAGACATTAGAAGACATGTTAAGAGCTTGTATAATGGACTTTAAAGGAAATTGGGATGATCATCTACCGCTCGTAGAGTTCGGCTACAACAACAGTTACCACGCTAGTATTGGCATGCCACCCTATGAAGCGTTATATGACAGAAAGTACAGAACTTCGCTATACTGGGATGAAGTTGGTGAGAGACAATTACTAGGCCCGGAATTGGTACAACAAACAACAGAAATAGTCAAAGTGATCCGAACAAGATTGATAGCAGCTCAAGATAGACAAAAGAAATACGTCGATCCACACCGTAAAAATGTTGAATTCGACTCGGGTAGTTATGTGTTTTTAAAGGTCTCTCCTTGGAAGGGAAAGATCAGGTTCGAAAAGAAAGGGAAATTAAGCCCAAGATTCATTGAACCCTTTAAAGTTCTGCGAAGGGTCGGAGAAGTTTCTTATGAGGTAGCTTTACCTCTAGCTCTAGAGAATGTCCACAACGTTTTCCATGTCTCAGTCCTACGACCCTACAAACCCGATTACAAGCACGTGATTGAATATGAACCCCTACATTTCGACAAAGACTTATCTTATAAAGAAATTCTTGTTCAAATTGTCGACCGAAAAGAACAAGTTCTGAGAAATAAAGTCATACCTTTTGTTAATTTAATTTGGAGGAACCACAACGCTGAAGAAGCTACGTGGGAACTTGAAGAGAATATGATGAAAAATTATCCTCATTTATTTACTTAGATTGTTATAAGCGATTCTGGGACAGAATCTTTGTAAGGGGGGAGAATGTAACGGGACGAATTGTTTAAGTTGTGATTCTGAGGACAGAATCCTTTTAAGGGGGGAAAGATGTGATAACCGAGATTTTTTTTAATTTAATTTTAATATTTATTGGATTAAATAAATATTTTTTCGATGAATTAATTATTAGATTAAATAATTAATTGATAAATTGTTGTTAGATTATTTTATTTATATGTGTTATATTTATTAAATTAATGGGGGGATTTTTTATTATTCAAGTATGTAATTATGTGAGCTTATTGTAGTAAAAGAAATATTTAATAAGCCTATTAATATTTTAATTAATTTAATAATTAATTAGAGATTTATTAATTTGACATAGTTAATAAATGAGAAATTTAATTATGTGACTATGTGAAGTAATGAGAAATTATTTTATTTTATTTAAATTAAATTAAACTAGATGTTTGAGTTATTATCTAATTGGACGTGGCATTATTAAACTATATTATAAGGGTTTTATTAAATTAAATGGGTATAAGCCTTTTAGGGCTATCCAAACATGGCATTAGTGGAGGTTGGGAGCAGTTAACCCATGATGGGTAACTGACCTCCACAACGCGTCAGTTTACTTCATTTATTATACGTCTTCTTCTTTTTCTTATTATCTGCTAAGTCTGGAAAAACAGAGAGAGAGATAGTTTGAGAATTCAGAGATATAATTGAAATTTTGAGGAGATTGTGAGTGTGTGATTGAAGAAGAGTTGAGAAGGAATTCATCTCCTACTAATCTACGCTTTGGGTAATCTCTTCAACCTAGTTTAATTACGTTGTTTAAGTTTTTGTAAAATAATTGGCTTTCAAGTTTCTGTAAGTCTCTGTAATTTGGAAATGGTATTATTATGAGAATATATGTGATGATATGTTAGCATAACATGTATTACTATATATTATAGATTTCCATATCATCAGTTTCATAATATTATAATTATAACGTATGTTATGGCTTCAAAATTTACAGAGTATAGAAATATGGCCATATGGCCCTTATACATATATTTAATATGTCAAACATAAATTGTTTTATAAAATTCACACTTGTATATGATTATGCATGCAAAAACGAAGTAAACAAAACTTGAATGGCTGGATTTGGTGTTATAATGAATCCGTAGTGTTAATTTTAATGTTTTACGTTCAAAACCTTCAAGAACATCAAGAACAGTGAATTTGCATATTTTAATTCTATAATTATGTGTTTTAACTTGGTAAAATCATGCTTGAAGGGTTGAGTATTAGTTATTTGTGTATTACAATGTTTGGGTATGTCTAAATTCGTGTAAAAATAAGTTAATTGGAGTTTTTTGGCCATGATATGTAATTTTCGCGAATTGCAGAACTGAAACTGGAGTCTCGTACTGCGGTGCCAACTCCATGCCTTAAGACTCGCGCCGCAGCGCCAAGGACCACGCCGCAGTGCCATCGCGCCACAACGCCAAGAATAAGCCTAACAGTGGCGCCGCAGCGCCACTTAGCAGAATGGTCTAGAAATAAGTTTTTAAATGCTCAAGTCTAGCAATGTGTTAGTAACTTAATCTAATGATCATAAAAACATGTTAGACATATAATGAGGTGTTAAAATAAATTCTTAACATGTCAATAACACATTTATGTATGAATTGAATGATTAAATGCATAGTTAGCTTATTGTTCATGATGTGTTAATTGTGACAATGAATGTAGTAATTTGACTAAGTATAGTCATGAACTCGAGTTAGACAAAAAGAACGAACTTGTGATGATTAGTACGTTATAATTGACTGGTATTGTGAACGTAAATGATATGTAGGATTTAAATCAAGGAACGAGTATAATTAACGTGTAATCTACGCACGAGGCAAGTTTCCTAACCATACTCGTTATCTTTATATGAGCTTATAAGTTGTCTCTTTACTTCGAGCAAATTCTCATTATTATTGATAAAGTCCATTTTATTATATTAAAGTGTATTAATCTTTCAAAGTATGATTATGTTATACAATAATTATTCTATTGTATACCTTTTGAGAGTGTTATTCAATTTTAAATTATTAGTTACTGTTGAATCTTGTTAGATTAGCGAACCCTTAATGATTCGACTAGTCCATAGTTGATGAGCATTCTAAATTTCAGAACCCTTGATGAATTATCCAAACCAAACTTCCTTTGGTGCGGACTCTAATGTCAAGCCCGAGATGAACAAACCTCAGATAGGGGATTACTTATGCGTTAGCGTTAA
Source organism: Panax ginseng (assembly GCA_020205605.1). Taxonomy (NCBI): domain Eukaryota; kingdom Viridiplantae; phylum Streptophyta; class Magnoliopsida; order Apiales; family Araliaceae; genus Panax; species Panax ginseng. The sequence continues at coordinate 156,184,317 of CM035128.1, forward strand.
GATATTGTGCACAGTATGGTACTAAGGATTGATCCCCCTAAGTACGAGAAGAAGAGTCCATAGTCTTATGACTGTTAAAGGTTTCAAGTATAAACACTTGACAACCTAGGACATAGTTCAAGGTCTTATGACCCTCAGAAGTTCTTTTGTTTCTTGTTATTCATTCTTGATTCAAAAGCTGAGTTTTTATGTTTCAGAAGCCTTTGATTTATTCGCATGTTATTATTTCTTTGTTATATTGTTATACTTGTGGGCAATCGTGCTCACTATTGCATAATAATAACATTGTAGTTAAGAATGAAAGATCAGACGAGCCTTCCACTAGTAAAGACAAGGGCAAGGTTAACAAATGAGGAAGACTTGTTGTTATTTAAGACTTGATGTGTATTTATTTACAGACTTGATGTTATTTAAGACTTGTTATTGTTTATGATTCCGCACAGATGTTTAAGGTTAGAATGACCTGGGATTGTATTTATTATGCAAATGGTGTAACCCCATAAGGGGTGATTTATTTATTTAATTCTATCTATTGCATGGTTTGCTTTTATTTATGGGTAGATAGATTGATGATATTTGTACAGTGAACACCAAATCCAGTGGAAATGGGAGTACCAGGATTTGGGGGTGTCACACTTATGACTGTTAAAGTTGAAGTTGAAAGATTACTTACAACTGTGGACATAGTTCGTGGTCTTATGACCCTCAGATATTTATATTCCATATTTTGGATTCCAGTTTTTGATTATCATTGATAGAGTACTATTCAGTTTTGATGAGCCTATTCGTTGGCAGTTATTATTATTATTCTCTTGTTGATTCATTGTTATATCCAGTGAGCAATTGTTTTGCTCACTCTTGCATAAATATTATTATTGTAGCTAAAAGTTGAGAAGGTAGATGAGTCTTCAACTAGCAAAGGGAAGGGAAAAATGTATAAGTGATGAGGACTTGTAATTTCATTTATTGTTATGATCATAGACTTTTAAATAATGATGTGATGTAATAATTTTATTTCTGCACTTATATTATGTTTAAAGGTTAGACAACCTGGGAAGATTTTCATTTAATAATGTAACCCTATTTAAAGGGAGGATTTATGGTTAAATGTTATTTTACTTGGGTAAATAGATATGAATGATTGGATAGTGAACATCAATTCTTGTGGGAATGAAGTACCTAGATTTGGGGGTGTCACAGGTTGGTATCAAAGCTTTAGGTTATGAACCTTAGGTGAGGAAAAGCCTTAGGAAGTAACCTTTAATAAGATAGTGGCGATAAACTCTTATCGAGTTTTAAGGAAGAAGTAATAAAATACTTATGTGCTTATGTGATTATAACCTATGTGCTCGTGAGTGTCGAGTAGTAATGATTAGTAATTAAAACTTAAAATTTGGTTGACGGGATGGCTAATATAGGAGGATCCAGTCAGGCTAGGGAGGAAGGATCCTAGATGCCTAGAGAGGAGGAGCCTCGAGATATTCAGGTGATTTGGGAACAACTCATCGCAACGGGAAGCGAGCCCAGTCGGTCACGATAGTTGAGCGGAGAGAGAGTACCTGATGAGGATGATGAGATAGAGATAGATGAGGAGGACCCTATGGAGCTGCCACAGTCAGATGAGGAGAACGAGGAGCAAGAGATTCCACTTAACTCGATAGCTGCCCATATGTACGACGAGGTATACGACCGCAATGTGGAACTTCAAGATACCATCGAGGAGTTGCAAGAGATAGTAGTTGAACAACAGACCTTGATGGCACAGAAGGATGACGAGATCTAGGATTGAGAGGAACGTCTGAATAATGTTAAAGAGAAGCTTGTTTGCACTGAAGGAGAGAACGAGCGAATGATATCAGAGATTGCAGAGTTGAAGAACAAGTTGAAAAAGGAATCTACTAAGAGGGAAAGAGCCGAAGACGCGTACAATGAAGCTTATCAACGAGCCGGAATAGCACAGAGAGACGCACTAGCAAAGAGGATGAAGATGAAAGAGATGAATAACGTATTCAACACCGTGATTAATCGAGCTCAATATCGGGTCATGGGTTATCCAATTTAGTTCAGAGACGCTGCCATCATACATTTTAGATCGCCGAACAATGACTCGAATTATGGAGGAAGAACATCGTAAGGCTACGCAGTATCTTAGTAGGACATTGTAGGGAATGTACCTGATATGTGATTAGTGAATAAATAAAATGTAAATCCCAGGTATGATATAACCAATGGGATAGATGATGATGATGTTGTCCTGCAACTTTTATATTTCAGGAAAAGTAATGTAAATAGCAATGATGCTATTGTTTTGATGTTTCCTAAAAGATTATGAATGAACAAAAGTTATTGTTTTATTCAAAGTGTTATGTGTTATGTGGTAATTTTTGTGATGTGCAAGTTGGATATATAATACTTAAAGGGTGAATAGAATCTAATAGATGTATTTTAACATAAAATGCCTCCAAGATGTCAACCACCCCGATAAAGAACCACTGAAGGAGCCAATAACAATAGTGCTTAACCCCGTTCAAAAACTAGCGACGTTACTAACAAGAGCGTTGCAGAATCAACCTCAGAATCAAGGTACAACGTTTAAGGATTTTAAGGCGATTGGACCACCAGAATTCTGTGGGCCCATGAATCTAGTTGAGGCACAGACTTGGGTCATGGAGATAGAGAAAGTGTTCGATGTTGCGAGAGTAGGGGAGGATCGGAAGACTGCTTTTGCAACATTCATGTTGAAAGCAGAGGCTAGTTATTGGTGGCAGGCCAATAAAACCCAAGGAGGTCAAGTGGTAATGTCTTGGGAAAGGTTCTAGGAGATATTCTTTGAGACCTATTTCCCAGAGAGTTCGAAGAGTAAGCTAGAAGTATAGTTTTTGGAACTGAAGTAGGGAACGATGACGGTGTCTGAGTATGCCGCAAGATTCAACAAGTTGGCGAGGTAGGTTCGAAAAGGGACTGAAGCCCTTGTTGTACAGTAGGGTCTCCTTGTTCCAGCTGAAGACATTCGCAGCGGTGCTTGAGAAGGCAATTCTCGCTAAGAGTGGAGGCCAGACGGTAACAAAGCACAACCAAGAGCAAAGAAAGAAGAAGGAGGGCGAAGTTAAGAATGGTGGTGGTAACAGTGGAAATGGTAGCAATAAACTGAAGAGAAAATGGAATGGAAATGTGGGTTCAGGAAACCAGCAGGGTAATCAGCAAAATAAGAAGTTCGAAGCATGTGCTATATGCGGGAAGTTTCACAAGGGTGTGTGCTTGATGGGGAAACAAGTGTGCTTCAACTGTGGCCAGGAGGGTCACATCGCTCTAAATTGCAATCAACCTAAGAAGAATGTTTGCTTCACGTGCGGGTCCAATGATCACTTTGCTCGTGAATACCCTAAGAAGAGATCTGGTGAGGCAAATGAAATCAAGGGAAATGCTAGTGGGGGTGCTCTGACTATTGCTGGACCAACGTCAATAAATAAGTCCACAGCTAGAACCTTTAACATGACGGTATAGGACGCGGTGCAATCAAAAGATGTCGTGTCAGGTATTATCCCAATAAATGATATAAATGCATATGTATTATTTGATTCAGGTGCTACTTGCTCGTTTATATATGATGAATTTGCTAAGAAGTTAGAAATACCTAGTGAAGAGCTGAATTTCCCTTTAAACATAGAAATTGCGAACAGGGAGGTAATTCCTGTTAGATTCGTATACAAGAATTATAAGGTGAACATTCAGGGGGATGTTATGATAGTAGATTTCATAAGGAGGAGAGATTGTGAGACCCCAAATTTTATGAATAAATATTTAATTTTCTCGAAATATTTTTTTTATGTTATGGTGTGAATTTGAGATAGTGTTATAGTTGTGGGTAATATTTATAAATTTTGAAAAGTAAGCAAGTGGTTATAAAATATTCGATTGGTCGGGGAATATTCTTTTTCTCGGGAAATATCCGTACGACGACACAATCATTGGTGGACCCTGCAACGGAATTATTGTCGGAATGAGAAAACAACAGAAATATCTTTTTATGAAAATAACGGCGGAAGTTTTACCGTTAACTGTTGAACTACCCGGTAGTAAAAGTACAGTAATACGCGTGGTTGCATAGTAGCACACAGTATTGATTATTGGTGCTTACGTGAGAAGTCACTCAGTTTTACTCAATAATTGTTACAGTAATTACTGTTCAATATTTTATTTTATTGATTCAATAATTGTTGCGTTGATATTTTATATTATTGTTGTTTCAATAATTATCACTGCACAATATTTCCCATTATCAAATCAATAATTCATATTATTTGAATAATATTATTAGATAGCATTATTGGCAATGTCTAGAAAGTTCTGTCAAGGAGAGGTTTGGTCACCTAATTGCGCGCCAATAAGGAGAAATCCTTATCGAAAAGCCCCCTCTTTCCTGGGAACGACCTGGTTGTCATTATTGTGATTCTATAATATTATTTGTGAATAATTAATTATTAATTTATATGATAAGGAAATATTTTTTTATGTGGACATAAATGATAGATAGAAAAATATTTATTTTGTGGTTATAATTGAATGAATTAATGTTGAGGTATTTTATCAGTATTTTGTCAGATTTGAGGTATTAAAAACTCAAGTCGGTGTTCTTAAAGCTCTATTGCGTGAGTTATAATTTTAATCCGACCGTTGAATCATTCTGATTTTTGGATATGTTATGCATATATAAGTTGAGTATATGTCCACAAATTTGGAACCGTTAAAAATTAACGTATGATTTGTTATGAATTTTAAGAGGTATTGAAAATCGTTCTTTTGTGGATTTCAGATATTTTCTGTTTGGAATTTGGAAAAACTTTCTTCTGCAAAGTTGTAGAGAATTCGATTTCATTTGGAATGGACATAAAATTCATATTTTTTTTTGATAAAAGGGCTATTTAATATGAATAACTGAAGTTTCAAAAAATAAAATGATTTTTATTAAAATTGGGTGGGACCCACTTTTGTTTTTTTGAAAACATGTGGGCTGCTAAATTTTTGTTCAAAGGAGGCATGCTAAGCTTGGTCTTGGCATGCATAGAAATTAATGATAATAATATTATTATTTTATTCTTTTAGTTTTCTTTGGCGTTATAGCATTTTCCTATAAATAGGCGCTTAGGTTAGAATTGAAAATTACACCAGAAACAAGTTTTCTTTCTCTCTATATTATCGAGCGTATTTTGTGAGTATTTAGATACTTTGAGAGTTGCTATTCAGTACAAGTTTCCTTCGAATTTACATCTGATATTCCGATCAGAACTACTATTATTTTGAGGTAAGGGATGTTATTTTTTTCGTAAATGATATTATTTTCTTCAATATCATTATGTCGAAATATTGATATGAATTTTATTGTAGAATTTCTACCTTTTTGTGTTGGGGTTACTATTCACGTATACGGGACTATTCACGAATACGGCACTATTCATAAATACGACACTATTCACCAAAAAATGAAATTTTCTCTTTTTCATCCTAGATGTCTATTATGGTTACTATCATTGATTATATCCATGTTTTGATCTTCATTCAATACTCATTTGGTTAAAGTTTTGGCTTCTATATTCCATGAAATTAGTAGAATATCCTTGATATTTGCGCTTTATCTAGTATCTTTTCATGGAAATATTATTCTGAGCATTCTTGATAAAGTTTAACTTATTCATGCTGGAGTACTATTCACGGGTTACTATTCATGAAGTACTATTCATGGGGTACTATTCACTCGAGTACTATTCACCCGTGGTATATTCATGATAAAAATTGATTCGCTTTCAGTCCAAATCATTTTTGGTACAATATTATTCATGAATTTTACTCCACAAAGCAGTATCATGTTGACAATTTGAACGTTATTGAATTCTGGATAAATTAAATTATAAATCTTTAAAATTTATCCTTGAACTTGTTTTATTGAATTATTATGTAATTGTCATCATCTTCATGCTTATATTGTTATGAAAGTCATCTTTGGCCCATAGTGCATAGATGGACTTGGTAAGATTATGACCAGGGATTATTCGGTATAATCATGACCGTAGTGTTACAAATGATGTGATAAAAATCCTCATTGGCCCGTAGTGCATTGATGGACAGTTTTTGGTATGATTATGGTCATGGATTCTCTTCAGCCAAGGGTGTAAAGATGAATTTTTTTATGGCATGATTATGATCGTTGATGAAAACACAATTATCTTTGGCCCGTAGTGCAAGGATAATTCATGGTCGTGATACTAAAAAATATCCTTGGCCCGTAGTGCAGGGATGATTCGATGATGTGGATTATTTATTAAGCTGAGTCTCAGCGATAAAATTGATGATAAATCTTTTAAATCATAGAAGATAGTAGATTTTACGCTCTACTTGACTCTTCTAATGGATTGCTTATTCCGCTGCAGTTGTTGATCTAAAATTTGTTGTCTATTATATTTTATCAGTTGTTATACGTTTGAAGGCTAAGGATAATTTATTCTGCATTATCTTAGTCATAATATTTCTTACTGGGCTAGTTGTGTGAGTCTCAAAATTTTATGAATAAAGATTTAAATTTCACGAAATATTTTTTTTGAATATTATGTTGTGAATTTGATATAATGTTATATTTGTGGGTAATATTTATAAATTTTACAAAGTATGCAAGTTGTTATATAATATTCGATTGGTCAGGGAATATTCTTTTTGATAGGGAATATTCGTACGATGGCACAATCATTGGTGGACCCCACAACGGATGTATTATCAGTATTTAGAAAATGGCAATTATATTTTATAAAATAACTACGAAAGTGTTACCAATTAAACTGTTGAACTACCCGATAGTAAAAATACGATGAATACGTGTGATTGCATAGTAGACACTACGGTATTGATTATTGATGCTTACGTAAGAAGTCACTCAGTTATACTCAATTATTGCTACAGTAATTGTTGCATCATATCTCTCATATTATTGATTTAATTATTGTTACAGTATCATCTACATAATATGTTATATTATTAAATCAATAATTGAGACGACAAAGTTATTCATATTATTATTTACAATATTGAAAATGTCTAGAAGTTACGCGAGGAGAGGTTAGATAATCTAATTTATGCGCATGATAGGAGAAATCCTTATTGGAAAGCCCCTCTTTCTGAGGAGCGACACGATTGATAAATATGGTGAATTATAATATTAATGATGAATAAGTTCGTGTTGATTAAAGATGAAATTGATAGTTTCATTGTGTTGGAATTATTAGTGTCAGTGAAAATTGACATTTATTTCGATAATAATTGATGTCTGGAGGTTATATTGACCAATCGAGTAATTAACCGGATAAATGAGCAATTAATTTCTATTGATTCACATGATTATAACTATTTGTTCACATGTGTGTACTATTGATTCACATTCATTTACTATTAGGGGAGTTGGTGCAAGTTGATAATACTTGCATGACTAAGTTAAAAATGGAGGTGTAGATGGAGGTACTATACTATAATTCGTATTTTCACATGTCTAGAACTATTGATTCACATGATTTACTATTGATTCATATGATTTACTATTAGGGGAGATGGTGCAAGTTTGATAATACTTGCAGGACTAAATTAAAAATGAAGGAAAAGAGGAAGGTATTATACTGTAATATTTTAAGCCCCAAAACGTGCAATTATTGAAACTATATTTTCCTATAAATAGAAGCTCATTCCTTCATTATTTTTCACCAATTCACTAAAGCTATAGAGCAATTATTATAGAGAAAAATTATAGAGAGAAAGAAGAAGAGAAGTCTGTTACCTCACTATTCTAGTATCCAGTCTTCTTTTGAGGTAAGGGATATTATTCTTTCGTATTCATGAAGAGAGTTATTTTCTTTCAATACTCATAAGGGTTGTTATTCCATTATTTATTATTATGTTGGAATAACTTTGTCTACATCTGATACCGCATACATGGTGAAATTCTTACATTATTCCATTCTTTATTATTACATTGGAATAACACATGTCGTGTGGTCTATCGCATGCACGGTGAATTCTGTTGTTATTCCATTCTTTATTATTCTGTTGGAATATCCTGGCTGTGCGGATTACACATGACCTAGTTCCATTCTTTATTATTCTATTGGAATATCCTGGCTGTGCGGATTACGCATGACTGGTTCCATTCTTTATTATTACATTGGGAATAACACATGCATGCGGTCTATCACATGCATGGTGAATTCTTCTGTTATTCCATTCTTTATTATTCTGTTGGAATAACCTGTCTATGTGGATTACCTCATGTACGATGAATGATCCTTCATATTCATTCTTTATTAAATTGTTGAAATGATCTGTCTACGTGGATTACCGCATGGCGGGTGAAAATCTATTTACAGTTTCGTATATTCTATTATACTCATCTGGGATATCATTTCTTTTGTACTCGTCATGAAATATCGTTTTCTTTGTTATTTTTCTGTTACGAGTTACTATTCACGAGTTACTATTCACCCAATTATTATTCACTCTGGTATTATTCACTCGGGTATTTGGGATACTTTTCGTGCCGAAGTACTATTCACGATTTACTATTCATGGGTTACTATTCACCCGATTACTATTCACTCTAGTATCATTCACTCAGGTATTCGGGACACTTGTCGTGTTGGGGTACTATTCACAGGGTACTATTCCCGAAGTATTATTCACGGGGTACTATTCACCCGAAAAATATATTTCTTTTCTGTCCAAATTATTTTTTGTACATGAATATCGTTCTTGAATTTTACTTTACAAAGCAGTATCATGTTGACAATTTGGACGTTATTGATTCCTGGATAAATTAAATTATAAATCTTTAAAATTTATCCTTGAACTTGTTTTATTGAATTATTATGTCATTGTCATCATCCACATGCTTATATTGTGATTAAAGTCATCTTTGGCTTACGTGCGTAGAAGGACTTGGTATGATTATGACCAGGGATTATTCGGTATAATCATGACTGTAATGTGACAAATGATGTGGTAAAAGTTCTCATTGGCCTATAGTTCATTGTTGGGATGATTGTTGGTATGATTATGACGTGGATTATTCGATATAATCATGACCATCGATGATTACATGAATATCCTTGGCCGTAGTGCGAGGATGATTCGATTTTATTTATAAAAAGTGAGTCTCGTGATAAAGTTGATGAAAAACTTTTTAAATCATAGAAGATAGTAGATTTTATGCTCTACTTGACTCTTCTAATGGATTGCTTATTTCATTGCGCAGTTGTTGATCTAAAACTTGTTGTCTATTGTATTCTATCGGTTGTTATACTGTTGAAGGCTAAGGATAATTTATTCTGCATTATCTTAGTCATAATATTTCTTACTAGGCTAGTTGAGCTCACCCTTTCTTTCATTGTTCTCTTCAGGAAATGAGAAAATAGCTAGGATGAGTCGGGGAATGGAGTGATTGTCCAGGATAAATGGATTTAATAGTCCTCACTATTCTACAGAATAATGTGATAATAATTGTAATGAGGACACCATTGAGTGTGGATCTTGTCTAGATGAAAATATTCTTGTTTAAACTCTTAGCTATGTTTTGTCGTATTTTACACGACTATTGTATAATTAAGTTGTATTTTGTACCATGTATCTGGCGACTCAAGATGGGTGATGTGTTACCTGTTTTGGGGGCGTCACAAGTTGAGCTCACCCTTTTGCTTTCATTTTTCTCTTCAGAAAATGAGAACGTAGCCGGGACTAGTCGGGGAACGGAGTGACGGCCCAGATGATAGCATTAGTAGTCCTCACTATTCTATGAAATAATGTGATAATAAATGTATTGAGGACTCCTTTTGAGTTGAATACTGTCTAGAAGACAATATTCGTTTTAAAACTCTCGATTTATGTTTTGTCGTATGTCACACGATTGTTGTATTATTAAGTTGTATTTGGCGACTCAAGATGGGTGATGTATACCTATTTTGGGGGTGTCACATTCTTGATTTCACTTGCAGAGCAAAGAACACATATTAAGCTATGGATCTAACACATAAAACAACAAAAAGCATGAACAAAGAAGAATCTATGGGTCTGACATTCGTTGTCAGACAACATAAATTTTTTTTTCCAGATTTTTGAAATCTTTAAATCTGAGCCTCTAGATGTTATGGATCTAACACCTAGTAACCCAGATCATCTATATACACTACATATAACAAGTTTTATCAAACTAGGGTTTTTATACCTCTTTACACCTTGATCCTTGATTCTGATCTTGTGATTTGTTAATGATAAACGTGGGGCTTATTTGTGGGGCTGATATGCTACATTATTTCGTGGGTTTGAGCTTGAGAGGAAATGGTTGAGTGTTTGTAAACAAATGGGCAAAAATGTAGCTTTCTCTCTCTCTCTTTGATCATTATATAATAAGTTGAAATGCACATGACTGATGATGGGAGACTGATATTGGCTTATTTAAGTCACAAAGAAGTCAAGAGTTGGTAAACAACTAAAGTGTTAGCCAATTCCACATGTTACCTACAATAATACAATAAGGGTATAATAGTCATTTGATTTATAGTTTTAATGACAACATGATAACTTGTCAAACCCTTAGGGTTTGACCCTAAGGTTAAGTACAAATATTATAGAATTTCTAGTTAGGGTTTAAAATAAAAAAATTTAGTTTCTAAAAATTATAATTAGGGTTTCTTAATCAATTAGGTTTTTAATTACTTAGCACTTTGCTAATTAAGTTTAAGAGACACTAATTAGCATTACACTTCCCAATTTAGCGATTAGGGTTTACCATAAGCAAATTGGGGTTTATAATTTAGAAAAATAATAAGGGTTTATACTTAAAAAAAATTAGGATTTTGAATAATTAAGATTCTCCCTAATTAGAGTTAATACCTTGAATATCGGTCATTACCCACGTTAACATGATTAAATAACAGTCTTAAGCTGGTGTTGGGGCACAGACCAGATAGGTCCATACGACCCATTCTGAGTCGCCAGATATCATACTATAAAAATCAAATACAAACTTCATTTATACAATTTTGTTGAACTATAAATGCGAGAATCGACCACCAGTTAAACTATGAGTTTTAATACAAATGTATGTAACTCTCATGGTGCCTCGACCACAACCTTACAATGGTACTTTACATAAAAGTACCGTCAAAAACTGTTTTAGAAATTAAAATCTTTAGTGCTCAAGGAAACCTTTGTACATAGGAGGCCATGAATCTAAGTTATGATAGATATCATATGTTCAAAGAATTATCCTTGGTTGACCCAATAGACCCCAAAGAAAAATGAGAAGATTACTATCATGTTCTTTCCAATGGTGAGTCTTCTCTTGACATATAACTATCTCCACCGTCTGCAATTGAACATTATGTTTCAACCAAACTCCAAGATCATATAGGTAGTGCTCGTAGATATACTCAGTAAGTGGATGTGCACAACCCTGTCTTATGACAACACGAGGTTGTATGTCATTAGACATCTTGTATGATAGTGATAAAACACCCTTCCAAAGTTGGGTTCACCTCACCCTATTCGGTTCACCAAAATTAAATATCAAATGATGTATACAATACGACACACTTATCTAAAGTTCTCAATAAAATTATTTCCATACTATTTAGGGAGAACCTCAACAGCTATAGACCACCGTTCTATTCTTTTGTTACCTCCGCTCGACCCAGCTACACTCTTATTACCTGAAAGGAATTGTGAAGCAAAAAGGGTGAGCACAACTAGCCCAGTAAACACATTACTAAAGATAATTAAATTATCAATAGCCTTCATCAGTAATAAATCAGAGATTTAGAACATATAGTAGATGATAAAACTTTTCAACCATAGTTGCAGCGGAACGAGCAATCCATTAGAAGAGTCAAATAGACCATCAGGTCTATTATCTTCTCTATGTTAAAAGTCCACCAATAATGTTTTATCCCTATAACATCAATCAACAATTCCTGTCCACAATCATATGAATAACTCATAATCATAATTGTGATTCTAAATTCCTCTTCGCACCCAGGAGGAAGATAATTTTCATCACCTATCTTCACCTGAAACATCAAAAATTATGGTTATACCAAATCACAATTCCTGCTCATAATCATACTAATAAATTCATCTTTGCACTACGGCCAAAGATATTCATTAACAATTCATCTTTGCACTATAGGCTAAGGACATACAACTATATTTTAGAAGAGTCAAGTAGAGCATGATATCTACTATCTTTTACGAATTAAAAGTGTATAATCAATATGTTATCGCTGAGACTCAGCTTAATAAATAATCCACATCATCGAATCATCCCTGCACTACGGCCAAGGATATTCATGTAATCATCAATGGTCATGATTATACCGAATAATCCCTGGTTATAATCATACCAATAACTGTCCATCAATGCACTATGGGCCAATGAGGACTTTTACCACATCATCTATAACATTACGGGTCATGATTATACCGAATGATCCCTGGTCATAATCATACCAATAAACAGTTCATCTATGCACATAAGCCAAAGATATTCATCAATCAATAGTTCATCTTTGCACATAAGCCAAAGATATACAACAGAATAATAAAGAATGGAATAACAATAGCTCTCTTCATGAATACGAAATAAATAATACCCCTTACTATAATAATAATATCCCTTACACAATAATGATATCCCTTACCTGAGAAGAAACGGGATATTAGAATAGTGAGGTAGCAGACTTCTCTTCTTCTTTCTCTCTATAATAATTGCTCTATAGCTTTAATGAATTTGTGAAAAATAATGAAAGAATGAGCTTCTATTTATAGGAAAATATAGTTTCCATAATTGCACATTTTGGAGCTCAAAATATTACAGTATAATACCTTCATCTTTTCCTTCATTTTTAATTTAGTCATACAAGTATTATCAAACTTGCACCACCTCCCCTAATAGTAAATCATGTGAATCAATAGTAAATCATGTGACTCAATAGTTCTAAACATGTGAAAAAATTAATTATAGTATAGTACCTTCATCTATACCTCTATTTTTAACTTAGTCATGCAAGTATTATCAAACTTTCACCAACTCCCCTAATAATAAATGAATGTGATTCAATAGTACACACACGTGAACAAATAGTTATAATCATGTGAATTTGTTAGTTCCTAGAGGCATAATAATTATCTAGAAGGGGGGGGGGGGGTTGAATAGATATTAAAAACTTTTCCTTGTATTAAGACAGTTTTTAATAATGATTTTAACCACAGCGGAATTAAGGTTTCTTTGAAATCCCTTTTAGATAGTGAGTTAATTAGAGAGGCAGTTATAACAGTTATAGCAGTAATAAATAGACACAGTTGTTTTTAAGTGGTTCGGAGCACTTAAAGCTCCTAGTCCACTCTTCTACTTCTCGAGTAAGAAATCCACTAAGGATGTCTTTTACACTTTCTGAATCTCACAGATTCCTTCTAGACCAGCAGTCTAGGCATTTCTAAGTTCACTCTTGAACTCTTCAAGTCCAACAGACTTGGCTCACCACAGTTCACTTAGAACTCTTCAAGTCCTTTTGATTTGGAACTCTTACTTCAGTTGAATAATAGTTGTTGAGTTGTGATTGAGGCTACTCAGTTGCAGTTAAGCACTTGTTCGAAAGAACTGAGTAGCTGAGCAAGCTTCCTCTTTTTCTCAGATCGTAAAGTTGAGCGTTGAGTGTTCTTGTGCATTTTTTTTGAATACTTGCTTACTTCTCTCATCTGTTTGTGCTTTATATATATGTGATCTTGAAATCTAACCGTTGAAGCCTTTTAATGAAGCATTAAATGCGTTTGACATTTTTGAACTTTGATGGAGACTTTTCTGCACATCTTCTGAATTTCAATCTGGCCCACTGACACATCAGACGGCTTTCTCACCTAACACCTGAAAAGGTGTTTTTCTCTGCCCAATGGTCCTTTTCTTAGCTTCTTGAATATGTTCCTTTTGATCAATACTAAGGATATCTTTTGTACCATTGGGACTGGTGAGTGCTTCAACGTTCAAAACCCATTCCACATTTGTTGGAATTCATCTCCAAACAAAAGGTAGGGCTCGATGCTTCTGTCATAAGGCAGATGACACTCTACGATCCATATTGTGGTGTCTTGTCATATTGGTGCTTGTTCTTAAGAGAACACTACGATTTCTCTCAAGGATTTGCACACTACGATCTTTTCACACTACGATTATCACTTGCTCGTCTTGCAGACTCTACGTTTCCGAGAGCACACTACGATCTCTGAGTTTTCTTCGATAAACGTCTGGACCACTCTATGATTTCTGAAGAGGACCTTCAAGACAAATACACTACGATCTTTTAAGCTCTACGATCTTGCCTTGGCTTCTATAATTTGTTGATTAGCTTGATAGACAATGATTCTTGTTGAAGCCTATCTATATGTTTCACGTTATAGATCAACCTAACATCTTTGATCTCTTTATCTATACATTTATTTATAGAATGGTGAACATTAAAAGCTAAGATCAACCTAACAAATTTGATCTATCACTAAGTCCTTGTACATATATTCCTTTAAGGACTTTACATATAATCATGATCATTTACTTTAAACATCAAATCAAAATATGCATTCTTCCAACAATCTCCCCCTATTTGATGTTGACATAACCAAGGAGATTTGTTGTCATGATTATCAATATCTAGATGCATTTTCAGTAAAGTAAAAGTGACTTAATATTTTAGTGAGCATCTGAAATTTCTAGAGAATAAGCATGAATTTATTGATGTCTGAAGAGTAGATATTACAGATAAGCTTTACATCAATAAGAATTTAAGTTTTAACTTATCTTTATTTCTTCGGCCTTTTGCTTCTCGGAGGATTTACATATTCCTCAGCTCTCCTTTTTCTGCTTGCTTCGTCTCTCCTGGCTATATCTTCCAGCTCACTTGGGCTTAGTCTTGGATTGTGATCATGCCTATTCATAAATGCAGGATCTCCAATTGGCATTCTTAGGCCTGTTGTTATCACCTCATGAGAGCTGGTAGTAGGCCTAGACTGCTTAAAGGTTGAGCCATTAAAAATTTATACTGATCAGATCGTTGAGTCTGACTAGATCGTGGAGTCTGCTGGTGGATTTTCCTTGCGGGAGGATTCCTTGTGGATTGAGGTTGGAATTGACCTCTGCCTTTTCCCTTGCCTCCCTGATCTCCTTTCCCTTTATTCTCCCCCTTTATGTCAGCATCAAGGGTTCGATGTCTGCGGATAGGCGAGTTACTCCTTAGACAAGCTCGTTGAGTTGAATTTGAGTTTGAGTAATGTCCTCGGGATTTTCTTGGATTAATGCATCAGATCGAGTTTCACGTTGTTGAAGGATGTTCAGGACATTTTCAGTCTGCTGCATTTGACCCATGGAGAAGTCTTGAAATTCCTTGATTGCAGTTTGGAGACTTGTGATACTCTTTATCATTAGCTCGTTCTGAGATTCTTGAGTCTTTTGTAAGATCAAGACAGCATCCCTATGTCTTTTAGCTGTGAGAAAGTGGATGTCATCCCTGCCTTTTATGCTTTGAAGCATTTCTTTGATGATCTTTTTAAGCATTTTAGAGAGCTCAGAGCTTAGGGAGCTTGGGAGATTATTTGCAGCATTGATTATTGATGTTAATCTCAGCTGAATAAGTGCAGTGTGATCTTCAAGACTCTCGTCGAGTTCCTTGATCACTTTCTCAGACATTGCTGATAAATCAACCTTTGTGGACAGCTCTAACAAAAGTTCATTGAGATGGGGAATTTATGAAGGAGGTGGTGTGCTCTTGAATTGATCTTGCAATGAGTAGAGGGCAAGATCAAGATTGAAATATCCATTGTTGGATGAGGAGGGAATATCTGATGAAGGGGCCTGGGTTTGGATGTTGAAGTTTGGTGACTCTACGATTTGAGGTGGAGACTCTATAATGGGGCTAGAGTCAGTGATCGTAGAGTTGATGGGAGGTAGGAGTAGTATAGACTTGGTCAAGTTTGGTTCATCAGTTATAGAATTTTGGGATTCTGCAACTGGAAATTGATTTAGTGGATGAAGAATTACTTCCAACCATCGTGGGAATTCATAAAATTGATTAAATGAGGATGATGGCAAGTGATTAACCCTGAAGAGGGTTGGGATAGACAGTACCTCAGGTTTATTCTTTGAGGAAGAGTTGTTTGTGAGTAACTTCTTGGCAAAGTTAAATCTTCCTGGGAATCCATTAGCTAGCACTGAGATGGCCAGATACTCTTTGAAGCTCCAAAATATTTGATTCCAAGAGTTTAGAATTTGAGCTTGATGGAAAGGCATCATAAGTAGATATGCAAACAGTTGCTCATAGTTGTCTCTTCTGTACCCATCAATGCCTACAGCTATGATCTCGACCTCATTACCTTCATATTCTTCTCTATTTTTGCTGGAGGATTCCATTATATCAATGGCCTCATAATGTTTTTGCACTGGTTCTTCATTATTTCCTGCAGGAGTCTCTTCTTCTGCCATGGAGGTGTCATGATCCTCCCCCTCAGCTTGATCATCTTCTTGTAAGATCAATAGCTCCCCCTCAACTAGAGCACCTTCTAGCATGGGATTTTCAGACATCTCCCCCTCAGTAGGTGTATTCTCTTTCATTAGGGTTTCAGGTGTCTCCCCCTCAGCTTGAGCTATGACTTCTTGGCTTTGATTTGCTGGTTCCTTTTTAGCACCCAATTCTTTGTCTTCCCTTTTTAGCACTTCTTCATTGACAAGAATATATTTCTTGACCAGTTTCCTTCTTGGCTTTCTAGGCTGAGCCACAGCCTCAGGACTTTCTTTAGTTTTATCCTTCTGATCAGCCAGAATGTTTGATGCAGTTACTTCCTTGTTTGTTCTGGTCTTTATGGTTAGCAGAGACTCTACGATCGAAGAGATTGATGGTCTTTTGGTCTTGTGGCTGATTTTATTCTTCTTCAGCAGCTGAGATATGGTTACTCTATCTTCTTATGCCTCAGCCTGTTATTCCTTCCTTCTTAGGATCCTTAGAGTCTCAATGTCTGAGGACTCTACAGGCATATCGGTAGTGGATCCCTGAGGCTCATCTATAGTTCTTTCTTTTAGCTTTCTTTTGCCCTTGCTTTTTCTGACCAAAGCAACGGGTTCTTCTTTGTTAGCTTCTTCTTCTTCTTCTTCTTCTTCTTCTTCTTCTTCTTCTTCAGTTTCTCTGACAACTGACATATTTTTTGGCATTCCTGATTCCTTTATTTCACCAGTTCTTCCACTGGATTCAGACATCATTCGCACGTTTTCAGCTGGATTCCTTTTCCAATTCTCGAATAGTTGTTGGGTTATTTGACGGTTTGGATTAATAGCTTCTCCTTCATCATCCTCAATTAAGTCACATAGAGCAGCCTGTAAGATGATGCTTATAAATCGCCCATAGAGCATCTTTTGAGAGCTCTTTGTCTTCTTTGAGCTGATTAACCACTTCCCAATCCATTCGAACAATAGAGCCCCATAGTTAAGTTGTATTTCATAACATATGGCAGTCATGAGCTTGAGTTGCACCTCATTCACGGAGTCATGACCAGAGCTTTTGCAACATATGCATTTTCCAACAATATCATCTAGAAATTCATACCTCTGTGGAAACTCCTTCTTCTTGTATCCTTTGACAGAGGGGGATTTCTTGTGGTGCATCTTTTTGAGTCCCTTATGAAAGTCTATGCCATCTATGGACGTATACCCTTCAGGTTTGAGACCTAGGGCTAGATTGATGTCTTCAGCCTTTAGTCTGATTTCCACATTCCCAACTTTCGCAGTGATGGTATTGTTTTCAAATACACCATTGTTGTAGAATTCTTTTATCAGCTTCGGGTAGATCAATGTGTCTGTACCCAAAGCTTCTTCGAGACCCGCTTTCTTCAGTAACGATAGAGTCTTGTGAAATTTGGGTTCAACTATTTTGAACTCGTCAAAGTAGAGTCTGTAGCCAGAGATAACAATGGAAGCTGCCATTGATTTTCTTGCAGGAAGTGAGACTGACTGAGCTTTCTTCTGATTTAGGGTTTCTGCTTGAGAGAAGAAGAGAGAGATGATATTTTGAAATTTAGATTTCAAAAAGATGATTTTAATTTGTACTTGTAACTTCCCTCTCTCTATTTTTCTTAGTGGGACAGGTGTCAAGTTTTGCTTGGCTCTACGAATCTGACTTAGGAGGATTGTACTAAATTGTCCTTAACTTCTTCTGAGCTGATTTATTTATTAGGAGGACTACGATCGTTGAGATGGTCCTTGGAATCGTCGAGTCTATTCTGCGTTCGTTGAGTCTGTTCAGTAATCGTTGTGTCTAAGCTGCAATCGTCGAGTCTGAACTGTGTTCGTTGAGTTTGTTTAGCAATCGTTATGTCTAAGCTGCAATCGTCGAGTCAGA
Source organism: Panax ginseng (assembly GCA_020205605.1). Classification (NCBI taxonomy): domain Eukaryota; kingdom Viridiplantae; phylum Streptophyta; class Magnoliopsida; order Apiales; family Araliaceae; genus Panax; species Panax ginseng. The sequence goes on from CM035128.1 coordinate 156,202,769, forward strand.
ACTGTGTTTGTTGAGTCTGTTCAACAATCGTTGTGTCTAATCTGCAAGCATCGAGTTTGAGCTGTGATCGTTGAGTCTTACAGAGTCCTTGTGATGAACTTTTGACTTAGCATTCCCTTTGGTTCAAGATAACTCAGGAAGGGCCAACCTCATAGAGTGAATCAAGGGTTAGGTTTGTTCCTGTGGTGCTTGTTTAGAGAGATTGCTTTGTTTTGAATTTCATCATCACAAGGTGCTTCTTTGTTCTGATGAATGAACTCTGCTATCGTTGAGTCTGCACCGCGATCGTTAAGTTTGCACTGCGATCGTTGTCTTTTATGACACTTTGGCTCTACGATCATGGACTTCCTTTGATCATGTCTTTGTTTTTGAACATAGCCCTTAAATCTGTATGGTTAGCACAAACTAGAGCATAATTTTTCATGGTTGCAAGTTAAGCATGCCTAGCTCACTTATCAATTTGTTAAATCTGGATTCATCTAGAGGTTTTGTAAAGACATCAGCAAGTTGATTTTCAGTAGGGATATATTGTAAAGATATAGTTCCATTTTGCACATGATCCGTAATGAAGTGATACGTTATTTCTATATGCTTAGTCCTAGAATGCATGACAGGATTATGAGTTATAACAATTGCACTTGTGTTATCACAGTGGATAGGTATGGATTTAAATTAAAACCCATAATCTGCTAGTTGATTTTTCATCCATAAAATCTGAGCACAACAACTGCCAGCAACAATGTATTCAACTTCTGCAGTTGAAGTAGATACTGAATTTTGCTTCTTGCTAAACCAAGACACAAGTCTATTACCTAGCAATTGACAGGTGCCACTAGTACTCTTTCTATCTGTTTTGTTGCCTGCAAAATTAGCATCTGTGTATCCTGTTAGTTCAAATGAGGACTCCTTGGGATACCAAAGTCCCAAGTGAGGTGTACCCTTGAGATACTTGAAAATCCTCTTTACAGCAGTTAGATGTGATTCTTTAGGATTAGCCTAAAATCTAGCACAAATGCATGTTGCAAACATTATATCTGGTCTACTGGCAGTAAGATATAAAAGAGAGCCTATTATACCTCTGTATTGAGTTATATTAATACTTTTACCTTTTTCATCTTTGTCAAGCTTGGTTGCAGGAGCAATTGGGGTTTTCATAGGAGAGGCTGATTCCATGCCATACTTCTTAAGTAAGTCTTTAATGTACTTGGCTTGGTTTATGAAAATTCCTTCATCATGCGCTTTACTTGCAGAGACCAAGGAAGAAGTTCACTCACCCATCATGCTCATTTCGAACTTGCTCTGCATAAGCTTGGAGAATCTCTTGCATAACTTTTCATCAGTAGAACCAAAGATAATATCATCAACATAAATTTGAACTAATAGGACCTTATCTTTATGCTTTCTAAGAAATAGTGTGGTATCTACTCTACCTCTAGTGAATCCATTTTCAATAAAAAAGTTAGTAAGTGTTTCATACCATGCTCTAGGTGCTTATTTGAGACCATATAAGGCTTTGTCTAATCTAAAGACATAATTAGAGAGAGATGGATTGATGAAACCTAGAGGTTGCTCTACATAAACTTCTTCTTGAAGTTCACCATTCAAGAATGAACTTTTGATATCCATCTGGAAGAGTTTGAACTTCATGTGAGCAGCAAAGGCAAGGAATATTCTGATGGCTTCTAGTTTGGCAACAGGTGTAAATGTCTCATCATAGTCAATGCCTTCTTCTTGAGAGTAACCCTTGGCCACTAGTCTTTCCTTATTCCTGGTAATGACTCCATCTTCATCCATCTTATTTCTGAATACCCACTTGGTTCCAATAACAGGATGATTCTTTGGTCTTGGAACCAATCTCCATACTTTGCTTCTTTCAAACTAATTAAGTTCTTCTTGAATGGCCTCTATCCAGCTGGAGTCTTCCATAGCATTCTCTATCTTCTTCGGTTCCATTTGAGATAGGAAGCTTAGATAGAAGCATTCATTTTGAGTAGCAGCTCTTGTTTTGACTCTTGCACTCGGATCTCCAATGATTAGATCTTGAGTGTGATCTCTTGCCTATTTGCTTCCTGTTGGGACATCAGTTCTTATGCCTTCTTGTCTTAGATATTTAAGATCTATTTCCTCTTCTTGATGTAGAGGCTCGTTGTCTGGCATAGGCCTCTCTACGATCTCATTTCCTTGCTCAACGATTTCACTGTCTGGTACTACGATCGTAGTGTTGAGCTCGACGACCACGTTCGTAGTGTCTGCACTGTTAGTCGTATTGTCTTGAGGCATTGTTTTATCTAAGCCAGTCTCATCAAAGATGATGTGAATCGAGACTTCAACACTCAATGTCTTCTTGTTGAACACTCTGTAGGCCTTACTATCTGTGGCATATCCAAGAAAGATTCTTCTTAAATGCGATTTTGGTTGGAATTTTGTCAATCATCGCTTTCCATTGTTGAGAATGTAGCATGCACAACCGAAAACATGAAAGTAGCTGACATTTGGTTTTCTTCCTTTCCACAGTTCATAGGGAGTCTTTTTAATCGTAGAGTGTATGAGTGATCTATTCTGAGTATAACATGAAGTGTTGACCGCTTCTATCCAGAAGTACTCAGGCAGATGGGTTGCTGCTAGTAGAGTCCTTCTAGCCTCTATTAATGTCCTATTTTTTCTCTCAGTAACTCCATTTTGTTGAGGAGTTCATAGAGCTGAGAAGTTGTGATTAATGTCATTGTCTGTGCAGAACTAGTCCATTTCCGAGAAGTCAAATTCTTTGCCATGACCACTCCTTATAGCCTTGATTTTTTCTCCTTTCTCGTTTATCACCAGCTTAAACATCTTGATCAGCTGAGAACTTGTCTCATCCTTTAAGGTTAGAAAGAACACCCATGTAAATCTGGTGTAGTCATCGACTACGAATAGAGAGTATCTCTTTCCTCCAAGGCTCGTCGTTGGAATTGGTCCAAAAAGATCTATGTGTAGCAACTACAGAGGCTTGTTAATTGAATTGGCAGTTTTGCTCTTGAATGTGTTTCTAGTCTGTTTTCCAAGTTGACAGGCATTGCACGGCCTTTCTTTAACGAAGTTGAACTTGGGTAGGCCTGCAACTAGATCTTTGAAGCTAATTTGGACATGTTTTTGAAGTTAAGATGAGATAGTCTTCGATGCCACAGCCAGCTCATTTCTTCGGATGCTTTAGCCAGAAAGCATATTGTCTCATCTGAGCTCAGTTTTCCAAGATTTACTATATAGACATTTCCTTCTCTTGTTCTGGTTAGCTTCATAGCAGATGTCTTTAGGTCTCGGACATGACATTGATTGTTGAGAAATGTTACTTGATGACCCTTGTCGCAGAGTTGGCTAATGCTTAGAAGATTGTGTTGTAGTCCTTCCACATAGGCCACTCTACTGAACGATACTGCACCATTTCCAGTTGACCCATATCCCCTTGTTTTGCCTGAGCTGTTGTCTCCAAAAATGACCGAGGGACCCTCCTTCTCTATGTAGTTAGACAGAAGGGATTTGTTTCCAGTCATGTGCCTTGAACATCCACTGTCTAGATACCAGATTGTGTTCGTGGAGCTCTTTTCCTGAGGTAATCATTAAACCTTCGTTTTGGTACCCATACTTGCATGGGTCCTACTATGTTAGTACCCTTGGGGACCCAAATCTGCTTGATTTTGGGTCTCACATGCATGGAATTATAATGACATTTTGCAGCCTTGTGGCCAACTCTGTAGCACACAAAATATTTAATATGATGCATGTTTGTGTGTGTGTGAAAGTTCTTCCTCCACTTGGACTTTTGTGGGTTCTTGGTCATCCTCCTGTTAAGCTGATATTCCTTCTTCCACGTGTTCTTGGGTTTCATGATTTGTGAGGAGTATACCTTGCCTCTACTGTACCTTCCCAGTTGATTCGTAGAGTTGATCTTACTGGACTCTACGATCCTTCGAGGTTGGTTAGTAGTGGTTAGGTTACTCTTCTCTTTTATGAAACCCAGACCTGTATGAGATCCCTTACTTCTGGGAATATGGGTTGAATCAAATTGAAAGGGGGTTCTACTGTGCTCATCGCTTACGTGAGGATTTCACAAATATAATGCCTCTAATAAAACTTGAGGCATCACTCATGCTAATCTCCTTTACTTTTTCCATACATGGCTCTGAGGTAGATTCCCCAAAGTCTAACCCTGTTCTGTCAGAGACACTTCTCTGGCTAGTGATTAGGGAGTCCATAGATGAAGATGATTTATTCCATGCAGAGATGGTCTTTTCTAGATCCTCAATTTTAGAGGTTAGATTTGACTCTCTTTTTGCATTGAGCTCATTTTTTTGTTTCAAGAGCTTATTCTCTGCTTCAAACTTCTCAGTACTGAGAAGGGCTGTTTCCAGTTCCTCTTGAACTTTTTCTTTCTCCTTTTGAAAAAGTGAATAGTCTTTAGACGAACTCTAAACCACTTCATGTATTGGTGCAGATCGATGTTATCTTGAGTGTAATGCGATTCTAAGGTCATCAATATCTACATCAGGAGAGTTGAAGTCAAATACCTCATCGATACTTATTTCATGTATGTTGGAGTTCTGTTTGTCCCTTGCATTTTTGGCCATCAGGCAAAGATTTGCCATTTGAGGATCTTCATCATCTCCAGATTCTGGAGTTGAGTCATTATCAGAGTCACTCCACGATCCTCAAGCTACAAGGCCTTTGTCTTTCTTTACTGGCCTTTTATTGCCTTTGTATTCCTTCTTTGCATATGATTTCTTCTTGAGTTCTTCTCTGAGAGGTTTGTGGCTGTTGGCAATGAAGTGACCAGGTTTCTTGCAGTTGTAGCATAGATCATTCATTTGCTCCTGGCTGTTGTAGTTGCTAACTTTCTTTGGCTTGCTGGTTTTGCCTTGTAGCATGAACCTTCTTAGTCTTTTAACCAACATTGCAAAGTCCTCATCATCATCTTCATCATAGTCAGAATCAACTTCAGTGTTGACTTTGGAGGTGTTTTCAGTTACTTTGAGAGCAACACCTTTATCCTTCTTTCTTCCTTCAGACAACGTTTCTGCTCGTTGTGCTAGCTCCAGTTCGTATGTGAGGAGGTTGCCATATAACTGTTGAACAGTCATTTCATATAGATTCTTTGATTCTCTAATGGCAGTGGTTTTGGCATCCCACGTGCTTGGTAAGGCTCTCATGAACTTTATGATCAGATCTTTGTTTGGATAGATCTTTCCATAGGCTCGTAGAGAGTTGAGCAGAATATTGAATCTCTCATATGTGGCAGTGACGTTCTCTCCTTGAACGTGAGCAAACATCTCATATTGCTGAGTCAAGAGAGATTGTTTGTTTTCTCTGACTTCTTCTGTTCCTTCATGCATAATGAGTAGTGCATCCCAAACCTCCTTTGCTGTTTTACAGTTGACCACGTTTTCAAACAGATCATCTTCTAATGATTGAAATAAGATGTTTTTGGCCTTTTTGTCAAGCTGGATAGCTCTCTTCTCGTTCTCTGTCCATTCTCCTTTGACCTTAATCTGTACTCTGTTTGGGTCATCTGCAGTTAGTGCAAGCTTTGTAGAAACGTAGGGCCCATTTTGAACAGTTTCAAATAGATCTTCATCTATTGAATCCATGTAAGCTTGCATCCTAACCTTCCAGTTAGCGAATTTATCTTTGTTGCACATAGGTGGCTTGCTGTCTCCTCCAGTCTTTGATTCGCTTGGTAAGTGTGCCATTGGATCTACTCAAGCTTTGTAGGCTATATTATAGAACCTACTCTGATACCAATTGTTTGTTCCTAGAGGCACAATAGTTATCTAGAAGGGGGGGGGGGGGTTGAATAGATATTAAAAACTTTTCCTTGTATTAAGACAGTTTTTAATAATGATTTTAAGCACAGCGGAATTAAGGTTTCTTTGAAATCCCTTTTAGATAGTGAGTTAATGAGAGAGGCAGTTATAGTAGTTATAGCAGTAATAAATAGACACAGTTATTTTTAAGTGGTTCGGAGCACTTAAAGCTCCTAGTCCACTCTTCTACTCCTCGAGTAGGAAATCCACTAAGGATGTCTTTTACACTTTCTGAATCTCACAGATTCCTTCTAGACCAGCAGTCTAGGCACTTCTAAGTTCACTCTTGAACTCTTCAAGTCCAACAGACTTGGCTCTCCACAGTTCACTTAGAACTCTTCAAGTCCATCTAACTTGGAACTCTTACTTCAGTTGAATGATAGTTGTTGAGTTGTGATTGAGGCTACTCAATTGCAGTTAAGCACTTGTTCGAAAGAACTGAATAGCTAAGCAAGCTTCCTCTTTTTCTCAGATCGTAGAGTTGAGCGTTGAGTGTTCTTGTGCGTTTTTGTTCAATACTTGCTTACTTCTCTCATCTGTTTGTGTTATGTATATATGTGATGTTGAAATCTAACCGTTGAAGACTTTTGATGAAGCATTAAATGCGTTTGACATTTCTAAACATTGATAGAGACTTTTCTGCACATCTTCTGAATTTCAATCTGACCCACTAACACATCAGACTGCTTTCTCACCTAACACCTGAAAAGGTGTTTTCCTCTGCCCAATGGTCCTTTTCTTAGCTTCTTGAATACGTTCCTTTTGATCAATACTAAGGATATCTTTTGTACCGTTGGGACTGGTGAGTGCTTCAACGTTAAAAACTCATTCCACATTTGTTGGAATTCGTCTCCAAACAAAAGGTAGGGCTCGATGCTTCTGTCATAAGGCAGATGACACTCTATGATCTATATCGTGGTGTCTTGTCATGTTAGTGCTTGTTCTTAAGAGAACACTACAATCTCTCTCAAGGATTTGCACACTACGATCTTTTCACACTACGATCATCACTTGCTCGTCTTGCAGACTCTACGTTTCCGAGAGCACATTACGATCTCTGAGTTAGCTTCGGCAAACGTCTGGACCACTCTACGATTTCTAAAGAGGTCCTTCAGGGCAAATACATTACGATCTTCTAAGCTCTACGATCTTGCCTTGGCTTCTGTAATCTGTTGATCAGCTTGATAGATTACGATTCTTGTTGAAGCCTATCTATACGTTTCACGTTATAGATCAACCTAACATCTTTGATCTCTTTATCTATACATTTATTTATAGAATGGTGAACATTAAAAGCTAAGATCAACCTAATAAATTTGATCTATCACTAAGTCCTTGTACATATATTCCTTTAAGGACTTTACATATAATCATGATCATTTACTTTAAACATCAAATCAAAATATGCATTCTTCCAACAGAATTAATAGCAATTAATTGCTCATTTATCCGATTAATTACCCAATAACTTCCAGACATAAATTATTATAGAAATAAATGTCAGTTTCCACTAACACTAATAATCCCAACACAATGGAACTATCAATTTCATCTTTAATCAACACGAAATTATTCATCATTAATATTATAACTCACAATATTTGACAACTAGGTCGTTCTCAGGAAAGAGGGGGCTTTTCGATAAGGATTTCTCCTTGTTGGCGCGCAATTAGGTGACCAAACCTCTCCTTGACAGAACTTCTAGACATTGTCAATATTGCAAATAATAATATAAATAACTTTGTCGTCTCAATTATTGATTTAATAATATATCATATTATGCAGATGATACTATGATAATAATTGAATCAATAATATGAGAGATATGATGCAACAATTACTGTAGCAATAATTGAGTATAACTGAGTAACTTCTTACGTAAGCATCAATAATCAATACCGTGTGCTACTATGCAACCACGCGTATTACTATACTTTTACTACCGGGTAGTTCAACAATTTTAACGGTAACACTTTCACTATTATTTTTATAAAAATATAATTCTGTCGTTTTCTTACTACAACAATACTTCCGTTGTGGGGTCCACCAATGATTGTGTCGTCCTACGGATATTCCCCGATAAAAAAAATATTTTATAACAACTTGCATACTTTGAAAAATTTTCACATATCACCCTTAACTTTAACCTTTTATTAATTTAACCATTTACTAAATGGAATAATTATAAGAAAATTGAGTACTTTCATTTCATAAAATTCGGGGTCTCATAACTGGCATCCGACTTTTGAATTAGGATTTAACAGCTTAAAACTAGGGTTTTGAAATACTATAACATAATTGAACCACCATTAATAGTCCACACAGATACAGTACATATTTACGGCACTGAATAAAACAATATTATAATTAATCACATTATATAATTACTAAACAGATTTTAGAATCTCATTTGACTTCAAATCTAGGGTTTTCAAATACTGCACCATTATTGACCAATTATTAACAATGTGTACATACAGTACCTATTTATAGCACTGAAAAATCAAAATATAATTAATATTATATTATTATCATCATTCCTTATTACAGAACCAGAATTAGGATTTAACAGTAACATTAAAATTGTTTCATACATTAACCTTACACACATACAGTACATATCTATAACACTGACAAATAATAATATAATATTATTATTCTCATTCCTTGATCAAAAATCCAAAATTAGGGTTTGGATTCCATATCTCGATTTATATCATCATATATAACATTATTAATTAAGTTAAATAATTAGCTTAATTAATCGAAATAAATTCATATAATAAAATAGTTATTATAATAATGTTGTAATCATTTCATATATTATTTAAATAATATAATACTTATATTTTCATGGAAGATAATTAATAAAAATATTTCTATTATAAAATTAATTATTATAAGAATATAATTTATAATGATCAATAATTTTAAATTAAAATTATTTAAAATTATTCATGTAATAAATAAAATTTTATTTTTCACAAATATACATATACATTATCTTGCACATACTTTCACCATTATAAATAATAATAATAAATTAAAAAAATTTATACGCAAAATTTTTAATTTATTTATATAGAAAATATCGGGTTATTACATTCACCCTCCCTTATAAAGATTCCGTCCCCGGAATCACCATTTTAAAACCTATACATACAAGGGTACATAGCATATACAATCATTGCGAGTAGATCTCGATCATAATTGATCGAACCGATCTTTAATTATTCAGCAAAAAGCTTGTCTATCTCCTTAAACAGAAATTTGATTTCTAAAAGAACTTAAATTCCTCCTTCAAAATAATTTATAAAATAATATATTATATATATAAGAAAATCATATATAAGAAAATAGAATTGATTAGAATAATATCTGGAGTTGCATCCCCGGCTGCCACGGTATCTTGAACGGTCATGTTGAAGAATCTTGAGGTTTGTTCTGTTGGTTCGCTTGTTGAAGTTTGGTCACGTTGTCACCAATGTTCTGCTGCCTTTTTTCGTATTCGCATTCCTTGCCTCCTTTCTCCTTCTTGAACAGTCTTTTGCCTTATACTCCATTGATTCACAAATAAAACACCCACTATACATTCTTGGATTGGGGCAGTTAGGAGAGACACGTCCCTTCTGCCCACACTTATAACACACAAACTGTCCCTTTATCTCCTTTCCTTTTATCGTATAGGTGGCAAAAGTTGTATATTGCCCCTCCATTACCCTTGCTATTACCAAAGCGTTTACAGGGTCAGTTGATCTTCTAAATCCTGGCGATACGACCTCCTTGAAGTCTTTGACGTTTTGCCGATTGATTGTTTGGTTGCTTTCCCGCGGCTGGTATTTCGTTCTGCATAGCTTGATCGTCCATATTCGCAAAATTCTGTATCGAGACTGGTTGTCTTCTAGCTTTGTTGACAAGTACTTTTGTCCTTTGGTTTCGCTTTCGTCTTGACGGCATTATCATAAATTATTCCTTATTAACTTATATTCTAAGCCTTATTGTGACGCCACCAAAATAGGTATACATCACCTATTCTGAGTGGCCAAATACATGATACAGAATACAAATACAAACTTAATTATACAACCGTCGTGTAATATACGACAATACATAAACTGAGAGTTTTAATAGGAATATTGTCATCTAGACAATATCCACACTCAAAGAATTCCTCATTATATTTATTGTCACTCTATTTAACAGAATAGTGAGGACTACTAATACTATCATCTGGACCGTCACTCCGTTCACCGACTAGTCCCGACTACATTCTCATTTCCTGAAGAGAACAGTGAAAGAAAGGGTGAGCTCAACTAGCCCAGTAAGAAATATTATGACTAAGATAATGCAGAATAAATTATCGGTAGCCTTCAACAGTGTTAAACTGATAAAATATAACAAACATAAAGTTTAACTGCAGCGGAACAAGCAATCCATTAAAAGAGTCAAGTAGAGAATAAAATCTACTATCTTTTATGATTTAAAAAGGTTTTTCATCACTTTTATCGCTGAGACTCAGCTTAATAAATAATCCACATCATCCCTACATTACGGCCAATGATATTCATTAGTATCACGACCACAAATTATCCATGCACTACGGGCCAAAGATATTAGTGTATTCATCAATGGTCATGATCATGTCAACAACTGTCCATCAATGCACTACGGGCCAATGAGGACTTTTACCACATCATTTGTAACATTACGGTCATGATGATTATAGAATAATCCACGGTCATAATCATACCAAGTCCATCTATGCATTACAGGCCACAGATGACTTTCAACATAATATAAACATGAGGATGATGACAATGATATAAGAATTCAATAAAACAAGTTCAAGAATTAATTTATCCAGGAACCAACAACATCCAAATTGTCAACATGATACTGCTTTGTGGGGTAAAAACTCAAGAATGCTCAGAAGAATATTTTCATAAAAAGATACTAGATGAAGCGCAAATATCAAGGATATTCCACTAATTTCATAGAGTATAAAAGCCAAAACTCTAACCAACTGAGTATAATAAAGAATGGAATAACAAAAGAAATCACCAGACATGCGATAGACCAGATGATAAAGTTATTCTAACGTAATAATAAATAACAAAACCAGTCATGCGAACGCGATCACATACATGATATTCCAACAGAATAATAAATAACGGAACCAAGTCAGGTGAAATTCGCACCGACATGATGTTCCAACAGAATAATAAATAACGGAACCAGGTTATGCGTAAACGCACAGACAGGATGTTCGAACAAAATAATAAAGAATGGAATAATGTAAGAATTTCACCATGTATGCGGTATTGCCCATGATAGGCAAAGTTATTCCAACATAATAATAAAGAATGGAATAATGTAAAAATTTCACCAAGTATAGGGTAGTCCACAGATCGAGTTATTCCAAATGAATAATAAAGAATGAAATAATGAAGTTCTCTTCATGAATACGAAAGAAATAATACCTCTTTACCGTAAAAAAAGAAGAGTATTAAATTGGTAGGGCGAGGATATTCTTGAAGAAAACTTGCACTACGCTCAAAACTTCTTAAAACTCTAAAGAAATACGCTCAAGATTATAGAAGAGAATTCTTTGAATTTCTGGTGTGATTTCAATTCTAACTAAGCATCATATTTATAGGAAAATGGAAAGGATACTATGCAATAAAATATAATATATTCTATATATATATATATATATATATATATATATTATTTAAAATCTAATAAAACAAATAACTTTATAAAAGTATTTGCATTTTATATAAAAAAGATTTTACTATGCAAAAATACTATGCAGGCACCATGCAACACTATGCATAATAAAATATAATATATTCTATTTATAGTCTAATAAAACAAATAACTTTATAAAATTATTACATTTTATATAAAATCTTTTCTGCTTTTATTACATTAAAAATACTAATAAAAATGTAATTTATATATATATATATATATATATATATATATATATATATATATATATATATATATAAACCTCCATGACTTCATAAATGCAGACACCTCAATATATTTAACAACATTTATCATCATTATTATAATTCACAATATTAATCACCCAGGTCGTTCCCAAGAAAGAGGGGGCTTTCCAATAAGGATTCCTCCCTTTTGGCGCGCAATTAGGTGATCAAACCTCTCCTTGGCAGAACTTCTAGACATCGTTAATATTGCAAATAATAATATTAATAACTTTGTCATCTCAATTATTGACTTAATAATATATAAAATATCGACAATAATTGAATAAAATAACGTGAGATACTATGCAACAATTACTGAAGCAATAATTGAACAAAACTGAGTGACTTCTCACGTAAGCATCAATAATCAATATCGTGTGCTACTATGCAACCACGTGTATTCCTGTACTTTTAACACCGGGTGTTTCCACAGTTAACGGTAAAACTTCCGTCGTTATTTTCATAAAATATTTTTGTCATTTTCTCAACCCGACAATAATTCCGTTGTGGGGTCCACTAATGATTGTGCCGTCGTACAAATATTCCCTGTTAAAATGAATATTCCCCGACCAATTGAATATTATATAACAACTTGCGTACTTTGCAAAATTTATAAATATTACCCACAACTATAACATTATATCAAATTCATTCCATAATATTTAAAAATGATATTTATAGAAAAATCATCTTTATTAAAAAAAGTTGGGGTCTTACACTTATCGTATTCGTTCGACATATAACACGAAATTTTCTACTCAAATAATCATGTACTCAAAATATTAGATTTTGAAAACTTGGTTCACTATACTAACTAGAATTCAGATAAATAATTACTATCTTTATACCAACTTATTTCATTAATCCAACATAGACTCATATTCATAACATTTGTCATACCATAACACATACTACTTTAAACATTTGTTATCCCTTTATGACTCAAAAGTCAGGAATCGCTGCCATAACTTATACAAAAGTTGAAAATATTACCTTACACAAACATACTTATCATATACACAACATAGAATTATACATATTCAACTTATACTAATACTACCTATTTCTTACGCCTTCACACTAAGGATTAGTTGCTTAGTATTCTATATATTCCCATCATCCTCAATAATCCAATCACACATAACTATACCTAGTTTGTCAAACTTACCACACATTATGAATTTAAGAACTCACCACAACATATGAGTTTAAGAACTCGACATTGACCACATATTCTTTAACTATATTCTACTTATCAGCTACACTATCGTTTCTGGGTCCAGTACTACACTTTTCCACAATATCCACTTAACAGTGTTGCTTTCAAAATGAGCCTCTATTTCAGCTATTGGCTTTGATATTGGCTCGGTTATGGAGGTTGGCTCCTTCTTTACGATCTGAGGGTATCCTAATCTTTTTTTATCTGACATCTACACACAAACTATCTTGATTAACACATAATATACACACACAACAAATAATAGTTTTATATAAGTTATCTTTGATTTTGTTTTATGATGAATTGATTCAATTCATCTCCTTTTAAACTCTATATGAGTTATTTATATTTTTAACGTTTCCATCTGTCCCAAGGTTATAGCCTAAGGTCTAAACCACCTAAGGTTTCTAACCCTAAAGCTCTGATATCAAGATGTAATGCCCACAAATTCAGGTAATTGAAACCCAAATTCAGTGCTTTACAATACCATTTCTATTAGCGGAAATAATACTAATAATAATAACAATAATATAAATATCAAACTTAATTTATATTTATCAGAGTCAAATCCCAAGTACGCAACCTTTACTACATTCTTTATATGATAAAATACATATCATTTTCTTAATACAGTCTAACTATTACAAAATATACCATAAAACATATTCTATTTGCTTTCCTTTTCACTTGTTCCTGTCTGAACCTTCTGGTTGATCACGCTTAGCTGAAAACATTTAAATTTGAAGTAAGAATGAGCATTTGGGTGCCCAACAAGTAATAACAATTATAAATATAATTAGCTGAAAGAATTAAATGTTTTCTTTGTACATCACTTCTACAACGAATTAATAGTTATGAAGTAAATTGAACCAATCATAACCATATATATTGACTATATATATAGGGTAGTCGACAGATTATGAATATTGTTTTCTGTTTTCAAAAAGGTTAGACAAAACTTCATCTGCAAACCATCATAACTTACGAGCACGAGGGTGTACATCCCATGGACACTGTATTGATCAATACTACATTGCAAGAACGATATTATCGTTCATCCTTTGTCCGCCTTGGCGCATAAAATTTTTTCCATGTTCGGGATGTTCATAATTAGTGAGGAATCCAAACCAAAACAATTTGATTGGATACAAAAGAGTTTTATCATATTCAACGATATTTCTGAATCTGTGTCTAGCTAGGTCAAATAGCTTAGACGACTTTTACTATATTCATACTGGGGATCAATATATATATATATATATATATATATATATATATATATATATATATATATATATATATATCAACATGTGATTAAATACAATGATTATCCAAGTGGGGATACTTGTATAACCATATTTAAAAATTAAGAAATAGAATATATATCTGAATTATATAATATAACATCATGTTGATAAACAATGATCGGATATAGAATATATCACAATAGGGTTAATAATCTAGTACAATACTAATATAGTTCTGAAACATTCTTACTCATGTCCATTGCATAAAGAAAATGTAAAGGTAGGATACTTGCCTGGTTTGCTGCTTACTGTTAAGAAACTTAGATTTATCTTTTATACTAAAACCTATCATCAATAAGATCATTCGTCCGATTAGAATCACATATCATAACACATAGCACTGCTTATTGCAGTCAGCACATAACCTAATCACCTTGTCACACATATTCAATAGTCATTGAATCACCAACAAACATTAATACAGTCAAAATATCTAAGTCCGGATCAATTTTAAGCATGTACAAGCAATGAAGCGACTTTATTTATTCTGTAATTATCGAGTCTAATACTCTATATCGACATTCAATATCTGTTTAGACTATATAAATAATAGTCATATTATTTTTAAATGACTTACAATAATTTTTAAACCATTATTATAATTATTCTAATTTTTTTAAACACCAGAATTATTATAAAATGATTTAAATATCAAATATTTCTATTATCACTAATATTTATTTAATATTAAACTATTAATGAAACCATTGCCAAAATATTAAAGTTATTTATAAAACTTAAAAATATTTTTAAAAAGTATTATTATTACCCTTAAATAATTTTTAAAACATTTAAAATTATTTTAAATAATTACCATTAATACTTAAATATTAAAGTATTATTCATCAAAATATTAAAAGTCATTAATTATAACTTAAAATATTTTTAATTCATTTATATCATTTTTAAATGATTTTAAATTAATAAAACTATTTTTAAACTATTTATTTAATATAATTATTAAATAAACTTAATATCATTTATTATTAAATTAATATCATTAATATTAAGTTATTAATGAAATTATCCTTTAAATATTAGAAGTTATATTTTATAACTTAAAATATTCTTAAACACTTTATTTTTATTTAAAATGATTTTTATAGCATTAAAATCATTTTTAAACTAATTTGTTTAATATAAACATTAAATAAATCTAATATCATTAATATTAAAATATTAATATTTTCATGACAAAATATTAAAATTTATATTTTATAACTTAAAATATTTTTATAATACTTTAAATGATTTTTAAATTATTAATTCTATATTTCATAATTTATTTAATACATTTATTAAATAACTTAATTATCATTAATATTATTTTATTAATGAAATTTTATCACAAAATATTAAAAGTCATTAAAAATAACTTAAAATATTTTCTTATATAATAATATAATTTTAAATGATTTTTTAACTTTTAAAATTATTTTTAAATAATTTATTTAATAATATTATTAAATAAATTAAATACCTTTAATTATCCAAAAATATTATATATTTATGAAATATATTCAAAATAATTAAAATATAATATTTGGACTTTAAAATAATTTTTAATAATTTATTTTGTATTTTTAATAATTATAAACTAATTTTTCTATTTATTTAATAAAAATAATAATTTTATAAATAAAGTGTCGCTATAGGTGCTTTAGGCAACAAAACTGTCGCTAAATGTGTTCTTGAGTGTTCTTGGGCCAAACCCAGAACTTCATGTCACTTAATAAGTGCACTACTTTGACCAAGCGTAAAAATCAGATCTTGATGTTTCTAGTTTATCTATTGATCACAGTGTATAGAACTAATGTAATACTATCAATAGAAATCGATATCATGGCCATAACACAACAGATCAGAGAGTTATCAGCTCTCAAAAACGTTGTCAGACATATTCTTCAATTTCTGGGTTTTCCAGAATTGAAGAACAGTCTTAGATGCCCACTTTCGATCCTTATAACTTCCTCCACAGGTCTCGTTTGAATGATTTAAAGACTTCAATATGTAACCAGCATGCAAGTTAACATAACTAACACATAAAGTGGATCTAACAACATCAAAATAGCTAGATCCATTAAGGTCAAAGTCTGTCAGAGATAGCGTTCTTGAACTTTCTGGAAATTTCAGAAAATGGTTTTCGTGGTCATTCCAGTTACTTTGACCATCCACACAATCCATTATATTTATTATTTTAGTGATCTAAAAGCATAACTTTGAAGTCCATATAACATACTATAATACTGATACAACAAAAACATTAAAAGACTTAACATTTGACATATTTAAGCCGTACAATATCTTGTCAGATACTGGAATGGAGTTTCTGGGTTACCCAGAAATCTCCTGGTCAATGCCGGTCAACGGTCTTTGACCATTAATAACATGAAATCTGTGCATCATATGTTCTTGATTTCACTTGCAGAGCAAAGAACACATATCAAGCTATGGATCTAACACATAAAACATCAAAAAGCATGAACAAAGAAGAATCTATGGGGTCTGACATTCGTTGTCAGACAACATAAAAAAAATCTAGATTTTTGAAATCTTCAAATCTGAGCCTCTAGATGTTATGGATATAACACCTAGCAACCCAGATCATCTATATACACTACATATAACAAGTTTTAACACAAAACACAACATCTTACAACAGATCACATGATTTTCAAACTAGGGTTTTTATACCTCTTTACACCTTGATCCTTGATTCTGATCTTGTGATTTGTTAATGATAAACGTGGGACTTATTTGTGGGACTGATATGCTACAATATTTCGTGGGTTTGAGCTTGAGAGGAAATGGTTGAGTGTTTATAGGCAAATGGGCAAAAATGTAGCTTTCTCTCTCTCTTTGATCGTTATATAATAAGTTGAAATGCACATGGCTGATGATGGGAGACTGATATTGGCTGATTTAAGTCACAAAGAAGTCAAGAGTTGGTAAACAACTAAAGTGTTAGTCAATTCCACAAGTTTCCTACAATAATACAATAAGGGTATAATAGTCATTTGATTTATAGTTTTAATGTCAACATGGTAACTTGTCAAACCCTTAGGGTTTAACCCTAAGGTTAAGCACAAATATTATAAGATTTCTAGTTAGGGTTTAAAATAAAAAATTATAGTTTCTAAAAATTGTAATTAGGGTTTCTTAATCAATTAGGTTTTTAATTACTTAGCACTTTGATAATTTGGTTTAAGAGACACTAATTAACATTACACTTCCCAATTTAGCGATCAGGGTTTACCATAAGAAAAATAAGGTTTATAATTTAAAAAATTAATAAGGGTTTAAACTTAAAAAAATTAGGGTTTTGAATAATTAAGATTCTCCCTAATTAGGGTTAATACCTTTAATACCGGTCATTACCCATGTTAACATGATTACATAACAGTCTTAAGTTGGCATCCGACTTTTGAATTAGGGTTTAACAGCTTAAAACTAGGGTTTTGAAATACTATAACATAATTGAACCACCATTAACAGTCCACACATATACAATACATATTTACGGCACTGAAATAAAATAATATTATAATTAATCACATAATATAATTACTAAACAGATTTTAGAATCTCATTTGACTTCAAATCTAGGGTTTTCAATTACTGCACCATTATTGACCAATTATTAACAATGCGTACATACAGTACCTATTTATAGCACTGAAAAATCAAAATATAATTAAAATTATATTATTATCATCATTCCTTATTCCAGAACCAGAATTAGAGTTTATCAGTTACATTAAAATTGTTCCATACATTAACCTTACACACATACATTACATATCTAAAACACGGACAAATAATAATATAATATTATTATTCTCATTCCTTGATCAAAAATCCAAAATTAGGGTTTGGATTCCATATCTAATTTATCTGCCAAATATAACATTATTAATTAAGTTAAATAATTAGCTTAATTAATCTAAAATAAATTCATATAATAAAATAGTTATTATAATAATGTTGTAATCATTTCATATATTATTTAAATAATATAATACTTATATTTTCATGGAAGATAATTAATAAAAACATTTCTACTATAAAATTAATTATTATAAGAATATAATTTATAATGATCAATAATTCTAAATTAAAATTATTCGTTGTAATAAATAAATTTTTATTTTTCACAAATATACATACACATTACCTTGCACATACTTCCACCATTATAAATAATAATAATAATAATAAAAAAAAATTATACGCAAAATTTCTAATTTATTTATATAGAAAATATCGGGTTATTACATGAATTTTGGTTAAAACGTGTACAATTTCTTGGGCATGTAATTGATAAGGATGGAATTTCCGTAGATCCATCAAAAGTTGAAGCTGTGATAAATTGGGAACAACCAAGAACTCTATCAAAAGTAAGAAGTTTCTTGGAATTGGCAGGATATTATCGACGGTTTATTCAAGATTTTTCAAAGATTGCTACTCCGTTGACAAATTTGACGAGAAAATCTGTAAAATTTGTTTGGACGGAGAAGTGTGAAGAAATTTTTCAAGAACTGAAAAAGAAGTTAAGTGTGGCACATGTGTTGTCGTTACTAGATAATAAAGGAAACTTTGTGGTGTATAGTGACGCTTCACACAAAGGATTGAGATGTGTCCTTATGCAGAACGACAAAGTTATCGCGTATGCATCAAGGCAATTGAAAGACTACGAAAAAGGGTATCCAACTCATGATTTGGAGTTAGCGGTGGTTATGTTTGCTTTGAAAATATGGAGACACTATCTCTATGGAGAAAAATGTGAGATATATATAGACCATAAGAGTTTGAAGTATATTTTCACATAGAAGGACCTGAACATGCGTCGAAGGAGATGGATGGAATTGATAAAAGATTATGATTGTGAGATCTTTTATCATCCAAGCAAAGCAAACGTGGTTGAAGATGCCTTGATTAGGAAAGGTCGTGAGAAGTTGATGTTGTTAACTGATAAGGAGGAGCTCATTTCAGCAATGGCAAGGCTAGAGTTGGAAATTAAATTTCCAAAAGAAGCTGACGAAAAATTATACCAAATGGAAGCTAGTCCAAATTTGGTGGACAAAGTGAAGAACGCTCAACTACAAGATGGGGAATGCAGAAAAATAATGGAGAGCGCGGTCGAGGGTAAAGAAGTGAAGTACAAGGTTGATACTGAGGGAATGCTAAGATTCGAGGGACGAATTTGGGTTCCAGCAATACAGGATATTAAAGAAGAAATCTTGATAGAAGCTCATAGCTCAAGATATTCGATTCATCCGGGAAGTACGAAGATGTATCAAGATTTGCAGAGACATTTTTTGTGACGCCCCCAAAATAGGTATACATCACCCATCTTGGGTCGTCAGAAAATACACTACTGACAACTTCATTTATACAACTGTCGTGCAAAATACGACAAAAAGTATACTGTGAGTTATAATACAAATGTATGTAACTCTCATGGTGCCTCGACCACAACCTTACAATGGTACGTTACATAAAAGTACAGTCAAAAACTATTTTAGAAATTAAAATCTTTGGGAAGTGCTCAAGGAAACCTTCGTACATAGGAGGCCATGAATCTAAGTTATGATAGATATCATATGTCCAGAGAATTATCCTTGGTTGACCTAATAGACCCCAAAGAAAAATGAGAAGATTACTATCATGTTCCTTCCAATGGTGAGTCTTCTCTTGACATATAACTATCTCCACTGTCTCCAAGTGAAAATTATATTTTAAATAAACTCCAAGATCATATAGGTAGTGCTCGTAGATATACTCAGCAAGTGGATGTACAAAACCTTGTCTTCTGATAATACGAGGTTGTATGTCATTAGACATCTTGTATGATAGTGGCAAAACACCTTCCAAAGTTGGGTTTACCCACCCTATATTGGTTCACCAAAATTAAATATTAAATGACGATACAATACAACACACTTATCTAAAGTTCTCAATAAAAATATTTCCATACTATTTAGGGAGAACCTCAATAGCTATAGACCACCGTTCTACTCCCCTGTTATCCCCGCTCGACCCAGCTACACTCTTATTACCTGAAAGGAATTGTGAAGCAAAAGGGTGAGCACAACTAGCCCAGTAAAGAATATCATAACTAAAGATAATTAAATTATCAATAGCTTTTTGTCAATAATAAATCGTAGATTTAGAACATATGGTAGATGATAAAACTTTTTCAACCATAGTTTAGGTAAATGAACGAGCAATCCATTAAAGAGTCAAATAGACCATCGTGTCTATTATCTTCTCCATGTTAAAAGTCCACCAATAATGTTTTATCCTCGTAACATCAATCAACAATTCTCGCCCACAATCATATGTATAACTCATAATCATAATTGTGATTCTGAATTCCTTTTCGCACCCAGGACGAAGATAATTTTCATCACCTATCTTCACCTGAAACATCAAAAATCATGGTTATACCAAATCACAATCCCTGCTCATAATCATACTAATAAATTCATCTTTGCACCACGGCCAAAGATATTCATTAACAATTCATCTTTGCACTACAGGCCAAAGACATATAAGTATTGTATTTTAGAAGAGTCAAGTAGAGCATGATATCTACTATCTTCTACGAATTTAAAAGTTTATTATCAATATTTTATCGCTGAGACTCAGCTTAATAAATAATCCACATCATCGAATCACCCCTGCACTATGGCCAAAGATATTCGTTGATATCACATCTATGAATTATCCATGCACTACGGCCAATGATATTCATTATTATCACATCCATGAATTATATTTCATTGCTGAGACTCAGCTCAATAATTAATCCACATCATCAATTCATCCCTGCACTATAGGCCAAGGATATTCTTTTAGTATCACGACCACGAATTATCCATGCACTACGGGCCAAAGATAATCGTGTTTTCATCAACGTTCCTGATCATGCCATAAAATAATTCATCTTTGCACCCTTGGCCGAAGAGAATCCATAGCCATAATCATACCAAAAACTGTCCATCAATCCACTACGACCAATGAGGACTTTTTCCACATCATTTGTAACATTACGGTCATGATTATACCGAATAATCCCTGGTTATAATCATACCAAGTCCATCTATGCACTACAGGCCACATATGACTTTCAACATAATATATACATGAGGATGATGACAATGATATAAGTATTAATCAAACGAAAACAATGATAAATATTAAAGACTTTAAATTTATCCAAATATTATCAACCACTCATAATCTAATATTATTAATATCATAACAATATTTTAATCACTTCTTAAACTTATAAACAATTCTTCTCACAAATTAAGTAGCCTAAAATGCCCTTTTAAAATTTCTGGCAGTAGCTGTTTTCCCATTTTTCACTTTTTCGTGCTTTGCTAAAATTAGTCCACACGGAAATCTACAACACCTTTTCTAGTGATTCCACTTGGATAAGTTAGGAAACTCATAGATCTAACTCTAGAACTTGACCACACTTAAAAATTCAAAATATAATAGGAGATATGGTCAATTGAATTTCATGTTCCATTTTCACCAAAATCTGATTTTTCAACCCTTTGTGATTTCTAAGAAACTTTCATGTTTTCACATAATAACCAACATAACTCATCATAACACTTACTAATACTTCATATACCCATGATTTTCATCAATCCAATGCTTTTATTATGACTCTCATCATAATCAACGTAACCAGATCATTTCCACAATTTAATAAGAAATGAATATAAAGGATCATTCATCATGCATGTGGTAATCCATATAGACAGGTTATTCCAACAGAATAATAAAGAATGAAATAACAGAAGGATTCACCATGTGTGCGATAGATTTCACGCATGTGTTATTCCCAATAGAATAATAAATAATGGAACCAGAGGTGTAAACGCACGTATGTGATATTAAACGTAATAATAAAGAATCGGAACCAGTCTTCATGTAAATTGACCGGCTGGATGTTCCAAAGAATAATAAAGAATGGAATAACAACAGAAATCACCATGCATGCGGTACTCAGATGACAGACAAAGTTATTCTAACGAGAATAATAAATAACGGAACCAGTCGAGGCAAAATTTGCAATCACAGGATGTTCCAACAGAATAATAAAGAATGGAATAACAAATGTAAATCACCATGCATGCGCAGATTCAGATAGACAAAGTTATTCTAACGAGAATAATAAGAAATGAAATAGAAGAAATTCACCAAGTATAGGGTAGTCCGCGTATACAGGTTATTCCAACAGAATAATAAAGAATGGAATAACAGAAGTTCTCTTCATGAATATAAAAGAAATAATACCTCTTACTAGTACAACAAATAATATCCCTTACCTTATAAAGAAGAGTACTCCGACGGTAGGGCGAAGATATACTCGAAGAAAACTTGCACTACGCTCAAAGCTTTCTTAAACTCTAAAGAAATACGCTCAAGATTATAGAAGAAGAATTCTCTCTATAGTTTTAGTGAATTCGTAAAAAATAATGAAGGAATGAGCTTCTATTTATAGGAGAATGGACTGCATAGTAACTAATTTATGAACGGTCCAGATTGATTTAATAAAATATTCTAATAAAATAAAATGTTTTAAATAAAATATAATATATTCTATTTATAATCTAATAAAACGAATAACTTTATAAAAGTATTCTGTTTTATATAAAAAGATTTTACTATGTAAAATACTATGCAGGCACTATGCAATACTATGCATAATAAAATATAATATATTCTAATTATTGTCTAATAAAATGTATAACTTTATAAAAGTATTCATTTTTTTATATAAAAGATTTTACTATTAGCCTAATAAAACGAATAACTTTATAAAAGTATTACATTTTTATATAAAAGCTTTTCTCGCTTTTTTATTACATTAATAATACTAATAAAACAAAACTTCATCATCACTTACTTTGAAAAAAATTTCAAATGTCACCCTTAACTTTAAACTTTTATCAATTTAACTATTCACCAAAATAGAAAAATTGAATACTTTTATGTCATAAAATTCGGGGTCTCACATTTTTAGTGGCCAAATATGAAAAAAGACGTTGCAGAATGCGTTGCAAAATGTTTGACATGTCAGAGAGTGAAGGGAGAGCATCAAAGACCAAGCAGATTACTTTAACCATTGGAAATACCAGAATGGAAGTGGGAGAATATCACAATTGATTTTGTGGTAGGTCTTCCAACAATTCAGAAAGGATACGATGTGATATGGGTGATAATGGACAGACTAATAAAATCTGTACACTTTTTGCCAATAAAGATTAGATTTAATCTTGATCGGCTGGCGAAACTATATGTCAATGAGACTGTGTCAAGACATGGAGTTCCAATATCAATTGTGTCAAACAGAGATCTGAGGTTCACATCAATCTTCTAGAAGAAATTACAAGAGTGCATGGGAACGCAACTGAAGATGAGTAAATCATATCATCCACAGATTGATGGGCAAAGCGAACGAACAATCCAAACGCTAGAAGATATGCTTAGAGCGTGCATCATGGATTTCAAAGGAAACTGGGATGATCATCTATCGTTGGTGGAATTTGCATACAACAACAGTTACCATGCAAGCATTGGCATGCCGCCATACGAGGCATTATACGGCAGAAAATGCAGAACCCCACTATGTTGGGATGAAGTTAGTGAACGCCAACTGCTTGGACCAGAACTGGTACAGTAGACTGCTGAAGTTATCAAACTCATCAGAGCAAGACTAGTAGTTGCTTAAGATCGACAAAAGAAATATGATGATCAACACAGGCAGAATCGTGAATTTGAAGCAGAAAATTTCGTGTTCCTGAAACTTTCTCCTTGCAAGGGGAAAATTACTTTTGCAAAGAAAAGAAAGCTAAGCCCAAGGTTTATTGGACCTTTCGAGATTCTATGCAGAGTGGGAGAAGTAGCTTATGAGGTAGCTTTACCTCCAGAATTAGAACATGTGCGTAACGTTTTTCATGTGTCGGTGTTGCGACTATATAAACTCGATTACAAGCATGTGATCTAGTATGAACTGTTGCAGTTCAGTAAATATTTATCTTATGAAGAGATTCCTATCCAGATAGTCGACAAGAAAGAACAAGTGCTCAGGAATAAAGTGATACCTTCTGTGAAGGTGATATGGAGGAAACACAATGTTGAAGAGGCTACGTGGGAACTCGAAGCTGATATGATAAAAAAAATTACTCTGAGTTATTTGTTTAGACTATGTCTTCGATTTTGGGGACAGAATCTTTATAAAGAGGGAAGAAAGTGACGATTTAATTATTTGAGTTGTGATTCTGGGGATAGAATCCTTGTAAGGAGGGAAAGATATAACAATCGAGAATTTTAAATTGTAATTTTAAATATTTATTGAATTATATAAATATTTATTTGAGGTATTTATTTTTGATTAAATATTTATTGATGTGATGGTTGTTAATAAATATTTATGAATCTAAATTTATTAGATAATATTCTAAATTAAATTAATTTATAATTTTGAGAGTTGTAATATAACATGAGATGTTATATTGTTGTTTTGATTTAATAATTTGAGTTGATATGTTAAATCACTAAATAAAATTATAATGAAATTATAATTTTGGTGATATTTGTTAAGGTGGAATATCTATTTAAAATATAGTGTTTAATTAATTTATTGATTAATGTTGGATATGAAAATCCATTATAAATTATAAGCTAAATTGTTTATTAAAATAAATTAAAGGAGTTTAATTTAGTTTTTTTTTCCAAACAAGGCTTAAAATATTAAGTCTTTAAATTTTAAAGGGTTATGCCAAACAAAGCCTTATGGCTTTTGGATTTTTGAATATTAATTATTATAAATAAAATAAAATAAAATAATAAATATAATATATTTATATTATATACGTTTACTATGTAACTGATATTACAATTAGTATGCGTATTAAGATTTAGCAGTTTTATTTTTACGCTTAGTCATATCGCTTTTCTTTTACATACTTGCTAAGTCTGAGAGTTCAGAGAATTGAGAATTGAGAGAGATTGAGAGAAAACCTAAGGATTACCAAGCAGTTTCAGTGGTTTAGCAAAGATTGTCTATAAGCAATTTGAAGGTATGTTCCATAATCTCTATATTATATATATATATATATATATATATATATATATATATATGTGTGTGTGTGTGTGTGTGTGTGTGTGTGTGTGTGTGTATGGGTTTTACGACATAAAATCTTATGTTATGTGAATTCTAATTCTTTCAAAATTGTTGTTATATAACTAAATTATGGTGGTTATATGTGATATAATGCTAGAGTTTATGTTTAAACAAGGAAATTACATGCTAATTTCGGATAACAGTAGAAAAATAATGACAGTGTATGTATGTATGAATATTTTCTTATGTGGCTTGTGTAAGTACCAACTATGATGGTCAATTAGTATGATAAACTGTAAATTGTGGCTCGTATATGTTAGTTCATTAAGAAACGAAGATAACGTAATTTGAACGAAGCAATTTGGACAAGAATTGTGTTTACAGTGTTGATTTTTGTCTAAAGAACTCAAAAATGAAGTTTTATATGAAAATTATGGAATTTGAGGAAATTAAACTAGTATAAATTGTTGTTAAATTGTTCTATATTGAGGAATATATTGGAAAACATGTTTATGATAGTTTTATATCAATTGTTTGTGTTAATATTATTGTCTAGTGGGTGAAATT
The DNA here is from genome assembly GCA_020205605.1 of Panax ginseng. NCBI lineage: Eukaryota > Viridiplantae > Streptophyta > Magnoliopsida > Apiales > Araliaceae > Panax > Panax ginseng. The sequence goes on from CM035128.1 coordinate 156,228,844, forward strand.
CGTGTTTATTGGGCTAAAGTCTGGCTAGTTCATAGTCGTCTCGCCTCTGTCAGGTAATTCAAGAGATGCTTATTTGTGTGCTAAGGCTAAAACTACTTAGTTTACTGCTTCGGTCCCTGTGCCTTGTATGGCGCAGTGCAGCACATACCATACCCCGATCTGAGACAGCTTTGTTTCATTGCCATCGCTTGAGACCTTGGGATAAGCAGACAACTTAATATGGCTTAAGGTTATGTTAGCATGTCAAATGTGTATTGATATTGTTAAAACATAATCATTTTAGGTGGTTAGTAGTTTCAAAGTTTCAAATGATTATTAAGTAATGAACATGTTATGTTATAAATTAGTTTATAAAATGAACGTTAGATAAGTGTTGTGAGGTTAACACTTGAATTTTCTGATATTTGAATGGTAGCATAAGACTTGTGCTAATATAATAAGTCTAACTAAAAATGCATATGGTATGTGAATGTTAGTATATCTAATAGGTATTATGGTTCTAAACCTATGTGTAGGTGAACGTGAGTTTAATATTATAGCTTACGCTCGAGGCAAGTTTTCTAACTCTACATTTACGTTGAGCAAGTTTCTCAACTTATCTTTTTACAATTGAGCAAGTTTATTCTTACGATTGAGCAACTTCTTGGATCTAGTTTGTTTATGATTTCTAAATCTTATTCTGATATTGAACAAGTTATTCTTGTCTTTAACTTGTTATCTAGCATGCAAGTTTACATATTCTGATATACTCATGTGGAACAAGTGTTATTGTTTTAATTCACTATTTGTTATGCATGCTTAATACTTAATTCTAAATAACCTTGGCTTAATATTGTTCAAGCAAGGTACGTTATGATTAGTCAATATTTATGTTATTAGTTTATTCCTAAAGCATGATCTTAATTTACAATGTCGATTCAGTTATGATTATTCCATAGCATGACGTTATCAATATTGTATTCAACTAATCCTTAGTTGATAACCGTTGAATTCTAAATTACCCTTGAAATGTATCCAAACCAAACTTACTTTGGTGCAGACTTGTACTCTAAATACTGAGATGAACAACCCTATTATTAGGGGATAATTTACGCTTAGCGTTGAAATGTTTGTGCACAATACATTGTACGAAGGGCTGATCCCCCTAAGTACGAGGAGTCCTTATAGTCTTATGACTGTTAAAGTTGAAGTTGAAAGATTACTTACAACTGTGGACATAGTTCGTGGTCTTATAACCCTCAGATATTTATATTCCATATTTTGGATTCCAGTTTTTGATTATCATTGATAGAGTACTATTCAGTTTTGATGAGCCTATTCGTTGGTAGTTATTATTGTTATTCTCTTGTTGATTCATTGTTATATCCAGTGAGCAATTATTTTGCTCACTCTTGCATAAATATTATTATTACAGCTAAAGTTGAGAAGGTAGATGAGCCTTCAACTAGCAAAGAAAAGGGAAAGATGTACAAGTGATGAAGACTTGTAATTTCATTTATTGTTATGATCATAGACTTTTAAATAATGATGTGATGTAATAATTTTATTTCTTCACTTATATGATGTTTAAAGGTTAGACAACCTAGGAAGATTTTCATTTAATAATGTAACCCTATTTAAAGGGAGGGTTTATGGTTAAATGTTATTTTACTTGGGTAGATAGATATGAATGATTGGATAGTGAACACCAAATCTTGTGGGAATGAAGTAACTAGATTTGGGGGTGTCACACTACCTGCCAAGAATTTTACGGCTTAAACAACAAAAAACAGATAAGTTAATAGATATGGCTGTTAATGAACATAACAGAACATACAAAGAGATAACATAAAAATATTATACAAAAAAAATACCTAGAAAATAGTAGAAGATTTAAAATCTTCAAGAAAGATTAGCCAGACTAAGCATATAGTATGAATCAAAAAATTAGAATACAAAGAAAATTAAATTTTGAAATAATTAGAGAAAACAGAAAAGACCAGCATGATGGAAAATATAGAAATTTTAGACAGAATCAGAGATGTTAAAGAAAATCTAGCAGAATTACAGTTAGAAGCATTAAATGACAGAGAAAAAATAAAAAAAATTATTTGCTAAACATGGATCCAGTAGAAGCCCATAGAAGATATAAAGAATATATAAAACAAAATTGAGAACATATTTTAGAATTTGAGAAAACATTCAGGAATACCAGAACTATCACCGAGAGATATCAAGTAGAATTTTACAGAACCAGTAACGAATATACAAAAAACCAAGAAAGAAATAGTAACATTACAGGTAGAATTAAAACATATAAGAGAAGATATGAGTATAGCAAAAATGGTATCATACATTAAATATAAAAATATAGTAGATTTCATTGAAGCTTTAGAAGATTACTTAACAGATTACATACTACCAAAATTAAAATCAGATCTAGCACACCTAAATACATCAATATGTTAAAAGATAGTCTTGAAGAAAGATTAGTACGTATTCTTAGCTAGATTCAAGAATCTCCAGTTACATTAAAAGATAGTCTACCTACAAAAAAAGAATTAACAACAATAGAATATAAGATTATCGGATACAGAAAATATAACTTAGGAAATCCAAAAGAAATAAAAAACAGAGAGGTATAATATACTTAGAGAATATTTAAAGTCCTGAAAAAAGGATACTCAAGAAGTTATTCTTATAAATATATCTTTATTTTATCATCCAGATACTTTAAAACATGATTGTTCAAAGTTAGTCCAAGAAAAGCTATTAGAACCTTACCAGAATATAGAAGTAGTAAATGATAATTTAGTTTTAAAAATAAATGAAGTGTTATAGAAAACCTTCCAAAAAGAAGAACCAGAACACTTAAAAGAAGTCTTAGAATAAAGTCTAACTAATACAATTCAAGAATCAAACTAGTTAAAAGAATATAATCAGCAGACAATCATAGAAAAATCATCAGAAATAGTACTAGAATTAGAAACATGATTATTAGAATTAGTGGATAAGTATGTACTCGATAAACCAGAAACTTTGGAAATAGAAAACCCCAGAAGTAAAATATTAGAATTACAATCATTCCAGTCTCCAAATAATACATACTTGGTTTTAAATAATATTAACCAAGAAAAAAAGAGGTATTTCTAGAAACAAGAATTTATCTATACAATATAATAAATTAGTTCTTAAAATTCTTATTTATGAACAAGAATTCTTTGAGAAAATAGAAATTATACATTTAAATCATGACATTATTCCATGGTCAGTCCAGTCACCAGTTTTATTTCTAAAACAATTATTAACAACAATCTATTTTCAACATATTAAATCATTCTTACTAATAAAACAATTTTTTGCTTAAGAATTAATATAAGTAGTAATATTATAATTAAGTTAGCTCATTCATTACTAGGACACCGTAGTATAATTATTCCTCTTAACTTAGATCATAAGTTAGAAAATAGTTTTGTTAAAATCAGTATAAATAATACTCACCAAAAGTTTAACCAACAGTCTAACATTCCAGACAATTATCATATTTCAGAAAAAAAATCTTTAATAAAGATTTAACTAACAATCTTCACAAAAAATTATTAAAGACTTTAAGAAAACAATCTATAACGAAGAAGAATATTTATTTGAGTATTAAATCCAGAAAATACCATAAATTTAAGATTAACCAGAGAAATCTACATAATAAACCAAATAAAAAGACCTTTCTTAAATATACAAAAAGACATAAACAGGTCCCATGATCAAAATATAGACAGACTTATAAACCAGAATACCATAAATATTTTTATAAAATTAATTCTAGAAGAGAAAGAATTGTAGCTCCACACAAGATTATAAATACATAGCTTTTTGATCTAGAACCAACCTACAAGTTTCTTGACTCATCCATTATACCAGCCCCTATAAGATATTCCAATATAAAAACCACCTCCCAAACCTAACATATTAAAATAGGTTCGAAAGGATCTCCAAAAGCAGTCATAACAGCAAGTTTATTTTCACAAAATATTTATTTACATATTAAAATTCAATATTGTATGGCAGATGACAGATCCTCCAAGGTATTCTTCGCCAAGGAATAATAACATGCATCAAGGATTGCCGCCTAAAGGCTCAGCACTAATGCCAGTTTATGCCAATACACACAACGCACAATATGCATCAAATAATATACATATTACACAATCATCCCAATATATCATGCATCCTCCAGTTTGAAAGGATTATGAAATTCTTTCAATAGGAAACCAATAGCTTTATTCATATCCAGTCACATAGAAATTTGTATTTAAACCTTTACCAGGAATAGTGCTTACCAAAGAACAGAAATGTGTCATTAGTAATCTTTGGATATCACATGGCAAAAATCAGAAACAATTTTTAGCATCCCTAAATGCTTGTGCCAGTTTATTCCAGTCAAAAAGATTTAAATTATATGTAGTAGTAGCAGGCTATGTTCAGGGTATTTTCCACTCTTGGACAGATGTTTGCTCAAAAATACAGAATTATCCAAAACCTATTTTCAAAGGTTTTGAATCCTTGGAATCAACTCATCAATTTTCTAGAAACAGTATAAGTTCAACCTATTATGTCACACCAACTCTCCAGAACTATAGAGATCCAGTGGATTATTCAGTCTTGAAAGACCCTAATCCAACACAATCATTGTTTTGCACACACTGTGAAACTATGGTATCCAGTTTCTCCAGAATTAATAAACAGAAAGAAGAACTCTTAACATAGAATTCTAAACTCTGCCAGAAAAATAATGATTTACAGCAGCGGGTATATTATCTAAGCTCACAATTAGCTATCCAAAATATGGGACAAAAGAGTTCAACATCTTCCTCTCTGAAGAGCACAGAGGATATCACAAGATCTCAAACACTTGTGATGGACAACGAGTCGTCCGTAATGAACTTACCTACTCCACTACAAACAACAAGTGGTAAAGAGATATCAAGTCCGTTGATGGGTGTGGCTTTCCCCAAAAGCCAATCATAATTAAGTCAGATTAATTTTAGTCCTATAAAGACTTTAATTAGTCAGATTAATTCTTTGAAAATACCAGACTCCAGTAATCAGATTAGGTCTGATACAGTTCTCAGTTTCATGACTCCCTGCAAAGCTAAAGAAATTTTTCAGCTTCAACTTGTCAAGGTCACCAAGAAAAGAAATGCCAGTACCAAGAGGAAGCTCCTTCTTAGAAATTCCAGAAGTAATTAAAAACAGTATAAATGACACTCAAGCAGCCTTAAACAACTTTCTTGTGACGCCCCCGAAATAGGTCCACACAACCCATTCTGAGTCGCCAAATACATGGTACATAATCAAAATACAAACTTCATTAATAAAACTGTTATGCAAAATACAAAAACACATAAGCTGTCGGTTTTAATACAAATATTATCTCATAGACAATATTCAAACTCAAATAAAGTTCTCATTACAATTATTGTCACACTATTTTAAAATAGTGTGGACTACTATAATAACCATCTTGGACCATTACTCCACACCCCGACTAGTCCCAGCTACATTCTCGCCTCCTGAGAAGAACAATGGAACCAAAAGGAAAAAAGGTGAGCTCAACTAGCCCATTAAAGAATATTATGACTACGATAATAAAGAAAAAATTATCCTTAGTCCTCAACAGTGAGAAATCTGATAGAATACAATAGACATCAAGTTTTAGATGAACAACTGCAGCGGAACAAGCAATCCATTAGAAGAGTCAAGTAGAGCATGATGTCTAATATCTTCTATGATTTAAAAGTCCATCACCAATATTTTATCCCTGTAACACCAATCAATAAATGTTTCAAATCAACAAATTATCCATGCACTACGGGCCAAGGATATTCATTTGTATCACCAGTGGTCATGATCATGTCATACATTTGTCCATCTATGTAATACGGGCCAAAGAGGACTTTCACCACAAACCTTTATCTGTAACATTAAAGTCATGATTATACCAATAAAAAATTTCTGGTCATAATCTTACCAATCAACAATCCATCTTTGCACTATGGGCCAAAGATTACTTTTACCACAATATAAGCATGAAGATGATAACAATGATATAAAGAATTAATCAAGTGAGATCAAGGATAAATATTAGAGATTTATAATTCAATTTATTCAGAGTTCAAAATGTCCAAATTGTCAAAATGAAAACTTATTGTGGTGAAAAATTCAAGAATGATATTCATGTATCAAAAATAATTTGGACAAAAAAGAAATTTAAATTCTGTTGTGAACAGTACTCATGAATAGTACCGTATGAATAGTACCCCCGAATAGTACCCCAACATGAAAAGATTAAAATTTAATAAGAATGTTCAGACCCATATTCCAGTGAAATGATATTAGATAAAACGAAAAACTTAAGGAATTTCTAATCATTTCAAGAATTATAGAAGCAGTACTTATCATCGTAAGTTTAAATTTAGGAATATGAAATGAAATAATATCACTTACATAATACGGAGTATGAAAGAAAATGATATTTTTTACGAGTATTGAAATAAAACAATATCCTTTACGAATATTGAAAGAAAATAACATCCTTTACCTTAGTAGAAAACTAGATTTAAATAGAATATCGAATATTATCTTACGAAAATCTTGCACTATTTGCTACACTCAAAGTATCCTTATAGTCAAAAGAAATACTCACAATATTATTGAGGAAGAATTTTTGATATTGTGATGGTGTGTTTCGATTTACAGCAAATGGTTACCTTTTATAGGCATCTGGAGGAAGAAAACAAATCATATCGCCTAACTTCCCTTTTCTTTTTTCTTTCTTTGCCTAACTTCCTCACTTCTTATTGTGGTTAGGGCCCACACATTAAGGAAACATGGTTTGTAAGAGAAATCACCCACTTGGAAAGGAGTGCACGCATTTATTTTGAAAAAATGAACTTCAGCACACTCAATTTGAAAAAAAAGAATTCCAAAGCAACTTGTTCACCTCCATCCTTTTCTCACATGCTTAAATATATATTATAATAATATTATTATTTAAACAATTATAATATATTATAATAATATATTTGAATGAATATTTTATCGGAGAAGATAATTGTGATTCCATAGAAAAATATGTCAAACTTTCAATAAATGTTTCACGTTAAATTCATTCATTTATATCAAAATTGAATCAATATCCATCACATAATAATTATTCACAATTAATATTATAAGCTCACAATATTAACAACCAGATCATTTCCAGGAAAGAGGGGGCTTTCAAATAAGGATTTATCCTTATTGCCTCACAATTATATAAAATAACCCCTTTTCGAGAGAATTTTTTAGACATTGCTAATAATGCTAACTAATAATATGAATAATTGTATAGTGTCAATTATTGATTTAATAATATAAAATATTGTGCAGATGATACTGTGACAATAATTGAATCAATAATATGAGATAATATGCAACAATTACTATGATAATTATTGAATACTTATTGACTTCTTACGTAAGAATCAATAATTAGAGATACTATGTAATATCGTGTGCTACTGTGCAATCACGCGTATCACTGTACTTTTATCACCGGGTATTTTAATAGTTAACGATAAAAGTTTTGTCGTTATTATTTTTTATAAAAAGGTTATTTCTGTCGCTTTCTATATCCGATAGTTATTCCATTATGTGGTCCACGAATGATTGCATCGTCATACGGATATTCCCCGACAAAAAAGAATATTTCCCGACCAAACGAATATTTTATGACCACTTGCTTACTTTGCAAATTCGCACATATCACCCATAACTACATCATTATATCAAATCAACAGCTTATTAATCAAAATAATATTTAGAGAAAATTAAATCTTTATTCATAAAAAGTTGGGATCTTACAACCTCTCATCCTTATAAAATTTCATCCTCGAAATTGATGTACGTACCTGATATATCGAAGAGGTGAGGATACCTTGTTTCATTTAAGACTCTAACTCCCAGGTCATTTCCTCAATATCATGGTTTCTCTAAAAAACTTTGACTTGAGGTATAACCTTTGAGCGTAGAATTTGCTCCTTCTTATCCAAGATCGTGACACGTACCTCCTCATACGTTAAATCTTCTACTATCTAATCTAGTTCTAATTCAATAATATGGTTTGGGTCTTCCACATATTTACGTAACATAGATATGTGAAAAATGTTATGAATACGAGACATACTTGGTGTTAAGGCGAGTTTATAGGCCATAGTTTCTACTCGGTCTAGGATTTCAAATGCACCAATGAATCGAGGGTTGAGCTTTTCTCTCTTTCCAAATCTCGTAACTCTTTTCCATGGAACAATATGTAACAATACATGATCTCCAACATTGAATTCCACGTCCCTTCGATAAAGATCATCATAACTTTTTTTGTCGATCTTGTGAGGATTATATACGTTGCTGAATTATTTGAATCTTTTCCGTAGGCATGCGTACCAATTCTAGTCCCAACAACGTTGCTTCACCCACCTCGTCCCATCATACTGGGGAACAACACTTTCGTCCATACAACACCTCGAATGGAGCCATGCCTATACTTTCTTGATAACTGTTGTTATAGGAGAATTCCACTAATGTCAAGTACTTGTCCCAACCTCCTTTGAAGTCTAGAACGCAGAGTCTCAATAGATCTTCAAGAGTTTGAATAGTCCTTTTCAATTGCCCGTTCGTCTTGGGATGATATGCATAACTGAATCATAAATCAGTGCCCATAGCTTTCTGTAAGCTGGCAAAAAATTATGAAGTGAATCTTGGGTCTCAATTAGAAACTATGGATACTGGCATACCATGTAATCTCATAATCTCATTTATGTACATACAAGCAAGACGCTCAAGTGAATAAGTTTCTCGTGTATGCAAGAAATGAGCATACTTGGTTAATCTATCGACAATGACCCAAATTGCATTTATGCCTTGAGAAACCTTGGGAAGACCAGTAATGAAATCCATGTTGATGTGCTCCCACTTCTATTCAGGAATTTCAAGTGGTTGCAATAGACCTTTTGGCACTTGATGTTCTGCCTTGACACGTTGACAAGTTAAACACCTTGAGATAAATTCCGCAATCTCTCTCTTCATATTGCTCCAACAAAATTTATGTCGAAGATCATGATACATTTTGGTACTTCCAGGATGGAAATCCAAATAAATGATATGTGATTATAAATTATAAACTAAATTGTTTATTAAAATAAATTAAAGGAGTTTAATTTTAATTTAGTTTTGCCAAACAAGGCTTAATATATTAAGTCTTTAATATTTAAAGGAGTTTTGCCAAACAAAGCCTTGTGGCTTTTGGGATTTCTAATTTTTGAATTTAAATAAAATAAATTAAATAATAAATATAATATATATTTATAACTTAAGCGTTATAACTGATATTTTATTAATTTTGGCGTATTAAGGTTTAGCAGTTTAGTTTTACGCCATATAACTGTCAGATGTTTTATGCATTCTAGTTGCTAAGCATAAGAGAGAAGAGCACTGAGAGTTTAGAGAGAATTAAGAAAGGAGCTTGGGAGATTGAGAGAAAAACTTAAGTAATTTTCAGCGATTTTAGCAAGAATTACAAGCTATTTGAAGGTATTTTATATAACCTTTGTATTATATATATATATATATATATATATATATATATATGAATTTACGGCATAGTTTGTTTGTGTTCTTTGAAATCAAAATTGATGAATTGTGGAGATATACTTGGTAATTGTGATGATACATGCTTATAATGTTAGAATTTATGTTTAAACCAGAATTGTATGCTAATTTCGTTTGACAGTAGGAAGAAAATAATGTCAGTATATGTATTCTTCATATGATTCATGAAAAGTATCAATTTTAGTGGCCAATTGGTATGTTAAACTGTGAATTGAGGATTGATAATGCTAGTTCATTAAGAAACAAGCATATTGTAGTTTGAATGAAGCAATTTGGCCAAGTATAGAGATTACAGTGATGATTTTTTCAAGAAATATCAAAAATGGAGTTTTGTTCATAAACTCTAAATTACCTTGAAACTTATCCAAACCAAACTTACTTTGGTGCGGACTCGATGCTGAGATGAATAACCCTATTATAGGGTATAACTTACGCGTAGCGTTAAAATGTTTATACACAATACATTATACGAAGGGTTGATCCCTCTAAGTACGAGGAGTCCTTATAGTCTTATGAAAGTTAAAGTTAGAGTTGAAAGATTACTCGCAACTGTGGACATAGTTCGTGGTCTCATGACCCTCAAATATATATTCCATATTTTGATTCCAGTCTTTGGTATCATTGATAGAGTACTATTCAATTTGATGAGCCTATTCATTGGTAGTTGTTATTATCATGTTGATTCATTGCTATATCTAGTGAGCAATTATTTTTCTCACTCTTGCATATATATACACTCATTGCAGCTAAAGTTGAAAAGGTCGGCGAACCTACAACTAGCAAAGGAAAGGGAAAAATGTACAAGTGATGAAGAGTTGTAATTTTATTTTATTGTTATAATGATAAACTTTTATTTAATGACGCGATGTATTAATTTATTTTCGCACTGGTATGATGTTTAAGGTTAGACAACCTGAGATGTTTTTGGATTTAATGATGTAACCCTATTTAAAGGGAGGATTTATGGTTTAAATATTATTTTATTTGGGTAGATAGTATGAATGTATGGATAGTGAACACCAAATCTTGAGGGAATGAAGTACCTAGATTTGGGAGAAATGAAATACAAGGTTGATACTGAGGGAATGCTAAGATTCGAGGGACGAATTTGGGTTCCAGCAGTAAAGGATATTAAAGAAGACATTTTAACAGAAGCTCATAGCTCAAGATATTTGATTCATCTGGGAAGTACGAAGATGTATCAAGATTTGCAACAACATTTTTGGTGGCCAAATATGAAAAGAGACGTTGCAGAATGCGTTGCAAAGTGCTTGTCATGTCAAAGAGTGAAGGCAGAACATCAAAGACCAAGCGGATTACTTCAACCATTGGAAATACCAGAATGGAAATGGGAGCATATCACAATGGATTTTGTGGTAGGCCTTCCAACAACTCAGAAAGGATACGATGCAATATGGGTGATAGTGGACAGATTGACAAAATCTGCACATTTTTTGCCAATAAAGATTAGATTTAATCTTGATCATCTGGCAAAGCTATACGTTAAGGAGATCGTGACGAGGCATGGAGTTCCAGTATATATTGTGTCAGATCGAGACTCGAGGTTCACATCAAATTTCTGGAAGAAATTACAAGAATGCACGGAAACGCAATTGAAAATGAGTACATGATATCATCCGCAAATCGATGGGCAAAGCGAACGAACAATTCAGACACTAGAAGATATGCTTAGAGCATGCATCATGGATTTCAAAGGAAACTGGGATGATCATCTACCGTTGGTGGAATTTGCATACAACAACAGTTAACATGAAAGCATTGGTATGCCGCCATACGAAGCATTATACGGCAGGAAATGCAGAACTCCATTATGCTGGGATGAAGTTAGTGAACGTCAACTACTAGGACCAGAACTGGTACAACAGACCGCTGAAATTATCAAACTCATTAGAGTAAGACTAGTAGCTTCTTAAGATCGACAGAAGAAATATGTTGATCAACACAGGTAGAATCGCGAGTTTGAAGCAGGAAATTTCGTGTTCCTGAAAGTTTCTCCTTGGAAGGGGAAAATTCATTTCGGCAAGAAGGGAAAGCTAAGCCCAAGGTTTATTGGACCTTTCAAGATTCTACGAAAAGTGGGAGAAGTGGCTTATGAGGTAGCTTTACCTCTAGAATTAGAACATGTGCACAACATTTTTCATGTGTCGGAGTTGCGACCGTATAAACCCGATTACAAACATGTGATCGAGTATGAACCATTGTAGTTTAGTAAAGATTTGTCATATGAAGAGATTCCTATCCAGATAGTAGACAGGAAAGAACAAGTGCTCATGAATAAAGTGATACTTTCTATGAAGGTGATATGGAGGAACCACAATGTCGAAGAGGCTACGTGGGAACTCGAAGTAGAAATGATGAAGAATTACCCTGAGTTATTTGTTTAATCTGTGTCTTCGATTCTGGGGACAGAATCTTTGTAAGTAGGAAAGAATGTGACAAAAGATTTGTTTGAGTTGTGATTCTGGGGACAGAATCCTTGTAAGGAGGGAAGGATGTAACAATCCAGAATTTCAAATTATAATTTTAAATATTTATTGAATTATATAAATATTTATTTGAGGTGTTTATTGTTGAATAAATATTTATTGATGTGATGGTTGTTAATAGATATTTGTGAATCTAAATTTATTAGATAAATTTCTAAATTAAATTAAGTTATAATTTAGAGATTTGTAATATAACATGAGATGATATTTTGTTGTGTTGATTTAATAATTTGAATGGTATATTAAGTTATTAAATAAAATTATAATTTTCTCGTTATTTGTTTAAATGGTATATTTATTTAAAATATAGTGTGTATAATTAAATTCTTTCATTAATGTGGGGTATGAAAACCAAATAAATAATAAGTGATTATAAATTATAAACTAAATTGTTTATAAAAATAAATTAAAGGAGTTTAATGTGGTTTTGCCAAACAAGGCATAAGTATATTAAGTCTTTAATATTTAAAGGATTTTGTCAAACAAATCCTTATGGCTTTTGGACTTTTAAATTTTGAATTTCTAATAATATAAATAAAATAAAATAAATAAAAATATAAAATAAATTTATAACATATACGTTATATTTTATTTGTAATCGATATTATAATAAGTATATGTGTTATCAGGTTCATCGCTTTTTTTTTAGTATTATCACGCATACTATTAGTTGGTCAGTTGGTTATTAGCTAAGTCTGAGTTTTGAGAGAATTGAGAGAGCCTGAGATAGAATCAAGGGAGAAAATTCTGAGTTCATCAAGCTATTCTCGGTGAATATCAAGGATTTCTTAAGCAACAAAAAGGTATTTTTACATAACCTTAGTGTATATATATATATATATATATATATATATATATATTTACGGCAAAGTTTTATTTATGTTCTGTGAATTCTATTTCTTTCGAATTGTTGTTATGTAACTAAGTTATGGTGGTTATATGTGATATAATGCTAGAGTTTATGTTTAAACAAGGAAGTTGCATGCTAATTTCGGATAACAGTAGGAAAATTTTGACAGTATATGTATTTCGCATATGGCTTGTGTAAGTATCAATTTTGATGGTCAATTTGTATGTTAAGCTGTTAATTGAGTCTTGTATATGTTAGTTCATTAAGAAACAAACATAATACAATTTGAACGAAGTAATTTGGGCAAGTATAGAGATTATAGTGATAACATATACATGAACATGTTTTGTAGGATAATAATATTAGTATGTCATTGTATGCTAATTGTGAAATTAAACCTTATGTATGTTAATTGGGTAAGAACTTAATGAGAACATAGTTCAAAGGAATGAATTCGTTGGATAATTGTGGTTTACAGTGTTAAACCTTGTAAAACAACGTCAACAATGGAGTTGGGTTTTAAACTATGATTTCAAGGATTTAAATTTTCTGAAATTGTTGTTTAATTGTTTTAAATTGGTATATGTATGATAAGTAAATGTTTATGAGTAATCTATATAAGTTTTACGTCTTAATTTAGATGTTAGCAGTAGTAATTAGTCCAGGATTTAGTTATTCTATTCTTTGTGGTTGGGTTCTGTAAGTTTTAGCGCCCCAGCTGTGATTTTCGCGCCAAATACCAAAAATAGCCCGTAACTTCAGATCCCAAATATTGAAATTTGCATCAAATACTAATCGTCTAACTTAGTTCTCGCGCCCCAACGATGGAATTGTAGTCTGGGTCGGACAGTTTTGACCTCTTGTAGTAAAACGGCCATAACATTTTCATACGAACTCCGATTGAGGTGATTCAAGATGATTAGGAATGAGGACGAATAGGCCTATAACGTTTATGCTTTAAGGTTTTCAATTTGAAATCTTTATAAAGGGTCAAAATGGCCATCTTTAGGATTATTGTGTATTTGGAGCCAATCGGAGGGCATCGGGATGCGCGACTGCAAGTGCAATCCTTTGTGTATTAGTATAACCTAATGAGTATCAAGTTGTTAATGTGTATGTGGTGCAATGACATGATCACTTAAGTAGTTATAATAAAGCTAAAAAGTAATGTTCATGAAAAGATGTGATGTTGTTTAAACTTAAACTTAGTTAGTAGCTATACTAAAAGTAAGAAAGAAACTCATGAAGGGAATGTTAGTGTAACTAATGTGTATTGTCAATACATATGGTATGTGTAGGACTTGTGGTGAACATGAGTAATTATTGTTTAACCTACGCTCGGGGCAAGTTTCTAAACTTATCTTTTTACATTTAGCAAGTTCTCTAACTCTACTTTTATAATTGTGCAAGTTTTTAAACTTATCTTTTTACATTGAGCAAGTTCTCTAACTCTACTTTTATAATTGTGCAAGTATCTAACCTATCTTTGAGCAAGTTTTCCTAACTCTAAGTTTTCTTTGTGCAAGTTTCTTAACCCTAATTATATCGTGCAAGCTCCTAAACCTTATCTCTTGATTTTAAGCCAATCTTTAACTTGTTAATTAGCATGCAAATTTCTACATTCTAACACACTATTGTTGAACAAGTTTTATCATTCAACTTATTATTTGTTATGCATGCTTAAGATTCAAATCTAAATAAGATTTTAACCTTAGCTTAACATTGTTCAAGCAAGGTATATTACATTATTCAATACTTATGCTCTTAGATTATTCCTAAAGCATGACCTTAGTACACAATGTTGATTCACTTATGAATTATTCCATAGCATAATGTTATTACAGTTTTATTCAACTAATCCTTAGTTGATGTTCGTAAACTCTAAATTACCTTGAAACTTATCCAAACCAAACTTACTTTGGTGCGGACTCGTATTCTAAATGATGAGATGAACAACCTTATAATAGGGTATAACTTACGCGTAGCGTTAAAATGTTTGTGCAAAATACATTGTACGAAGGGCTGATCCCCCTAAGTACGAGGAGTCCTTATAGTCTTATGACTGTTAAAGTTAGGGTTAAAAGATTACTCGCAACTGTGGACATAGTTCGTGGTCTTATGTAACGATCCAAAATTTCAAATTGTAATATTAAATATTTATTGAATAATATAAATATTTATTTGATGTGTCTATGGTTGAATTGATGAAATAAATATTTTATTGATGTGATGGTTGTTTGTAAATATTTATAAGTCTAAATTTATTAGATAATATTTTAAATTAAATTAATTTATAATTTAGAGAGTCGTAATATAACATGAGATGTTATATTATTTTTTTGATTTAATAATTTAGATGGTATATTAAATTATTAAATAAAGTTATAATGAAAATTATAATTTTGTGTTATTTGCTAAAATGGTATATTTAATTAAAATATGATATGTGATTAATTTAATGGGTTAATGTTGGATAAGGAAATCCAAATAAATGATATGTGATTATAAATTATAAACTAAATTGTTTATTAAAATAAATTAAAGGAGTTTAATTTTAATTTAGTTTTGCCAAACAAGGCTTAATATATTAAGTCTTTAATATTTAAAGGGGTTTTGCCAAATAAAGCCTTGTGGCTTTTGGAATTTCTAATTTTTGAATTTAAATAAATAAAATAAAATAAAAAATAAATATAATATATATTTATAACTTAAGCGTTATAACTGATATTTTATTAATTTTGGGGTATTAAGGTTTAGCAATTTAGTTTTACGCCTTATAGATGTCAGATGTTTTACGCATTCTAGTTGCTAAGCCTACGAGAGAAAAGCACTGAGAGTTCAGAGAGAATTGAGAAAGGAGCTTGGCAGATTGAGAGAAAAACTTAAGCAATTTTCAGCGATTTTAGCAAGAATTACAAGTTATTTGAAGGTATTTTATCTAACCTTTGTATTATATATATATATATATATATATATGTATGTATATACATATACGATTTTATGGCATAGTTTGTTTGTGTTCTGTGAAATCAAAATTGATGAATTGTGGGGATATACTTGGTAATTGTGATGATACATGCTTATAATGTTAGAATTTGTGTTTAAACTAGAATTATATGATAATTTCGTTTGATAGTAGGAAGAAAATAATGTCAGTATATGTATTCTTCATATGATTCATGAAAAGTATCAATTTTAGTGGCCAATTGGTATGTTAAACTGTGAATTAAGGCTTGATAATGCTAGTTCATTAAGAAACAAGCATAATGTAGTTTGAATAAAGCAATTTGGCCAAGTATAGAGATTACAGTGATGATTTTTGCAAGAAATATCAAAAATGGAGTGCTTTCAAGGATTTAAGTTTTCTAAAATTGTTGTTAAGTTGTGCTAAATTAGTATATGTGTGCTTGTTAATGATTTACATAAATTATTTATGTTAAATTAGCTGCTAGAAGCCATTAAACCGTTAAGAATTGTAGTGTTCTGTTCTTCGTGGTTGGGTTCTGTAAGTTTTGGCGTCCCAACCCCAAAATCTGCTATCACTCTGAATTTCATGCCCCAAATACCATTTTGTCGGACTTAGTTTCGCGCCAAACCTTTGGAATTATCTACTGGGTCGAACGCTTTTGACCTCCTGTAATAAAACGGCCATAATGTTTTCATACGAACTCCGATTGAGGTGATTCAAGATGATTCGGAACGAGGACGAATAGGCCTATAACTTTTATGCTTTAAGGTTTTAAATTTTAAATAGTTGTGAAGGGTAAAAATGGCCATCTTTAGGACTGTTGTGTATTTGGAGCCAATCGGAGGGTGTCGGGATGCGCGAATGCAATCCTTTGTGTATTTGTATAACCTAATGATAACATGTTGGACATGTAATAAAATGTTGTATTAAGTTGTTAATGTGTATGTGGTGCAATGACATGATTACTTTAGTAGTTGTAATAAAGCTAAAAAGTAATGTTCATGAAAAGATGTGTTGTTGTTTAAACTTAAACTTAGTTAGTAGCTATACTAAAAGTAAGAAAGCAACTCATGAAGGTAATGTTAGTGTAACTAATGTGTATTGTCAATACATATGGTATGTGTAGGACTTATGGTGAACGTGAGTAGTGATTGTTTAACCTCACGCCGAGGCAAGTTTCTAAACTTATCTTTTACATTCGAGCAAGTTCTCTAATTCTCTTTGTTATAATTGTGCAAGTATCTAAACTATCTTTGAGCAAGTTTTCCTAACTCTAAGCTTTCTTTGTGCAAGTTTCTTAACCCTATTTATATCGTGGAAGCTGTTGCCTCTTTTTTAGTTCTGATAAAAGAGCTCTAACTCATGCAAGCATACATGTGTGAACAAGTAATACAGAGTAAGTAGAGTATCGATCCCACAGAGAAAGTTTTCAAATTTAAACTATTATGCATCAATTAAATCACTGTATTCATATGCCTAGAATAATAACTATAATTGATGAATTAATCTAATTGCGAATAACAACTAAAAATAAGAATATTAATGGAATGAATCAAATCTGGAAATAATGGGATCCTAACTTCATTTAATATTTTATCTAATCGCCACTATCATGCAAGAAGTGTTCACATATCACAGGAAAGTAGCCAAGAGCACTAACAGAGTTATAGCCATTTTTCAATGCACTATAACTTACTTACATAGCATCCACAGATGATAGACTCCATGTAATCATCAATACAACCAAAATTACTATATGTCTATGTGAAATTGCAATTATACTGAATTTAAGCACAAGCCCTTACTCTAACTCATACGGTGAAACAGTATATGTCTATCTGGTTCACAAAATATGCAAGCCATATAAAAAAGCCCCATATTCGAATGCTATCATGATTACAGTCCATACTCGCATGTTCATTGTCAATCCCATACAAGTACTAAAACGAATGGTGATCAAGCATTCATATATGTAAAACAATCATGATAGAAATCCCATATGATATGCAAAATAGCCCTAGCATTCAAGCATGCAACCAAACTACATATTAAAATCCGTTAGAATCTCATAATGGAGTTTAGTTCATGATTGAACCAAAAGCCATTATGGGATCAACGCTAAACCTGATTATCAAACAAACAATTGAAAGATGAAAGATAGAACGATCAAACCCAATTGCTGAATATAAACCACTGATAACATTCAAATCCTCATAATATTCCAGCAAAACAATAATAGTAATCCACAATGATGGAGAATCCCAATAAGAATTAGAGAAGATGGAGTTTTGGCTTCGTTCTTCGTTGGACTCTCTCCCAATGTGAAAACCCTAGTTACTATGATGAAAATACGTCAAAAGTTATTCAAGTGTACGTCTGACACCAGTCAGATATCGTTTAAAACAAATTACAACCCTTTTAATTAAAAACTAAAATAAAACAAATAAACAGCTTAAGCATCGCGCATGTTACAAGACGCCCTCCATATATGTTCTCACGGCGGTATGAGACTTGCAAAGAAGTCGGGATGTCCACCGCTCTTCGCTTCGGGCGCTGCGCCAAAGTTTAGTAGTAGTATCTTGCAAGCATGCCTGCTACTCATAGTCCTGTGGATTTCGGTTCGGTCTCTGCAATGTTCTTTCATTCTTTGCCGCTTTGTCCTGCTGCTCATTCCTTCCATGTTTGGTCTCCTTGCTCCATTATACCTTCATGCCATGCATATCCCCGCTTGTGCCTCGTCTTCACGCATCCATCAGCCTCGTGCCCTCCAATACCACTTGAGATGGGCATAATTCGCGTAAATTAATATCCAATAAGTAGGTATGAAACCCACTTATCAGAAGCTCCTAAACCTTATCTCTTGATTTTGAGCCAATCTTTAACTTGTTAATTAGCATGCAAATTTTTACATTCTAACACACTAATGTTGAACCAGTTTTATCATTCAACTTATTATTTGTTATGCATTCTTAAGATTCAACCCTAAATAAGGTTTTAACCTTAGCTTAACATTGTTCAAGCAAGGTATGTTGTAAGACCCCAACTTTTATGAATAAAGATGAATTTTCTATAATTATAATTTTTGAATATTATGGAATGAATTTGATATAATGTTATAGTTGTGGGTAATATATATAAATTTTTCAAAGTACGCAAGTTGTTATATAATATTCGATTGGTCGGGGAATATTCGTACGAAGGCACAATCATTGGTGGACCCCACAACGGAATTATTGTCGGATTGAGAAAACGACCAAAATATTTTATGAAAATAACGGCGGAAGTTTTATCGTTAATGTTGAAACACCCTTGTTAAAGTACAGAATACTGTGGTTGCATAGTAGTAGCACTGCGGTATTGATTATTGATGCTTACGTGAGAAGTCACTCAGTTTTGTTAAATTATTGCTTCAGTAATTGTTGCATAGTATCTCACGTTAATTGATTCAATTATTGTCGATATTTTACATATTATTAAATTAATAATTGAGATGATGGGTTATTAATATTATTATTTGCAATATTAACGATGTCTAGAAGTTACGCCAAGAGAGGTTTGGTCACCTAATTACTACTATGATAGGGAGAAATCCTTATTAAAAAGCCCCTCTTTTCTAGAACGAATTCGGTCGATTAATAGTGTGAATTATAATAATGATGATGAAGTTTTGTTTTATTAGTATTATTAATATAATAAAATGTAATTTTTTTTATATAAAATGTAATACTTTTATAAAGTTATTCATTTTATTAGACTATAAATAGAATATATTATATTCTATTATGAATAGTGTTTTGCATAGTAAAATCTTTTTTTTATATAAAATGTAATACTTTTATAAAGTTATTCATTTTATTAGACTATAAATAGAATATATTATATTTTATTATGCATCTTTTGCTTTTGCATCTTCGCATGCATAGTGTTTCAGATAGTAAAATCTTTTTATATAAAAATGTAATACTTTTATAAAGTTATTCATTTTATTAGATTATAAATAGAATATATTATATTTTATTTAAAAGATTTTGTTTTATTAGAATATTTTATAGTAAACTAATGGAATGGATCCGCTTAAAATTAAATCAATCTAGACCGTTCAGGAATTAGTTACTATTCAGTCAATTCTCCTATAAATAGAAGCTCATTCCTTCATTATTTTTTACAAATTCACTAAAACTCTAGGGAGAGAAACTATAAAGAGAAAGAAGAAAAGTATTCTGCTACTTCACTACTCCTATATCTAGTTTCTTATAAGGTAAGGGATATTATTTGTTGTACTCGTAAGGGGTATTATTTCTTTCGTATTCATGAAGAGAACTTCTGTTATTCCATTTTTTTTATTCTGTTGGAATAACCTGTATACCTACCCTATACTTGGAGAAATTCTTCTGTTATTCCATTCTTTATCATTATGTTGGAATAACTTGTCTATGCGAAGTACCGCATACATGGTGAAATTCTTCTATTATTCCACTATTTATTATTCTTTTGAATATACCGTCATGCATGCGCTTACGCATGACACCGGTTCCATTATTTATTATTCGTTGGAACATCCCGCTTGCGGCAAATTTCACCGACTTGGTTCCGTTATTTATTATTCTATTGGAATATCTTGTCTGTGCATTTATGCATGACCTGGTTCCGTTATTTATTATTCTGTTGGAATAACCTGTCTGTGCGGTCTATCGCATGCCTGGTGATTTCTTTTGTTATTCCATTCTTTATTATACTCAGTTAGTTAAAGTTTGGACTTCTATACTCCATGAAATTAGTGGAATATCATTGATATTTGCGCTTCATCCAGTATCTTTTCATGGAAATATTCTTCTGAGAATTCTTGAATTTTACTCTACAAAGAAGTATCATGTTGACAGTTTGGACATTATTGGTTCCTGGATAAATTAATTCTTGAACTTGTTTTATTGAATTCTTATATCATTGTCATCATCCTCATGTTTATATTATGTTGAAAGTCATATGTGGCATGTAGTGCATAGATGGACTTGGTATGTTTATGACTAGGGATTAATCGGTATAATCATGACCGTAATGTTACAAATGAATATCCTTGGCGGTATAATCATGACCGTAATGTTACTAATGAATATCATCATCAGAAAGTGTGGATGATGTGGATTATTTATTGAAATGAGTCTCAAATGATAAAAATGATGAAAACCTTTTAAATCATAAAAGATAGTAGATTTTATTCTCTACTTGACTCTTCTAATGGATTGCTTGTTCATTGCAGGTTAAACTTGATGTCTATTGTATTTTATCGGTTTAAACCGTTGAAGACTAACGATAATTTATTCGCATTATATTGGTCATAATATTTTTATCGGGACCCTTTCCTTCACCGTTCTCTTCACGAAATTAGAATATAGTTTGGACGAGCCTCAGAACCGGATTGACATCCAGATGATAGCATTAGTAGTCCTCACTATTCGTTAAATAGTGTGATAATAAATGTATTGAGGACCTGAATTTGAGTTTTGTATCTTTGCCTATGAGGACTCCATTGAGAGTGGATATTGTCTAGAAGGCAATATTCTTGTTTAAACTCTCAGTTTATGTTTTGTCGTATTTTACACGATAGTTGTATAATTAAGTGGTATTTGATTTATGTACCATGTATTTGGCGACTCAAGATGGGTGATGTATACCAATTTTGGGGGCGTCACAGTTGGTTTTAATGCTTAGGGATATGATCCCTGGCTGAGATGTGAGACAAGAACTAGGAGGGGAGAGATGGGGAATTCCTTCACTAGTATGACCTACCTAAGTTTATTTGGTATTTAATTGGTCGGTCAGAGTATAGGGATAATATGTGATTTGTTAATTAACTCTTGTTTTGTGGCAGTATTTGAAAATGGCATCTGAAAATGTTGAGGTAAGCAATGAGCACCTGAGACCGTTGAGTCACCGCTGATCAATAGCCAGAATAATGTGCAACAGGAAGGCTATAATCCTCCTTTAAACAACAACACTGATCAAATGACGAACGACGGTACGTTTAGGAGCTTTTTAGAATTCATGTAACACCAAATGAGAGAGACTCCTGTTCATAATGTAGATGGAAACAATGGCAACCCACGGTTGGTCAAGCAGTTCAAGAAGCTGGGACCACCGGAGTTTTTAGGAAAGCCAAACCCACTTAAGGCAGAGATGTGGATTAAGCAGATCACCAAGATATTTGATGTCTTGGAATGCTCAGAGGAGCAAAAAGTTCCATTCGCCACCTTTATGTTGCGTGAAGAAGCAGATCATTGGTGGGAATCTGTAAAATGTACCCAGCCTGACGCACTCAAGATGTCTTGGGAGAAATTTCAAGAATTATTCAACGACAAGTACTTTCCTGAAAGTATTCGTCACATGAAGGAGGTGGAAAGCTGGAGCAAAAAAATATGACCGTGTCGCAGTACAAGGCTAAGTTTGCAGAATTATCCCGGTTTGCATCCCATTTGGTCGATAATGAGGAGCGAATGACGCAAATATTTCTGCGAGGTTTAAAACCCGATATACATCAATACCTTATTTCTCACAAACTTTGTTTATATTCAGATGTTGTGAATAGGGCTCAGTTATTGGCGATAATGAGTCAACACAAGCAAAAGGCAACAACCAACAACACGATAATAATTGTACTGGTGGCAACAGCCATCGGAACAATGATAACCATCGTGGGGGAAATTATCATGCCAAGAATGGTAACCACTTCGGTGGTAATCATGGCCAAGATAATAGAAGTGGAAATTTCAAGAAGAGAATGTTCAATAATGATGGAAAGACAAAGCAAGACAAAGACCCGTTTCAAAGGAAGAAGAACGACCACCGGTCGTATGTTTCAAATGCGACAGAGGGACACATCCGTCAGTCCAAACTGTGCATTTATGAATCCAAAGCGTGTTTCAATTACGAAAGAGAATGTCACCTAGCTCGATTTTTTGTCGTAGTGTAGTGAAGTCAAGTCCATTTGGGATGGTGATTTAAAAGGATGTCCTGCATAAGTCAAAGTCGGTAGTTTAAGTGAGAGTGTTTGTCGAGGAACCCGAACGAAGTTGTCACGTAAGTTAATCATAAACGCTTTAGGAAGTCTATACCTTATTTGATCTGGTTCTACCCACTCTTGTATTTCACCTAGTTGTGTTCAATGTTTGAACTTGGCTATTGAGAAATTAGACTTTGACTTATCTGTTAAAACTTTGTTAGGAGAAACCTTCGTTACATCCGTTATTTATAAATCTTGTTTGATTCAAATCGACACTTTCACGTTACCTGTCAATCGTATCTCTTTGAAAATACTTGCCTTTGATGTGATTTTTGGAATCGACTGGTTAACTACTCATCATGCTTTTCGTAAGGTTGTTAGCTTTTATATTTCTAACCAACCTGTTATGAGAATTCAAGCAAACAAACCACTAAAATCAATTACTGTTATATCAAGCCATAAGTAAAGAGCCCCGATCCTTTCGTTGTTGACTTCCTTGTGTAGAATGCACCGAAGCCAGACCATCCGTAGGGGACATCGTGAATAACGGTGGCAAGTTGATAGTTATCAATGTGACGTGCTATCCAAGTCTTGGATGAGGGTCACAGTTTTGAATGATATTTCTATCATTAATAAATTTCTTGACGTATTTCTGAAGACTTCTTGGCCTACCCCTGAGCGTGAAATCGAATTTTGTACTGACCCCAGCACAAAACCCCATTTCTAAAACCCTTAAATATTTCTTCAAATAAAACAAATGTAACATACGCCAAAGACGTTGACTCGAGCTATTAAAGATTACGATCGTACCATTCAATACCATCGTGGAAAAGCGAATGTGGTAACTGACGCATTGAGTAGAAGATCGTATGCGTTTATGAGTGTGAATATACGAACCTACGTGAAGATAACGAATATATGAGTAGAATCGACTTTAATCGATAAAGTTAAAGCCGCTCAAACTATACACCCGAAGCTGATGAATGTGAAAAAGAAGGTTCAAGAGGGCGTTATTCTAGAAGCAAGAATTGATGAAGAGAGGAAATGTCAACCCTCGATTTAATTGGTCCATTTGAAATCCTTGATTAAGTAAGAACTGTGGCTTATAGACTGCTTTTACCGCCACGTATGTCGCGTGTTCATAACATTTTAACGATCGATGTTACGTAAATATGTGGACGAATTCGAATCACATTATTAATTTAGAACCGCATTTAGATAGCGGATAATTTAACATATGAAGATGTACCTGTTAAAATCTTGGATAAGAAAGATCATATTCGACACTCAAAGGTTATACCTCAAGAGTTAGAATCTAACGAGGTATCCTCATCTATCCGACATACCAGGTACGTACGTAAATTTCGAGGGCGAAATTTCATAAGGAGGGGAGATTGTAAAATCCCAAATTTTATGAATAAAGATTTAAATTTCTCAAAATATATTTTTGAATATTATGGTGTGAATTTGAGATAATGTTATAGTTGTGGGTAGTATTTATAAATTTTGCAAAGTATGCAAGTTGTTATATAATATTCGATTGGCTCTGGAAATATTCGTTTTAACGAGGGAATATTAAAGACGATGGCACAATCATTAGCGGACCTATTAACGGAATTATTCCGGATTGAGAAAGCGACAAAATATTTTTATGAAATTAATTGCGGAAGTTTTATCGTTAATTGTTGAAACACCCGGTGTTAAAAGTACAGAATACGCTGGTTGTGGTTGTATAGTAGCATACTAAGATTGATCATTCGATGCTTACGTGAGAAGTCACTCAGTTTTGTTCAATTATTGCTTCAAAGAATTGTTGTATAGTATCTCACATTAATTGATTCAATTATTGTCGATATTTTATATATTATTAAATCAATAATTGGGACGACGAAGTTATTAATATTATTATTTGCAATATTAACGATGTCAGAAGTTACGCCAAGGAGAGGTTTGGTCACCTAATCATTGCGTGCAATAGGGAGAAATCCTTATTGAAAAGCCCCTCTTTCCGGGAACGACACTCGGTCGATTAATAGTGTGAATTATAATAATGATGATGAAGTTTTGTTTTATTAGTATTATTAATGTAATAAAATGAAAATCTTTTTTATGTAAAATGTAATACTTTTATAAAGTTATTCGTTTTATTAAACTATAAATAGAATATATTATATTATATTATGCATAGTGTTTTGTATAGTAAAATCTTTTTATATAAAAATGTAATACTTTTATAAAGTTATTTATTTTATTAGATTATAAATAGAATATATTTTATTTTATTTAAAAGATTTTGTTTTATTAGAATATTTTATAGTAAAACCAATCTAGATCGTCTGCTTAATAAAGAAATCAATCTCGGGACCGATTCAGAATTAGTTACTATTCACCATTCTCCTATAAATAAGCTCATTCCTTCATTATTTCTTAATTTCTTTGAAATTCTAGAGAGGAAAAACTATAGAGAAAGAAGAAAAGTATTCTGCTACTTCACTACTCCTATATCCGATTTGTTCTAAGGTAAGGGTTATTATTTGTTGTACTCGTAAGGGTATTATTTCTTTCAGATTCATGAAGAGAGCTTCATTATTCCATTCTTTATTATTATGTTGGAATAACTCGCATACATAAGTATCGCATACATGATGAAATTCTTTAGTTATTCCATTCTTTATTATTATGTTGAATAACTCGTCATGCTAACCGCATACATGGTGAAATTCTTCTGTTATTCCATTCTTTATCATTATGTTGGAATAACATGTCTATGTGAAGTAACGCATACATGGTGAAATTATTTAGTTATTACATTCTTTATTATTATGTTGAATAACTCGCCTACGCAAGTACCGCATACATGGTGAAATTTCTTCATTATTCCATTCTTTATTATTCATTTGGAACATCCCCGGGTTGCGTGCAAATTTTGCCTCGACCGGTTCCGTTATTTATTATTCTGTTGGAATATCCCGCTCTGCGTGCTTTTACGCTCGATTCGGTTCCGTTATTTATTATTCATTGGAACATCTTGTCGGTGTGAATTTTGGACGACGGTTGGTTCCGTTATTTATTATTCTCGTTGGAATATCCGTCATGCGTGCGTTACGCATGACTGGTTCCGTTATTTATTATTCGATGGAACATCCCGTGCGTATGTAATTTCGCTGACACGGGTTCTCATATGTATTATTATGTTGGAATATCCTGTCTGTGCATTTATGTATGACCTGGTTCCGTTATTTATTATTCTGTTAGAATAACATGTCTGTGCGATCTACCGCATGCCTGGTGATTTCTTTTGTTATTCCATTATTTATTATACTCAGTTGGTTAAAGTTTGGACTTCTATACTCCATGAAATTAGTGAAATATCCTTGATATTTGTGCGTCATCCAATATCTTTTCATGGAAATATTCTTCTGAGCATTCTTGAATTTTACTCTACAAAGAAGTATCATGTTGACAGTTTGGACATTATTGGTTCCTGGATAAATTAATTCTTGAACTTGTTTTATTGAATTCTTATATCATTGTCATCATCCTCATGTTTATATTATGTTGAAAGTCATATGTGACTCAGAAGTGCATAGATGGACTTAGTATGATTATGACCGAGGATTAACTCCAGATAATCATAACCGTAATGTTACAAATGATGTGGTAAAAGTTCTCATTGGCCCGTAGTGCATTGATGGACAGTTGTTGGCATAATCATGACCATTGATGAATACACGAATATCCTTGTCCCGTAGTTCATAGATAATTTGTGGTCGTGATACTAATGAATATCCTCTTGGTCAGAAAAGGTGGATGATGTGGATTATTTATCGAAATGAGTCTCAATGATAAAAATGATGAAAAACCTTTTTAAATCATAAAAGATAGTAGATTTTATTCTCTACTTGACTCTTCTAATGGATTGCTTGTTCCACTGCAGTTAAACTTGATGTCTATTGTATTTTATCAGTTTAACAATGTTGAAGACTAATGATAATTTATTCTGCATTATCTTGGTCATAATATTTCTTACTAGGCTAGTTGAGCTCACCCTTTCCTTCACTGTTCTCTTCAGGAAATGAGAATATAGCTGGGACGAGTCGGGGAACCGATTGACAGTCCAGATGAAAGCATTAGTAGTCCTCACTATTTTGTTAAATAGTGTGATAATAAATGTAATGAGGACTGAATTTTAGTTTGTATACTGTCTATGAGGACTCCATTGAGAGTGGATATTGTTTAGAAGGAAATATTCTTGCTTAAACTCTCAGTTTATGTTTTGTCGCATTTTACACGACAGTTGTATAATTAAGTTGTATTTGATTAATGTACCATGTATTTGGCGACTCAAGATGGGTGATGTATACCAATTTTGGGTTTAATTACAGCGGAACAAAACAATCCATTAGAAGAGTCAAATAGAGAATAAAATCTACTATCTTCTATAATTTAAAAGGTTTTTCATCACTTTTATCGCTGGGACTCAGCTTAATAAATAATCCACATCATCCCTGCACTACGGCCAAAGAATTTCATTAGTATCACGACCATAAATTATCCATGCACTACGGGCCAAGGATATTCGTGTATTCATCAATGGTTATGATCATGCCAACAACCTGCTCATCAATGCACTACGGCCAACGAGGACTTTTACCACATCATTTGTAACATTACTGGCCATGACTATACCGAAAAATCCTTCGTCATAATCATACCAAGTCCATCTATGCACCACAAAGCCATGATGACTTTCAACATAATATAAACATGAGGATGATGACAATGATATAAGAATTTAATAAAACAAGTTCAAGAATTAATTTAGCCAGAACTAATAACGCCCAAATTGTCAACATGATACTTTCAGAGAGTAAAATTCAAGAATGCTCGTAAGAAAATTTTCATGAAAAGATATCGATGAAGCGCAAATATCAAGAATATTCCACTAATTTCATGGAGTATAGAAGTCAAAACTTTAACCAATCGAGTATAATAAAGAATGGAATAACAAAAGAAATCACCAGCATACGATAATCGCATGCACATGTTATTCCAATGTAATAATAAATAACGGAACCAGTCATGCAGAATGCATGCATGTGATATTCCAAATGTATTAATAAATAACGGAACCTGTGTCAAAGTAAATTGCACCCATGTGATGTTCCAATGTAATAATAAATAACGGAACTGTGTCACGCAGAAATGCACGTATGTGATGTTCCAACTTAATAATAAAGAATGGAATAATGTAAGAATTTCACCATGTATGCAAGATTGCAGATGACAGACAAAGTTATTCCAACATAATAATAAAGAATGGAATAATGTAAGAATTTCACCATGTATGCGGTATCAGATAGACATGTTATTCCAACATAATAATAAAGAATGGAATAACAGAAGAATTTCACAAACTATAGGGTAGCCCGCGTATACAGGTTATTCCAACAGAATAATAAAGAATGGAATAATAGAAGTTCTCTTCATTAATACAAAAGAAATAATACCCCTTACGGATACAACAAATAATATCTTGTACCTTAGAACAAATTGGATATAGGAGTAGTGAAGTAGCAGAATACTATTCTTCTTTCTCTCTATAGTTTCTCTCTTTAGAGTTTCAGTGAATTCGTAAGAAATAATGAAGGAATGAACTTCTATTTATAGGAGAATGGACTAAATAAGAATTCAATTCATGAACGGTCCAGTATTGATTTACTTTTAACAGACTATCAGCATTGGTTTACTATAAAATATTCTAATAAAACAAAATCTTTTAAATAAAATATAATATATTCTATTTATAATCTAATAAAACTAATAACTTTATAAAAGTATTCTGCTTTATATAAAAAGATTTTACTATGCAAACACTATGCATACACTATGCATAATAAAATATAATATATTCTATTTATAGTCTAATAAAACGTAATAACTTTATAAAAGTATTTTGTTTTATATAAAAAGATTTTACTATGCAAAAACACTATGCATAATAGAATATAATATATTCTATTTATAGTCTAATAAATATGAAGAACTTTATAAAAGTATTCTGTTTTTACATAAAAAGCTTTTACGCTTTTATTACATTAATAATACTAATAAAACAAAACTTCATCATCATTATTATAATTCACACTATTAATCTAACTGTGTCGTTCCTGTGAAAGATGGGGCTTTCCAATAAGGATTTCTTCCTATTGGCGTGCAATTAGGTGACCAAACCTCTCCTTGGTAGAACTTCTAGACATCGTTAATATTGCCAATAATAATATTAATAACTCTGTCATCTCAATTATTTTTAATAATATAAAAAAAATATCGACAATAATTGAATCAAATAACGTGAGATACTATGCAATAATTACTGAAGCAATAATTGAACAAAACTGAGTGACTTCTCAACTAAGCATCAATAATCAATACCGTGTGCTATTATGCAACCACGCGTATTCCTGTACTTTTAACACTGGGTGTTTCAACAGTTAACGGTAAAACTTCCGCCATTATTTTCATAAAATATTTTTGTCATTTTCTCAATCGATAATAATTCCGTTGGGTCCACTAATGATGTGTCATTGCATTTAATATTCCCCGATAAAATTAATATTCCCCGACCAATCAATATTATATAACAACTCAATGTATTTTGAAAAATTTATAAATATTACCCACAACTATAACATTATATCAAATCCACACCATAATATTCAAAAAAAAATATTTTTAGAAATTTAAATCTTTATTCATAAACTTTGGGGTCTCACAATCTTCCCTCCTTATGAAATTTCACCCTCGAAATTTACGTATATACCTGATATGCAGAAGAGGTGTGGATACCTTAACTTCATTTCATATTCCAACTCTTGAGGTATATCCTTGAATACCTTTATCATCGAAAACATTACACATTGCATACGTGCATGCCCGATGTCCTTCGATTGCCTCTGAATGCACATCAGTCCCTAAAATAGCCATTTTAGGCCTTGATACCGACCTCAAATATCAAAATATAAAGAAAGAAAGTTATAGGTCTACTTGTTATCTTTTCGAATCATCCTGAATAACCTCAATCGGAGTTCGTATGAAAACGTTATGCCCAATTTACTAAAGGATGTCCGGACAGATATTGGCTTAACCCTTGACCAGCGCCTAGGCGCCCAAATTTGGCCTTGGGCAAGCGCCTAGGCTCCCAAGAACAGAATCTAAGCGCCGAGCCTAGCGCCTAGGCGCTCGACCCTTGACACTTAGCTCCAATTTTCCATATTTTGCAACTTTTGACGCACATACTTCAAATATTCATAACTTCTTCATCCGTTATCAGAATTAGTCCATTTTTGAGGCTACGGAAAGCTTGTAACATGCTCTATAAAACCCCCATGATTTCATAATTTTTCAGATTCATTAATTATTCCGAAATTTGGCTCTAAAGTCCCCCAAGACTAAGTGTTTACTAATAACGATACGTGAAAAACGTTATGAACACGCGACATACTTGGCGGTAAAATGAATCTATAGGCCACAGTTCCTAATCGATCAAGGATTTCAAATGGGCCAATTTAATCGATGGTTAAGATAACGCCTTCTTGAACCTTCTTCTTCATATTCATCAGATTCGGGTGTGTAGCTTGAG
The DNA here is from genome assembly GCA_020205605.1 of Panax ginseng. Taxonomy (NCBI): domain Eukaryota; kingdom Viridiplantae; phylum Streptophyta; class Magnoliopsida; order Apiales; family Araliaceae; genus Panax; species Panax ginseng. The sequence goes on from CM035128.1 coordinate 156,259,492, forward strand.
CGGCTTTAACTTTATCGATTAAAGTCGATTCTACTCGAATATTTGTTATCTTCACGTGGGTCCCTAGAGTCTTTAACTCTATCTTCATCATTTGTAAGTTATACGAAATGGATTTTTATGTTAACAACATCGTACTCGTAAACGCATACGATCTTCAACTCAACACGTTAGCTACCACGTTCGCTCTTCCACGATGATATTGAATGGTACGATCGTAATCTTCAACAGCTTGAGCCAATGTCCTTGGCGCATGATACGTTTGTTTTGGTTGAAGAATATTTAAGGGTTTTAGAAATGGGTTTTGTACTGGGGTCAATACAAAATTCGATTTCACGCTCTAGGGTAGGCTAAGAAGTCTTCAAGAATACGTCAAGAAATTTATTAACAATAGAAATATCATTCAAAACTGTGACTCTCATCCATGACTTGGATAGTACGTCACATTGATACCTATCAACTTGCCATCGTCATTCACGACGTCGCCTACAAAAAGTTTGGCTTCAGTGCATTCCACACAAGGAAGTCAACAACGAAAGGATCGGGGCTCTTTACTTATGGCTTGATATGACAATGATTGACTTTAGTGGTTTAGTTGCTTGAATTCGCATAACAGGTTGGTTAGAAATATGAAAGCTAACAGCCTTACTAAAAGCATGATGAGTAGTTAACCAATCGATTTCTAAAATCACATCAAAGGTAGGTATTTTCAAAGAGATAAGATCGACAGGTAACGTGAAAGTGTCGATTTGAACCAAACAAGATTTATAAACAGTGGAGGTAACGAAGGTTTCTCCCAACAGAGTTTCAACAGATAAATCAAAATCTAATTTCTCCAGAGTCAAATTTAAACATTGAACGCAAGCAAGAGAAATAAAATAATGGGTAGAACCGGTATCTAATAAGGCATAGACTTCGCAAGAGTTTATAATTAACTTACCCATAATAACTTCGTTCCGGTTTCTCAACAAACGCTCTTACTTAAACTATCGGATTTGGCTTTGCTATAGAGTACATTCCACCCTTAATTACTTCATCACATTCATGATCCATGATTCGAATAATTACTCTCCGATCCATATCGAATTGGGGTTGACCGCTCTGTACAGGGTAATTCTGAATTTGATGTTGGATTCTCCCAATTGTTGTCCAAAAAGCAAAATCCATTTCATCTATTTTGACTTTATTGGATCGGACGTCTTTTTCAACAATATCAACGCTGTCGTATGCTTTTTACCCACGCATCATCTATTCTCCTTCGTTCGCTTATTTTCGCTTTCATCGTAACTTTGATCATAGCATTCTCAGATTCCAGCTCTAATATCTTATACTCTGCCAAAGATTGCTTCTGTTCAAGTATCGCACATCGGGTAACACAATTTTGAATTGTTGCATCTCTTTGCTCTATGACCGCCTGCCGTTCTTCAGCCTACTCTTCTAACTCATGAATACGATTTTGTAATTATAAATTTTGATCATAAAATTCTTCTAATAAATTCTCCTCAGGTTCCTCTTCTTCCTCACTCTCAGCTGCTACCTCTACAACTAGCTCGGGTGCAACTATTAGTTCTTCACACACCACGTAGATATCTCTAATTTCTTCTTCGTCTGACATCATATTAACCTGGTTAGTGATTAAAGGTGTCTCAACGATCTCATGTTCTTCATTGCTTATCTCAACATTTTCGGATGCCATTTGCAAATACCGCCACAAAACAAGGGTTAATTAACATATCACATATTATCCCTATACTCTGACCAACCAATTAAATACAAAATAAACTTAGGTAGGTCATACTAGCGAAGAAATTCTCCGTCTCTCCCCTCCTAGTTCTTACCTCACATGTCAGTCAGGGATCATATCCCTAAGCTTTGATACCAACTGTGACGCCCCCAAAATAGGTATACATCACCCATCTTGAGTCGCCAAATACATGGTACAAAATTCAAATACAACTTAATTATATAATACCGTAAAAAAATACGACAAAACATATGCTATGAGTTTTAATACAAATATTGTCATCTAGACAATATTCACACTCAATTGATTCCTCATTACATTTATTATCACACTATTTAACATAATAGTGAGGACTACTAATGCTATTATCTGGACCGTCACTCCGTTCCCCGACTCGTCCCAGCTATATTCTCATTTCCTGAAGAGAACAATGAAAGAAAGGGTGAGCTCCACTAGCCCAGTAAGAAATATTATGACTAAGATAATGCAGAATAAATTATCATTAGTCTTCAACAATGTTAAACTGATAAATTACAATAGACATCAAGTTTAACTGCAGCGAAACAAAACAATCCATTAGAAGAGTCAAATAGGGAATAAAATCTACTATCTTCTATGATTTAAAAGGTTTTTCATCACTTTTATCGCTGGGACTCAGCTTAATAAATAATCCACATCATCCTTGCACTACGACCAAGGATATTCATTAGTATCACGACCACAAATTATCCATGCACTACGGGCCAAGGATATTCGTGTATTCATCAATTGTCATGATCATGCCAACAACTGTCCATCAATGCACTACGGGCCAATGAGGATTTTTACCACATCATTTGTAACATTATGGTCATGATTATACCAAAAAAACCCTGGTCATAATCATACCAAGTCCATCTATGCACTACAGGCCACAGATGACTTTCAACATAATATAAACATAAGGATGATGACAGTGATATAAGAATTCAATAAAAACAAGTTCAAGAATTAATTTATCCAGGAACTAATAACATCTAAATTGTCAACATGATACTTCTTTGTAGAGTAAAATTCAAGAATGCTCAGAAGAAATTTTTCATGAAAAGATACTGGATGAAGCGCAAATATCAAGAATATTCCACTAATTTCATGGAGTATAGAAGTCAAAACCTTAACCAATTGAGTATAATAAGGAATGGAATAATAAAAGAAATCACCAGGCATGCGATAGACCGCACAGACAGGTTATTCCAACAGAATAATAAATAACGGAACCAGTCATTCAGAATGCACGTATGTGATATTCCAATAGAATAATAAATAATGAAACCGAGTCAAAGTAAATTTAATGCAAGCGGGATGTTCGAATGTAATAATAAATAATGAGAACCGGTCAGTCATGTAAGAACGCACGCATGTGATGTTCCAAATGTAATAATAAAGAATGGAATAAGAAGAAGAATTTCACCATGTATGCGCAGACTTCGATAGACAAAAGTTATTTCAACATAATAATAAAGAATGGAATAATGAAGAATTTCACCATGTATGTGGTACTTCGCATAGACAGGTTATTCCAACATAATAATAAAGAATGGAATAACAGAAGTTCTCTTCATGAATACAAAAGAAATAATACCCCTTACGGATACAACAAATAATATCCCTTACCTTAGAACAAACTGGATATAGAAGTAGTGAAGTAGCAGAATACTTTTCTTCTATCTCTCTATAGTTTCTCTCTCTAGAGTTTCAGTGATTCGTAAGAAATAATGAAGAAATAAGCTTCTATTTATAGGAGAATGGACTGAATAGTAACTAATTCCTGAACGGTCCAGATTGATTTACTTTTAAATGGACGGTCCAGATTGGTTTACTATAAAATATTCTAATAAAAAAAATCTTTTAAATAAAATATAATATATTCTATTTATAATCTAATAAAATGAATAACTTTATAAAAGTATTCTGTTTTTTATAAAACAATTTTACTATGCAGGCACTATGCAAATACTATGCATAATAAAATAGAATATATTTTATTTATAGTCTAATAAAACGAATAACTTTATAAAAGTATTTTGTTTTTATATAAAAAGATTTTACTATGCAAAACACTATACATAATAAAATATAATATATTCTATTTATAGTCTAATAAAACGAATAACTTTATAAAAGTATTTTGTTTTATATAAAAAGCTTTTCTGTTTTATTACATTAATAATACTAATAAAACAAAACTTCATCATCATTATTATAATTCACACTATTTATTGACCAGGTCGTTCCCAGGAAAGAGGGGGCTTTCCAATAAATATTTCTACCTATTGGCGCGCAATTAGGTGACCAATCCTCTCCTTGGCAGAACTTCTAGACATCGTTAATATTGCTAATATTAATATTAATAACTCTGTCATCTCAATTATTTTTAATAATATAAAAAAAATATCGACAATAATTGAATCAAATAACGTGAGATACTATGCAACAATTACTGAAGCAATAATTGAACAAAATTGAGTGACTTCTCACGTAAGCATCAATAATCAATACCGTGTGCAACTATACAACCACGCGTATTCCTGTACTTTTAACATAGGGTGTTTCAACAGTTAACGGTAAAACTTCCGCCGTTAATTTCATAAAAAATATTTTTGTTGTTTTCTCAATCCGACAATAATTCCGTTGTGGGGTCCACCAATGATTGTGCCGTCATACGAATATTCCCTGATAAAATGAATATTTCCCGACCAATCGAATATTATATAACAACTTGCGTACTTTGCAAAATTTATAAATATTACCCACAACTATAACATTATATCAAATCCATACCATAATATTCAAAAAAAATATTTCGAGAAATTTAAATCTTTATTCATAAACTTTGGGGTCTCACAATAATGTGACACCCCCAAAATAGGTATACATCACCCATCTTGAGTCACCAGAAAATATACTACTGAACTTCATTTATACAACTATTGTGTAAAATACGACGACAGGTATACTGTGAGTTTTAATACAAATGTATGTAACTCTCATGGTGCCTCGACCACAACCTTACAATGGTACTTTACATAAAAGTACAGTCAAAAACTGTTTTAGAAATTAAAATCTTTGGGAAGTGCTCAAAGAAACCTTTGTACATAGGAAGCCATGAATCTAAGTTATGATCGATATCATATATCCAGATAATTATCCTTGGTTGACCCAATAGACTCCAAAGAAAAACGAGAAGATTACTATCATGTTCCTTCCAATGGTGAGTCTTCTCTTGATATATAACTATCTCCACTGTCTGCAATTGAACATTATGTTTCAACCAAACTCCAAGATCATATTGGTAGTGCTCGTAGATATACTCAAAGAAGTGGATGTGCACAACCCTCGTCTTATGGTAACATGAGGTTGTATGTCATTAGACATCTTATGCGATAAAGTGGCAAAAACACCTTCCAAAGTTGGGTTCACCTCACCCTATCTTGGTTCACCAAAATTAAATATCAAATGACGATACAATACGACACACTTATCTAAAGTTCTCAATAAAATTATTTACATACTATTTAGGGATAACCTCAATGACTCATGCATCACCGTTCTATTCCCTCATATTCCAGCTCAACCCAAACCTACACTCTTGTTATTCGAAAGGAATTGTGAAGCAAAAGGGTGAGCACAACTACTTCAATAAAAAAATAGCATGACTAAAGATAATTAAATAATCAATAGCCTTCATCAAGAATAAATCGTAGATTTAGAACATATGGTAGATGATAAAACTTTTCAATCATAGTTTAAAGCAGAATCAAGCAATCCATTAAAGAGTCAAATAGACCATCGTGTCTATTATCTTCTCCATGTTAAAAGTCCACCAATAATGTTTTATCCTCAGTAACATCAATCAACAATTCATGTCCACAATTATATGAATAACTCATAATCATAATTGTGATTTCAATTTCTTTTCGCACCTGTGACGTAAGATAATTTACATCACCTATCTTCACCAAACATCAAAAAATCATGGTTATACCAAATCACAATTCCTCGGCCATAATCATACTAATAAATTCATCTTCAGACTATTACGACCAAAGATATACAAATCAGATAACTAATAATCAACAGTTCATCTTTTGCACCACAGCCAAAGACATACAATTGTAAAACCAATAATGTTGAGACTCAACTTAATAAGATCACGACCACTAATTATCCATGCACTACGGGCCAAGGATATTCAGTGTTTTCCATTCTGGTCATGATTATACCGAATAATCCCTGGTCATAATCATACCAAGTCCATCTATGCACTACGGGCCAAAGATGACTTTTACCACATCATTTATAACATTACGGTCATGATTATACCGAATAATCCCTGGTCATAATCATACCAAGTCCATATATACACTACTAAAAGCCATGTAGATGACTTTCAACACAACACAAGCATGAGAATGATGACAATGATATAAGCATTAATCAAACGAAAATAAGGATAAATATTAAAGACTTTAAATTTATCCAAATATTATCAATCACTTAATAAACTCATAATCTAATATTATTAATATTATAACAATATTTTAATCACTTCTTAAACTTATAAATAATTTATTTCAATTGTTTACACTTTACCAAATAATGCATTTAATCATTCAAAAATGCCATACTCATAAGATTTCATCACCAATGATCAAATCCTCATCAAAAATCAGATATACCCTATATAGGATTTCCAAACCATAAAATCCTATTTTCCAACTTTGTTTCTTCACATAACATATTTAACTCATTTACTCATAACTAGATCATTTTCATGAAAAATACCAAATCAGTCCCAAAAATATTTCTTTTCTGGGATTTAGCAGAATATAGTCCCATATTGAACATATATTTTTCTCGAAATTTTTAAAATTCATTTACTATTTTTCAAAAATTAATTTCTAATTAATTCCTTAAGAAATTAGCTACCTCAAGTTTAACTCCAAATATTCCCAAATCTTGGCAAGATCTTACACATGTTAATGTGACCTTCCGGTTTAAATTTCATGGTCATCGGAGTTATAGAACTCCGGTTATAGCGTTTTTCGTCGAAAAAACCTAAATATTGAAATGGTCATAACTTGCTCATTTTAAGTCGGAATGAGCTCATTTTTGGACAGGAGGTACTTTATACCATATATTTTTGTGTCCCAAAAGGCCGGAAGTTTTCTCACAAATTAAGTGGCCAACCAGCCCTTTTAAACTTCTGGGCGGTAGCCTTTTTTGGTGTTTTGCAGTTTTTGACTCCTTTGCTAAAATCAATCCACACGAAAATCTACAACACCTTTTCTAGTGATTCCACTTGGTTAAGTTAGAAAACTCATAGATCTAACTTTAGAACTTGACCACACTCAAAAATTCGAAATATAATAGGAGATATGGTCAATTGAATTTCATATTCCATTTTCACCAAAATTTGATTTTCAACCCTTTGTGATTTTTAAGAAACTTTCATGTTTTCACATAATAACCAACATAACTTATCATAATACTTACTAATACTACATATACCCATGATTTTCATCACTCTAATGCTTTTATTATGACTTTCATCATAATTCACGTAAATAGATCATTTCCACAATTTAATAAGGAATGAATACAAAGGTTCATTCACCATGCATGTGGTAATCCACATAGACAGATTATTCTAACGGAATAATAAAGAATGTAATAACTGAAGAGACAGGTTATTCTTAACAGAATAATAAAGAACAGAACCAGGTCAGGCGTAATTCACATCGATATGATATTTCAACAGAATAATAAATAATGGAACCAGGTCAGGCGTAAACACACAGACAGGATATTCTGACAGAATAATAAAGAATGGAATAATAGAAGAATTTGACCATGTATGCAGTACTTCGCATAGACAGGTTATTCCAACATAATAATAAAGAATAAAATAATAGAAGAATCTCACCATGTATAAGGTAGTCCGTGTATACAGGTTGTTCCAACAGAATAATAAAGAATGGAATAACAGAAGTTCTCTTCATGAATAGGAAAGAAATAATACCCCTTACCTTAGAACAAACTAGATATAGGAGTAGTGAAGTAGCAGAATACTTTTCTTCTTTCTCTCTATAGTTTATCTCTAGAGTTTCAAAGTGAATTCGTAAGAAATAATGAAGGAATGAGCTTTATTTATAGGAGAATCGAATTGAATAAGTAATTAATTCTGAGAACTGGTCCATTGATTTACTTTTAAAGCAGACGGTCCAGTATTGGTTTACTATAAAATATTCTAATAAAACAAAATCTTTTAAATAAAATATAATATATTCTATTTATAATCTAATAAAACTAATAACTTTATAAAAGTATTCTATTTTATATAAAAAGATTTAACTATGCAAACATTACGCAGCATTATGCAAATACTATGCATAATAAAATATAATATATTCTAATTATTGTCTAATAAAACAAATAACTTTATAAAAGTATTATGTTTTATATAAAAAGATTTTACTATGCAAAAACACTATGCATAATAGAATATAATATATTTTATTTATAGTCTAATAAAACGAATAACTTTATAAAAGTATTCATTTTTATATAAAAAGCTTTTTCGTTTTATTACATTAATAATACTAATAAAACAAAACTTCATCATCATTATTATAATTCACACTATTAATCGATTCGTGTCGTTCCTAGGAAAGAGGGGCTTTCAATAAGGATTTCTCCCTATCATGCCGCAATTAGGTGACAAAACCTCTCTTTCGCGTAACTTCTAGACATCATTAATATTGCAAATAATAATATTAATAACTTTGTTATCTCAATTATTGATTTAATAATATATAAAATATCGACAATAATTGAATCAAATCGACCGACTTCTCACGTAAGCATTAATAATCAATACAAGGTGCTACTATGTAACTAATGCCGTATTTTACCACCGATTATTTTATGACAACTTGCTTACTTTGAAAAATTTTCAAATGTCACCCTTAACTTTAAACTTTTATCAATTTAACTATTCACCAAAATAGAAAAATTGAATACTTTTATTTCATAAAATTCAGGGTCTCACAATCTCCCCTCCTTAGAAAATTTCGCCCTCAAAATTTACGTACGTACCTGGTATTTCGAAGAGATGAGAATACCTTGCTTTCTTTTCGGATTGTACCTTTCCGGTTATTTCCTCTGTATCATGATTTTCCCATAGCTCATCTCATGTGTTTCAGATATCATTCTAGAATATACTTCAAAACAAGGTTAATTGACATATCATAATTTGTTAACTTATCAAGTAAACAATTTTTGTTTAGGTAAGTAACACACTAGCGAAGTATATTACTCGTCTCTCCCCTCCTAGTTCTAGACTCATATCTCCGCCAGCGACCATATCCCTAAGCTCTGATACCAAATGTGACGCCCCCAAAATAGGTATATATCACCCATCTTGAATCGCCAGAAAATACACTACTGAACTTCATTTATACAACTGTCGTGAAAAATACAACGACAGGTATACTGTGAGTTTTAATACAAATGTATGTAATTCTCATGGTGCCTCGACCACAACCTTACAATGGTACTTTACATAAAAGTACAGTCAAAACTGCTTTTAGAAATTAAAATCTTTGGGAAGTGCTCAAGAAACCTTCGATATATATGAGGTCATGAATCTAAGTTATGATCGATATCATATGTCCAGAGAATCGGTAATAAATCAAAGATTTAGAACATATGGTAGATGATAAAATATCCACGAGCAATCCATTAAAGAGTCAAATAAATCTTCTCCATCATAATGTTTTATTGATACATATATTTTACATTCCACAAATGGTGCCAAATACAGGACTACTAAACAACTCTACCATGTCTAGAATCTTTGTGAGTTTTCATTCCATAATATCCCACGCAAATAAATCCCCATCATAATTATTGATACATTATTTTACAACAATGGTGAGGACTACTAAACAATTCTTCCTCACTCGCTATATTCTCGCCTCCCGAAGAAAAAATGGAACAAAAAGGAAAAGGGTGAGCTCGACTAGCCCAAGAAGAAGAATATTATGACTAAGATAATATACAACAAAATTATCGTTAGTCTTCAACAGGAAAAATATAATAGAATACAATAGACAACAAGTTTTAAATCAATATTCGCAATGAAATAATAATTCATTAGAAGAGTTAAGTAGAGAATGCAAACTACTATCTTCTATGTATGAATTTTAAAGTTCATCGCCTATTTTTATCCCCGTAACATCAATCAATATATATCCGAGATCAAATACTCATCCTCAGACTCATGTGCCAAGGACATTCACCGATTGGTCATGTTCATCTAAACACTGCTCATCTTTGCACCACGCCAAAGATATTCATCGAAATCATTCATCTTTGCACCACTACAGCCAAAGATATTCATCATAAATCATTCATCTTTGCACTACATGTGCCAAAGATATTCCATAATATCATCATTTAAGACCGAGGATGATGAAAATATTTTTAAAGAAACGAATCCAAAGGAAACAAAATGACAAGGATTAAGGATTAAGGATTCAGTACTTTTGTTTTATCCACGCCCAAAAATACCTCAAAAATAATCATAGTGGTGTAAAATTCAAGAATGATCAAAACATGGATACAATCAAAGCTAGTATCCATAATAGATATTTTGGACAAAAAGAAGAAATTTCATTTTTTGAATGAATTAGTGAATAGTGTCAGATACGTGAATAGTCAGATACGTGAATAAGAATCGACACCAAAAGATAGAAATTTCACAAAAAACATCTTCACGCTTCGTGAATAAGAATCGTGAATAAGAACTCATGAATAGTAACTCGTGAATAGAAAACTCATGAATAAGAAACCCCGACATGAAAAAGTTCCAAATTTGATAAAAAGTTCCAACCAATATTTCAAAGATAATGATATTGAAGAAATAATATCATTTGAGAAGAAAATAACATCCCTTACCGAAAAAGACAAGATTTCTAATAAACACCTGATATAAGGCTATGACTTGAACTTGCACCAGATAGCAATACTCAAAGTATACTCAAAATACTCACAAGAATACGCTTGATAATATAGAGAGAGAAAACTTCAGCTTCGTGTGATTTTCAATTCTAACCCAAGACCTATTTATAGAAATCGCTTGTAACACCAAAGCAGTAAAATTTAATATAATATTATTATTTATAATAATAATTCCTACGCACACCTTTTGAATCTCAATTTCAAAGAACTTGTCACATGTGTTAAATGAGGGAACCAAATGAAAAAAACATTTTTTAATATAAAATATTTTAAACTTCAAAAATCAATTATTTTGAGCTTCTAACTTCAATAATTCACAATAAATAGCCCTTTTGCGTAAAATTTGAATCTCATGAGTTTTTATAGGAAATTCAATTTCTACAACTTTGCGTAAGAAAGTTTTTCCAAATTCCAAAATGTAAATTGACCAAATCCACAAATGGGCGATTTTATGTGCTATAATCAAATTTCAAACCAATAAATGGGGTCCACCGACATGTTTAATATGTTTTAAACACATTTTTGGTAACAAAAATACTCCTCCTCCACATATACTCATATATCCCACATTCATCGTAAAAATATCATCGTTAATATATTATTAAAATAATATATTTAAATGAATTATTTTATCGTAAAAAGATAAAATATTAATTTTCAACAATTGTCACTATAAAAATTTTCTCCATCTATATCCACATAAAATCAATATTTTCCTCATCATATGAATCAATAATTAATTATTCACAAATAATATTACGTAATCACAATATCGACAACCTGTGCAGCTCCTCAGAAGCAGGGGCTTTCCAATAAGAATTTCTCTTCATCGGGCGCAATTAGGTGACCAAACCTCTCCTTAGATGTAACTTTCTAGACATTGCCAATAATGTTATCTAATAATATTATTCAGATAATATGAATTATTGTCTCGATAATGAAAAATATTGTGTAATGACAATTATCAAACAACAAGAATATAAAATATCAACGCAACAATTATTGAATCAATAAAATAAAATATCGAATAAAGAATTATCGTAACCATTATCGAGTAGTGCCTTCACGTAAGAATCAATAATTGGTGCAATACCGCAGTGCTCATCGCAATAACGCCAGACATCGTGTTTTAACCAACCGGGTATTCCAACAAAGGTAAACCAGAATAACTACGCTATTATTATTTTTAAACAACTTATTTTTGTCGCTTTCCTCCAATCGCTTTCCGTTATGGGGCCCACACATGGTCAAGCTCGCTTGGCGTCGCATTTAATATTTCTCGACAAGCATTTAATATTCCACGCACCAAACTAATATTCTCCTAACAATAATGAATATTATATCACCACTTGCTTATTTAAAATATTTCATGATTTTACCCATAACTAACCACATTAATCAAATCCACCCTTACTATTTCAAAATAATAAATAAAGGAAATTCCTTTTATTTAAAAAATTTTGTGGTCTTACAACCTCCCTCCTTATGAAATTTCGTCCTCGAAATTGACGACGATCGGTGTGTTTCAAAAGATGAAAATACCTCGCTTTCATTTTCGCTTCCAACTCCCGTGTTATTTCCTCAATAGCATGGTTTCTCCACAAAACTTTAACTTGTGGTATAACCTCAGACATAGGACATGTTCTTTCCTATCCAAGATCTTGACAGTACCTCCTCGACGTTAAGTCTTGGCTATCTTGTCTGGTTCTAACTCAATGACGTGGTTCGGTCGTCCATATATTTACGTAACATCGACACGTGAAAAATGTTATGAACACGCATCATACTTGGCGTGTAAAACGAGTCTATAGGCCACGCTTCCTATTCGATCGAGAATTTCAAATTGATTAATAAATCAAGGTTTGAGTTTTCCTCACCTCACCGATTCTCGCTTTTAAAATAACAACTTTCAGACCTCCTTCTTCAAATTCATCACCCGGTGTAGCTTGAACAACTTTAACTTTATCGATTAAAGTCGATTATACTCAGATATCATCACGTGGGTACCTAGAGTTTTCATTTCCATCTCTATTATTTGTAAATTATACTTAAATTAGTTTTGACAATATCGACTCAGATTTGTATACGATCTTCTACTCAACACGCCGCCTACCACGCTCGCTTTTCCAGGATGGCATGGTCGTAACATGTCTTTAAATGAGTCTCCTCTCGAGTTCTTCAAGCTCTTCCCACATTCTTTGCTCCATTCAATTTTGTATCTCTACGAGTCACCGTTAATGGAATAACGATTCGAGAATATCCTTCAACGAATCTCCGATAATAACCAACTAAGCCTGAAAGCTACATATTTCGATTACCGATTTAGGTTGTTCTCAATCGTGACTCACATCCCAATCTTGGATAAGACGTTACAATGACACCTATCGCTTTTACTATCGCATGAATATGGTGTCCCTACGAGAGAGTCTCCGCTTTTGCATTCCACAAAGGAAGTCACCAGATAGAGGCTCGTATCAACTTCTACAATTGGGTTTTTAACTCCTCAAGTTCAATAGAGCCATTCGATATGAGATTTTAGAAATGGGTTTTGTACCGGATTTAAAGTCGATACAAATTCAATATCACGCCTCGGGAGTAGGCCAAGAAATTCTTCAGAAATACGCCAGAAAAAAATCAATAACAACAGAATATTATTCAAATCGACGTGTCTTTATTCAAATCCATAACATGGACTAAGAAAGCTTGACATTCATTTTTCAATAAACAAATGGCTTTATAATTTAATATGAAAGAGTTTGACTTCAATGGTTTGGTTGTTTGAATTCAATAACAAAGTTGCTTAAGAATATGAAAACTAACAACCTTACGTAAAGCAATCAATTTTGGCATGATGAGTAGTTAACCTTAAAATCACATCAAAACAAATATCTCTATAGAAATAAGGTTAATGTGTAATGTGATAGTGCCAACCCGAATCAAGCAAGATTTCTAAACAACGGATGTAATAAAAGTTTCTCTTAACTGAGTCTCCACAGATAGTCAAAGTCTAATTTCTCCGTAGTCAAATTCAAACGTTGAGCGCAAAGCAAGAGAGATAAAAGAATGGGTAGAACCCAGATTCAGTAAGGTATAAACTTCGTAAGAATTTATAATTAACTAACCCGGTGCTAAACTCGTCGTTCCTCGATTTTGACTTGGCCACGACAAACGCTCTTCTAGAACCGCTGACTTTGACTTTTCTGGGACATCCTTTTGAGTCACCATCCCCGCTGGACTTGGTTTCGCTACCGTACACTCTCGAGCTATATGTCCTTCCTTTCCACAATTATAGCATACCTAGAACTGCTAGGCGCTTTGGACCGATATGTCCTCTTTTCCCAAGATTTATAAGATATACGACCGGTGGTCGTTTCTCTCCTCGAACCAGCCTTCGTCAAGGCCGACATCTTCACATGGTTATTGTTGAACCTTCTTCTTGAAATGTCCACTGAGTCACCTCTCCTATTATCATGGCCACGATTACCACCCGAGTGGTTACCGCCTTTGTCCGTATTCTTTTCTCCCCGCTGGTTATCATCGTTTTGATGACTGCTGTCACCGATATGACCCTGGTTGTCAGGGTCCCCGGTTGAATATACTCGTTATCACGCCTAATAATTGAGCCCTGCTTACAACATCCGAATATAAAGAAAATTTATGAGAGATAAGATATTGTCGAATCTCGGTTTTAGACCCTCGTAAACATACGCGCTATTCGCTCCTCATTTTCCACCAAATGAGGTGCAAACTCGATAACTCCGCGAACTTCGCCTCATCACCGAGACACCGCCATGTTATTCTCGCTTCCAGCCTAATAAACTCCACTTCTTCATATGATTTAATACTTTTGTGAAAGTATTTGTCATTAAATAGTTTTCAAACGTCTCCCAAGACATGCCGAAGCGCAAATGGATGGGTACGCTTCACGATTCCCACCAAGAGTCCGCATTTCGCCATTTTAACATAAAAGTGGCGAATGGAACCTTCGTTCTTTCCGCATCCCAAGACATCGAATATCTTGGTGATTTGTTTGACCCATGTTTCCACCATGATCGGATCAAAGCTTTCCTTAAATTTCGTGGTCCCAACTCTTTGAATCGCTTGCTTGGTCGGACAACCCGTGAATTGCTATCATTTCTCCTATGTTTTGAACACGAAGTCTCCTCGCTCGATTTTGCATGAATCGCAAAAAACTTCTAAACATCCTCGCTGCTTATCGTCTTCGCTTCGGTGGTGTTGTTTACAGGAGGTACATTGCCACAACTGATGCACGTTCTCCTCGCTGGTAAAAGACAGCATCTCCACGGCCTCATTCACTCCATCGTTAATATTCTCAACGACATTCTCAAACACCGCCATAAAACAAGGGTTAATTAAGGAAATCAATATATCACATAATATCCCTATATACTAACCAACTAACAAATAAGCTTAGTAGGACACACTAATAAGGATTTACTCTGCCTCTCCCCTCCTAGTTCTATTCCCCGATCTCCGCCAGAGATCATATCCCTAAGCTCGATACCAACCCGTGACGCCCCAAAATAGGTCCATTCCATCCAACCCATTCTCGGTCGCCAAATACATGGTACGTAAATAACTACAACTTTATTATTATGTCGTGTGAAATACGATAATACAACTGTGAGTTTAAATACGATATTGCCATCTCAGACAATATCCACACGCAAATAAATCTCCATCATAATTATTGATACATTATTTTACAACAATGGTGAGGACTACTAAACAACTCTCCCTAGAACTTTCATTCCATACCCCGACTGCACTCGCTTATATTCTCGCTCCCGAGAAGAAAAATGGAACAAAAAGGAAAAGGGTGAGCTCGACTAGCCCAAGAAAGAATATTATGACTAAGATAATATACAACAAAATTATCGTTAGTCTTCAACAGGAAAAATATAATAGAATACAATAGACAACAAGTTTTAAATCAATATTCGCAATGAAATAATAATTCATTAGAAGAGTTAAGTAGAGAATGCAAACTACTATCTTCTATGTATGAATTTTAAAGTTCATCGCCTATTTTATATCCTCGTAACATCAATCAATATATATATCCGAGATCAAATATTCATCCTTGCACTACGTGCCAAGGACATTCACCATTGGTCATGTTCATCTAAACACTGCTCATCTTTGCACTACGGCCAAAGATATTCATCGAAATCATTCATCTTTGCACTATGTGCCAAAGATATTCATCGAAATCATTCATCTTTGCACTACAGCCAAAGATATTCCATAATATCATCATTTAAAGATCGAGGATGATGAAAAAATATTTTTAAAGAAACGAATCCAAAGGAAACAAAATGACAAGGATTAAGGATTAAGGATTTGTACTTTGTTTTATCCACGCCCAAAAATACCTCAAAAATAATCATAGTGGTGTAAAATTCAAGAATGATCAAAACATGGATACAATCAAAGCTAGTATCCATAATAGATATTTTGGACAAAAAGAAGAAATTTCATTTTTCAATGAATAAAGTCAGATTCGTGTCAGATACGTGAATAAGCCGATACGTGAATAGTAACTCGACACCAAAAGATAGAAATTTCAATAAAAAACATCTTCACGCTTCGTGAATAAGAACTTCGTGAATAAGAACTCATAAATAGTAACTCGTGAATAGTAATTCATGAATAGTAACCCGACATGAAAAAGTTCCAAATTTGATAAAAAGTTCCAACCAATATTTCAAAGATAATGATATCAAGAAATAATATCATTTGAGAAGAAAATAACATCCCTTACCTCGAAAAGACAAGACTTTTAGTCAAAACACAGGATATAGGCTATGACTTGAACTTGCACCCAGATAGCAATACTCAAAGTATACTCAAAATACTCACAAGAATACGCCGATAATATAGAGAGAGAAAACTTCAGAGTTTACGGTGTGATTTTCAATTCTAACCTAAGCACCTATTTATAGGAAATTGCTTGTAACACCAAAGCGTAAAATTTAATATAATATTATTATTTATAATAATAATTCCTACTACACCTTGAATCAATTTCAAAGAACTTGTCATGTGTTAAATGAGGGAACCAAATGAAAAAAAACGTTTTTCTTTTATAAAATAATTTAAACTTCCAAAAATCAATTATTTCTGAGCTTCGTAACTTTAATAATTCACAATAAATAGCCCTTTTGCCGTAAAAATTGAATCTCGTGAGTTTTATAGGAAATTCAATTTCTACAACTTTGTAGAAGAAAGTTTTTCCAAATTCCAAATGTAAATTGACCAAATCCACAAATGGGCGATTTTATGTGCTATAATCAAATTTCAAATAATAAATGGGGTCCACCGACATGTTTAATATGTTTTAAACATTTTTGGTAACAAAAATACTCCTCCTTCACATATACTCATATATCCCACATTCATCGTAAAAATATCATCGTTAATATATTATTAAAATAATATATTTAAATGAATTATTTTATCAAAAAAGATAAAATATTAATTTTCAACAATTGTCACTATAAAAATTTTCTCCATCTATATCCACATAAAATAAATATTTTCTCTCATCATATGAATCAATAATTAATTATTCACAAATAATATTACAGTAATCACAATATTGACAACCGTGCGGTTCCTGTGAAGCAGGGGCTTTCAATAAGAATTTTCTCATCTTGGCGCCGCAATTAGTGACCAAACCTCTCCTGATGTAACTTTCTAGAAATTGTCAATAATGTTATCTAATAATATTATTCAGATAATATGAATTATTGTCTCGATAATGAAAAATACGTGTAATGATAATTATTGAAACAACAAAGAATATAAAATATCAACGCAAAGAATTATTGAATCAATAAAATAAAATAATCGAATAAAGAATTATCGTAACCATTATCGAGTAAAGTGCCTTTCACGTAAAAATCAATAATTGGTGCAATACTGCAGGTGCATCGTGTAATAACGCCAGACATCGTGTTTTAACCACCGGTATTCCAACAAAGGTAAACCAGAATAACTACGCCGTTATTTTTAAACAACTTATTTTTGTTGTTTTCTTCCTCCAATCGCTTTCGTTATGGGGCCCACACATGGTCGCTACCATTGCATTTAATATTCTCACAAAGATTTAATATTCCACGCACCAAACTAATATTCTCCTAATAATAATGAATATTATATCACCACTTGCTTATTTAAAATATTTAAGATTTTACCCATAACTAACCACATTAATCAAATCCACCCTTACTATTTCAAAATAATAAATAAAGGAAATTCCTTTTTATTTAAAAAAATTTCGGGGTCTTACAATATGAATAACTCATAATCATAATTGTGATTCTGAATTCCTTTTCGCACCCAGGACGAAGATAATTTACATCACCTATCTTCACCTCGAAACATCAAAAATCATGGTTATACCAAATCACAATTCTCGCTTTCATAATCATACTAATAAATTCATCTTTGCACTACGATCAAAGATATACAACTGTATAACCAATAATCAACAGTTCATTTTTGCACTACAGGCCAAAGACATACAACTGTAAAACCAATAATGTTGAGACTCAACTTAATAGTATCACGACCACGAATTATCCATGCACTACGGGCCAAGGATATTCGTGTTTTCCATTACGGTCATGATTATACCGAATAATCCTTGGTCATAATCATACCAAGTCCATCTATGCACTACAGGCCAAAGATGACTTTTACCACATCATTTATAACATTACGGTCATGATTATACCGAATAATCCCTGGTCATAATCATACCAAGTCCATCTATACACTACAGGCCACAGATGACTTTCAACACAACACAAGCATGAGAATTATGACAATGATATAAGCATTAATCAAACGAAAATAAGAAAAAATATTAAAGACTTTAAATTTATCCAAATATTATCAATCACTTAATAAACTCATAATCTAATATTATTAATATTATAACAATATTTTAATCACTTCTTAAACTTATAAATAATTTATTTCAATTGTTTACACTTTACCAAATAATGCATTTAATCATTCAAAAATGCCATACTCATAAGATTTCATCACCAATGATCAAATCCCTCATCAAAAATCTGCATATACCCTATATAGGATTCCCAAACCATAAAATCCTATTTTCCAACTTTGTTTCTTCACATAACATATTTAACTCATTTACTCATAACTAGATAATTTTCATGAAAAATACCAAATCAGTCCCAAAAATATTTCTTTTCTGGGATTTAGCAGAATATAGTCCCATATTGAACATATAGTTTTCTCGAAATTTTTAAAATTCATTTACTATTTTTCAAAAATCAATTTCTAATTAATTCCTTAAGAAATTAGCTACCTCAAGTTTAACTCCAAAAATTCACAAATCTTGGCAAGATCTTACACATGTTAATGTGAGCTTCCAGTTTAAATTTCATGGTCATCGAAGTTATAGAACTCCGGTTATAGCGTTTTTCGTCGGAAAAACCTAAATATTAAAATGGTCATAACTTGCTCATTTTAAGTCGAAATGAGCTCATTTTTGGACAGGAGGTACTTTATACCATATATTTTCGTGTCCCAAAAGGCTGGAAGTTTTGTCACAAATTAAGTGGCCAACCTGCCCTTTTAAACTTCTGGGCAGTAGCCTTTTTTGGTGTTTTGCAGTTTTTGACTCCTTTGCTAAAATCAGTCCACACGAAAATCTACAACACCTTTTCTAGTGATTCCACTTGGTTAAGTTAGAAAACTCATAGATCTAACTTTAGAACTTGACCACACTCAAAAATTCGAAATATAATAGGAGATATGGTCAATTGAATTTCATATTCCATTTTCACCAAAATTTGATTTTCAACCCTTTGTGATTTTTAAGAAACTTTCATGTTTTCACATAATAACCAACATAACTTATCATAATACTTACTAATACTACATATACCCATGATTTTCATCACTCTAATGCTTTTATTATGACTTTCATCATAATCCACGTAAATAGATCATTTCCACAATTTAATAAGGAATGAATACAAAGGATCATTCACCATGCATGTGGTAATCCACATAGACAGATTATTCCAACAGAATAATAAAGAATATAATAACTAAAGAATTCAACATGCATGCTATAGATCAAGACAGACAAAGTTATTCTTAATGTAATAATAAAAAGAATGAACTGTGTCAAAAGCGTAATTGCATGACCGATAGGATATTTCAATGTAATAATAAATAATGGAACGAAGTCGTGTAAACGCGCAAAGAGCGGGATATTCGATGTAATAATAAAGAATGGAATAATAGAAGAATTTCACCATGTATGCAAAAGATTTCAGCATGACAAAGTTATTCCAACATAATAATAAAGAATGAAATAATAGAAGAATCTCACCATGTATACTAGAGTCGCAGATACAAAGTTGTTCCAACAGAATAATAAAGAATGGAATAATGAAGTTCTCTTCATGAATAGAAAGAAAGAAATACCCTTACCTTAGAACAAACTAGATATAGGAGTAGTGAAGTAGCGAATACTTTTCTTCTTTCTCTCTATAGTTTCTCTCTAGAGTTTCAAATGAATTCGTAAGAAATAATGAAGGAATGAGCTTCTATTTATAGGAGAATGGACCTAATAGTAACTAATTCTGAACGGTCCAGATTGATTTACTTTTTTAAACGGAGACGATCCGCATTGGTTTACTATAAAATATTCTAATAAAACAAAATCTTTTAAATAAAATATAATATATTCTATTTATAATCTAATAAAACGAATAACTTTATAAAAGTATTCTATTTTATATAAAAAGATTTAACTATACAAAACACTATGCAGCATTATGCAAATACTATGCATAATAAAATATAATATATTCTAATTATTGTCTAATAAAATAAATAACTTTATAAAAGTATTATGTTTTTATATAAAAGATTTTACTATGCAAAATACTATGCATAATAGAATATAATATATTATATTTATAGTCTAATAAAACTAATAACTTTATAAAGGTATTCTTTTTATATAAAAGCTTTTTCCATTTTATTACATTAATAATACTAATAAAACAAAACTTCATCATCATTATTATAATTCACACTATTAATCGACTGTGTCGCTCCTCCTAGGAAAAGGGGCTTCCAATAAGGATTTCTCCCTATTGGCGCGCAATTAGGTGACAAAACCTCTCTTTGGCAGAACTTCTAGACATCGTTAATATTGCAAATAATAATATTAATAACTTTGTTATCTCAATTATTGATTTAATAATATATAAAATATCGACAATAATTGAATCAAACTGACTGACTTCTCACGTAAGCATTAATAATGAATACAGTGTGCTACTATGCAACCACGCGTATTTTACCACCGATTATTTTATGACAACTTGCTTACTTTAAAAAATTTTCAAATGTCACCCTTAACTTTAAACTTTTATCAATTTAACTATTCACCAAAATAGAAAAATTGAATACTTTTATTTCATAAAATTCGGGGTCTCACAATCTCCCCTCCTTAGGAAATTTCGCCATCAAAATTTACGACGCACAGTATTTCAAGAGATGAGAATACCTTGCTTCTTTTTCGGATTGTACCTTTCCGGTTATTTCCTCTGTATCATGATTTTCCCATTGCTCATCTCATGTGTTTCAGATATCATTCTAGAATATACTTCAAAACAAGCTTAATTGACATATCATAATTTGTTAACTTATCAAGTAAACAATTTTTGCTTAGGTAAGTAACACACTAGCGAAGTATATTACTCGTCTCTCCCCTCCTAGTTCTAGACTCATATCTCCGCCAGCGACCATATCCCTAAGCCCTGATACCAAATGTGACGCCCCCAAAATAGGTATACATCACCCATCTTGAGTCGCCAGAAAATACACTACTGAACTTCATTTATACAACTGTCGTGCAAAATACAACGACAGGTATACTGTGAGTTTTAATACAAATGTATGTAATTCTCATGGTGCCTCGACCACAACCTTACAATGGTACTTTACATAAAAGTACAGTCAAAAACTGTTTTAGAAATTAAAATCTTTGGGAAGTGCTCAAGGAAACCTTCGTACATATGAGGTCATGAATCAAAGTTATGATCGATATCATATGTCCAGAGAATTATACTTGGTTGACCCAATAGACCCCAAAGAAAAATGAGAAGATTACTATCATGTTCCTTCCAATGGTGAGTCTTCTCTTAACATATAACTATCTCCACCGCCTCCAATTGAAAATTATATTTCAAATAAACTCCAAGATCATATAGGTAGTGCTCAGAGATATACTCAAAGAAGTGGATGTGCACAACCTTGTCTTATGATAACACGAGGTTGTATGTCATTAGACATCTTGTATGATAGTGGCAAAACACCTTCCAAAGTTAGGTTCACCTCACCCTATTCGGTTCACCAAAATTAAATATCAAATGACGATACAATAATACACACACTTATCTAAAGTTCTCAATAAAATTATTTCCATACTATTTAGGAGAACCTCAACAGCCTATAAACCACCGCTCTATTCCTCGTTATCCCCGCCGACCCTAATTTATACTCTTATTACCCGGAAGGAATTGTGAAGCAAAAGGGTGAGCACAATTAGCTCAAAGAAAAAATATCATGACTAAAGATAATTAAATAATCAATAGCCTTCATCAATAATAAATCGTAGATTTAGAACATATGGTAGATGATAAAACTTTTCAATCATAGTTGCAAGTGAACGAGCAATCCATTAAAGAGTCAAATAGACCATCGTGTCTATTATATTCTCCATGTTAAAAGTCCACCAATAATGTTTTATCCTCGTAACATCAATCAACAATTCATGTCCACAATTATATGAATAACTCATAATCATAATTGTGATTCTAAATTCCTTTTCGCACCTGTGATTTAAGATAATTTACATCACCTATCTTCACCGAAACATCAAAAATCATGGTTATACCAAATCACAATTCCTACTCATAATCATACTAATAAATTCATCTTTGCACTACTACCAAAGATATACAAATCAGATAACCAATAATCAACAGTTCATCTTTGCACTAAAGCCAAAGATATACAAATCAGAAACCAATAATGTTGAGACTCAACTTAATAAGATCACGACCACCTAATTATCCATGCACTACGGGCCAAGGATATTCGTGTTTTCCATTACTACCATGATTATACCGAATAATCCCTCGGTCATAATCATACCAAGTCCATCTATGCACTACGGGCCAAAGATGACTTTTACCACATCATTTATAACATTACTGGCCATGATTATACCGAATAATCCCTCGGTCATAATCATACCAAGTCCATCTATGCACTACAAGCCATGTAGATGACTTTCAACATAATACAAGCATGAGAATGATGACAATGATATAAGCATTAATCAACGAAAACAAGGATAAATATTAAAGACTTTAAATTTATCCAAATATTATCAATCACTTAATAAACTCATAATCTAATATTATTAATATTATAACAATATTTTAATCACTTCTTAAACTTATAAATAATTTATTTCAATTGTTTACACTTTACCAAATAATGCATTTAATCATTCAAAATGCCATACTCATAAGATTTCATCACCAATGATCAAATCCTCATCAAAAAATCAGATATACCCTATATAGGATTCCCAAGCCATAAAATCCTATTTTCCAACTTTGTTACTTCACATAACATATTTAACTCATTTACTCATAACTAGATCATTTTCATGAAAAATACCAAATCAAATCCAAAAAATATTTCTTTTCTAGGATTTAGCGTAATATAGTCCCATATTGAACATATATTTTCTCTAATTTTTAAAATTCATTTACTATTTTTCAAAAATCAATTTCTAATTAATTCCTTCAGAAATTAGCTACCTCAAGTTTAACTCCAAAAATTCCCAAATCCTGGCAAGATTTTACACATGTTAATGTGAGCTTCCAGTTTAAATTTTATGGTCATCGGAGTTATAGAAATCCGGTTATAGCATTTTTTCGCAAAAAACCTAAATATTGAAATGGTCATAACTTGCTCATTTTAAGTCGAAATGAGCTCATTTTTGGGCAGGAGGAACTTTATACCATATATTTTTGTGTCCCAAAAGGCCGGAAGTTTTCTCACAAATTAAGTGGCCAACCAGCCCTTTTAAACTTCTAGGCAAGAGCTTTTTTGGTGTTTTGCGCTTTTGACTCCTTTGCTAAAATCACCCACACATTTAAAATCTACAACACCTTTTCTAGTGATTCCACTTGGATAAGTTAGAAAACTCATAGATCTAAATTTAGAACTTGACCACACTCAAAAATTGAAATATAATAGAGATATGGTCAATTGAATTTCATATTCCATTTTCACCAAAAATTGATTTTCAACCCTTTGTGATTTCTAAGAAACTTTCATGTTTTCACATAATAACCAACATAACTTATCATAACACTTACTAATACTACATATACCCATGATTTTCATCACTCAATGCTTTTATTATGACTTTCATCATAATCCACGTAAATAGATCATTTCCACAATTTAATAAGAATGAATACAAAGGATCATTCACCATGCATGTGGTAATCCACATGTACAAAAGTTATTCCAACAAAATAATAAAGAATGGAATAATCAAGAATTCACCATGCATGAATATAGATCGACAGACAAAAGTTATTCTCAATGTAATAATAAAGAACGGAACCAGTCAAAGCGTAATTCTCACCGATAGGATATTCCAACAAAATAATAAATAATGGAATAAAAACAGACCAGCGTAAATTACGTAACGTATGTAATATTATTCCAATGTAATAATAAAGAATGAAATAATAAAGAAGAATTTCACCATATAAAAGTTATTCCAATGTAATAATAAATAATGGAAATAAAAGTTATTCCAACATAATAATAAAGAATGATAAATAATAAAGAATAAATTTCACCATGTCACCAGGTAGTCATCAGATATATAAAAGTTATTCCAACATAATAATAAAGAATGGAATAATGTAAGAATTTCTCTTCATGAATAAGAAAGAAAATAATACCTAAAGAAATAATTACCTTAAGTACAACAAATAATATCCCTTACCTTAGAACAAACTAGATATAGGAGTAGTGAAGTAGCAGTAATACTTTTTTCTTTCTCTCTATAGTTTCTCTCTAGAGTTTCAAAGTGAATTCGTAAGAAATAATGAAGGAATGAGCTTCTATTTATATGAGAATGGACCTAATAGTAATTAATTCCTGAACTATCTGCATTGATTTACTTTTAAACTAGACGGTATCTGCATTTGTTTACTATAAAATATTCTAATAAAACAAAATCTTTTAAATAAAATATAATATATTCTATTTATAATCTAATAAAACTAATAACTTTATAAAAGTATTCTATTTTATATAAAAAGATTTTACTATGCAAACACTATGCAGCATTATGCAAACACTATGCATAATAAAATATAATATATTCTAATTATTGTCTAATAAAATAAATAACTTTATAAAAGTATTATGTTTTATATAAAAAGATTTTACTATGCAAAATACTATGCATAATAGAATATAATATATTTTATTTATAGTCTA
Source organism: Panax ginseng (assembly GCA_020205605.1). Lineage (NCBI taxonomy): Eukaryota > Viridiplantae > Streptophyta > Magnoliopsida > Apiales > Araliaceae > Panax > Panax ginseng. The sequence continues at coordinate 156,284,921 of CM035128.1, forward strand.
ATAAAACTAATAACTTTATAAAAGTATTCTATTTTATATAAAAGTTTTTTTTGTTTTATTACATTAATAATACTAATAAAACAAAACTTCATCATCATTATTATAATTCACACTATTAATCGACTGTGTCGCTCCTGTGAAAGAGGGGCTTTCCAATAAGGATTTCTCCCTATCACGCCGCAATTAGGTGACCAAACCTCTCTTTCGCGTAACTTCTAGACATCGTTAATATTGCAAATAATAATATTAATAACTTTGTTATCTCAATTATTGATTTAATAATATATAAAATATCGACAATAATTGAATCAAATCGAGTGACTTCTCACGTAAGCATTAATAATAATACAATACCGGTGCTACTATGCAACCACGCCGTATTTTACCACCGATTATTTTATGACAACTTGCTTACTTTTGAAAAATTTTCAAATGTCACCCTTAACTTTAAACTTTTATCAATTTAACTATTCACCAAAATAGAAAAATTGAATACTTTTATTTCATAAAATTGGGGTCTCACAATCTCCTCCTTATGAAATTTCGCCATCAAAATTTACGTGACGCACTCGGTATTTCAAGAGATGAGAATACCTTGCTTTTTTTGGATTGTACCTTTCCTGTTATTTTCTCTGTATCATGATTTTCCCATTGCTCATCTCCTGTGTTTCAGATATCATTCTAGAATATACTTCAAAACAAGGTTAATTGACATATCATAATTTGTCAACTTATCAAGTAAACAATTTTTGCTTAGGTAAGTCACACACTACTAATAAGTATATTACTCTGCTCTCCCTCCTAGTTCTAGACTCATATCTCCGCCAAATAACCATATCCCTAAGCCACGATACCAAATGTGACGCCCCAAAATAGGTATACATCACCCATCTTGAGTCGTAAAAAATACACTATCGACAACTTCATTTATACAACTGTCAGCACAAAATAATAACTACAAGTATATCGTGAGTTTTAATACAAATGTATGTAATTCTCATGGTGCCTCGACCACAACCTTACAATGGTACTTTTTTATATAAAAAGTACACCAAAAAAACTGCTTTTAGAAATTAAAATCTTTGGGAAGTGCTCAAGGAAACCTTCGCATATATGGAGGCCATGAATCTAAGTTATGATAGATATCATATGTCCAAGAGAATTATCCTTGGTTGACCCAATAGACCCCAAAGAAAAATGAGAAGATTACTATCATGTTCCTTCCAATGGTGAGTCTTCTCGACATATAACTATCTCCACCTGCCTCCAAGTGAAATTATATTTCAAATAAACTCCAAGATCATATAGGTAGTGCTCAGAGATATACTCAAAGAAGTGGATGTGCACAACCTTGTCTTATGATAACACGAGGTTGTATGTCATTAGACATCTTGTATGATAGTGGCAAAACACCTTCCAAAGTTTAGGTTCACCTCACCCTATTCGGTTCACCAAAATTAAATATCAAATGACGTATACAATACACACACACTTATCTAAAGTTCTCAATAAAATTATTTCCATACTATTTAGGAGAACCTCAATAGCTATAAACCACCGCTCTATTCCCTCGTTATCCCCGCCGACTCCTAAGAACACTCTTATTACCCTAAAAGGAATTGTGAAGCAAAAGGGTGAGCACAACTAGCCCAAAGAAAGAATATCATGACTAAAGATAATTAAATTATCAATAGCCTTCATCAATAATAAATCGTAGATTTAGAACATATGGTAGATGATAAAACTTTTCAACCATAGTTGCAAATGAACGAGCAATCCATTAAAGAGTCAAATAGACCATCGTGTCTATTATATTCTCCATGTTAAAAGTCCACCAATAATGTTTTATCCCTATAACATCAATCAACAATTCATGTCCACAATTATATGAATAACTCATAATCATAATTGTGATTCTAAATTCCTTTTCGCACCTGTGACGTAAGATAATTTACATCACCTATCTTCACCCAAACATCAAAAATCATGGTTATACCAAATCACAATTCCTACTCATAATCATACTAATAAATTCATCTTTGCACTACTACCAAAGATATACAAATCAGATAACTAATAATCAACAGTTCATCTTTGCACTAAAGCCAAAGATATACAACCATAAAACCAATAATGCCGAGACTCACTTAATAATAGTATCACGACCAATTAATTATCCATGCACTACGGGCCAAGGATATTCGTGTTTTCCATTACTACCATGATTATACCGAATAATCCTCGGTCATAATCATACCAAGTCCATCTATGAACTACGGGCCAAAGATGACTTTTACCACATCATTTATAACATTACTACCATGATTATACCGAATAATCCTCGGTCATAATCATACCAAGTCCATCTATGCACTACAAGCCACGATGACTTTCAACACAACACAAGCATGAGAATGATGACAATGATATAAGCATTAATCAACGAAAACAAGGATAAATATTAAAGACTTTAAATTTATCCAAATATTATCAATCACTTAATAAACTCATAATCTAATATTATTAATATTATAACAATATTTTAATCATTTCTTAAACTTATAAATAATTTATTTCAATTGTTTACACTTTACCAAATAATGCATTTAATCATTCAAAATGCCATACTCATAAGATTTCATCACCAATGATCAAATCCTCATCAAAAATCAGATATACCCTATATAGATTTCCCAAACCATAAAATCCTATTTTCCAACTTTGTTACTTCACATAACATATTTAACTCATTTACTCATAACTAGATCATTTTCATGAAAAATACCAAATCAGTCCCAAAAATATTTCTTTTCTAGGATTTAGCAGAATATAGTCCCATATTGAACATATATTTTTCTCAGAATTTTTAAAATTCATTTACTATTTTTCAAAAATCAATTTCTAATTAATTCCTTAAGAAATTAGCTACCTCAAGTTTAACTCCAAAAATTCCCAAATCTTGGCAAGATTTTACACATGTTAACGTGAGCTTCAGCTTTAAATTTCATGGTCATCGGAGTTATAGAACTCCGGTTATAGCATTTTTTGTCGGAAAAACCTAAATATTGAAATGGTCATAACTTGCTCATTTTAAGTCGGAATGAGCTCATTTTTGGACAGGAGGTACTTTATACCATATATTTTCATGTCCCAAAAGGCCGGAATTTTTCTCACAAATTAAGTGGCCGAAACAGCCCTTTTAAACTTCTAGGCAGTAGCCTTTTTTGGTGTTTTGCAGTTTTTGACTCCTTTGCTAAAATCAGTCCACACGAAAATCTACAACACCTTTTCCAGTGATTCCACTTGGATAAGTTAGAAAACTCATAGATCTAACTCTAGAACTTGACCACACTCAAAAATTCGAAATATAATAGGAGATATGGTCAATTGAATTTCATATTCCATTTTCACCAAAATCTGATTTTCAACCCTTTGTGATTTCTAAGAAACTTTCATGTTTTCACATAATAACCAACATAACTTATCATAACACTTACTAATACTACATATACCCATGATTTTCATCAGTCCAATGCTTTTATTATGACTTTCATCATAATCCACGTAAACAGATCATTTCCACAATTTAATAAGGAATGAATACAAAGGATCATTCACCATGCATGTGGTAATCCACATGTACAAAGTTATTCCAACAAAATAATAAAAGAATGTAATAAATCAAGAATTTAACATGCATGCGATAGATAGATCGACAGATAATAAAGAGTTATTCTTAACGTAATAATAAAGAACGAATGTAACGTGTAAAAAGCGTAATTAACATGCATTCCGATGAGGATATTTCAACAAAATAATAAATAATGGAACCAGTCAAAAAACGCAAGGCGATATTCCAATGTAATAATAATAATGAATGGATATTATCGACGCATATGTAATAATAAAGAATGGAATAATAGAAGAAGATTTGACTATGTATGTATATTGCATAGATAGAAAGTTATTCCAACATAATAATAAAGAATGAAATAATAGAATAATTTCACCATGTATAAGGTAGTCCAATGATACAAAAGTTATTCCAACAGTAATAATAAAGAATGGAATAATGTAAGTTCTCTTCATGAATAGGAAAGAAATAATACCCCTTACTTAGTACAACAAATAATAACCTAGATATCGGATATAGGAGTAAAGTGAAGTAGAGGAATACTTTTCTTCTTTCTCTCTATAGTTTCTCTCTCTAGAGTTTCAAATTGAATTCGTAAGAAATAATGAAGGAATGAGCTTCTATTTATATGAGAATGGACCTGAATAGTAATTAATTCTGAAACGGTCCAGATTGATTTACTTTTAAACCTGGACGGTCGTATTTGTTTACTATAAAATATTCTAATAAAACAAAATCTTTTAAATAAAATATAATATATTCTATTTATAATCTAATAAAACTAATAACTTTATAAAAGTATTCTATTTTATATAAAAAGATTTACTATGCAAAACACTATGCGTGCATTATGCAAACACTATGCATAATAAAATATAATATATTCTAATTATTGTCTAATAAAATAAATAACTTTATAAAAGTATTATGTTTTATATAAAAAGATTTTACTATGCAAAATACTATGCATAATAGAATATAATATATTTTATTTATAGTCTAATAAAACGAATAACTTTATAAAAGTATTCTATTTTTATATAAAAGCTTTTCTGTTTTATTACATTAATAATACTAATAAAACAAAACTTCATCATCATTATTATAATTCACACTATTAATCCACTGTGTCGCTCCTCAGAAAGAGGGCTTTCCAATAAGGATTTCTCCCTATTGGCGCGCAATTAGGTGACAAAACCTCTCTTTGGCAGAACTTCTAGACATCGTTAATATTGCAAATAATAATATTAATAACTTTGTTATCTCAATTATTGATTTAATAATATATAAAATATCGACAATAATTGAATCAAACTGACTGACTTCTCACGTAAGCATTAATAATCAATACAGTGTGCTACTATGCAACCACGCGTATTTTACCACCGATTATTTTATGACAACTTGCTTACTTTGAAAAATTTTCAAATGTCACCCTTAACTTTAAACTTTTATCAATTTAACTATTCACCAAAATAGAAAAATTGAATACTTTTATTTCATAAAATTCGGGGTCTCACAATCTCCCCTCCTTAGGAAATTTCGCCATCAAAATTTACGTACGTACCTGGTATTTCGAAGAGATGAGAATACCTTGCTTTCTTTTCGGATTGTACCTTTCCGGTTATTTCCTCTGTATCATGATTTTCCCATTGCTCATCTCATGTGTTTCAGATATCATTCTAGAATATACTTCAAAACAAGCTTAATTGACATATCATAATTTGTTAACTTATCAAGTAAACAATTTTTGCTTAGGTAAGTAACACACTAGCGAAGTATATTACTCGTCTCTCCCCTCCTAGTTCTAGACTCATATCTCCGCCAGCGACCATATCCCTAAGCCCTGATACCAAATGTGACGCCCCCAAAATAGGTATACATCACCCATCTTGAGTCGCCAGAAAATACACTACTGAACTTCATTTATACAACTGTCGTGCAAAATACAACGACAGGTATACTGTGAGTTTTAATACAAATGTATGTAATTCTCATGGTGCCTCGACTACAACCTTACAATGGTACTTTACATAAAAGTACAGTTAAAAACTGTTTTAGAAATTAAAATCTTTGGGAAGTGCTCAAGGAAACCTTCGTACATATGAGGTCATGAATCAAAGTTATGATCGATATCATATGTCCAGAGAATTATACTTGGTTGACCCAATAGACCCCAGAGAAAAATGAGAAGATTACTATCATGTTCCTTCCAATGGTGAGTCTTCTCTTAACATATAACTATCTCCCCTGTCTGCAATTGAACATTATGTTTCAACCAAACTCCAAGATCATATAGGTAGTGCTCGTAGATATACTCAGCAAGTGGATGTGCACAACCCTGTCTTATGGTAACATGAGGTTGTATGTCATTAGACATCTTGTATGATAGTGGCAAAACACCCTTCCAAAGTTCGGTTCACCTCACCCTATTCGGTTCACCAAAATTAAATATCAAATGACGTATACAATACGACACACTTATCTAAAGTTCTCAATAAAATTATTTCCATACTATGTAGGGAGAACCTCAATGACTCATGGACCACCGACCGCTATTCCCCTCATTACCCCGCTCGACCCCAAATTTATACTCTTGTTACCTGGAAGGAATTGTGAAGCAAAAGGGTGAGCACAATTAGCTCAGTAAAAAAATAGCATGACTAAAGATAATTAAATAATCAATAGCCTTCATCAGTAATAAATCAGAGATTTAGAACATATGGTAGATGGTAAAACTTTTCAATCATAGTTGCAGCGGAACGAGCAATCCATTAAAAGAGTCAAATAGACCATCAGGTCTATTATATTCTCCATGTTAAAAGTCCACCAATAATGTTTTATCCCTATAACTTCAATCAACAATTCATGTCCACAATTATATGAATAACTCATAATCATAATTGTGATTCTAAATTCCTTTTCGCACCCAGGACGAAGATAATTTACATCACCTATCTTCACCTGAAACATCAAAAATCATGGTTATACCAAATCACAATTCCTACTCATAATCATACTAATAAATTCATCTTTGCACTACGACCAAAGATATACAACTGTATAACCAATAATCAACAGTTCATCTTTGCACTACAGGCCAAAGACATACAACTGTAAAACCAATAATGTTGAGACTCAACTTAATAGTATCACGACCACGAATTATCCATGCACTACGGGCCAAGGATATTCGTGTTTTCCATTACGGTCATGATTATACCGAATAATCCCTGGTCATAATCATACCAAGTCCATCTATGAACTACGGGCCAAAGATGACTTTTACCACATCATTTATAACATTACGGTCATGATTATACCGAATAATCCCTGGTCATAATCATACCAAGTCCATCTATACACTACAAGCCACAGATGACTTTCAACATAATACAAGCATGAGAATGATGACAATGATATAAGCATTAATCAAACGAAAACAAGGATAAATATTAAAGACTTTAAATTTATCCAAATATTATCAATCACTTAATAAACTCATAATCTAATATTATTAATATTATAACAATATTTTAATCATTTCTTAAACTTATAAATAATTTATTTCAATTGTTTACACTTTACCAAATAATGCATTTAATCATTCAAAAATGCCATACTCATAAGATTTCATCACCAATGATCAAATCCCTCATCAAAAATCTGCATATACCCTATATAGGATTCCCAAACCATAAAATCCTATTTTCCAACTTTGTTTCTTCACATAACATATTTAACTCATTTACTCATAACTAGATCATTTTTATGAAAAATACTAAATCAGTCCCAAAAATATTTCTTTTCTAGGATTTAGCAGAATATAGTCCCATATTGAACATATATTTTTCTCAGAATTTTTAAAATTCATTTACTATTTTTCAAAAATCAATTTCTAATTAATTCCTTCAGAAATTAGCTACCTCAAGTTTAACTCCAAAAATTCCCAAATCCTGGCAAGATTTTACACATGTTAATGTGAGCTTCCAGTTTAAATTTTATGGTCATCGGAGTTATAGAAATCCGGTTATAGCATTTTTTCGTCGGAAAAACCTAAATATTGAAATGGTCATAACTTGCTCATTTTAAGTCGAAATGAGCTCATTTTTGGGCAGGAGGAACTTTATACCATATATTTTTGTGTCCCAAAAGGCCGGAAGTTTTCTCACAAATTAAGTGGCCAACCAGCCCTTTTAAACTTCTAGGCAGTAGCCTTTTTTGGTGTTTTGCAGTTTTTGACTCCTTTGCTAAAATCAGTCCACACGAAAATCTACAACACCTTTTCTAGTGATTCCACTTGGTTAAGTTAGAAAACTCATAGATCTAAATTTAGAACTTGACCACACTCAAAAATTCGAAATATAATAGGAGATATGGTCAATTGAATTTCATATTCCATTTTCACCAAAATTTGATTTTCAACCCTTTGTGATTTTTAAGAAACTTTCATGTTTTCACATAATAACCAACATAACTTATCATAATACTTACTAATACTACATATACTCATGATTTTCATCACTCTAATGCTTTTATTATGACTTTCATCATAATCCACGTAAATAGATCATTTCCACAATTTAATAAGGAATGAATACAAAGGATCATTCACCATGCATGTGGTAATCCACATAGACAGATTATTCCAACAAAATAATAAAGAATGTAATAATTTAAGAATTTAACATGCATGCGATAGATCGCACAGACAGGTTATTCTTAACAGAATAATAAAGAACGGAACCAGGTCAGGCGTAATTCGCACCGATAGGATATTTCAACAAAATAATAAATAATGGAACCAGGTTAGGCGAACGCACGTATGTGATATTACGGCGCGAATAATAAAGAATGGAATAATAGAAGAATTTGACCATGTATGCAGTACTTCGCATAGACAGGTTATTCCAACATAATAATAAAGAATGAAATAATAGAATAATCTCACCATGTATAAGGTAGTCCGCGTATACAGGTTGTTCCAACAGAATAATAAAGAATGGAATAACAGAAGTTCTCTTCATGAATAGGAAAGAAATATTACCCCTTACCTTAGAACAAACTAGATATAGGAGTAGTGAAGTAGCAGAATACTTTTCTTCTTTCTCTCTATAGTTTCTCTCTCTAGAGTTTCAGTGAATTCGTAAGAAATAATGAAGGAATGAGCTTCTATTTATATGAGAATGGACTGAATAGTAACTAATTCCTGAACGGTCCAGATTGATTTACTTTTAAACGGACGGTCCAGATTTGTTTACTATAAAATATTCTACTAAAACAAAATCTTTTAAATAAAATATAATATATTCTATTTATAATCTAATAAAACGAATAACTTTATAAAAGTATTCTATTTTATATAAAAAGATTTAACTATGCAAACACTATGCAGGCATTATGCAAATACTATGCATAATAAAATATAATATATTCTAATTATTGTCTAATAAAATAAATAACTTTATAAAAGTATTATGTTTTATATAAAAAGATTTTACTATGCAAAATACTATGCATAATAGAATATAATATATTTTATTTATAGTCTAATAAAACGAATAACTTTATAAAAGTATTCTATTTTATATAAAAAGTTTTTCTGTTTTATTACATTAATAATACTAATAAAGCAGAACTTCATCATCATTATTATAATTCACACTATTAATCGACTGTGTCGCTTCCTAGAGAAAGAGGGCTTTCAATAAGGATTTCTCCCATATAAGCCGCAATTAGGTGACAAAACCTCTCTTTCGCGTAACTTCTGAACATCGTTAATATTTCAAATAATAATATTAATAACTTTGTTATCTCAATTATTGATTTAATAATATATAAAATATCGACAATAATTGAATCAAAGTAGATCGACTTCTCACGTAAGCATTAATAATCAATACAGTGTGCTACTATGCAACCACGCGTATTTTACCACCGATTATTTTATGACAACTTGCTTACGTTGAAAAATTTTCAAATGTCACCCTTAACTTTAAACTTTTATCAATTTAACTATTCACCAAAATAGAAAAATTGAATACTTTTATTTCATAAAATTCGGGGTCTCACAATCTCCCCTCCTTAGGAAATTTCGCCATCAAAATTTACGACGCACAGTATTTCGAAGAGATGAGAATACCTTGCTTTCTTTTCGGATTGTACCTTTCCGGTTATTTCCTCTGTATCATGATTTTCCCATTGCTCATCTCATGTGTTTCAGATATCATTCTAGAATATACTTCAAAACAAGCTTAATTGACATATCATAATTTGTTAACTTATCAAGTAAACAATTTTTGCTTAGGTAAGTAACACACTAGCGAAGTATATTACTCGTCTCTCCCCTCCTAGTTCTAGACTCATATCTCCGCCAGCGACCATATCCCTAAGCCCTGATACCAAATGTGACGCCTCCAAAATAGGTATACATCACCCATCTTGAGTCGCCAGAAAATACACTACTGAACTTCATTTATACAACTGTCGTACAAAATACAACGACAGGTATACTGTGAGTTTTAATACAAATGTATGTAATTCTCATGGTGCCTCGACCACAACCTTACAATGGTACTTTACATAAAAATACAAAAAAGCTGCTTTTAGAAATTAAAATCTTTGGGAAGTGCTCGAGAAACCTTCGTACATATGAGGTCATGAATCAAAGTTATGATCGATATCATATGTCCAGAGAATTATACTTGGTTGACCCAATAGACCCCAGAGAAAAATGAGAAGATTACTATCATGTTCCTTCCAATGGTGAGTCTTCTCTTAACATATAACTATCTCCCCGCTCCGCAATTGAACATTATGTTTCAACCAAACTCCAAGATCATATAGGTAGTGCTCAGTAGATATACCTCAAACAAGTGGATGTGCACACAACCTGTCTTATGGTAACATGAGGTTGTATGTCATTAGACATCTTGTATGATAGTGGCAAAACACCCTTCCAAAGTTCGGTTCACCTCACCCTATTCGGTTCACCAAAATTAAATATCAAATGACGTATACAATACGACACACTTATCTAAAGTTCTCAATAAAATTATTTCCATACTATGTAGGGAGAACCTCAATGACTCTGCACCACCGATTCTATTCCCCACATTACCCCGCTCGACCCAGCTATACTCTTGTTACCTGGAAGGAATTGTGAAGCAAAAGGGTGAGCACAACTAGCTCAGTAAAAAAATAGCATGACTAAAGATAATTAAATAATCAATAGCCTTCATTAGTAATAAATCAGAGATTTAGAACATATGGTAGATGATAAAACTTTTCAATCATAGTTGCAGCGGAACGAGCAATCCATTAAAAGAGTCAAATAGACCATCAGGTCTATTATATTCTCCATGTTAAAAGTCCACCAATAATGTCTTATCCCTGTAACTTCAATCAACAATTCATGTCCACAATTATATGAATAACTCATAATCATAATTGTGATTCTGAATTCCTTTTCGCACCCAGGACCAAGATAATTTACATCACCTATCTTCACCTGAAACATCAAAAATCATAGTTATACCAAATCACAATTCCTGCTCATAATCATACTAATAAATTCATCTTTGCACTACGACCAAAGATATACAACTGTATAACCAATAATCAACAGTTCATCTTTGCACTACAGGCCAAAGACATATAACTGTAAAACCAATAATGTTGAGACTCAACTTAATAGTATCACGACCACGAATTATCCATGCAGTACGGGCCAAGGATATTTGTGTTTTCCATTACTGGTCATGATTATCTGAATAATCCCTCGGTCATAATCATACCAAGTCCATCTATGCACTACGGGCCAAAGATGACTTTTACCACATCATTTATAACATTACGGTCATGATTATACCGAATAATCCCTGGTCATAATCATACCAAGTCCATCTATGCACTACAGGCCACAGCTGACTTTCAACACAACACAAGCATTAGAATGATGACAATGATATATGTGACACCCCGAAATCCAGGTATTCCATTCCCACAGGATTTGGTGCTCACTTATCAAAAACTATTACATCTAACTACCCATAATAAAGGATAAAAACATAATTAAAATAACTTAACAATAATCTCTCCCATTAAAGGGTTACATCATCATCTAGAATTAAATCCCAGGTAATCTAACCTTAAAATTATTACATAAGTTTGCGGAATACATCACATAATAAAACAAGTCTTTAACATAATTCATTAAAATAAAATTCTCAAAAATCTTCATCATTTGGACATCTTGCCCTTGCCTTTGCTAGTCGACGACTCATCAACTTTCTCCACTTTAGCTGCAGTATTAATTACAAGAGTGAGCAAACAAATGCTCACTGGTATAGAATGTAGCAATGATAATAACATAAGAGTGAACAATGACAGCTAAACAATAAGGAACTTGTTTTAAAAATCAAAATAGAAAACAAGTTTAAACTTTAATTATCTGAGGGTCTTAAGGCCACAGACTATGTCCCCGGCACTTAGGTATTATTACACAACCTTAATAGTCATTTAGACTATACGGACCCTTCTTAACGTACTTAGGGGGATCAGCCCTTTGTACCATGTATTGTGCACAAACATCTAAATGTTACATGTATAAAATCCCCTATGTTAGGGTTGTTCATCTCAGTTTGGATTTAGAATTTCTGCACTAAAGAAAGTTTAGTTTGGAACTAGCTTATCAGTGTTTCTAGAATTTTAGAACACTATTCGATTTACATCAGTAAAGGTTTAATACCAGAATTTATAATTGAACAAGGCTATCAAAGTCAAAGATAGAATATCAACAATAGATACAATGGAATTACATGATATACATACAAAATGCTATAACCAAAAGAGTTAGAACAATCTCATTTGAATCGATGTATTAGAACAATATGTGCTTTGAATAATAATTAGAAAAGTAAAACTCGCTCGATTTAACGAATTAGGTTACAAGAGCTTGTACAAACATATTCAAGATAGATTAAGTTTGCTCAATTTTAAGAACTTGAACAATAATAATATAGGAATGGGAACTTGCATTCAATATGAAAAGAATGAAGTTAGAAAGCTTGCTCAATTATAAAGAGATAAGGTTTAGAAACTTGCACAACTATAAAATTAGGGTTAGAGAACTTGCCTTGATTGTAAGTTACACAAATGAAAATAATCTCCAATTATCCTACACATATATCATTGACATCGCAACAACCATTAATCGCATGAATATTAACTTTCAGGTTTAAACCATCATTTTAAGTCACAACCCTAACTTAATACCTAACCACGTAAGCTAGCATACTTAACGCTTCTGAAATTACACATTGATCAACATAACTTAATCGTTCAACTCTATCTTTCGAAAACAACTCATTTGGTTTCATTACATAACTTATTCAAGTAATCACTTAAATTATTTTACACTTTATATAACAACGCATGACAATCTGTTATTGTGGTTTATATTATGCCTCAACATCATTAACATGCATGCTAAACTTAATATAAGTCCACTACGCATGATCTGCTAATAAGCAGACCTCAACGTCTCGATTAAGGTGGTGTGGTAATTTGCACCACACTTAGGTTTTGGGACCGGTAGCAATTACGCCATTTTGCTTGCACCTTGCACTGCAATGTGCGATTCAGACAGAACAGAGCCTTGAGAGCGGCGAGTGAGCGATGGCGTTTTAGCCCAACTAACACGAAATTCACCCACCAAATGGTGATAACAACACGTAAAATAATTATACAACTATCATATCATGATTTGCTAACATATTCATTAATTAGCACAATTTTAACAACAACTAGAACTATTTTAATTTCTCAATTTTCATGTTTTTCACATAAAACTCCATTTTCGATAGTCTGTCCAAAAATCATCATTGTGAACTCGTTACTTGGCCAAATCATTCCATTCAAATTACATTATGTTCGTATCTCAATGAACTACCATTTACAAGAGTCAAATTATAGTTTTATACACAAATTGACAACTAAAATTGGTACTTTCTAAGGACAATACATATGAACGTAAACAATGATATTTATAATCTTCTGTTGTAAATTCTCACGAATTTGATAACTAATATCAAGTATACATGATGACTAACAGAGTTATGCAAAAACTATATGAACATAAATACATATCACAATTCACGTGATTTCTAATCACATAGAATATATATATATATATATATATATATATATATATATATATATATATATATATATGAAACTAAAAGTTAGAGTGGAAATAGTTTATACCTTGATTCCCTAGTAGCAAGATAATAGAATCCTTTCTCAACCCTCAACAATTTGCAGAGATTTCACTCAAATTCTCTCTAACCCTCTGTGTTTTCTTCTCTCTCTTACTCTTAGTTAACCTTAGGAAAATAAGATGCGTAGTAAAATATACTGACTCCCACTAACGTCAGTTGAATAAGCCAAAAGGCAGCGTCAGTTGAAATAACCAAAAGCCATAAGGCTATGTTTGGTTCCACACTAATTCCCCATACTAGATTATTATTATATTATTTATACTATATAGTTTCATGTCACACTCATGTCACACCAAATGACTTATAATAACAATAATTAATAATAATTATAATCTCGTTATAATTATACTTATAATTATATATCTAATTTAATTAATAAATTAGAAACGTCACTTTATTTAATTTATTTATTTCCATCAAGTTAAACAATTCATTTAATTTAATTATTTTCTAACATATTAAGAAATTGATTTAATTTAATTATCTCCTTAAATTAAATCCAACAAATAAAATTATCATTTCTCGATTTAATTAACATTAATTAATTTAGTTACTAAATTAATTCATCACAATTCATCAAATATTTATTTTCCTCAATAAATAAATTATTTATTTAATTCCATAAATATTTAAATTAAATTATAAATTTCTGGATCGTTACATCCTTCCCTCCTTAAAAGGATTCTGTCCCCAGAATCACAACTCGAAAAACTAAACCACAACATTCTTCCCTTCTTAACAAGATTCTGTCCCCAGAATCGCTATACAAAATCAAGCAAACAACTGAGGATAATTCTTCATCATAACGCTTTCAAGTTCCCACGTAGCTTCTTCAGCATTGTGGTTCCTCCAGATTACCTTAACAGAATGTATCACCTTATTCCTCAGTACTTGTTCTTTTCTGTCAACAATTTGAACATGGTCTTCTTCATAGGACAAATCTTTCTCAAACTATAAGGGCTCATATTCTATAACATGTTTATAGTCAGGCTTATACGGTCTCAATACGGAGACATGGAAAACATTATGAATATGCTCTAACTCCGGAGGTAAGGCTACCTCGTACGCCACTTCACCGACTCGCCGAAGCACTTCAAAAGGTCCTATAAATCTAGGGCTCAATTTCCCTTTCTTGCCAAATCGAATTTTTCCCTTCCAGGGAGACACTTTCAAGAAAACATAACTACCGACATTGAATTCTCTATTTTGTCGATGATGATCAGCATATTTCTTCTCTCTATCTTGTGCTGCTATCAATCTTGCTCGAATTGCTTTGATGATCTCGACAGTCTGTTGTACCAATTCTGGACCCAATAGCTAACGTTCACCAACCTCGTCCCAACATAATGGAGTTCTGCATTTCCTGCCGTATAACGCTTCGTAAGGCGGCATGCTAATACTTGCATGATAACTATTATTATAAGCAAATTCTACCAATGGTTGATGGTCATCCCAATTTCCTTTGAAATCTATGATATATGCTTTGAGCATATCTTCTAATGTTTGGATGGTTCTCTCACTTTGTCCGTCGGTCTGAGGATGATACGTTGTGCTCATTCTCAGCTGTGTTCCCAAACACTCTTGTAATCATTTCCAAAAATTAGATGTGAAACATGGATCTCTGTCTGATACAATGGACACAGGTACATCGTGCCTCGAAATAATTTCCTTCACGTATAGCTTTGCTAACCGATCTAGTGTAAACTGAATCTTGATTGGCAAAAAGTGTGTCGACTTTGTCAGTCGATCGACAATCACCCAAATGGCATCGTAACCTTGCTGAGTCGTTGGAAGACCTACCACAAAATCCATTGTGATATTCTCCCATTTCCATTCTGGTATCTCTAACGGTTGTAATAATCTGCTTGGCCTTTGATGCTCAGCTTTGACTTTCTAACACGTTAAACATTTTGCCACACTCAGCCACATCCCTCTTCATATTCGGCCACCAAAAATAATGTTTAAGATCTTGGTACATCTTTGTACTCCCAAGGTGAATAGAATATCTTGAGTTGTGAGCTTCATTCAGAATTTCTTCTTTAACTTCTGTTATTGGCGGAACCCAAATTCTCCCTTCGAATCGAAGTAACCCTTCTGAATCGATTTTGAATTTGGTTTCCTCACCTTCAGATATTCTCTGTTTTATCTTTTCACAGTCTACATCCTGAAGTTTTGCATTTCTCACCTTATCCACCAACGTTAAACTATTTCCTATCTGGAACAACTTTTCATCGGATTCTGTCAGATATTTAATTTCCAACTCCATCTTAGCCATTTGTGACACTAGTTTCTCTTGATCAATTAACATCATCAACTTCTCCCGTCCCTTCCTACTTAAGGCATCAGCAACAACATTCGCCTTTCCGGGATGATAGAAAATCTTGCTATCATAATCTTTGATCAGCTCCAACCATCTTCTTTGTCGCATGTTCAAATCTTTTTGTGTAAAGATATATTTTAGACTTTTATGGTCAGTGTATATCTCACACCTCTCTCCATAAAGATAATGTCTCCAAATTTTTTAGGGGCAAACACTCTGCGCTTAACTCCAAGTCATGAGTGGATACCCTTCTCATAATCTTTCAACTAACATGATGCATACGCAATAACTCTGTCGTTCTGCATAAGCACACAACCTAGTCCTTTATGTGATGCGTCACTATACACCATAAAATTCCATGTATCATCAGGCAATGACAACATAGGTGCAGAGCTCAGCCTCTTCTTTAACTCCCGAAAACTTTCCTCACACTTCTCTGTCCAAACAAACTTAACCGCTTTCCTAGTTAAATTTGTTAACGGAGTCGCGATCTTGGAAAAGTCTTAAATAAAATGCCGATAGTAACCCGCCAATCCTAAGAAACTCCTCACTTCTGACGGTGTCTTCGGCTAATCTCAGTTTATTACAGCTTCAACTTTTGATGGATCTACCGAAATTCCGTCCTTATCAATAACGTGTCCAAGAAACTGTACATGTTCCAACCAAAATTCACACTTTGAGAACTTAGCATACAACTTCTCTTTTCTCAATGTCTCCAACGTCACCCACAAGTGCTCCACATGTTCCTCCTTGGTTTTGGAATACACCAATATATCATCAATAAACACCACCATAAATTTGTCTAAGAATGGTTTAAACACCCTGTTCATCAAGTCCATGAATGCTACAGGTGCATTGGTTAAACCAAAAGACATAACCAGAAACTCGTAATGACCATACCGAGTTCTGAACGCTATTTTTGGTACATCCTCCGGCCTCACCTTCAATTGATGATAACCACTTCTCAAGTCTATCTTAGAGAAATATCTCGCTCCTTTCAACTGATCGAACAGGTCATCGATTCTTGGTAATGGATACTTATTTTTAATCGTGACCTTATTTAATTCTCTGTAGTCAATGCAGAGCCTCGTCGATCTATCTTTCTTCTTAACGAACAACACCGGTGCTCCCCATGGCGAAACACTTGGCTAAATATACTTCTTATCAAGAAATTCTTGCAATTGCACCATCAACTCTTTCATTTCTACCGGGGCCATTCTGTATGGTGCTTTAGATATCGGGGCCGTTCCTGGTAGTAAGTCAATCACGAACTCGATTTGTCGATCTGGCGGAAGACCCGGCAAATCGTCTGGAAATACGTCTGCAAAATCTCTTATGATCGGTATCTCTTCCAATTTTGCACTCTTCTTCTGTGTATCGACGATGTAGGCTAAGTATCCTACACATTCTTGTCTCAACAACTTCTTGGCTTGCATCACTGTCAGACAACTTGCTTGTTGAGGTGACTTGCTACCAAAGAACACAACCTTTGACGGAGTCATAAGGTTAACACACTTCTTTTGGCAATCAATTACTGCTCCGTAATTAAATAACCAATCCATTCCCAGTATAACATCGAATTCGCCAAGTCTAATTGGTATCAAATCCACCATCATTTCATGACCTTTTATATCCACTATACAATTCCTATATACGTATCTAACAGGAATCACTTCCTTATTCGCAATCTCTATACTTAAGGGAAATTCTAATTCTTCCTTGGAAAATTCTAAATTCTGAGCAAATTCATCGGATATAAATGAAAAAGTAGCACCTGAATCAAATACTACATAAGCATTAATACCATTAATCGGAATGATACCTGACACCACATCCTTAGACTATACGACATCTCTTGCGGTCATATTGAAAGTCCTCGCGACTTTGATTTACGCTTGATTGATTTGGTCCGATGATAGTCAATGCACCACCACCGTTGTTGTTTCCTTTTCCGCCACTTTCACTTCCCGCTGGCTTCTTAGGACAATCATGAGCCATGTGATCCTTTAAACCGCAAGTAAAACATGCTCCTTTCTTCGGACTAAAATAGTTCAGTGCAATGTGTCCCTCCTGACCACAGTTGAAACACACCCGCTTTCCCTTCAAACATACCCTAGTATGGTTCTTCCCGCAAGTTGCAAAAGCCTCAAACTTTTTCTTCTGCTGATTTCCCTATTGCCCTCCCACAGTCAAATTCTCGCTCCATTTCCTCTTCTGATTGTTACTTCCAACATTACTACCACCAGCCTTGTTCTCATTTTCATTCTTCTTCTTCTTCTTCTTCTTCTGCTCTTGGTTGTACTTGGTCAAGGCATCGCTTCCACCTTCCGTGATAATAGCCTTCTCTAGCACAGCAGTAAATGTGTTCAGCTGGAACATTGAAACCTTGTTGTAAAGCCAGGGCTTCAATCCTTGTTCGAATCTTCTTGCTTTACGTTCCTCAGTATTGACTTAATAAGTGGCAAACCTTGCCAACTCGTTAAACTTCGCAGCATATTCCGGCACCGTCATAGTTCCTTGCTTCAACTCAAGAAATTGCACTTCCAGCTAATTTTGAGAACTCGCTGGAAAGTACATTTCAAAGAACATCTCCTTAAATCTATCCCACGCTATCACTCTTTGTCCTCCACAAACCTTGTTTACCTCCCACCAGTAGCTAGCTTTAGACTTCAGCATGAACGTTGCGAATGCAGTCTTTTGATCTTTGTTAACTCTTGCAACGTCGAATACCTTCTCCATTTCCATGATACAGGTTTGGGCTTCCACTGGATTCATAGACCCTTAAAATTCTGGCGGTCCAACCACTTTGAATTCCTTGAAAGTCGTGACTTGAGCTTGCGATTGATTCGCAAGTGCACCCGTCAACAGAGCTACCAGCTACTGAACTGGATTAGCGTTGGTCTCGTTGTTATTATTCGTAGACCCCTCAGGAGGTGCTTGCTGACGTGGTTGTCTTCTTTTAGGAGGCATTTTCTGTTAAGATATACGCGTATTAGCTTATTACTCAACTTCTTAGGTATTTAAAGTCTAACTTAAACTTTCCAAGATTAAAGCTTTAACACATAGCATTTCAGACAAACTCTAACATTTTATTCATTCATAAAGTTTTAAAACATGATCAAGATAACATAACCGCTATAAACATTCGCTTTCCTGAACTAGACAAGTTTAAGGATTACATACTCATACTATCCCTTTATTCATCACAAAATAAGGGATTCACAATTTATTTATTCACATAATTACCCACACATTATTATCTATCTTATTCTATCTAGGCATATTAAGGCGTCGTAAGGCTTCCCGACGTTCCTCCTCCATGATACGATACGCCGTTCTGCGATCCATCATAAACCACGGTGAATTCTCAAACTGAGGTGGATAATAATAGACTTGATCCTGGGCCCTATCAATTGCCGAATTAAAAGCATAATCCATCTCTTTCACCTTGGCTTTCTTCACTTGAACCTTAGCCTCGGCACAATCTGCACGTTGAGTCGCCTTCATCCACGCATCCTCTGCCCTTGCACGCTTAGCTGACTCCTCCTTGAAATCATCTTTCAATTTCTCCATGTCCATCTTCATCTTCTCATGTACTGCCAACAGGTCTTCATGCTGACCCTTTGTATGAACGAGGTCCCACTCCGTGTTTCCAAGTTTCGAATCAAGTTCCTGAATCTCTGCATCCTTCTGCTCCATCGAAGCGTGATGCATCACAACCAACTCCTTCAACTCCTCAACCTCGTCCTGTAACTCTATGTTACGGTCATATAAAGCATCAAACATCTCAGCTGATATGGAGTTTGGTGGAAACTCCTCAGGATCCTCCTCCTCATCATCCTCCTCTACCTCCTCAGAACTATCCTCCTCGGGATCGATCACAGGCACATCCTCTTGGATCAACTGCTCTCGCACTATGTGAATATCCTGGGGCTCATCATCTATAAGTATCTGAGGTATCACCTCTCTAGCTGGACTGGATCCTCCTTCAGTAGACATCCAGACAACAAAATGTTTTAAGTTTTTACTTAATATTTTTCGATACTTGCGAGCACATAAGTTATTAACACATAGCACATAATGTCTTTTATTATTTAACTTCAATGGATACCTTAATCCATTCCTTAAAACTCGTTAAGAGTTAAACACCTCTATGTTTTCTGTTTCCTTAAAGGTTACTTCCTAAGGTTTCCCCACCTAAGGTTCATAACCTAAAGCTTTGATACCAACCTGTGACACCCCCAAATCAAGGTACTCCATTCCCACAAGATTTGGTGCTCACTTATCAAAAACTATTACATCTAACTACCCATAATAAAGGATAAAAACATGATTAAAATAACTTAACAATAATCTCTCCCATTAAAGGGTTACATCATCATCTCGAATTAAATCCTAGGTAATCTAACGTTAAAATTATTACATAAGTTTACGGAATACATCACATAATAAAACAAGTCTTTAACATAATTCATTAAAATAAAATTCTCAAAAATCTTCATCATTTGGACATCTTGCCCTTGCCTTTGCTAGTCGACGGCTCATCAACTTTCTCCACTTTAGCTGCAGTATTAATTGCAAGAGTGAGCAAACAAATGGTCACTGGTATAGAATGTAGCAATGATAATAACATGAGAGTGAACAATGAAAGCTGAACAATAAGGAACTTGTTTTACAAATCAAAATAGAAAACAAGTTTGAACTTTAATTATCTGAGGGTCTTAAGACCACGAACTATGTCCCCGGTACTAAAGTATTATTACCCAACCTTAATAGTCATTTAGACTATACGGACCCTTCTTAACATACTTAGGGGGATCAGCCCTTTGTACCATGTATTGTGCACAAACATCTAAACATTACACGTACAAAATCCCCTATGTTAGGGTTGTTCGTCTCAGTTTGGATTTAGAATTTCCGCACTAAAGAAAGTTTAGTTTGGAACTAGCTTATCAGTGTTTCTATAATTTTAGAACACTATTCGATTTACATCAGTAAAGGTTTAATACCAGAATTTATAACTGAACAAGGCTATCAAAGTCAAAGATCGGATATCAACAATAGATACAATGGAATTACATGATATACATACAAAATGCTATAACCAAAAGAGTTAGAACAATCTCATTTGAATCGATGTATTAGAACAATATGTGCTTTGAATAATAATTAGAAAAGTAAAACTCGCTCGATATAACGAATTAGGTTACAAGAGCTTGTACAAACATATTCAAGATAGATTAAGTTTGCTCAATTTTAAGAACTTGAACAATAATAATATAGGAATGGGAAATTGCATTCAATATGAAAAGAATGAAGTTAGAAAGCTTGCTCAATTATAAAGAGATAAGGTTTAGAAACTTGCACAAATATAAAATTAGAGTTAGAGAACTTGCCTTGATTGTAAGCTACACAAATGAAAATAATTTCCAATTACCCTACACATATATCATTGACATCGCAACAACCATTAATCGCATGAATATTAACTTTAGGGTTTAAACCATCATTTAAGTCACAACCCTAACTTAATACCTAACCACGTAAGCTAGCATACTTAACGCTTCTGAAATTACACATTGATCAACATAACTTAATCGTTCAACTCTATCTTTCGAAACAACTCATTTGGTTTCATTACATAACTTATTCAAGTAATCACTTAAATTATTTTACACTTTATATAACAACGCATGACAATCTGTTATTGTGGTTTATATTATGCCTCAACATCATTAACATGCATGCTAAACTTAATATAAGTCCACTACGCATGATCTGCTAATAAGCAGACCTCACTGTCTCAGTTCAGGGTGTGGCGCAGCTGCACCACACTTAGGCTTGGGACTAGCGCAGCTGCGCCATTTTTTGCCTTGGCACCGGTGCAGCTGCGCCGGTGTTTAGATAGACGCAGAGACGGAAGTGAACAGTAGCCGTTTTTAGCCCAACTAACACGAAATTCACCCACCAAACAGTGATAACAACACATAAAATAATTATACAACTATCATATCATGATTGCTAACATATTCAGCCAGTTAGCACAATTTAACAACAACTAGAACTATTTTAATTTCTCAATTTTCATGTTTTTCACATAAAACTCCATTTTCGATAGTCTGTCCAAAAATCATCATTGTGAACTCGTTACTTGGCCAAATCATTCCATTCAAATTACATTATGTTTGTATCTCAATGAACTACCATTTACAAGAGTCAAATTATAGTTTTATACACAAATTGACAACTAAAATTGGTACTTTCTAAGGCCAATACATATGAACGTAAACACTGATATTTATAATCTTCTGTTGTAACCCAATTCTCACGAATTTGATAACTAATATCAAGTATACATGATGACTAACAGAGTTATGCAAAAACTATATGAACATACATACATATCACAATTCACGTGATTTCTAATCACACACACACACACACACACACACACATATATATATATATATATATATATATATATACCGAAACTAAAAGTTAGAGTGGAAATAGTTTATACCTTGATTCCCTAGTAGCAAGATGATAGAATCCTTCCTCAACCCTCAACAATTTGTAGAGATTTCACTCAAATTCTCTCTAACCCTCTGTGTTTTCTTCTCTCTCAACTCACCACTAACCTTAGGAAAATAAGATGCGTAGTAAAATATACTGACTCCCACTAACGTCAGTTGAATAAGCCAAAAGGCAGCGTCAGTTGAAATAACCAAAAGCCATAAGGCTATGTTTGGTTCCACACTAATTCCCATACTAGATTATTATTATATTATTTATACTATATAGTTTCATGTCACACTCATGTCACACCAAATAACTTATAATAACAATAATTAATAATAATTATAATCTCATTATAATTATACTTATAATTATATATCTAATTTAATTAATAAATTAGAAACGCTACTTTATTTAATTTATTTATTTCCATCAAGTTAAACAATTCTTTTAATTTAATTATTTTCTTACATATTAAGCAATTGATTTAATTTAATTATCTCCTTAAATTAAATCCAACAAATAAAATTATCATTACTCTATTCAATTAACATTAATTAATTTAGTTACTAAATTAATTCATCACAATTCATCAAATATTTATTTTCCTCAATAAATAAATTATTTATTTAATTCCATAAATATTTAAATTAAATTACAAATTTTTCGATCGTTACAATATAAGCATTAATCAAACAAAAACAAGGATAAATATTAAAGACTTTAAATTTATCCAAATATTATCAATCACTTAATAAACTCATAATCTAATATTATTAATATTATAACAATATTTTAATCACTTCTTAAACTTATAAACAATTTATTTCAATTGTTTACACTTTACCAAATAATGCATTTAATCATTTAAAAATGTCATACTCATAAGATTTTATCACCAATGATCAAATCCCTCATAAAAAATCTTCATATAACCCATATAGGATTTCCAAACCATAAAATCCTATTTTCCAACTTTGTTATTTCACATAACATATTTAACTCATTTACTCATAACTAGATCATTTTCATGAAAAATACCAAATCAGTCCCAAAAATATTTCTTTTCTGGGATTTAGCAGAATATAGTCCCATATTGAACATATATATTTCTCGGAATTTTTAAAATTCATTTACTATTTTTCAAAAATCAATTTCTAATTAATTCCTTAAGAAATTAGCTACCTCAAGTTTAACTCCAGAAATTCCCAAATCTTAACAGGATCTTACACATGTTAACGTGAGCTTTCAGTTTAAATTTCATGGTCATCAGAGTTAAAGAACTCCGGTTATAGCATTTTTCGTCGAAAAAACCTAAATATTGAAATGGTCATAACTTGCTCAATTTAAGTCGGAATGAGCTCATTTTTGGACATGAGGTACTTTATACCATATATTTTCATGTCCCAAAAGGCCGAAAGTTTTCTCACAAATTAAGTGGCCGAAACAGCCCTTTTAAACTTCTGGGCAGTAGCCTTTTTGGTGTTTTGTAATTTTTGACTCATTTGCTAAAATCAGTCCACACGAAAATCTACAACACCTTTTCTAATGATTCCACTTGGATAAGTTAAAAAACTCCTAGATCTAACTCTAGATTTTGACCACACAGAAAAATTCAAAATATACTAGGAGATATGGTCAATTGAATTTTATATTCTATTTTCACCAAAATCTGATTTTCAACCCTTTGTGATTTCTAAGAAACTTTCATGTTTTCACATAATAACCAACATAACTTATCATAATACTTACTAATACTACATATACCCATGATTTTCATCAATCTAATGCTTTTATTATGACTTTCATCATAATCCACGTAAACAGATCATTTCCACAATTTAATAAGGAATGAATACAAATGATCATTCACCATGCATGTGATAATCCACATAGACAGGTTATTCCAACAGAATAATAAAGAATGGAATAACTGAAGAATTCACCATGCATGCGATAGATCGCACAGACAGGTTATTCTCAACAGAATAATAAAGAATAAAACCAGGTCAGGCGTAATTCGCACCGACAGGATATTCTAACAGAATAATAAAGAACGGAACCAGGTCAGGCGTAATTCTCACCGACAGGATATTCCAACAGAATAATAAATAATGGAACCAGGTCATGTATAAACGCACAGACAGGATATTCCGACAGAATAATAAAGAATGGAATAATAGAAGAATTTCACCGTGTATGCAGTACTTCACATAGACAAGTTATTCCAACATAATAATAAGGAATGGAATAATAGAAGAATTTCACTATGTATAAGGTAGTCCACGTATACAGGTTATCCCTGGCATAGATGTGAGACAAGAACTAGGAGGGGAGAGACGGGGAATTTCTTCGCTAGTATGACCTAACTAAGTTTATTGGATATTTAATTGGTCGATCAAAGTATAAGGATAATATGTGATATGTCAATTAACCCTTGTTTTGTGACAGTGTTTGTATTCAGATGTTGTGAATAGGGCTCAATTATTGGAGCGCGATAATGAGTCATCACAACCAAAAGGTAACGACCAACAACAACATGATAATAATCTTACTGGTGGCAACAACCATCGGAACAATGATAACTATCGTGGGGGAAATTATCATGCCAAGAATGGTAACCACTTCGGTGGTAATCATGGCCAAGATAATAGAAGTGAAAATTTCAAGAAGAGAAGGTCATTTAGCTCAATTTTGTCGTGCACCAAAATCAAGTCCAGCTGGGACAGTGGCACCAAAGGCGGATATGGACAAAACAAAGTCGGTGGTTTCAGGAAGAGCGTTTTTCGTGACTTCTCAAAAAGCGAGTAACCCGAACGAAGTTAGCACGTGTTAGTTAATTATAAATTTTTGCGAAGTCTATACCTTATTAGATACCGATTCTACCCATTTTTTTTATTTCTCTTGCTTGCGCTCAACGTTTAAATTTAACTCTAGAGAAGTTAGACTTTGACTTATTGGTTGAAACTCCGTTAGGAGAAACCTTCATTACATGTGTTATCCAAGTCTTGGATGAGAGTCACAGTTTTGAATGATATTTCTATTGTTAATAAATTTCCTGATGTATTCTTGAAGACTTCTTAGCCTACCCCTAGAGCGTGAAATTGAATTTTGTATTGACCCTAGTACAAAACCCTTAAATATTTCTTCAAACAAAACGAACGTATAATGCACCAAAGACGTTGGCTCGATCTGTTAAAAATTACTATCATACCATTCAATATCATCGTGGAAGAGCGAACGTGGTAGCTGACGCGTTGAGTAGAAGATCATATGCGTTTACGAGTGCGATGTTGTT
This sequence comes from Panax ginseng, assembly GCA_020205605.1. Taxonomy (NCBI): domain Eukaryota; kingdom Viridiplantae; phylum Streptophyta; class Magnoliopsida; order Apiales; family Araliaceae; genus Panax; species Panax ginseng. The sequence continues at coordinate 156,310,969 of CM035128.1, forward strand.
AACACAAAAACCCATTTCGTATAACTTACAAATGATGAAGATAGAGTTAAAGACTCTAAGGATCCACGTGATGATATCAAATATACGAGTAGAATCAACTTTAATCGATAAAGTTAAAGCCGTGCAAGCTACAGAACTGGAGCTGATGAATATGAAGAAGAAGGTTCAAGAGGGCGTTATTCTAGAAACAAGAATCGATGAAGAGAGGAAATCTCAACTCTCGATTTTATTGGCCCATTTGAAATCCTTGATCGAGTAGGAACTGTGGCCTATAGACTCGTTTTACCGCCAAGTATGTCGCGTTTTCATAACGTTTTTCACGTATTGATGTTACGAAAATATGTGGACAACTCGAACCACATTATTGAATTAGAACTAGACGATATAGCAGAAGATTTAACGTATAAGGAGATACATGTTAAAATCTTAGATAAGAAGGATCGTATTCAACACTCAAAGGTTATACCTCAAGAGTTAGAATTTGAAATAAAGTCAAGGTATCCTCATCTCTTCGGCATACCAGGTACGTACATAAATTTCGAGGGCGAAATTTCATAAGGAGGGGGGATTGTGAGACCCCAAATTTTATGAATAAAGATTTAAATTTCTTGAAATATTTTTTTAATATTATGGTGTGGATTTGATATAATGTTATAGTTGTGGGTAATATTTATAAATTTTGCAAAGTATGCAAGTTGTTATAAAATATTCGATTGGTCGGGGAATATTCATTTTAACAGGGAATATTCGTACGACGACACAATCATTGGTGGACCCCACAACGGAAGTATTGTCGTAATAATAAAACGATAGAATTATCTTTTTATAAAAATAACGGCGGAAGTGTTATCGTTAAAACTGTTGAACTACCCGGTAGTAAAAGTACAGTAATACGTGTGGTTGCATAGTAGCACACGGCATTGATTATTGATGCTTACGTGAAAAGTCACTCAGTTATACTCAATTATTGCTATAGTAATTGATGCATCATATCTCTCATATTATTGATTCAGTTATTGTCACAGTATCATCTGTATAATATGTTATATTATTAAATCAATAATTGAGACGACAAAGTTATTCATATTATTAAATTGTAATATTTACAATGTCTAGAAGTTCTGTCAAGGAGAGGTTTGGTCACCTAATTGCGCGCCAATAGGGAGAAATCCTTATTGGAAAGCCCCCTCTTTCCTAGGAACGAACTGGTTGTTAAATATTGTGAGTTATAATATTAATGATGAATAAGTTCGTGTTGATTAAAGATGAATTTGATAGTTCCATTGTGTTGGGATTATTAGTGTTAGTGGAAATCGGCATCTATTCTGATAATAATTGATGTCTGGAGGTTATATTGTTCAATCGGATATTCGGGGCACTTTTCGTGTTGGAGTACTATTCACGAGTTATTATTCACGGGTTACTATTCACCCGATTACTATTCACTTTAGTATTATTCACTCGGGTATTTGGGACACTTTTTGTGTCAGAGTACTATTCACAAGTTACTATTCACCCAGTTACTATTCACTCTAGTATTGTTCACTCGGGTATTTAGGACACTTTTTATGTCGGGGTACTATTCACAGGGTTACTATTCCTGAAGTACTATTCATGGGATACTATTCACCCAAAAAAGTATATTTCTTTTCGGTCAAAATCATTTTTTGGGTACAATATTATTCCATGAGGAGATATGCTAATTTTTCAAACCGTTGGTTGAAGTTTTAATAGTAAATCAATATGGATCGCTGGTTTAAAGTTTTAATAGTGAATCAGTATGGACCGTTGCTTTAAGTTTTCATAGTAAATCAATATGGACCGTTCATGAATTAGTTACTATTCAGTGCATTCTCCTATAAATAGAAGCTCATTCCTTCATTATTTCTTACGAATTCACTGAAACTCTAGAGAGAGAAACTATAGAGAGAAAAAAGAAAAGTATTCTGCTACTTCACTTTTCCAATATCTAGTTCTTCTAAGGTAAGGGATATTATTTGTTGTACTCGTAAGGGATATTATTTGTTGTATTCGTAAGGGGTATTATTTCTTTCGTATTCATAAAGAGAGCTATTGTTATTCCATTCCTTATTATTATGTTGGAATAACCTGTCTATGCGAAGTACCGCATACATAGTGAAATTATGTTGTTATTCCATTCTTTATTATTACATTGGAATATCTCGTTGGTGTAATTTCGCTTGAAATTTGGTTCCGATTCTTTATTATTACATTGGAATAACTGTTTGTTGCTGAAGTACCACATACATGGTGAAATTCTGTTGTTATTACATTCTTTATTTTTCTATTGGAATATCCTGTCGGTGCGATTTTTGCCTGACCTGGTTCCGTTCTTTATTATTATGTTGGAATAACCTGTTTATACGAAGTACCGCATACATGGTGAAATTTTATTGTTATTAAATTCTTTATTATTCTGTTGGAATATCCTGTCAGTGCGGATTACGCCTGACCTGGTTCTGTTCTTTATTATTCTGTCAGAATATACTGTCTGTGCGTTTACGCATGACCTGGTTCCATTATTTATTATTCTGTTGGAATAACCTGTCTGTTCGGTCTATCGTATTCATGGTGAATTTTGTTGTTATTCCATTCTTTATTATTTTGTCGAAATATCCTATTTGTGCGTTTACGCATGACCTGGTTCCATTCTTTATTATTCTGTTGGGAATAACTTGTCTGTGCAGTATATTGCACTCATGGTGAATCCTTCTGTTATTCCATTCTTTATTATTCTGTTGGAATAACATGTCTATGTGGATTACCACATGCATGGTGAATGATCCTTTGTATTCATTCCTTATTAAATTGTGGAAATGATCTATTTACGTGGATTATGATGAAAGTCATAATATAAGCATTGAACTGATGAAAATCATGGGTATATGTATTATTAGTAAGTGTTAAGATGAGTTATGTTGATTATTATGTGAAAACATGAAAGCTTCTTAGAAATCACAAAAGGTTGAAAATTAGATTTTTGGTGAAAATGGAACATGAAATTCAATTGACCATATCTCCTATTATATTTTGAAATTTTGAGTGTGGTCAAGTTCTAGAGTTAAATCTATGAGTTTTCTAACTTATCCAAGTGGAATCACTGGAAAAAGTGCTGTAGATTTTCATGTGGACTAATTTTAGCAAAGGAGTCAAAACTGCAAAGTACCAAAAAGCTACTGCCCAAAAATTTAAAAGGGCATTTTCAACCACTTCATTTGTGCGAAAAATTCCGGCCTTTTGGGATATGGAAATATATGGTATAAAGTACCTCCTGTCCAAAAATGAGCTCATTCCGACTTAAAATGAGCAAGTTATGACTATTTCAATATTTAGATTTTTTTCGATGAAAAACGCTATAATCGGAGTTCTATAACTCCGATGACTATGAAATTTAAACTGGAAGCTCATGTTAGAGTTTATGCCCTAGAGGCCAATTATTTGATATAATTGCTTAACGTTTTGATATTATATTTGATTGAATAAATATATGATTTTATTATGGTTTTATTTACTGCGTAATATAATTGTTAACATAATAAAATTCCTTAGAATAGTGATACAAATTATATAGTTTCAAGTATGTGACTTGAACATGAGATTATATATTACCATTAGTATCAGTGTTCTTAAATGTCCCTAGTCGAGTATCATTGTTGATGGGACAACAATGATGCATTGAGACTAGTATGTGGATTGACTGATGACCAAATCTCATTGGTCATAAATATATGAGATATTAAGTCAATGCATAGGTACATGTTAGAGAATGATGTACTGGACAGACCCACCATGAGAATTCTATATGGAGCATTATGCGAAGTGTCATTAACAATTCTCATAGTGACAATGATGTAATGGTCCTCCGACCTAAAATCGCTATATTACTACACGTTATGTACTTTGATATCATCAAATGTCACCTTTAATTGGGTGGACTATAAAGGTGATTATTGGGTTCATCATTAATCGTGTGAGAAATATGAGTGATCTAGATGGAATTTAACCATCCTATATATTATGGGTGATATCCATAGGCCTCTTGATTGAGTAGGACTATGAAATGCATGGCCATGCTCAAATAGTGATTTGTTTCATATAGTCTACTCATTGATCAAGAAAACTCAGATTAAATTATGAAGAGTATGACACATTCCATGACTCGAGTTTAATCTAGGATATTAAGGTTAAAAGGATTAAAAACCTAAAGGTAGGGTGGCTAAGGAAGGTGAATGTCACTTCTGTGGAAAACCTGGACACTGAAAAAGGAACTGTCATGCTTATCTGGAAGAAGTGAAGAAAAGAAAAGGAAGTACGACTACGATTCGGTATATATGTTATAGAAGTCAACTTGTCTACTTCTACATCATGGGTATTGGATCTTTGGATGTGGTTCTCACATTTGTGTTAATGTGCGGGGACTCAGAAGGAGTAGAACTTTAAGCGAAAGGAGAGGTTGACCTACGAGTTGGAAATAGAGCAAAAGTTCTTTGCTGACCGGCCATAGGAACTTATCATTTATCTTTGCCCACCGGGCTAGTTTTAGAATTAGAAGATTGTTATTTTGTGCCTGCTATAAGCAAAAACATTATTTACATTTCTTGTTTGGACAAGAAAGGTTTTCATTTATAATAAAGAACAATCGTTGTTTGTTTTACTTAAATGATATTTGTTATGGTGTTGCACAATTGTTTAACGGTCTCTATATTCTTGATTTAGAAATGCTTATCTATAACATAAATACAAAACGATTTAAATCAAATGATTCAAATCCGACATATCTCTGGCACTGTCGTTTAGGCCATATAAATGAGAAAAGCATATCCAAACTCCATAAAGATGGGTTCTTGGATTCATTTGATTTTGAATCATATGAGAAATGCGAGTCTTGTTTATTAGGCAAGATGACTAAAGCCCCTTTCACTGGACATAGTGAACGGGCTAGCGATGTATTGGGACTTATACATAGTGATGTATGTGGACCCATGAGTTCGTTAGGAAGAGGTAGGTTTTATTACTTCATTACATTTACTGATGACTTTAGTAGATATGGATATGTGTATCTTATGAGACACAAATCCGAATCCTTTGAAAAGTTCAAGGAATTCAAGAATGAAGTTCAAAACCAATTTGGCAAAAGCATAAAAGCCCTTGATCCGATCGAGGAGGTGAATACTTAAGCCAAGACTTTGATGACCATCTAATGGAGTGTGGTATTATATCACGACTCACTCCACCGGAACACTTTGCAATGGAATGGTGTATATCGAGAGGAGGAATCGAACCTTGTTGGACATGGTACGATCAATGATGAGTCATGCAGATCTTCCAATAAGCCACGGGGTCATGCCTAGAGGCAGTGCATTCACACTTACTTAGTGTTCCTACAAAGGCGGTCGAGAAGACACCATATGAAATGTGGTGGGAAGCGTCCTAGTATGTCGTTCATGAAGATTTGGGGTTGCGAGGCGTTAAGTAAAAGCGTCAATTTCGACAAGCTCGGACCCAAATCGACAAATGTAATTTTGTGGGATACCCAAAGGAAACAAAAGGGTATTATTTCTACAAACCTTACGAGAACAAAGTGGTTGTTGCTCGAACCGGTATTTTTCTAGAAAGAGAATTTGTCTCTAAAGGAAGCGGTGGGAGGAAAGTAGAACTCGAAGAAATTCGAGAACCACAAAATATCATTGAACACGAAGTTGGAACATAAGCGGGAACCACAAGAAATTGTGGAAAGTGAACTGCGCTCAAATTACACAAGTCATTAAGTAGATCACGGTAGGACACGCCAAGAGCACGAGAGATATTATGGATATCTTGTGACTCAAAACGGCGATGTGATGCTCATAGATCAAGATGAGCCTGCTTCCTACCAAGAAGTTATGAATGGACCAGATTCTTAGAAATGGCTTGAAGCCATGAAATCTGAGATGGACTCCATGTATACTAACCAAGTATGGACTCTGGTTGATCCACCCGAAGGGGTAAAACCAATCGGGTACAAGTGGGTTTTCAAGAAGAAAACCGACATGGATGGTAATGTACAAACCTATAAAGGCCGACTGGTAGCAAAAGGTTTCAAACAAATTCAAGGTGTTGACTATGATGAAACCTTCTCTCCAGTGGCAATGGTTAAATCCATCGAGGATCTTACTTGTTATTGCGACTTTTTATGATTACGAAATCTGGCGGATGGATGTCAAAAGCGCTTTCCTTAATGAAATCTCCTTGAGGATGTGTATATGACACAACCCGAGGGTTTTGTCACTCAAAGGATCTTTGGAAAGGTATGTAAGTCGCTGCAGTGATCCATTTATGGATTGAAGCAAGCCTCTCGGAGTTGGAATCTTCGATTTGATGAAGCAGTCAAAGAATTTGGCTTTATTAAAAATGAAGATGAACCTTGTGTATATAAAAAGGTTAGTGGGAGTCACATTATATTCCTAGTATTATATGTTGATGACATATTAATTATTGGGAATGACATTCCTTCCTTACAGTCAAAAAACATGGTTAGGAAAATGTTTCTCCATGAAAGATTTGGGCGATCTTTGCCTACATTTTAGGTATCAAGATCTATAGAGATAGATCAAGAAAATGCTCTACCTAAGTCAAAGTACATATATTGATAAAGTGTTAAAAGCGGTTCAAACATGCAAGAGGCTAAAAGAGGAAACTTACCCGTGACTCATGGTGTAAAGATCTCTAAGGCCCAATGTCCTAAATCACAAGATGATGATGAGGCGTATGAGAAAGATCCCTTATGCTTGAAGAATTGGATCTATTATGTATGCAATGATATGTACTCGTTCAGGATGTCTCGTATGCTTTGAGCATGACGATGAGCGAGATACCGATCGAATCGGTGAAGGTCATCGGGACGGTGATCAAGAATATCCTCAAGTACGAAAAGGACTAAGGATTCATTCTTGGTATATGGAGGTGAAGAGCGAACTAGCGGTAAAGGGTTACACAGATGCTAGTTTCGGACCCGACAATGATGACTATAAGTCTCGATCGGGTTTTGTGTTTTGCCTTAATGGTGGTCTTTGTTAGGCTGAAAAGTTCAAGCAAAGAGGCGATGTTGATTCTACAACAGAGGAGGTGAGTATATTGTTGCTTCTAGTGCATTGACCAAGGAGGTCAGTATGGATTAAAAGTTCATCATTGAACTTGGTGTTGTTCCAACCATTGTTGATCCGGTTGCTCTATATCTTGTGATAATAATGGAGCCATTAGACAAAGCTAAGGAACCGGAGATCTCACCAACGATCCAAGCATATACTTAGGCGGTACCATCTCATCCGTGAAATCATTGATAGAGGAGAAGTACATATAGGAAGAGTGCCAACAGAGATGATAATGTTGCGGATCCACTAACCAAGGCTTTGTCGCAGTTAAAGCACGACGGTCACACTAGTTCCATGGGTATTAGATACATGAGTGATTGGCTCTAGTGCAAGTGGGAGGCTGTTAGAGTTTATGCCCTAGAGGCCAATTATTTGATATAATTGCTTAACGTTTTGATATTATATTTGATTGAATAAATATATGATTTTATTATGGTTTTATTTATTGCGTAATATAATTGTTAACATAATAAAATTCCTTAGAATAGTGATACAAATTATATAGTTTCAAGTATGTGACTTGAACATGAGATTATATATTACCATTAGTATCGTTGTTCTTAAATGTCCCTAATCGAGTATCATTGTTGATGGGACAACAATGATGCATTGAGACTAGTATGTGGATCGATTGATGACCAAATCTCATTGGTCATAAATATATGAGATATTAAGTCAATGCATAGGTACATGTTAGAGAACGATAATCTTTGGGCGGACCCACCATGAGAATTCTATATGGAGCATTATGCGAAGTGTCATTAACAATTCTCATAGTGACAATGATGTAATGGTCCTCCAGGCACAGAAATCGCTATATTACTACACGAGAATTTATGTACTTTGATATCATCAAATGTCACCTTTAATAGGGTGGACTATAAAGGTGATTATTGGGTTCATCATTAATCGTGTGAGAAATATGAGTGATCTAGAAGGAATTTAATCATCCTATATATTATGGGTGATATCCATAGGCCTCTTGATTGAGTGGGACTATGAAATGCATGGCCATGCTCAAATAGTGATTTGTTTCATATAGTCTACTCATTGATCAAGAAAACTCAGATTAAATTATGAAGAGTATGACACATTCCATGACTCGAGTTTAATCTAGGATATTAAGGTTAAAAGGATTAAATTACATTGAAACATTGGTCACGAAAAGGTTGCATCGAATCATCGATCTTATTATTACTTGGGTAGCGTTGATGCATTACTAGATGCAGCTTTCAACGTTTATAATTTTATAATATGATTTTAAAATTATTGCCAACGTAATAATAACCTATAGGTCACACACATAGTAACGTTATTTAAAGGGAATTAATTTAAATTTTAAGGATTTAAATATATTAATATGATTAATAGTATTTAAATCATTTAATTTAAATTAAAAGGATAATTGTATATATGTATATTAATTAAGTAAGACTTAATTAAGAGATATATATATATAAATTCGGATTTTATAAAATTAGGTTTTGATTTGATTAATTCCTTTTAACTACTATATATATATATATATGACTACTTAGGGTAAGATATCATAATAGAAAAACCCTAGCCGCTTCTTAGAGAGACTAGAGAGAAAAGCAGTTTCAAAATCCATTCCTTTTGGTGGCTAGTACATGCAAGTCCTTCTTATTGCGAGAATCGTTCGAAACCCGGTTCGTGAGGCGTTCATGTGGATCTTAGAGAGGCGCAATCGGTTTGTATTGCGTTGGAGATTCGAGGCTTGATCGGTTTGATTCTCGTTTTTTTATATATCTCGTATAATCTCTAAACCTACGAATTAATTGATTTTCGCATGGATCCTGTTTTAGGGTTTGAAATTGCTTTAAAATTTTAATTTTCATTTGTGCGTTTCTATCTTAGAAAGCCCAACAAATTTCATGTTAACATGTGTAAGATCCCCGCCAAGATTTGGGAATTTCGGTGTTAAACTTGAGGTAGCTAATTTCTTAAGGAATTAATTAGAAATTGATTTTTGAAAAATACTTAAGGAGTTGAAAATTATAAAAAAAATACTTGTTGTGTATGAAATATATGTATATATGTTTGGACAAAGGATAAAAAAATAATAAGTTGATTTGGTAATTTTTCATGAAAATGGTTTAGTTACAAACATATGAGTTAAATATGTTATGTGAAGTTAAATAATTGGTAAATAGGATTTTAGGGCTTGAAAAACCTATATAAGGTATATGCAGATTTTTGATAAGGGATTTGATCATTGGTAATGAAATCTTATGAGTATGACATTTTTGAATGATTAAATGCATTATTTGGTAAAGTGTAAACAATTAAACTAAATTGTTTATAAGTTTAAGAAGTGATTAAAATATTGTTATAATATTAACAATATTAAATTATGAGTTATTTAAGTGATGGATAATATTTGGATAAATTTAAAATATTTAATATTTATCCTTGTTTTTGTTTGATTAATGCTTATATTATTGTCATCATCTTAATGTTTATACTATGATGAAAGTCATCTTTGGCTTACGTGAAGAGATGGACTTGGTATGATTATGACCAGGGATCATTCGGTATAATCATGACCCATAATGTTATAGATGATGTGGTAAAAGTCCTCAGTGGCCTGTAATGCATTGATGGACAGTTTTTTGTATGATTATGACCAGGGATTATTCGGTATAGTTATGACCATTGATGATTTAATGAATATCCTTGGCCCGTAGTACAGGGATGATTAAATGATGTGGTTTATTTATTAAGCTGAGGTCTCAGTGATAAAAATTGATGAAAACATTTTAAATCATAGTATATAGTAGATATCATGCTCTACTTGACTCTTCTAATGGATTGCTTATTCCGCTACAGTTAAACTTGATGTCTATTGTATTTTATCAGTTTAACATTGTTGAAGACTAATGATAATTTATTACGCATTATCTTAGTCATAATATTTCTTCTTGGGCTAGTTGAGCTCACCCTTTCTTTCTTTGTTCTCTCGTGAAATGATAATATAGCTGGGACGAGTCGGGGAACGGAGTGACGATCCAGATGATAGCATTAGTAGTCCTCACTATTCTGTGAAATAGTGTGATAATAAATGTAATGAGGACTCCATTGAGAGTGGATATTGTCTAGAAGGCAATATTCTTGTTTAAACTCTCGGCTATGTTTTGTCATATTTTTACACGACAGTTGTATTAAAGAAGTTTGTATTTGATTTATGTACCATGTATTTGGCGACTCAAGATGGGTGATGTATACCTGTTTTGGGGGCATCACAGTCGTCACATTTATATTTTTTAAATATACCAATACGTAACACTTGACTATATGTAAATAGAAAATAATACATGTATTGTAAAATCCCAAATTTTACGAATAAAGATTTAATTTTCTCGAAATATTTTTTTGAATATTATGGTGTGAATTTGAGATAATGTTATAGTTATGGGTAGTATTTATAAATTTTGCAAAGTATGCAAGTTGTTATATAATATTCGATTGGTTGGGGAATATTCGTTTTAATAGGGAATATTCGTACGATGGCACAATCATTGGTGGACCCCACAACGGAATTATTGTCAGATTGAGAAAATGACAAAAATATTTTTATGAAAATAACGGCGAAAGTTTTACCGTTAATACTGTTAAACTACTCGGTAGTAAAGTACAAATGATGTCTGGCTGTGGTTGCATAGTAGCACACGGTATTGATTATTGATGCTTACGTGAGAAGTCACTCAGTTATGTTCAATTATTACTACAGTAATTGTTGCATAGTATCTCACGTTATTTGATTCAATTATTGTCGATATTTTATATATAATTAAATCAATAATTGAGATGATAAAGTTATTAATATTATTATTTACAATATTAACGATGTCTAGAAGTTCTGCCAAGGAGAGGTTTGGTCACCTAATTACGCGCTAATAGGGAGGAATCCTTATTGGAAAGCTCCCTCTTTCCTGGGAACGACCTGGTCGATTAATAGTGTGAATTATAATAATGATGATGAAGTTTTGTTTTATTAGTATTATTAATGTTATAAAACAGAAAAGCTTTTTATATAAAACAGAATACTTTTATAAAGTTATTCGTTTTATTAGACTATAAATAGAATATATTATATTCTATTATGCATAGTATTTTGCATAGTAAAATCTTTTATATAAAAGCAGAATACTTTTATAAAGTTATTTATTTTATTAGACAATAATTAGAATATATTATATTTTATTATGCATAGTAAAATCTTTTTATATAAAAGCAGAATACTTTTATAAAGTTATTCGTTTTATTAGATTATAAATAGAATCTATTATATTTTATTTAAAAGATTTTGTTTTATTAGAATATTTTATAGTAAACCAACTGAATTTGTCTGTTTAAAAGTAAATCAATACGGACCGTCAGAATTAATTACTATAGGTCCATTCTCCTATAAATAGAAGTTCATTCTTTCATTATTTCATTTCTTACAATTCTTTGAAACTCTAGAGAGAGAAACTATAGAGAGAAAGAAGAAAAGTATTCTGCTACTTCACTACTCCTATATCCAGTTTGTTCTAAGGTAAGGGATATTATTTTTTGTACCGTAAGAGGTACTATTTCTTTCGTATTCATGAAGAGAACTTCTGTTATTCCATTCCTTATTATTATGTTGGAATAACCTGTCTATGCGAAGTACCGCATACATGGTGAAATTATGTTGTTATTCCATTCTTTATTATTATGTTGGAATAACCTGTCTATGCGAAGTACCGCATACGTGGTGAAATTCTTCTATAATTTCATTCTTTATTATACAATTAATATATCATCATACGTGCGTTTACGCATGACCTGGTTCCATTATTTAATATCCTGTTAGAATAACCTGTCTGTGCGGTCTATCGCATGCATGGTAAATTCTGTTGTTATTCCATTATTTATTATTCTGTTAGAATATCCGCGCAAGCGGATTACGCTTTGACACAGTTCCGATTCTTTATTATTACATTGGAATATCCTATATGTGAATTTCGCATGACTGGTTCCATTATTTATTATTACATTTGGGAATAACACGTGCGTATATCTATCACGCATGGTGAATCATACATTATTCCATTCTTTATTATTCTGTTGGAATAACTTGTATATGTGGATTACCACATGCATGGTGAATGATCATTTATATTCATTCTTTATTAAATTGTGGAAATGATCTGTTTACGTTGATTATGATAAGAGTCATAATAAAAGCATTGGATTGATGAAAATCATGTGTATATGTAGTATTAGTAAGTGTTATGATGAGTTATGTTGGTTATTATGTGAAAACATGAAAGTTTCTTAGAAATCATAAAGAGTTGAAAATCAAATTTTGGTGAAAATGGAACATGAAATTCAATTGACCATATCTCCTATTAAATTTTGAATTTTTGAGTGTGGTAAAGTCCTAAAGTTAGATCTATGAGTTTTCTAACTTATCCAAGTGGAATCACTGGAAAAGGTGTTGTAGATTTTTGTGTGGACTGATTTTAGCAAAGGAGTCAAAAACTAAAAATTTCCAAAAATCTACTGCCCGAAAGTTTAAAAGGGCTGTTTCAACCACTTAATTTGTGAGAAAAATTTCGGCCTTTTAGGAAATGAAAATATATGGTATAAAGTACCTCATGTCCAAAAATGAGCTCATTCCGACTTAAAATGAGCAAGTTATGACTATTTCAATATTTAAGTTTTTCCGACGAAAAACGCTATAATCGGAGTTCTATAACTCCGATGACCATGAAATTTAAACTGGAAGATCACGTTAACATGTATAAGATCCTGCCAAGATTTGGGAATTTCTGGAGTTAAACTTGAGGCAGCTAATTTCTTAAGGAATTAATTAGAAATTGATTTTTTAAAAATAGTAAATAAATTTTAAAAATTCCGAGAAAAATATATGTTCAATATGGGACTATATTCTGTTAAATCCCAGAAAAGAAATATTTTTGGGAGTGATTTGGTATTTTTCATTAAAATGAACTAGTTATGAGTAAATGAATTAAATATGTTATGTGAAGTAACAAAATTGGTAAATAGGATTTTATGGCTTGGGAATCCTATATAGGGTATATGCATATTTTTGATAAGGGATTTGATCATTGGTGATGAAATCTTATGAGTATGGCATTTTTGAATGATTAAATGCAGTATTTGGTAGAGTGTAAACAATTTGAAATAAATTGTTTATAAGTTTATGAAGTGATTAAAATATTGTTATAATATTAATAATATTAGATTATGAGTTTATTAAGTGATTGATAATATTTGGATATATTTAAAGTCTTTAATATTTATCCTTGTTTTCGTTTGATTAATGATTATATCATTGTCATCATTCTCATGTTTATATTGTGATGAAAGTCATCTTTGGCTTACGTGTATAGATGGACTTGGTGTGATTATGACCAGAGATTATTCGGTGTAATCAGGACCATAATGTGACGAATGATGTGATAGAAATCCTCAGTGGCCTGTAGTGCATTGATGGACAGTTTTTGGTATGATTATGACTAGGGATTATTCGGTATAGTCATGACCATTGATGATTTCCCTTGGCCCGTAGTGCAGGGAGGATTCAATGATGCGGTTTATTTATTAAGCTGAGTCGCAGCGATAAAAGTGATGAAAAACCTTTTAAATCATAGAAGATAGTAGATTTTATTTTCTACTTGACTCATCTAATGGATTGTTTATTCCGCTGCAGTTAAACTTGATGTCTATTGTATTTTATCAGTTTAACATTGTTGAAGACTAATGATAATTTATTTTGTATTATCTTAGTCATAATATTTCTTACTAGGCTAGTTGAGCTCACCCTTTCCTTCACTGTTCTCTTCAGAAAATGAGAATTAATATAGCTGAGAAGAGTCGGGGAACGGATTGACAGTCCAGATGATAGCATTAGTAGTCCTTACTATTCTGTTAAATAGTGTGATAATAAATGTAATGAGGACTGAATTTGAGTTTGTATACTGTCTATGAGGACTACATTGAGAGTGGATATTGTCTAGAAGGCAATATTCTTGTTTAAACTCTCAGTTTATGTTTTGTCGTATTTTACACGACAGTTGTATAATTAAGTTGTATTTGACTTATGTACCATGTATTTGACGACTCAAGATGGGTGATGTATACCAATTTTGGGGGCGTCACAGTTGGTATCAAAGCTTAGGGATATTATCCCTGGCTGAGATGTGAGATAAGAACTAGGAGGGGAGAGATGGGGAATTCCTTCGCTAGTATGACCTACCTAAGTTTATGTGGTATTTAATTGGTCGGTCAAAGTATAGGGATAATATGTGATATGTTAATTAACCCTTGTTTTGTGGCATGTCAATTAACCTTTGTTTTGAAGATATATTCTAGAATGATATCTGAAGTACAGGAGATGAGAAATTGGAAAATCATGATAGAGAGAAAATAATTGGGAAGGTATAATCGGAAAAGAAAGCAAGGTATGTTTTAGTTGTGGAAAAGACAGTCACATAGTCCGATTTTATTGTACACCAAAGTCAAGTTCAACTAGGACGATGGCACCAAAGGTGAATACGGACAAAACAAAGTCGGTGGTTTCTGGAAGAGCATTTTTCGTGACTTCTCAAAAAACGAGTAACCCAAACGAAGTTAGCACAGGTTAGTTAATTATAAATTTTTGCGAAGTCTATACCTTATTACATACCAGTTCTACCCATTCTTTTATCTCTCTTGCTTGCGCTCAACGTTTAAATTTGACTCTTGAGAAGTTAGACTTTGACTTATTGGTTGAAACTTCGTTAGGAGAAACCTTCATTACCTCCACTGTTTATAAATCTTGTTGATTCAAATCGACACTTTCACGTTACCTGTCGATCTTATCTCTTTGAAAATACTTGCCTTTGATGTGATTTTAGGAATCGATTGGTTAACTACTCATCATGCTTTTCATAAGGTTGTTAGCTTTTATATTCCTAACCAACCTGTTATGTGAATTCAAGCAACCAAACCACTAAAGTCAATCACTGTTATATCAATCCATAAGTAAAGAGCCCCGATCCTTTCGTTGTTGACTTCCTTGTGTGGAATGCACCGAAGCAAGACTTTCTGTAGGCGACGTCGTGAATGACGATGGCAAGTTGATAGGTATCAATGTGACGTACTATCCAAGTCTTGGATGAGAGTCACAGTTTTGAATGATATTTCTATTGTTAATAAATTTCCTGACGTATTCTTGAAGACTTCTTAGCCTACCCCTAGAGCGTGAAATCGAATTTTATATTGACCCCAGTACAAAACCCATTTCTTCAACCCTTAAGTATTTCTTCAACGTACCAAAACGAACGTATAATGCGCCAAAGAAGTTGGCTCGAGCTGTTAAAGATTACGATTATACCATTCAATATCATCGTGGAAAAGTGAATGTGGAAGCTGACGCGTTGAGTAGAAGATCTTATGCGTTTACGAGTGCGAATATACGAACCCACGTGAAGATAGCGAATATACGAGTAGAATCGACTTTAATCGATAAAGTTAAAGCCGCTCAAGCTACATACTCAGAGCTGATGAATGTGAAGAAGAAGGTTCAAGTGGGCGTTATTCTAGAAGCAAGAATCGATGAAGAGAGGAAATCTTAACCGTCGATTTAATTGGCCCATTTAAAATCCTTGATCGAATAGGAACTGTGGCATATAGACTCGTTTTACCGCTAAGTATATTGCGTGTTCATAACATTTTTCACGTATCAATGTTACGTAAATATGTGGATGACCCGAACCACATTATTGATTTAGAACCGAACGAGATAGCGGATAATTTAACGTATGATGATGTACCTGTTAAAATCCTGGAATATATTTTACGCTTAAAATTTATACCTCAAGAGTTAGAATCTGACGAAGTGTCCTCATCTGTTCGGCGTACAAGGTACGTACGTAAATTTCGAGGGCAAAATTTCATAAGCAGGGGAGATTGTAAAATCCCAAATTTTACGAATAAAGATTTAATTTTCTCGAAATATTATTTTGAATATTATGGTGTGAATTTAAGATAATGTTATGGTTGTGGGTAGTATTTATAAATTTTAAAAAGTATGCAAGTTGTTATATAATATTGAATTGGTTGGGGAATATTCGTTTTAACAGGGAATATTTGTACGACGGCACAATCATTGGTGGACCCCACAACGGAATTATTGTCGGATTGAGAAAACGACAAAAATATTTTTATGAAAATAACGACGGAAGTTTTACCGTTAATACTGTTGAACTACTCGGTAGTAAAAGTGCGATAAGAATATGTGTGGTTGCATAGTAGCACACGGTATTGATTATTGATGCTTACGTGAGAAGTCACTCAGTTATGTTCAATTATTGCTACAGTAATTGTTGCATAGTATCTCACGTTATTTGATTCAATTATTGTCTATATTTTATATATTATTAAATCAATAATTGAGATGATAAAGTTATTAATATTATTATTTGTAATATTAACGATGTCTAAGTTACGCGAGGAGAGGTTTGGTCACCTAATCATGGCGCTTAATAGAGAGGAATCCTTATTGAAAGCCCCCTCTTTCACGGAATGACACAGTCGATTATTAATAGTGTGAATTATAATAATGATGATGAAGTTTTGTTTTATTAGTATTATTAATGTAATAAAATAGAAACACTTTTATATAAAACAAAATACTTTTATAAAGTTATTCGTTTTATTAGACTATAAATAGAATATATTATATTCTATTATGCATAGTGTTTTGCATAGTAAAATCTTTTTTATATAAAACATAATACTTTTATAAAGTTATTTGTTTTATTAGACAATAATTAGAATATATTATATTTTATTATGCATAGTATTTGCATAGTGCCTACATAGTGTTTGCATAGTAAATTTTTTTTATATAAAATAGAATACTTTTATAAAGTTATTCGTTTTATTAGTTTATAAATAGAATATATTTTATTTTATTTAAAAGATTTTGTTTTATTAGAATATTTTATAGTAAACCAATATGGACCGTCTGTTTAAAAGTAAATCAATCTGGACCATTCAGGAATTAGTTACTATTTAGTCCATTCTCCTATAAATAAAAGCTCATTCCTCCATTATTTCTTACGAATTCACTGAAACTCTAGAGAGAGAAACTATAGAGAGAGAAGAAGAAAAGTATTCAGCTACTTCACTACTCCTATATTCAATTTGTTCTAAGGTAAGGGATATTATTTGTTGTACCGTAAGAGGTATTATTTCTTTCGTATTCATGAAGAGAACTTCTGTTATTCCATTCTTTATTATTATGTTGGAATAATCAGTACGCTGTAGGACTCAGTATACATGGTGAAATTCTTCTCGTTATTCCATTCTTTATTATTATGTTGGAATAACCTGTCATGCTGTAATCGCAGATACGTGGTGAAATTCTTCTATAATTTCATTCTTTATTATTCTCGTCGGAATATCACATCTGCAATGCGTTACGCATTGACGACCGTTCCATTATTTATTATTCTGTTAGAATAACCTGTCTGTGCGGTCTATCGCATGCATGGTAAATTCTGTTGTTATTCCATTATTTATTATTCTGTTGGAATATCTTGTCGATGCGGATTACGCCTGACCTGGTTCCTTTCTTTATTATTCTGTCGGAATATCCTATCTGTGCGTTTACACATAACCTGGTTCTATTATTTATTATTTTATTGGGAATAACCTATCTTTGTAGTCTACCGTACGCATGGTGAATCCTTCTGTTATTCCATTCTTTATTATTCTGTTGGAATAACCTGTATATGTGGATTACCACATGCATGGTGAATGATCCTTTATATTCATTCCTTATTAAATTGTGAAAATGATCTGTTTACGTTGATTATGATGAGAGTCATAATAAAAACATTGGACTGATGAAAATCATGGGTAGTATTAGTAAGTGTTATGATGAGTTATGTTAGTTATTATGTGAAAACATGAAAGTTTCTTAGAAATCATAAAGAGTTGAAAATCAGATTTTGGTTAAAATAGAACATGAAATTCAATTGACCATATCTCCTATTATATTTCAAATTTTTGAGTGTGGTCAAGTCCTAGAGTTAGATCCATGAGTTTTTTAACTTATCCAAGTGGAATCACTGGAAAAGGTGTTGTAGATTTTCGTGTGGACTAATTTTAGTAAAGGAGTCAAAAACTGAAAATTTCCAAAAAGCTACTGCCCGGAAGTTTAAAAGGGCTGTTTCGGCCACTTAATTTGTGAAAAAATTCTGGCTTTTTGGGACATGAAAATATATGGTATAAAGTACCTCCTGTCCAAAAATGAGCTCATTCTGACTTAAAATGAGCAAGTTATGACTATTTCAATATTTAGGTTTTTTCGACGAAAAATGCTATAACCGGAGTTCTATAACTCTGATGACCATGAAATTTAAACTGGAAGATCACGTTAACATATATAAGATCCTGCCAAGATTTGGGAATTTCTAGAGTTAAACTTGAGGTAGCTAATTTCTTAAGGAATTAATTAGAAATTGATTTTTGAAAAATAGTAAATGAATTTTAAAAATTCCGAGAAAAATATATGTTCAATATGGGACTATATTCTGTTAAATGTCCAGAAAAGAAATATTTTTGGGACTGATTTGGTATTTTTCATGAAAATGAACTAGTTATGAGTAAATGAATTAAATATGTTATGTGAAGTAACAAAATTGGTAAATAGGATTTGCAGATTTTTGATAAGGGATTTGATCATTGGTGATGAAATCTTATGAGTATGGCATTTTTGAATGATTAAATGCAGTATTTGGTAGAGTGTAAACAATTGAAATAAATTATTTATAAGTTTATGAAGTGATTAAAATATTGTTATAATATAAATAATATTAGATTATGAGTTTATTAAGTGATTGATAATATTTGGATAAATTTAAAGTCTTTAATATTTATCTTTGTTTTCGTTTGATTAATGATTATATCATTGTCATCATTCTCATGTTTATATTGTGATGAAAGTCATCTTTGACTTGCGTGCATAGATGGACTTGGTGTGATTATGACCAGGGATTATTCGGTGTAATCAAGACCGTAATCTGACGAATGATGTGGTAAAAATCTTCAGTGGCCTGTAGTGCATTGATGGACAGTTTTTGGTATGATTATGACCATGGATTATTCGGTATAGTCATGACCGTTGATGATTTCCCTTGGCCCGTAGTGCATGGATGATTCGATGATGTGATTTATTTATTAAGCTGAGTCTCAGCGATAAAAGTGATGAAAAACCTTTTAAATCATAGAAGATAGTAGATTTTATTCTCTACTTGACTCTTCTAATGGATTGTTTTGTTCACCGCAGATTAAACTTGATGTCTATTGTATTTTATCGGTTTAACATTGTTGAAGACTAATGATAATTTATTTTGCATTATCTTAGTCATAATATTTTTCTTTGGGCTAGTTGAGCTCACCCTTTCCTTCACCGTTTCTCTTGTGAAATGAGAATATATTTGGGATGAGTCGAGAGCGGATTGACAAATTCAGATGATAACATTAGTAGTCCTCACTATTCTGTTAAATAGTGTCATAATAAATATAATGAGGACTGAATTTGAGTTTGTATACTGTCTATGAGGACTCCATTGAAAGTGAATATTGTCTAGAAGGCAATATTCTTGTTTAAACTCTCAGTTTATGTTTTGTCGTATTTTACACGACAGTTGTATAATTAAGTTGTATTTGATTTATGTACCATGTATTTGGCGACTCAAGATTGGTGATGTATACCAATTTTAGGGGCGTCACGTGTATATTTTTTAAATATACCAACACCTAACACTTGACTATATGTAAATAGTATAAAACTCATTATATAAAAATTATAACGTAACTCATCATATTATACAAATTTATTTGCATATAAATCATAAAATATAAAAATTTATATTTAATTTCTAAAAATTAATTTATCGGAAACACTTTTTAGATAATTGTTTATTTTATAATTTCATTAATATTGTAATGCATATTATATATATATATATATTATCATTGAATATTATTTGATTTTCTACATCCACACTCATAATTTCATTTATTAATACAATTATTCATAAACTCTATAAATAATTTTTATTTCTTCAAAAAAGAGAGTTATATTTACAAAATTTGTGAAAAATAGATAATTATATTAGTCTAATATATTGGTATGATTAAAATAGTTTATCTAAAAAAAACAAGAGTAGGCGATCAACGGTGATTGATCTCCTAAGTTATCTTTTCTCAAATTAATTTTTCCTATACCAAATTACCAAAATCTTCTCTCCCCCTATCACTATACCAAACTTCTCCCCCAATTCAGTCGATCTATAGTGGAGAAACTGAGAAAAAGATAGAAACATGAAAACCTAGAAGCGAGGAGAAAACTAAGCACAACGAGAAATAGCGATTAGTTGCAAAAAATCCCTAAAGCGTTCAATTGGTGTAGAGCCAACAATTGGTTTACACAAGGTATTTTACTTTCTCTATATATTGAAATTTTTAGGTGTATATACCGAATACATGTCTTACTTTCATTGTAATTGGGTGTTGGTGGTTTGATTTGCTGAATTTATTTTCATTTACAACTAACCCATTCAGTAAATTGATTACTATAGTTATGTTTGTTTTAATCTATAGTTATATTATGTCATTAAAATAATCAATGTGAAATTACAAGATGTTTTGAAGAATCGCGAGGCGGAGTTCTGTTTTAATAAGGTGAGTCTTAAAAAATTATGATTCTTTAGCATTCGTTTAAGGTCATTTATTATTATAAACAGGATCAAGTTTAGGCAATGTTTTTTCTCCATTTTGTTCATGTTTTAGAAAGTTGAAAATTCTAGTTCAACAGAATAGTTATCCTCATTGGGTTTCAGATAACTTAGTTCACCTTTGTTTCCCTTAATGCTTTTGTATGCCTCTGTAACTTATTAGAAATTAATCATATTGATCATATTCTTTTTCCCCACAATATTGATCATATGGTATCCTTAGTGCAGCCAAGTTCAGACATTCTATCAGGTTTGCAAAATTCCCTCCTGGAATTCACTTTTACACTCGACACTGGTAATCGTCATTCAAATTGTGAATTTCATGTTTATTTACAGTAATAGGGGTAAAGTGGATAAAAGTATTTCCAATTAAATAAAGAGATGAGGGGAGTTCAAATAACTAGAAATTGAAATGTCAAAGTCATCATGTTAACAAAAACAGGCTAATGCCCCATCATCATTCGAAAGTCATTATCATGATTAGTAATAGTACTAATTGATACATAAAGACGGATAAACTAACAAGATTACCAAACCACGCGTATAGACATAGTCACCAAAAGAATTCCATTGTGCTCCAACTCCCACTCATTTGTCGACTTCCAAGATGCATTCTTCACCGCATTTACTAAATTAAGCTACATGATACATTTTTCTTGAAATGTTTGTTTTGACACTTTGACTTTATGTTTTCATATGTATTTGCCGAGTCCAATTACCATCTAATGCTGATATGTTTATAACATTTATAAAATCTTCCACCACAAAGATGCTACCTGAAGATTATGTTGAGCGGGTGAAGCAAGTTTACGAATCTGGTGGTTATGGTTCCAGAGGGTATGCTGTTATGTAATATATAGAATGCCGAATGCCTTCTAGCTTGTCTTTGTTCATTCAAAAAAAAATTCTGCCTCATGATTATTGGAATAATTTATGTTTATGTTTTACTTGTAATTTTTAAGGTTGGTTTTAATTCTATTCTATAAATCAGGATTGGGAAGGTAACAACTCAACCATTCCCAACCCTTGTAATAAAGGTGCAGGAAATACGTTGACATATAGAGCTACATATCAGGTCATAGGAATATATGATATAGATATGTCTTTGCATTCTATGTTCTTTATACTATGTTATAATTCATGGAAGAAATTTTGGGCATCAAGCACTGCTCTCGTGGTTGAATTTTCTTCTTGTTAAAAACTGAGTGCAAATGGTTCTGCTTGAACAAAAAATTCCCACACATATTCCTATTTTTCTGTTTATCTACTGTTTTGACAAAGAACCATTTATGCCATATTTTGCTGCAAATTTTATGGTTTTAGATTCTTCAGCCCACCAAATTTTAGACATGAATCTATTTATCTTAAAGTAAAGTTTGGAGGTCACATAGTTTATTTCTTGATATTGACATTCACATTGCTTCCAAAGATCATCTTGTTGATATTTTTTATTCTGCAAAGATATAAAGAGAATGTTCCAGAGCAGCCAAGTTGTCTTGTGGGTGGGAAACTTAGAGAGTGAGTTTATTTTTCGTTGCAATAACTGATTCTATTTTCTTAAAAGTTCAGTGCCTTTTTTTCCTTATTGATGTTCTCCTTTTTTCTCTAGTATTGCAATATAAGCTGCGTAAGGTGTTAACATAGAACAATTTTTCTTATCATCCACTATTTTGAGTTGTTTTTTAACTATAGTTTTGCATTCAGGTACCAAATGAATGGACTAAGGTGGCTAGTTTCACTATATAATAATCATTTGAATGGAATTCTTGCTGATGAAATGGGGTTGGATAAAACTGTCCAGGTATGACAAGTGTACAATCTGATTTTACCCGAGTGCTATTTTTTTCTTCGTTTTTTCCCTCTATTTTTTACGGTTCCAAACATCGTATTTGTAAAGATATGTAGAGACCTTAATGATATGGTGATGACATTGGCTTTTAAATCATCAAAGTTAAATGTAAGACACTATATTTTCAAATCTATCTCCTATATGCAAATGTCTTGGGTTCCAATCTGACTTCATTGTTGCCTAGAAAGTCATAGCTACCTCTCATATTCAAATCAAAGTTTATGGAACTCCCTTCAACCTTAAGCTTGACATCTTTCTTTTCTTCTCCTCCCCCGTAAGCAATTGCTTTCGCATTCCTATCAATGCCATGAAATTTGCCAAGTCCGAAATGTTTTGGTTCCTCTCTTCTTCATTCAAATTAGCCTTAAGATTTTATAGTTACAAATTGAAGTTTGTTAGTTGAGTCCTTGTTGCTTCTAAGTTACCAGAGCTATTCATGTCAACTGAGAGGTTTGTTTGAGCTTTCTCCAGTATCGCTTGCAAGTAGTTTCCTTGGGCTTCTATTCTCATCTGTAATTTCTTCTGTACCTGTTGTACCAAAAAAAAATGTTCCAAACAAGAAAGCTTATGAGTAGGATCAAAAGGGAAATTGATTGCAGAGTAGTTAAAAAGATAAAAGAGTCTTGAATATTGCGACAAAACATGTTGATTCTTGTTGTTAGTAGACACAAATCCATAATGAAATAGTCTGTAAATTAATATATATACATGGGTATTTGGTTGATGTGTCTCCTCACACCAAAAGTCGATATCCCTAATATCAAACATAAATCTATTATGAAAAAAGATATATACCTCAATCTGCTCTTGTGATCTTTTTTATACATCAAGCTGGGACATATCAATGCCTCTCCTATAGAAATGTTTCGTAGTAAACATCCATTAGCAACCAAATTAAAACATTAGATAAGCATATTTAAGTCAGATTAAATAGTTGTTATAAGACTATCGCTTTCTAATCGTGTTTTAAAGCTATTTTACACTTTCTGTTAAATAGGTCGTGTAACTGGTGTATAAACACCTCTAAACAAACAGGGGATTATGTGTTTACTCTGCACTACAAATGCTAAACTAGTCAATCTAAAAGTCTAAACGAATAAAGGAGAAAGAGGGACAACAAAACAACATTAGACATCGAGTTCTTAAACCACGTACCCTCGTTCATTGTTCACTCTTGATGAATTGGCACTCGTGCTCGAGGAATGCATATTATAATGTCCATAGGAATCTCCTACAAAATAAAATTAAAAAAAAGAATAATATTTAACTAAGGAGAAATTTGAATTATATAATGTTTTTCAACAAAATCAGATGAAACCGAGACAGTCCTGACTCCTGTGGTAACATCAGAAGAAGTTTAGGCCTCTAAAGGAATATCATAATCAATTTTTCCTCCTAGACATTATAATTACCAAGTCTTGTTCAAATTAACCACTTATTAAAAAAAGGGTGAAAAGGAGAAGTTGCCTACTAAATGATCATGTTGTTTCCTTCTAATGATCTGAACTGATATTTTTTGTCAAATTTAAGCTAAGGATGATCTATTAGTCTATTTGTAGTAGTTGTACCTTCCTCGATTTAACATAAAGTATATGCAAAATAACATATAATCTATTTATGTGTTTCATCTGTTTTTTAATATAGTTGAGGTTAAGAGCAGTTCTGATGGTTTCATGATCAAAATGAGAGATGGTCGACATTTAAGATGTGACCATACCAATCCTCAGGGACTATTCTTGTAGGACCCAATTATGAAGGGGAGGAACTTATCTCGCTGACCTGGGTATGTTTTGCCCTTACCACTTAAAAATTCCCAAGTTATCAATAAATGTGTCTTTCCAATGTCTGCTGCAACATGTTGAATTCTTGGTAAATAAATCTATGATGTCTGTGATTATAGCTAGCATTTTTGGGGCATATACTGTATGGAAATTTGTCGTCTCAAGAAAGTTTTTCAACATTGACTAATAGCCTCAACTTTTCCATAATTGTTGTCCTTTCTATATAGAAATCTAAACATTGTTATTTAAGATTGTGTGATGGTATTTAAGATTGTGTGATGCTTGTGGTTATTGAATGTGACTGAATTCTGATTTGAGATTAACATCTAATAATAATCTACACGTCTTGTAACAAAAAATATGTTTACCACTATGTTTACTGAAATTAATTCATGAAATGGCCGATAAAGATTTCATTTTTTTCTTGTAACAGAGCAATCATATAGTCGCACTGAAGGTTCTTTTTCTATTTGGATTTGTAGCAAATGATATTGTGATTGCCTATTTGTCTTTTTTTGCTTATGAGCAATACGAAGGTACATTAGTACTGCGAAAGCAACTCTATTGTCTTTGTGTATTGATTTTGGCACTAAGTGCCTCTGGTGACCTATTTGTTTCATTTTTCTGACTTGCTATTATTTTTAAATATGTGCAGGAAGACTGCTTATACGACCTGCCCTACAATACTAGGTATCAAATTTCCGTGCTACGTTTATGGAAGACAATGGACGAAATTATGAAGTGTACTCTCTATATATATGTAGATATATACTTTGATTGAAGAACTGTGGTAGCTTTAGATGGTTAATTGTAAAGATAATGAATGATTATGTAGTGGATGATTTTATTAAGTTAATAATATTTTAGTTTTTTGTATTTTTGTCATTATTTGCTATGGGAACATTGAGTCAGCCAGGTACACAAAAAGAATGTCAAATTTTGATTTGGCAACAATATAATTCGTTACCAAAGCATTGAACAAGTTTTAATATAGCAACAATTTTTTATACATTTAGCAACAAATTTTCGTTGCTAATGACATTAAAAATATAATATTTGGCAACGAAAAATTAACCTAATAACAATGAAGAGGATATTGTTGCTAATACTAAAATAAAAGGCAACATTTTTTATCGTTGCAAATCATATCAACTTTCATTGCACATATAAAGAAACGGCAACATATAATGTCGTTGCTAATCGACGACTTTCGTTGCTATTGAAAAATAACCAGCAACAAACATTTTCTTTGCTGATTCAGCATAATGTCGTTGCCAAATAATATAATTAACAACGAAAATCGTTGCTAAAAAGTTTACATTCCACAACGAAAGCAAGCTTAGGCAACTTTTTTCATAATTTATTGTAACGAAAAATGTCGTTGCAAAATGGTGACAATTGCAACGAAAATGCATAGTCGTTGCAAAAAAAAGAGAGTTCATTTCGTTGCCAATTAGCAGGCTTTTGCAACGAAATTTTAATTATTCTGCAACAATACATTTTGTTGCTAAAGGATCGATGCCTCAGACGAAAGCCAAATTTCGTTGCAAAATGTATTACTTTTGGCAACGAAAAAAATGTTCGATTCATGAACAATTAGCAACGCTTCATTCATAGACGAAAGATGCAACGAGACGAAGAAAGTCGTTGCCAAACCCCTTTTTGCAATGAAATTTGATACCTTTAGCAGCGAAAATCGGTTGTTCTTTGAATCCCATTTTTTAGTGCGTGTAAAGGTAGATTCTTGGTGAGAATCGTAAACGTACTCAACCGCCAGACCGAAGATGACTTGGGAGAAGTTCCAAGAATTGTTCAACTACAAGTACTTTCCGAAAGTATTCGTCACATGAAAGAGGTAGAGTTCATCAAATTTGGAGCAAAACAACATGATCGTGTCGCAAAGACGAAGCCAAGTTTGCTTAGAGTTGTCCGGTTTGCGTCCCATTTGGTTAATAATAAGGAGAGAATGATGCGAATGTTTCTAAGAGGTTTGAAACCCGAGATACGTTAATATCTTATCTCTCATAAACCGTGTTTGTATTAGGATGTTGTTAATAAGGCTCGATTATTGGAGCGCGATAATGAGTCAACCCAACCAAAAAGAGAGCAAAGACAAAATGATAATACTAGTGATAGCGATCATCGAGCGGTGACAATAAGCGTGGAGGAATCAACATGCGAAATGGTAACCACGGTGGTAATCATGGCCAAAAGAATAAGAATGGACATTTCAAGAAAGGAGATTCAACAATAATGAAAAGACGCCAAGACCAAAGACCCGTTGTTAAGGAAGGAGAAGCGACCACCTATCATATGCTTCAAATGCGGAGGGAGGACACATCGGTCCAAACTGCGCGATGCCGTCTAAAGCATGTTATAATTGTGGAAGAGAAGGTCACCTAGCCCGATATTGTCGTTCACCGAAGATAAGTTTAGCTAGGATGGAGCCACCAAAGGACGTCCCAGAAAAGTCAAAGCCAGTAGTGCAAGGGAGAGTGTTTGTCATGACCTCCCAGAAAGCAAGGAACCTGAACGAGGTCATCACGGGTAAGCTTATCATAAACTTTAGCGAAGTTTATAACTTATTTGATACCGGTTCTACGCATTTTTTTATTTCTCCTACTTACGCTCAACGTTTAAATTTGACTCCAGAGAAATTAGACTTTGACTTATCTATTGAAACTCCATTGGGAGAAACCTTCATTACATCTACTGTTTATAAGTCTTGTTTGGTTCAAATCGGTACGCTTACATTACCTGTCGATCTTATTTCATTGAAAATACTTGCATTTGACGTAATTCTAGGGATTGATTGGTTAACTACTCTTCATGCAAAAATTGATTGTTTTCGTAAGGTTGTTAGCTTTCATATTCCTAACCAACCTATTATGCGAATTCAAGCAACCAAACCATTAAAATCAATCACTGTCATCTCAAGCTATAAAGCTATTCGTTTATTGAAAAATGGATGTCAAGCTTTCTTAGCTCATGTCACAGATCTAAACAAAAATACATCAGTTTTGAATGATATTTCTAATGTTAATAAATTTCCTGACGTATTCCCTGAAGAACTTCCTGGCCTACCCCCATAACGTGAAATTGAATTTTGTATCGACCTTGAACCCGGTACAAAACCCATTTTCAAAGTCCCATATCGAATGACTCCTATTGAACTTCAGGAGTTAAAGACCTAATTACATGAATTGTTAGACATCAATTTCATTCGTCCTAGTACATCTCCTTGGGGTGCTCCTGTTCTATTCGTGAAGAAGAAAGATGGGAGTATACAACTTTGTATTGATTATCGAAAGTTGAACCATGTCACTATCAAAAATAGATATCCATTGCCTCGCATTGATGACCTGTTTGACCATTTGCAAGGCGCCAATTTTTTTTCAAAGATTGATCTTCGTCCTAGATATCACCAATTGAAGATTAGAACCGATGACATTCCAAAGACGGCTTTCAGAACTCGGTACGGGCATTATGAATTCGTAGTCATGTCTTTTGTATTGACTAATGCTCCGGCTGCCTTCATGGATATGATGAACCGAGTATTCAAGGAATATTTGGATCACTTTGTGGTCGTCTTTATTGATGACATCCTTATTTATTCCAAAAGCCGTGAAGAACATGAGCAACAATTGAGGCTGATACTCCAAAAGCTTCGTGAATATAAGCTTTAAGCCAAGTTGAAGAAATGCGAGTTCTGGCTTGAGGAAGTAGCATTCCTTGGGCACGTGGTATCAAGTCATGGAATATCATTGACCCAAAGAAAGATTGAAGCTATTCAAAGCGGGAGCAACCTAAATCGATGATCGAAGGACGTAGCTTTCTCGGCTTATTTGGTTATTATCGGAGATTCATAGAAGGGTTTCTCGAATCGCTACTCCCTTAACTCATTGACTCGGAAGATACAAAATTTGGTTGGAACGAGGAATGTGAGAAGAGTTTTCAAGAACTCAAGAGAAGACTCATTTCAAAGACTGTTACGACAATACCATCCGGCTCGGAGGATTTGTCATCTCTGATGATGCTTTCGGCAAAAGGGTTAGGATGTGTTCTCATGCAACATGGGAAAGTCATAGCTTTATGCCTCTCGACAACTCAAAGAATATGAGAGGAATTATCCTTCTCATGATCTAGAGTTAGCGGCGATCATTTTTGCACTAAAGATTTGGAGGCATTACTTGTATGGGGAGAAAGTGGAGATCTTTACGGATCATAAAAGCCTCAAATATTTCTTCACTCAAAAGGAACTCAATACGCGACAATGACGTTGGCTTAGGCTGTTGAAAGATTATGATCATACCATCCAATACCATCCTCGAAAAGCGAACATGGTAGATGGCGCATTGAGTAGAAGATCATATCTTGTCATGCGAGTGCAATATTGTCAACGCAAAAGGCCCATTTTGTATGACTTGCAAAGGATGGAGATAGAGATAAAGACTCCAGGGACCCACGTTGTGACGCCCCCAAAATAGGTATACATCACCCATTTTGAGTCGTCAATAACATGGTACAGAAACAACTACAACATTATTAATACAACATATAAACTGTGAGTTTAAATACAAATATTGTCATCTAGACAATATACACACTCAAATAAGTCCTCATTACAATTATTGATACATTATTTTACAAAAATGGGGAGGACTACTAAAACAACTCTCTAGAACAATCATTCCATACTCGACTAGAAATCACTACATTCTCACCTCCTGAGAAGAAAAATAGAACAAAAAGGAAAAGGGTGAGCTCAACTAGCCCAGTAAAGAATATTATGACTAAGATAATATAGAACAAATTATCGTTAGTCTTCAACAGGGAAAAATCTGATAAAATACAATAGACAACAAGTTTCAGATCAATATTAGCAGCGGAAATAATAATTCATAGATGAGTTACGTAGAGAATGAAATCTACTATAATCTATGAATTTTAAAGTCCATCATCATTATTTTATTCCTATAACATCAATCAATATTCATCTTGAATCAAATATTCATCTTTGCACTACATGCCAAATATATTCATCAGTTGGTGATGTTCATCTCAACACATGTTCATCTTTGCACTACGGGCCAAAGATATTCATCAGAAAATCATTAATCTTTGCACTATAGGCCAAAGATATTGAAGAAACCATCATTTAGGACTGAGGATGATGAAAAATATTTTAAAGAAAACGAATCCAGTGAAACAAAAGAACAAATATTAAGAATTCGTACTTTAAACAATCCGGGTTCAAAAATACTTCATAAATAACCATAGTAGAGCAAAATTCAAGAATATTCAAAACATGGATACAATCAAAGCTAGTATCCATAACAGATATTTTGGACAAAAAACAAAAATTTAATTTTTCTGTGAATAATGTCGTATTCGTGAATAGTACCAGTATAAGTGAATAGTCTCAGTATACGTGAATAAGAACCCGACACTCAAAAAAAGGCGGTACTTTAACTGGAATCTTTGGATATAGTCTTTGAAAGGAACTTGCACCGTATAACAACACTCAAAGCATCAAAATACTCACAAGATTACGCTCGATAATATAGAGAGAGAAAGAGAGAGAAAACACTCAATTTTTGGTGTGATTTTCAATTCTAACCTAAGCACCCTATTTTTAGGAAAATGCTTAGAACACCAAAGTAGAAATTTTAATATAATAATAATATTTTCAAAATATTTTTCCTACGTACACCATCAGTTCAAACATTAGCCACCCACCTCACAAAAGATGAAAACAACGTTTTTCTTATTAAAATCATTTAAAACTCCAAATATCAATTATTTCAGAACTTTGGAACTTCAATAATTCATAATAAATAGCCTTTTATCAGAAAAATTCGAACCTTATGTCTTTTCCATAGAAAATTCCATTCTCTACAACTTTGTAAGTTTAAGTTTTTCCAAATTCAAATGTAAATGGATGAAATCCACAAACAGACGATTTTCTTAAAGCTATAATCAAATTTCAGTCAAGAAATGGGGTCCACAAACATGTTTAACATGTTTTAAATATTTTTAGTAACAAAAATACTCCTCCTCCTCATATACTCATATATCCCACATTCATTGTAAAAATATCACCATTATTATATTATTAAAATATAATAATATATTTAAATGAATTATTTATCAGAAAAGATAAAATATCAATTTTTCAACAATTGTCACTTTAAAATTTTCTCCATCTATATCCACATAAAATGAATATTTTCCTTATCATATAAATCAATAATTAATTATTCACAAATAATATTATAGAATCACAATACTGACAACCATTTGTCGTTTTCTTCATACAATCGCTTTCCGTTATGGGGCCCACACAAGGCTGCGCCGTCGTACGAATATTCCCCGACAGTAAGAATATTCCATGACCAAATGAATATTCTCTAATAAAAATGAATATTTTATAACCACTTGCTTATTTGAAATATTTGCGCATTTTACCCATAACTAACCACATTAATCAAATCAACCCTTACTATTTCAAAATAATAAATAGAGGAAATTTAATTTCATTTATAATAAGTTGAGGCCTTACAGCCTCCCCTCCTTATGAAATTTCGTCCTCAAAATTGACGTACGTACCTGGTGTTTCAAAAAGGTGAGGATACCTCACTTTCATTTTAGTTTCCAACTCCCAGGTCATTTCCTCAATATCATGGTTCCTCCACAAAACTTTGACTTGTGGTATGACCTTTGTACGTAAGACATGATCCTTCCTATCCAAGATCTTGACAGGTACCTCCTCGTACGTTAAGTCTTCGGTTATCTCATCCGGTTCTAACTCAATAACGTGGTTCAGGTCTTTCACATATTTACGTAACACAGATATGTGAAAAATATTATGAACACAAAACATACTTCGAGGTAACGCGAGTCTATAGGCTACATTTCCTACTCGGTCAAGAATCTGAAATGGACCAATAAATCGTGGATTGAGTTTTCCTCTCTTCTTGAATCTTGTAACTCCCTTTCATGGAGCAACACGCAACAATACATGATCCCCAATACTAAATTCCACGTCCTTTCGATGAAGATCTGCATAACTCTTTTGTCGATCTTGTGCTGTTTGTATACATTATCGAATCATTTGGATCTTTTCTGTAGTAATACGTACTAACTCTGGCCCCAACAATGTTGCTTCACCCACCTCATCTCAACATAATGGAGAGCGACACTTTCTTCCATATAATGCTTCGAATGGAGCTACCCCTATACGTGCCTGATAACTGTTGTTGTAAGAGAATTCCACCAATGCTAAATACTTATTCCAACTCCCATTGAAATCTAGGACACAGAGTCTTAATAGATCTTCAAGAGTTTAAATAGTCCTCTTTAATTGTCCGTCCGTTTGAGGATGATATGCCGAACTGAATCATAAATTTGTGGCTATAGCTTTTTGCATGCTAACCCAAAATCGTGAAGTAAATCTTGGGTCACAATCCGAAACTATGGATACTGGCATGCCATGCAATCTCACAATCTCATTTACATACATATGAGCAAGACGTTCAAGGGAATTCTCCTGTATCGGCAAGAAATGAGCAGACTTAGTTAATCTATCAACAATAACCCAAATAGCATTTATGCCTTGAGAAACCGTGGGAAGACCCGTAACGAAATCCATGGTATTGTGTTCCCACTTCCATTTCAGAATCTCAATTGGTTGCAATGGATCCTTAGGCACTTGATGCTCTGCCTTTACACATTGACAAGTTAAACACCTCGAGATAAACTTTGTAATCTCTCTCTTCATATTGTTCCACCAAAATGTATGTCGAAGATCACGATACATTTTGGTACTTCCAAGATGGATTACAAATGGTGTATTGTTTGCCTCCATCATGATCTTGTTCTTTAAATCAGAATCGTTAGGAACACAAAGTCTGGAGTGGACTCGAAGTATTCCTTCTTCATCGATTCTTGCTTCTGGAATAGCACCCTCTTGTACTTTCTTCTTCATACGCATCAGCTCCGGGTCTGTGGCTTGAGAAACTTTAACTTCATCGATTAAAGTTGGTTTTATGCGTATACTTGACATCATCGCACTCGTTCCTGCATATGATCTTCTACTCAACGCGTTAGCTACCACGTTTGGATGGTATTGAATGGTGTGGTCATAATCTTTTAACAGCTCGAGCCAACGTCGTTGCCGCATGTTGAGTTCTTTTTGGGTGAAGAAATATTTGAGGCTTTTATGGTCTAAATATATCTCCACTTTCTCCCCATATAGATAGTGCCTCTAGATCTTTAGCGCAAAAACGACTGCTGCCAACTCTAGATCATGAGTAGGATAATTCCTCTCATATTCTTTAAGTTGTCGCGAGGCATAGGCTATGACTTTCCCATGTTGCATGAGAACACATCCTAACCCTTTACCCGAAGCATCGATGTAGATAACAAATCCATCCGAACCAGATGTTATTGTCAGAATAGGTGTCAAAATGAGTCCCCTCTTAAGCTCTTGGAAACTCTTTTCGCATTTCTCGCTCCATACGAATTTTGTATCTTTTCGAAGTTAAGCCGAGAGTTAATCTGAATAGCGATGCGAGAAAATCCTTCCACAAATCTCCGATAATAACCACTAAGCCCTTAACTCGTACGATTTTCCATCGACTTTGGTTGCTCCCAACTTTGTATTGCTTCACTCTTCACCGGGTCAATAGATACTCTGTGTTTTGACACCACGTGCCCAAGGAATGCTACTTTCTCAAGCCAAAACTCGCATTTCTTCAACTTGTAATATAGCTTGTTTTCATGAAGCATTTGGAGTACCAGCTTCAAATGGTGCTCATGATCTTCACGGCTTTTGGAATAAATGAGGATGTCATCAATAAAGACAACAACGAACTGATCCAAATATTCCTTGAATATTCTGTTCATCATATCTATGAAAGCCGCAGGAGCATTAGTCAATCCAAAAGACATGACTAAGAATTCATAATGCCCGTTCCGAGTTCTGAAGGCAATCTTTGGAATATCCTCAGTTCTAATCTTCAGCTGATGATATCCAGAACGAAGATCGATCTTTGAAAAGAATTGTGCTCCTTGCAACTGGTCAAATAGGTCATCAATACGAGGTAGCGGATACCTATTCTTGATGGTGACATGGTTCAATTCTCGATAGTCAATACAAAGTCGCATACTCCCGTCTTTCTTCTTTACAAATAAAACAGGAGCACCCCAAGGAGATGTACTAGGACGAATGAAACCGATGTCCAACAATTCCTGTAGTTGGACTTTTAACTCCTGAAGTTCAATAGGAGCCATTCGATATGGGGTTTTAGAAATGGGCTTTGTACCAGGTTCAAGATCAATAAAGAATTCAACTTCACGTTCTGGGGGTAGACCGGAAAGTTCTTCAGAAAATACGTCAGGAAATTTACTAACAATAGGAATATTATTCAAATCCGACGTGTCTTTATTCAAATCCATAACATGGGCTAAGAAAGCTTGATATCCGTTTTTCAATATACGAATAGCTTTATGATTTGATATGACAGTGATTGATATTAGTGGTTTAGTTGCTTGAATTCGTACAACAGGTTGGTTAGGAATATGAAAACTAACAACCTTACAAAAATAATCAATTTTGGCATGATGAGTAGTTAACCAATCAATCCCTAAAATCACATCAAAAGAAAGTATTTTTAAAGAGATAAGATCAACAGGTAATGTGATGGTGCCAACTTCCAACAAGATTAAAAACAGTGGATGTGATGAAAGTTTCTCCTAACGGAGTCTCCACAGATAAATCAAAGTCTAATTTCTTCAGAGTTAAGTTTAAACGTTGAGCAAAAGTAGGAGAGATAAATGAATGGGTAGCACCGGTATCTAGTAAGGTATAAACTTCGCAAGAATTTATGATTAGCTTACCTGTGATCACCTCGTTTGGGTTCCTCGTATTTTGACCAGTCACGACAAACGCTCTTCCAGGAACCGTTGACTTTGACTTTTCTGGGACAGCCTTTTGGGTCACCGTCCCCCCTGGACTTGGTTTCGCTACCGTACAATCTCGAGCGATATGTCCTTTTTTTTCACAATTATAACATACCTTGAACTGTTGTGGACAGTTTGGGCTAATATGTCCCTCTTTTCAGCATTTATAGCGTACAACCGGTGGTCGTTCTCCTCCCTTAGAACCAGTTGCTGCTGGCGCTGACGTCTTCACATGGTCGTTGTTGAATCTGCTCTTTTTAAAATCTCTTCCCGACTCGCTTCTTCTATTCTCATGGCCGTGATTACCACCAGAGTGGTTACCATTTTTGTCCGTATTTTTCTTTCTTCGCTGGTTATCATTGTTACGATGGCTCACATCACCGTATATGATCTGGTTGTGGTCCCTCGGTTGAACGTACTCGTTATCTCGCTCTAATAATTGAGCCCCGTTGAGAACATCTGAATAGAGAAAAAATTTATGAGAAATGAGATATTGACGTATCTTGGGTTTCAAACCTCTTAGAAACATCTGCGTCATCGTTCCTCATTCTCCACCAAATGAGGTGCAAACCTGGATAACTATGCAAACTTCGCCTCATCTTTGGGGACTTTGTCATGTTATTTTGTTCCAATCTAATAAACTCCACTTCCTTCATATGATGAATACTTTCGTGAAAGTACTTGTCATTGAGCAGATTTCTAAAATGTCTCATGAAAGACATCTTTGAGTCTTGTAATTTGGATGGGTACGCTTCTGATTCCCACCGATGAATCGCCTCATTACGGAACATAAAGGTGGCGAATGGAACCTTACGTTTCCTCCGTGCATCCCAAGACATCGAATATCTTGGTAATTTGTTTGACCCACGTCTCGCTTTAATCGGATCCGCTTTCCCGAGTGCGGTGGTCCCAACTCTTTAAACCGCTTGGTTGTGACAAACCGCAATGCGTTGTTATCATTTCCACCTGTATTTTGTGCACGAGTCTCCCTCGTCTGATTTTACATGAACTGCAAAAAGCTTCTAAACATTCCGTCATTCATCGTCTGATCAATGGTGTTGTTCACAGGAGGAACATTGTCAGCCTGTTGCACGTTCTCCTCGTTGGTGAGTAAAGGAGTCTCCACGGTCTCATTTACTCCACTATTAACAGTCTCAGTCGACATTCTCAAATACTGCCATAAACAAGGGTTAATTAAAGAAATCAATATATCACATAATATTCCTATATACTGACCAACCAATAAATAAGCTTAGGTAAGACACACTAGCGAATGTTTTACTCGTCTCTCCCCTCCTAGTTCTATTCCCCGATCTCCGCCAGAGATCATATCCCTAAGCTCTGATACCAACTGTGACGCCCCCAAAATAGGTATACATCAACCATTTTGAGTCGTCAATAACATAGTACAGAAACAACAACAACTTTATTAATACAACATATAAACTTTGAGTTTAAATACAAATATTGTCATCTAGACAATATCCACACTCAAATAAGTCCTCATTATAATTATTGATACATTATTTTACAAAAATGGGGAGGACTACTAAAATAACTCTCTAGAACAATCATTCCATACCTGACTAGAACTCGCCACATTCTCGCCTCCTGAGAAGAAAAATAGAACAAAAAGGAAAAGGGTGAGCTCAACTAGCCCAGTAAAGAATATTATGACTAAGATAATATAGAACAAATTATTGTTAGTCTTCAACAGGGAAAAATCTGATAAATTACAATAGACAACAAATTTCAGATCAATATTAGCAGCGGAAATAATAATTCATAGATGAGTTACGTAGAGAATGAAATCTACTATAATCTATGAATTTAAAAGTCCATCATCATTATTTTATTCCTGTAAAATCAATCAATATTCATCTTGAATCAAATATTCATCTTTGCACTATAGGCCAAAGATATGCATCAGTTGATGATGTTCATCTCAACACCTGTTCATCTTTACACTACGGGCCAAAGATATTCATTAGAAAATCATTAATCTTTGCACTCTGGGCCAAAGATATTGGTAAAATCATCATTTAGGGGTGAGGATGATGAAAATATTTTAAAGAAAAGCGAATCGGTGAAACAAAAAAGAACAAATATTAAGGATTCGTACTTTAAACAATCCGGGTTCAAAAATACTTCATAAATAATCATAGTGGAGCAAAATTCAAGAATATTCAAAACATAGATACAATCAAAGCTAGTATCCATAACAGATATTTTGGACAAAAAACAAAAATTTAATTTTTCTGTGAATAATGTCGTATTCGTGAATAATACCAGATACGTGAATAGTCTCAGATCGTGAATAAGAACTCCCCGACACTCAAAAAGAGCGGATTTGCCGACTAGAATTTGGATATAGTCTTTGAAGGAAACTTGCACCGTATAACAACACTCAAAGTATCAAAATAC
Source organism: Panax ginseng (assembly GCA_020205605.1). Classification (NCBI taxonomy): domain Eukaryota; kingdom Viridiplantae; phylum Streptophyta; class Magnoliopsida; order Apiales; family Araliaceae; genus Panax; species Panax ginseng. Next base: position 156,347,942 of record CM035128.1, read on the forward strand.
TCACAAGAATATGCTCGATAATATAGAGAGACAAAGAGAGAGAAAACTTCAGTTTCTGGTGTGAATTTCAATTCTAACCTAAGCACCATATTTATAGGAAAATGCTTAGAACACCAAAGTAGAAATTTTAATATAATAATAATATTTTCAAAATATTTTTCCTACGCACATCATCAGTTCAAACATTAGCCATCCACCTCACAAAAGATGAAAAAATCGTTTTTCTTATTAAAATCATTTAAAACTCCAAAAATCAATTATTTCGGAACTTCGAAACTTCAATAATTCATAATAAATAGCCCTTTTATTAGAAAAATTCAAACCTTGTGTCCTTTCCATAGGAAATTCCATTCTCTACAACTTTGTAAGTTTAAGTTTTTCCAAAATCCAAACAGAAATTGACCAAAATTCACAAACGGGCGATGTTACAGGCTATAATCAAATTTCAGTCAAGAAATAGGGTCCACAAACATGTTTAACATGTTTCAAATATTTTTAGTAACAAAATACTCATCCTCCTCATATACTCATATATCCCACATTCATTGTAAAAATATCACCATTATTATATTATTAAAATACAATAATATATTTAAATGAATTATTTATCAGAAAAGATAAAATATCATTTTTTCAACAATTGTCACTTTAAAATTTTCTCCATCTATATCCACATAAAATGAATATTTTTCTTATCATATAAATCAATAATTAATTATTCACATATAATATTACAGAGTCACAATACTGGCAACCAGGCAGTTCCCAGGAAAGAGGGGGCTTCCCAATAATGATTTCTCCTTACTGGCGCGTAATTAGGTGACCAAAGCTCTCCTTAGACAGAACTTTCTAGACATTGCCAATAACGTTATCTAGTAATATTATTCAAATAATATGAATTATTGATCTGATAATGGAAAATACTGTGTAGTGACAATTATTGAAACAACAACAATATAAAATATCAACGTAGCAATTATTGAATCAATAAAATAAAATATTGAACAGTTATTACTGTAACAATTATTGAGTAGCGCCTTCTTACGTAAGAATCAATAATTGGTGTAATATCGTGTGCTACTGTGTTTTAACCACCGAGTATTTCAACAGTATTAATGGTAACAATTACGCCGTTATTTATAAACAACTTATATTTGTCGTTTTCTTCATACAATCGCTTTCCGTTATGGGGCCCACACAAGGTTGCGCCGTTGTACGAATATTCCCCGATAGTAAGAATATTCCACGACCAAACGAATATTCTCCGATAAAAATGAATATTTTATAACCACTTGCTTATTTGAAATATTTGCGCATTTTACCCATAACTAACCACATTAATCAAATCAACCCTTACTATTTCAAAATACTAAATAGAGGAAATTTAATTTCATTTATAATAAGTTGGGGTCTTACACACGTGATGATGGCTAATATACGAGTAGAACCGACTTTAATCGATAAAGTTAAAGCTGCTCAAGCTACAGACCTGGAACTGATACATATGAGGAAGAAAGTACAAGAATAAAAGGCGCCAGGAAGCAAGAATCGATGAAGAAGGAATACTTTGAGTCAACTCCGGACTTTGTGTTCTAACGATACGATTTAAAGTATAAAATCATGATGGAGGCGCACAACACACCGTTTGCAATCCATCAGGAGTACCAAAATGTATCGTGATCTTCGACATACATTTTGGTGGACCAATATGAAGAGAGAGATAGCGCATTTTATCTCAAGGTGTCTAACTTGTCATCGAGTCAAGGCGGAACATCAAGTACCAAAAGGTCCATTGCAACCACTTGAAAGTCCATAATGGAAGTGGGAGCACATTATCATGGATTTCGTTACTGGTCTTCCCAAGGTTTCTCAAGGCATAGATGCAATTTGGGTCATTGTTGATAGATTAACCAAGTCTGCTCATTTCTTACCAAAACGAGAAACTTATACACTTGAACGTCTTGCTCGTATGTACATAAACGAGATTGTAAGACTGTATGGTATACCAGTATCCATAGTTTCTGATCGAGACCCAAGATTCACTTCACGATTTTGGGTTAGTTTACAAAAAGCTATGAGCACGGATTTACTATTTAGTTCGGCATATCATCCTCAGACAGACGAACAATCAGAGAGGACTATTCAAACTCTTGAAGATTTATTAAGACTCCATGTTCTTGACTTCAAGGGAAGTTGGGACAAGTTCTTACCATTGGTGGAGTTTTCCTACAATAACAGTTATCAAGCAAGTATTGGTATGGCTCCATTCGAGGCGTTGTATGGAAGAAAGTGTCGTTCTCTAGTATGCTGGGATGAGGTGGGTGAAACAACGTTGTTGGGACTGGAGTTGGTACGTATGACTATGAAAAAGATTCAAACGATTCGACAATGTATAAAAACCTCACAAGACCGACAAAAGAGTTATTCTGATCTTCATCGAAAGGACGTGGAATTCGATATTGGAGATCATGTGTTGTTACGTATTGCTCCATGGAAAGGAGTTACGAGATTTGGAAAGAGAGGAAAACTCAATCCTCGATTCATTGGCCCATTTTTAATCCTCGATCGAGTAGGGACTGTAGCCTATAGACTCGCTTTAACGCCAAGTATGTCTCATGTTCATAACATTTTTCATATATCCATGTTACGTAAATATGTGAAAGACCCGAACCACATTATTAAGTTAGAACCAGACGAAATAGCGGAAGATTTAACGTATAAAGAGGTTCTTGTTCAAATCTTGGACAAGAAGGAACATATTATATGCTCTAAGGTTATACCTCAAGTCAAAGTTTTATGGAGGAACCACGATGTTGAGGAAGTGACTTGGGAGTTAGAATCTGAAATGAAATCAAGGTATCCTTACCTCTTCGACATACCAGGTACGTACCCTAATTTCGAGGGCAAAATTTCAAAAGAAGGGGAGATTGTAAGACCCCAACTTTTATGAATAAAGATGAATTTTCTATAATTATCATTTTTGAATATTATGGCATGAATTTGATATAATGTTATAGTTGTGGGTAATATTTATAAATTTTACAAAGTACGCAAGTTGTTATATAATATTCTATTGGTTGGGCAATATTTGTTTTAACAGGGAATATTCGTACGATGGCACAATCATTGGTGGACCCCACAACGGAATTATTGTCGGATTTAGAAAACGACAAAAATATTTTATGAAAATAACGGCGGAAGTTTTATCGTTAACTGTTGAAACACCCGGTGTTAAAAGTACAGGAATACTTGGGTTACATAGTAGCACGCGATATTGATTATTGATGCTTACGTGAGAAGTCACTCAATTTTGTTCAATTATTGCTTCAGTAATTATTGCATAGTATCTCACGTTAATTGATTCAATTATTTTTGATATTTTATATATTATTAAATCAATAATTGAGATGACAGAGTTATTAATATTATTATTTGTAATATTAACGATGTCTAGAAGTTCTGCCAAGGAGAGGTTTGGTCACCTAATTACGCACCAATAAGGAGAAATTCTTATTGAAAAGCCCCCTCTTTCCTGTGAACGACCTGGTCGATTAATAGTGTGAATTATAATAATGATGATGAAGTTTTGTTTTATTAGTATTATTAATGTAATAAAAAGCAGTAAAAGCTTTTTATATAAAAATGTAATACTTTTATAAAGTTATTCATTTTATTAGACTATAAATATAATATATTATATTCTATTATGCATAGTGTTTTTGATAGTAAAATCTTTTTATATAAAATGAATACTTTTATAAAGTTATTCGTTTTATTAGACTATAAATAGAATATATTATATTTTATTATGCATAATGTTTGTATAGTGCTGATATAGTGTTTGTATAGTAAAATCTTTTATATAAAGCAGAATACTTTTATAAAGTTATTAGTTTTATTAGATTATAAATAGAATATATTATATTTTATTTAAAAGATTTTGTTTTATTAGAATATTTTATAGTAAACCAACTGGACCGTCTGTTTAAAAGTAAATCAATCTCGATAATTCGGGAATTAGTTACTTATTAGGTCCATTCTCCTATAAATAGAAGCTCATTCCTTAATTATTTCTTACGAATTCTTTGAAACTCTAGAGAGAGAAACTATGGGACGTAAAGAAGAAAAGTATTACGCTACTTCACTACTCCTATATCCAGTTTCTTCTAAGGTAAGGGATATTATTTGTTGTACTTGTAACGGGTATTATTTCTTTCGTATTCATGAAGAGAACTTTTGTTATTCCATTTTTTTATTCTGTTGGAATAACCTGTATACGTGGTCTACCCTATATTTGGTGAAATTCTTTGGTTATTCAATTATTTATCATTATGTTGGAATAACCAGTCTATGCGAAGTACCACATATATGGTGAAATTCTTACATTATTCCATTCTTTATTATTACTGTTGGAACATTACATGCATGCGTTTACGCATGACGTTCCGTTATTTATTATTCTGTTGGAACATCTCATAGATGCAATTTACGCTTTGACTGGTTCCGTTATTTATTATTTTGTTGTAATATCCTGTCTGTACGTTTACGCATGACCTGGTTCCGTTATTTATTATTCTATTGGAATAACCTGTCTGTGCGGTCTATCGCATGCCTGGTGATTTCTTTTGTTATTCCATTCTTTATTATACTCAGTGTGATGCCCCCAAAAAGAGTATACATCACCCATTTTGAGTCGTCAATAATATGGTACAGAAACAACTACAACTTTATTAATACAACATAAAAACTGTGAGTTTAAATACAAATATTGCCATCTAGACAATATTCACACCCAAATAAGTCCTCATTATAATTATTGATACATTATTTTACAAAAATGGTGAGGACTACTAAAACAACTCTCTAGAACCATCATTCCACACCCCGACTAGAACTCGCTACATTCTCGCCTCCTGAGAAGAAAAATGGAACAAAAAGGAAAATGTTGAGCTCAACTAGCCCAAGAAGAATATTATGACTAAGATAATATAGAACAAATTATCGTTAGTCTTCAACAGGAAAAATCGATAAAATACAATAGACAACAAGTTTTGAGATCAATATTCGCAATGAAAATAATAATTCATAGATGAGTTACGTAGAGAATGAAATCTACTATAATCTATGAATTTAAAAGTCCATCATCATTATTTTATCCACGTAACATCAATCAATATTCATCTTGAATCAAATATTCATCATTTGCACTACACAGCCAAAGATATTCATCATTAGTGATGTTCATCTCAACAACACTTGGTCATCTTTGCACTACGGCCAAAGATATTCATTAGAAAATCATTAATCTTTGCACTACAGGCCAAAGATATTCAGTAAAATCATCATTTAGGACTGAGGATGATGAAAAATATTTTAAAGAAAACGAATCCAGTGAAATAAAAGAACAAATATTACGGATTCGTATTTCAAATAATCCAAGTTCAAAAATACTTCATAAATAACCGTAGTGAAGTAAAATTCAAGAATGATCAAAACATGGATACAATCAAAGCTAGTATCCATAATAGATATTTTGGATAAAAATGAAAATTTAATTTTTCTATGAATAGTGCCTTATTCGTGAATAGTGTCGTATACGTGAATAGTGCCGTATACATGAATAGTAACCCCGACACTAAAAGACAAGAATTTCACAAGAAAAATCTTACCAATAATCCGGCATAATGATATTAGAAGAAATAATATCATTTTTTAAAAAAATAACATCCCTTACCTTGAAAAGAATGTACTTCTAGCTGGAATACCGGATATAGTGCTGAAGGGAACTTGCATCGTATAGCAACACTCAAAGTATCAAAATACTCACAAGAATATGATGGATAATATAGAGAGAGAAAGAGAGAGAAAACTTCAGGTTCTCGTGTGATTTTCAATTCTAACCTAAGCACCCTATTTATAGAAAATTGCTTAGAACACCAAAGCAGAAAATTTAATAAAATATTAATATATATTATAAATTCTTACGCACACCTTCATTGATCCAAAATATCAGCCACACATGTGCCAAACTTGCCAAAAACGTTTTTCATATTAAAAATAATTAAAACTTCCAAAAATCAATTATTTCAAAATTTCAGAACTTCAATAATTCATAATAAATAGCCCTTTTATCAGAAAAATTCGAACCTTATGTCTTTTCCATAGGAATTTTCATTCTCTACAACTTTGCAGAAGAAAGTTTTTCTAAATTCCAATGTAAACCCAACCAAATCCACAAACCAAGCGATTTTACAAGCTATAATCAAATTTCAAATAAGAAATGGGGTCCACAAACATGAAAAAACATGTTTTAAATATTTATTTCAACAAAAATACTCTTCCTCCTCATTATTCATATATCCCACATTCATTGTAAAAATATCACCATTATTATATTATTAAAATATAATAATATATTTAAATGAATTATTTTATCGTAAAAGATAAAATAATAATTTTTAACAATTGTCACATTAAAATTATCTCCATCTATATCCACATAAAATGAATATTTTTCTTATCATATAAATCAATAATTAATTATTCACAAATAATATATATAGAATCACAATATCGACAACTGTGCGTTCCCAGAAAGAGAGGGCTTTCAATAAGGATTTCTCCTCATGGCGCACAATTAGGTGACCAAACCTCTCCTTAGATGTAACTTTCTATACATTGCCAATAATGTTATCTAATAATATTATTCAAATAATATGAATTATTAATCGATAATGAAAATATCATGTGTAGTAAGGACAATTATTGAAACAACAATAATATAAAATATCAACGTAGCAATTATTGAATAAAATAAAATATTGAACGTAACTCATGTAATAATTATTGATTAGTGCCTTCACGTAAGAATCAATAATTGGTGCAATACTGATGTCTTCTTCGTGTTTTAACCACCGGGTATTCCAACAAAGATAACTTGTGAATAACTACGCCTGTTATTTATAAACAACTTATACTTGTCGTTTTCTTCATCCAATCGCTTTCGTTATGGGGCCACACAAGGTCGCTACCAATGCATTTAATATTCCCAAGAAAGAAGAATATTCCATAACCAAACGAATATTCCCGACAACAATGAATATTTTATAACCACTTGCTTATTTAAAATATTTGCGCATTTTACCCATAACTAACCACATTAATCAAATCAACCCTTACTATTTCAAAATAATAAATAGAGGAAATTTAATTTCATTTATAATAAACTGGGGTCTTATAACCTCCCCTCCTTATGAAATTTCGTTCTCGAAATTGACGTACGTACCTGGTGTTTCGAAAAGGTGAGGATACCTCGCTTTCATTTCCGTTTCCAACTCCCAGGTCATTTTCTCAATAGCATGGTTCCTCCACAAAACTTTGACTTGTTGTATGACCTTTATACGTAAGACATGCTCCTTCCTATCCAAGATCTTGACAGGTACCTCCTTGTACGTTATGTCTTCAGCTATCTCATCCGGTTCTAACTCAATAACGTGGTTCGGGTCTTTCACATATTTATGAAGCACAGATATATGAAAAACATTATGAACACGAGACATACTTGGAGATAACGCGAGTCTATAGGCTACATTTCCTACTTGGTCAAGAATCTGAAATGGACCAATAAATCGTGGATTTAGCTTTCCTCTTTTCCCAAATCTTGTAACTCCTTTCCATGGAGGGACACGCAACAATACATGATCCCCAATACTAAATTCCACGTCCTTCCGATGAAGATCTGCATAACTCTTTTGTCGATCCTGTGCCATTTGTATACGTTGTCGAATTATTTGGATCTTTTCTGTAGTCATATGTACCAACTCTAGCCCCAACAATAATGCTTCACCAACCTCATCCCAACATACTGGAGAGCGACACTTACGTCCATATAATGCTTCGAATGGAGCCACACCTATACTTGCCTGATAACTGTTGTTGTAGGAGAATTCCACCAAAGGTAAATACTTATCCCAACTCCCTTTGAAGTCTAGGACATAGAGTCTTAATAAATCTTCAAGAGTTTGAATAGTCCTCTCTGATTGTCCGTCCGTTTAAGGATGGTATGCCAAACTGAATCGTAAATCCGTTTCCATAGCTTTTTGCAAGCTAACCCAAAATCGTGAAGTGAATCTTGGGTCACGATCCGAAACTATGGATACTGGCATGCCATGCAATCTCACAATCTCATTTACATACATATGAGCAAGACATTCAAGGGAATAAGTCTCCCGTATTGGCAAGAAATGAGCAAACTTGGTTAATCTATTAACAATAACCCAAATAGCATTTATGCCTTGAAAAACCGTGGGAAGACCCGTAACGAAATCCATGGTAATGTGTTCCCACTTTCATTTTGGAATCTCAAGTGGTTTCAACAGACCCTTAGGCACTTGATGCTCCGCCTTTACACGTTGACAAGTTAAACACCTCAAGATAAACTTCGCGATCTCTCTCTTCATGTTGTTCCACCAAAATGTATGTCGAAGATCACGATACATTTTAGTACTTCCAAGATGGATTGCAAACGGTGTATTGTGTGCCTCCATCGTGATCTTGTTCTTTAAATCAGAATCGTTAGGAACACAAAGTCTAGAGTGGACTCGAAGTATTCCTTCTTCAACGATTCTCGCTTCCGGAATAGCACCTTCTTATACTTTCTTCTTCATACGCATCAACTCCGGGTCGGTGGCTTGAGCAACTTTAACTTTATTGATTAAAGTTGGTTCTATGCGTATACTTGACATCATCGCACTCGTTGCTGCATATGATCTTCTACTCAACGCGTCAGCTACCACGTTTGCTTTTCCAGGATGGTATTGAATAGTGTGGTCATAATCTTTTAACAGCTCGAGCCAACGTCGTTATCGCATGTTGAGTTCCTTTTGGGTGAAGAAATATTTGAGACTTTTATGGTCTGAATATATCTCCACTTTCTCTCCATATAGATAGTGCCTCCAGATCTTTAGCGCAAAAACGACTGCTGCCAACTCTAGATAATGATTAGGATAATTCCTCTAATATTCTTTAATTTGTCGTGAGGCATATGCTATGACTTTTCCACGTTGCATGAGAACACATCATAACCCTTTTCCTGAAGCATCGCTGTAGATAACAAATCCATCCGAACCAGATGGTATTGTGTCAAAAAGTGCGAAATGAGTCTCCACTTGAGCTTTTGGAAACTCTTCTCGCATTCCTCGCTCCATATTTAATTTTGTATCTTCAAAGTCAATTTGAGTTAACGGAGTAGCGATTCAAGAAAATCCTTCCATGAATCTCCGATAATAACCAGCTAAGCCCAAAAAGCTACGTACTTCGGTTACCGACTTGGGTTCTCCAAACTTTGTATTGCTTCAATCTTCGCCGGGTCAACAAATACTCCATGTTTTGATACTACGTGCCCAAGGAATGCTACTTCCTCAGGCCAGAATTCACATTTCTTCAACTTGGCATATAACTTGTTTTCACGAAGCCTTTGGAGTACCAGCTTCAAATGGTGCTCATGATCTTCACGGCTTTTGGAATATATGAGAATGTCATCAATAAAGACAACAATGAATCGATCTAAATAGTCCTTGAATACTTGGCTCATCATATCCATGAAAGCCACGCAGAGCATTAGTCAATCCAAAAGACATGACTAAAATTCATAATGCCCAGATCGATTTTTGAAGGCGGTCTTTGAATATCCTCAGTTCTAATCTTCACCGATGATATCCGAATCTAAGATCGATCTTTGAAAAGAATTGTGCTCCTTGCAATCTGGTCAAACAGTCATCAATACGAGGTAACTGGATACCTATTCTTGATGGTGACATGGTTCAATTCTCGATAGTCAATACAAAAGTCGCATACTCCCGCCTTTCTTCTTTACAAATAAAACAGAGCACCCCAAGGAGATGTACTAGACTAATGAAACCGATGTCCAACAACTCCGTAGTTGGACCTTTAACTCCTCAAGTTCAATAGAGCCATTCGATATGGGGTTTTAGAAATGGGATTTGTAATCAGTGTTCAAGATCAATAAAGAATTCAACTTCACGCTCGGGGTAGACTGGGAAGTTCTTCAGGAAACACGTCAGGAAATTTACTAACAACAGGAATATTATTCAAATCTAACGTGTTTTTATTCAAATCCATAACATGGACTAAGAAAGCTTGACATCCATTTTTTAATAAACGGATAGCTTTATGACTAGATATGATAGTGATTGATTTTAATTGTTTAGTTGCTTGAATTCATACAACAGGTTGGTTAGGAATATGAAAACTAACAACCTTACGAAAACAATCAATTTTGGTATGATGAGTAGTTAACCAATCAATCCCTAAAATCACATCAAAAGCAAGTATTTTTAAAGAGATAAGGTCAACAGGTAATGTGATGGTGCCAACTTGGATCAAACAAGATTTATAAACAGTGGATGTGATGAAAGTTTCTCCTAACGGAGTCTCCACAGATAAATCAAAGTCTAATTTCTCCAGAGTTAAGTTTAAACGTTGAGCACAAGCGAGAGATAGATAAATGAATGGGTAGCACCCCAGATCAAGTAAGGTCTAAACTTCGCAAGAATTTATGATTAGCTTACCCGTGATCACCTCGTTTGGGTTCCTCGCATTTTGACCAGTCACGACAAACGCTCTTCCAGGAACCGTTGACTTTGACTTTCCTGGGACACACTTTTGAGTCACCATCCCCGCTGGACTTGGTTTCATTACCGTACAATCTCGAGCGATATGTCCTTCCTTTCCATAATTATAATATACCTTAAACTGTTGGTAGGCGTTTTAATGATATGTCCTCTTTTCCACATTTATAAGATACGATCGGTGGTCGTTCTCCTCCCTTAGAACCAGTTGCTGCTGGTGTTGACGTCTTCACATGGTCATTGTTGAATCTCCTCTTTTTAAAATCTCTTCCCGACTCGCTTCTTCTATTCTCATGGCCATGATTACCACCAGAGTGGTTACCGCCTTTGTCCGTATTCTTCTTTCTCCGCTGGTTATCGTTGTTCGATTCTTCGCCATCACTAATATGATCCTCGGTTATGGTCCCCGGTTGAACGTACTCTTATCTCGCTTCTAATAATTTGAGCCACGTTAACAACATCCTAATAGAGAGAAAATTTATGAGAAATGAGATACTGACGTATGCCGGGTTTCAAACCTCTTAGAAACATCTGCGTCATACGTTCTTCATTCTCCACCAAATGAGGTGCAAACCTGGATAACTCTACAAACTTCGCCTCGTACGCACTGTCATATTATTTTGTTCCAATCTAATAAACTCCACTTCCTTCATATGACGAATACTTTCAGGAAAGTACTTGTCATTGAACAGTTTTTGAAACGTCTCCCAAGACATGCTGAGTGCGGCTGGATGGGTAAGCTTCAAAGATTCCCACCAGTAATTTGCCTCATTACGGAACATAAAGGTGTCGAATGGAACCTTCTGTTCCTCCGTGCATCCCAAGACATCAAATATCTTGGTGATTTGTTTGACCCACGTCTCCGCCTTAATTGGATCCGGCTTTCCCCAGAATTCTGGTGGTCCTAACTCTTTGAATCTTGCATTTGTGAATAAACCGTGCGTTGTTATCATTTCCACCTATATTTTGTACACGAGTCTCCTCGTCCGATTTTTGCATGAAGCGCAAAAAGCTTCTAAACATTCCGTTGTTCATCATCTGCTCAGTGGTGTTGTTCACAGGAGGAACATTGCAAGCTGCTGCATTGACGTTTCTCCTCATTGGTGAGCAAAAGGTGTCTCCTTGGTCTTATTTACTCCACTATTAACATTCTCGATTTGCCATTCTCAAACATCGCCATAAAACAAGGGTTAATTAAGGAAATCAACATATCACATAATATCCCTATATCTTGACCAACTAACAAATAATCTTAGGTAGGACACACTAGCGAAGGATTTACTGCTCTCCCTCCTAGTTCTATTCCCCGATCTCCGCCAGAGATCATATCCCTAAGCTCTGATACCAACTGTGACGCCCCCAAAATAGGTATACATCACCCATTTTGAGTCGTCAATAACATGGTACAGAAACAACTACAACTTTATTAATACAACATAAAAACTGTGAGTTTAAATAAAAATATTTCCATCTAGACAATATTCACACCCAAATAAGTCCTCATTACAATTATTGATACATTATTTTACAAAAATGGTGAGGACTACTAAAACAACTCTCTAGAACCATCATTCCACACCCCGACTAGAACTCGCTACATTTTCGCCTCCTGAGAAGAAAAATGGAACAAAAAGGAAAAGGGTGAGCTCAACTAGCCCAATAAAGAATATTATGACTAAGATAATATAAAACAAATTATCGTTAGTCTTCAATAGGGAAAAATCCGATAAAATACAATAGACAACAAGTTTCAGATCAATATTCGCAGCGAAAATAATAATTCATTGATGAGTTACGTAGAGAATGAAATCTACTATAATCTATGAATTTAAAAGTCTATCATCATTATTTTATCCCTGTAACATCAATCAATATTCATCTTGAATCAAATATTCATCATTGCACTATAGGCCAAAGATATTCATCAGTTGGTGATGTTCATCTCAACACCTTTTCATCTTTGCACTACGGGCCAAAGATATTCATCAGAAAATCATTAATCTTTGCACTATGGGCCAAAGATATTCAAAGAAAATCATCATTTAGACTCGAGGATGATGAAAAATATTTTAAAGAAAACGAATCCAAAGTGAAATAAAAGAACAAATATTACGGATTCGTATTTCAAATAATCCAAGTTCAAAAATACTTCATAAATAACCGTAGTGAAGTAAAATTCAAGAATGATCAAAACATGGATACAATCAAAGCTAGTATCCATATGAGATATTTTGAGAAAAAATGAAAATTTAATTTTTTTCGTGAATAATGCCAGATTCGTGAATAAGTGAATAAGTATACGTGAATAAGAACCCCGACACTAAAAGACAAGAATTTCACAAGAAAAATCTTACCAATAATCCCAAGCATAATGATATTAGAAGAAATAATATCATTTTAAAAAAAACATCCCTTACCTTGAAAAAAGTGTACTTACAAATTTGGAATCTAGGATATAAGGTCAAGGAACATGCACAGTATAGCAACACTCAAAGTATCAAAATACTCACAAGAATATACTCGATAATATAGAGAGAAAGAGAGAGAAAATTCATTTTCGGTGTGATTTTTAATTCTAACCTAAAGACCCTATTTATAGGAAATTGCTTAGAACACCAAAGCAGAAAATTTAATAAAATATTAATATATATATATATATATATTATAAATTCTTACGCACACCTTCATTGATCCAAAATATCAGCCACACATGTGCCAAACTTGCCAAAAACATTTTTCATATTAAAAATAATTAAAACTTCCAAAAATCAATTATTTCGGAACTTCAATAATTCATAATAAATAGCCCTTTTGTTAGAAAAATTCGAACCTTATATCTTTTCTATAGGAAATTTCATTCTCTACAACTTTTCAAAAGAAAGTTTTTCCAAATTCTAAACAGAAACTGACCGAAATCCACAAACGGGCGATTTTACAGGCTATAATCAAATTTCAGTCAAGAAATGGGGTCCACAAACATGAAAAAACATGTTTTAAATATTTATTGCAACAAAAATACTCTTCCGCCTCATTATTCATATATCCCACATTCATTGTAAAAATATCATCATTATTATATTATTAAAATATAATAATATATTTAAATGAATTATTTTATCAGAAAAGATAAAATAACAATTTTTCAACAATTGTCACATTAAAAATTATCTCAATCTATATCCACATAAAATGAATATTTTCCTTATCATATAAATCAATAATTAATTATTCACTAATAATATTATAGAATCACAATACTGACAACCAGGTAGTTTCCAAGAAAGAGAGGGCTTTTCAATAAGGATTTCTCCTTACTGGCGCGCAATTAGGTGACCAAACCTCTCCTTAGACAGAACTTTCTAGACATTGCCAATAATGTTATCTAATAATATTATTCAAATAATATGAATTATTGATTTGTTAATGAAAATAATGTGTAGTGACAATTATTGAAACAACAATAATATAAAATATCAACGTAGCAATTATTGAATAAAATAAAATATTAAGCAAGAATTCATCGTAACAATTATCGAGTAAAGGCCTTCACGTAAGAATCAATAATTGGTGCAATACTGGTGTGCTATCGTGTGTTTTAACCAACCGGTATTCCAACAAGATTAACGATAATAACAACGCCATTATTTATAAACAACTTATACTTGTCATTTTCTTCATCCAATCGCTTTCTCGTTATAGGGGCCCACACAAGGTCGTAATTACGAACATTCCTCGACGGTAAGAATATTCCACGACCAAACGAATATTTCCCGACAACATTGAATATTTTATAACCAAGCTTATTTAAAATATTTCAGCATTTTACCCATAACTAACCACATTAATAATCAACCCTTACTATTTCAAAATAACAAATAGAGGAAATTTAATTTCATTTATAATGAAGCTGGGTCTTACACTGGGTTGGTTATTACCACTTTTTGATTTTCTATATTCCATGAAATTAGTGGAATATCCTTGATATTTTAACAACAGAGGCTTCATCCAATAATGAAGTGCAATCCTTTAAAGTTATGACTTATAGTATAAATTCTAATGACAATATTTGGACAATGTAATAGAATGTTGTATTAAGTTGTTAATGATTATGTGGTGCAATAACATGATCACTTAAGTAGTTGTAATAAAGCTAAAAAGTAATGTTCATAAAAAGATGTGTTGTTGTTTAAACTTAAACTTAGTTAGTAGCTATACTAAAAGTAAGAAAGCAACTCATGAAGGAAATGTTAGTGTAACTGCTTTTCCGCTTAATCGTGTAGCATCTTTTTTCCTGATTTGACTTTTCAGCTTGTGGAACTGATGAGTGGGTTTTATTCCTACGAATCGGCCTCTAATTCAAGCTTAAACTATGTTAACTCTTTATTTTTATGTTTCAATTTACTTACTTATTGTTATTTTATGTTTAGGTGTGGTGGCGTGGCATTTGGACTTAAAAGATGGATTCATGAGCTAAACTTGGGCAATAATGGATTGAATTACCAAGTGGACCTTGTACATGAAAAACCTTCATGGGGTGGAGGTCTTGAGAAATTAATGTATATGGCTATCAGGCGTGAAAAGCGTGTAGTATAAAAACCCACTGTAGGCGGTGGTACGGGGAAAGAGAAAGTGTTTTACTTCAGATCTACTGAGATTGTGACACCCCCAAAATAGGTCTACATCCCCCATTCTGAGTTGTCAATACACGGTACAGAAACAACTACAACTTTATTATTACAATAGTAAAACTGTGAGTTTAAATACAGATATTGCCATCTAGACAATATCCACATACAAATAAATCCTCATCATAATTATTGATACATTATTTTACAACAATGGTGAGGACTACTAAACAACTCTCCCTAGAACTTTCATTCCATACCCCGACTCGTACTTGCTATATTCTCGCCTCCTGAGAAGAAAAATGGAACAAAAAGGAAAAGGGTGAGCTCGACTAGCCCAGTAAAGAATATTATGACTAAGATAATATACAACAAAATTATCATTAGTCTTCAACAGGGAAAAATATAATAGAATACAATAGACAATAAGTTTTAAATCAATATTAATGAAATAATAATTCATTAGAAGAGTTAAGTAGAGAATGCAAACTACTATCTTCTATGTATGAATTTTAAAGTTCATCGTCTATTTTATCCTCAGTAACATCAATCAATATATATCCGGGATCAAATATTCATCCTTGCACTACGTGCCAAGGACATTCACCGATTGGTCATGTTAAATACTAAACACTGCTCATCTTTGCACCACGGGCCAAAGATATTCATCGAAATCATTCATCTTTGCACTACAGCCAACGATATTCATCGAAATCATTCATCTTTCAGACTCGGCCAAAGATATTCATCATAAATCATTCATCTTTTGCACTACAAAGCCAAAGATATTCATCATAAATCATTCATCTTTTAAGACCGAGGATGATGAAAATATTTTTTAAAGAAACGAATCCAAAGTTGAAACAAAATGACAAGGATTAAGGATTAAGGATTCGTACTTTGTTTTATCCACGCCCAAAAATACCTCAAAAATAATCATAGTGGTGTAAAATTCAAGAATGATCAAAACATGGATACAATTAAAGCCAAGTATCCATAATAGATATTTTGGACAAAAAGAAGAAATTTCATTTTTGGTGAATAGTGTCAGATTCGTGAATAGTGCCGATACGTGAAAAGTAACTCCGACACCAAAAGATAGAAATTTCACAAAAAAACATCTTCACGCTCACGTGAATAGTACTCGTGAATAGTAACTCGTGAATAGTAACTCATGAATAGTAACCCCGACATGAAAAAAGTTCCAAATTTGATAAAAAGTTCCAACTAATATTTTCAAAGATAATGATATTGAAGAAATAATATCATTTGAGAAGAAAATAACATCCCTTACCTCGAAAAAACAAAGATTTTAGTTGAAACACAGGATATAGGCTATGACTTGAACTTTCACCGTATAGCAATACTCAAAGTATACTCAAAATACTCACAAGAATACGCCGATAATATAGAGAGAAAACTTCAGTTTACGGGTGTGATTTTCAATTCTAACCTAAGCACCTATTTATAGGAAATTGCTTAGAACACCAAAGCGTAAAATTTAATAAAATATTAATATTTATAAAAATATTATACGTATTCTTTGAAATCTGAATCTCAAAGCAATTCACACATGCCAACCTTCTAGAAGAAAATAAAAAAACGTTTTTCTAATTTAAAATAATTTAAACTTCCAAAAATTAATTATTTTGAGCTTGAACTTCAATAATTCACAATAAATAGCCCTTTTATCAGAAAATTCGAATCTCATGAGTTTTATAGGAAATCCAATTCTCTACAACTTTGCGCAGAAGAAAGTTTTTCTAAATTCCCAACAGAAATTGGTCGAAATCCACAAACCAGGCGATTTTACAAACTTTATAATCAAATTTCAAATAATAAATGGGGTCCACCGACATGTTTAACATGTTTTAAACATTTATTGCAACAAAAATACTCTTCCTCCTCATATACTCATATATCCCACATTCGTTGTAAAAATATCACCATTATTATATTATTAAAATATAATAATATATATTTAAATGAATTATTTTATCGTAAAAAGATAAAATTTCAATTTTGCAACAATTGTCACATTAAAAATTTTCTCCATCTATATCCACATAAAATCAATATTTTCCTCATCATATGAATCAATAATTAATTATTCACAAATAATATTACGTAATCACAATATTGACAACCAGCGGTTCGGAAAGGGGCTTTCAATAAGAATTTCTCTTTATTGGCGCCGCAATTAGGTGACCAAACCTCTCCTTGATGTAACTTTCTAGACATTGCCAATAATGTTATCTAATAATATTATTAGGATAATATGAATTATTGTTTCGACAATGAAAAATCTTGTGTAATGACAATTATTAAAACAACAAAGAATATAAAATATCAACGCAAGAATTATTGAATCAATAAAATAAAACACCTAATAAAGAATTATCGTAACCATTATTGAGTAGTGCCTTCTTACGTAAAGAGTCAATAATTGGTGCAATACCGTGTGCTACCGCTCAACAACGCGTAGACATCGTGTTTTAACCAAATTTATTCCAACAAAGGTAAAGCGGTAACACTTCTGCTATTTTTTAAACAACTTATATTTGTCATTTTCTTCCTCCAATCGCTTTTCGTTATGGGGCCCACACATGCATTTGCGCCGTCGTCATTTAATATTCCCGAAGCATTTGAATATTCCACGACCAAACGAATATTCCCGAACAACAATGAATATTTTATAACCACTTGCTTATTTTGAAATATTTATGATTTTTTAGAATTATCCACATTAATCACATCAACCCTTACTATAATAATTAAAGGAAATTAAATTTCATTTATTAATTATTTGGGATCTTACAACCTCCCCTCCTTATGAAATTTCATCCTCGAAATTGACGACGCACACTGTGTTTCGTAAAGATGAGGATACCTCGCTTTCATTTCCGTTTCCAACTCCCAGGTCATTTCCTCTATAGCATGGTTTCTCCACAAGACTTTAACTTGTGGTATGACCTTCGTGCGTAGGACATGCTCCTTCCTATCCAAGATCTTGACAGGTACCTCCTCATACGTTAAGTCTTCAGCTATCTCGTCCGGTTCTAACTCAATAACATGGTTCGGGTCTTTCACATATTTACGAAGTACAGATATGTGAAACACATTATGAACACGAGACATACTTGGAGGTAATGCGAGTCTATAGGCTACATTTCCTACTCGGTCAAGAATTTGAAATGGACCAATAAATCGTGGATTGAGCTTTCCTCTCTTCCCAAATCTTGTAACTCCCTTCCATGGAGCAACTCGCAACAATACATGATCCCCTATACTAAATTCCACGTCCTTTCGATGAAGATCCGCATAACTCTTTTGTCGATCTTGTGCCATTTGTATACGTTGTCGAATCATTTGGATCTTTTCGGTGAGTCATATACATTTAACTTCGGGTCCCAACAATGTTGCTTCACCCACCTCATCCCAACATATTGGAGAGCGACACTTTCGTCCATATAATGCTTCAAATGGAGCCACACCTATACTTGCCTGATAACTGTTGTTGTAGGAGAATTCCACCAATGGTAAATACTTATCCCAACTCCCTTTGAAATCTAGGACACGAGTCTTAATAGATCTTCAAGAGTTTGAATAGTCCTCTCGATTGTCCGTCTGCTTTGAGGATGGTATGTCAATCAATCTTAAATTCGCACCCATAGCTTTTTGCAAGCTAACCCAAAATCTTGAAGTGAATCTTGGGTCACGATCCAAAACTATGGATATCTTGGCATGCCATGCAATCTCACAATCTCATTTACGCATACATTTGAGCAAGACATTCAAGGAATAAGTCTCCGATTGGCAAGAAATGAGCAGACTTGGTTAATCTATCAACAATAACCCAAATAGCATTTATGCCTTGAGAAACCGTGGAAGTCCCATGAACGAAATCCATGGTAATGTGTTCCCACTTCCATTTCGGAATCTCAAGTGGTTGCAATGGTCCCTTAGGCACTTGATGCTCGCCTTTACACGTTGACAAGTTAAACATGTTGAGATAAACTTTGCAATCTCTCTCTTCATATTGTTCCACCAAAATGTATGTCGAAGATCACGATACATTTTAGTACTTCCGGATGGATTGCAAATGGTGTATTGTGTGCCTCCATCATAATCTTGTACTTCAAATCGTAATCGTTAGGAACACAAAGTCCGGAGTGGACTCAAGTATTCCTTCTTCATCAATTCTCGCCCTAATAGCTCCTTCTTGTACTTTCTTCTTCATATGCATCACTCTCGGCCGGTGGCTTGAGCAACCTTAACTTTTTCTATTAAAGTTGGCTCTACGCGTATATTTGACATCATCGCACTCATTCCCGCATATGATCTTCTACTCAACGCTACACTACCACGTTCGCTTTTCGGGATGGTATTGAATAGTGTGGTCGTAGTCTTTCAATAGCTCGAGCCAACGTCCGCCAAGCATGTTAAGTTCTTTTGAGTGAAGAAATATTTAAGGCTTTTATGGTCCGAATATATCTCCACTTTCTCTCCATATAGATAGTGCCTCCAGATCTTTTAGAATAAAACGATGCCGCTAACTCTAGATCATGAGTAGGATAATTCCTCTCATATTCTTTAAGTTGTCGCGAGGCATAGGCTATGACTTTCCCACGTTGCATGAGAACACATCCTAACCCTTTGCTCAAGCATCATCGTGAGATAACAAATCCATCCGAACCAGATGGTATTGTTAGAACAGTTAGAAATAAGTCTCCTTTAAGCTCTTGGAAACTCTTCTCGACACTCTTCGCTCCAAACGAATTTTGTATCCTTCCGAAAGTTAGATGAGTTAATGGAGTAGCGATTCGAGAAAACCCTTCCACGAATCTCCGATAATAACCAAATTAAGCCCAAAAGCTACGACTTCTTCACCGACTTCGGTTGCTTCTAACTTTGTATTGCTTCAATCTTCATTTGGTCAACAGATACTCCATGTTTTGACACTGACATGCCCAAGAAATGCTACTTCCTCAAGCCGTAACTCGCATTTCTTTAACTTGGCATAAAGCTTATTTTCACGAAGCCTTTTGAGTACCAAATTTCAAATGGTGCTCATGATCTTCACGGCTTTTGGAATATATGAGGATGTCATCAATAAAGACAACAACGAATCGATCCAAATACTCTTTGAATACTTTCGGTTCATCATATCCATGAAATCCATAGGAGCATTAGTCAATCCGAAAGACATAACTAAGAATTCATAATGCCTGTACCGAGTTCTAAAGGCAGTCTTTGGAATATCCTCAGTTCTAATCTTCAGCTGATGATATCCAGAACGAAGATCGATTTTTGAAAAGAATTGTGCTCCTTGCAACTGGTCAAACAAGTCATCAATACGAGGTAGAGGATACCTATTCTTGATAGTGACATGGTTCAATTCCCGATAGTCAATACAAAGTCGCATACTCCCGTCTTTCTTCTTTACAAATAAAACAGGAGCACCCCAAGGAGATGTACTAGGACGAATGAAACCAATGTCCAACAACTCCTGTAGTTGGACCTTTAACTCCTGAAGTTCAATAGGAGCCATTCGATATGGGGTTTTAGAAATGGGGTTTGTGCATCAGTTCAAGGTCAATAAAGAATTCAACTTCACGTTCTGGGGGTAGACCGGGAAGTTCTTCAGGAAATACGTCAGGAAAGTTAATAACAACAGGAATATTATTCAATTTTGACGTGTCTTTATTCAAATCCATAACATGGGCTAAGAAAGCTTGACATCCATTTTTTAATAAACGAATAGCTTTATGATTAGATATGACAGTGATTGATTTTAATGGTTTAGTTGCTTGAATTCGAACAACAGGTTGTTTAGGAATATGAAAGCTAACAACCTTACGAAAACAATCAATTTTGGCATGATGAGTAGTTAACCAATCAATCCCTAAAATCACATCAAAAGCAAGTATCTTTAAAGAGATAAGGTCAACAGGTAAGATAAGGGTGCCAACATGGATTAGACAAGATTTATAAACAGTGGATGTGATGAAAGTTTCTCCTAACGGAGTTTCCACAGATAGGTCAAAGTCTAATTTCTCCGGAGTCAAGTTTAAACGTTGAGCACAAGCAGGAGAGATAAATGAATGGGTAGCACCGGTATCTAGTAAAGTATAAACTTCACAAGAATTTATAAATAGCTTACCCGTGATCACCTCGTTTGGGTTCCTCGCATTTTGACCAGTCACAACAAACGCTCTTCCAGAACCGATTGACTTTGACTTTACGGGGGACGGTCTTTTGAGTCACCGTCCCCTCACGAACTAGGTTTCGCTCACCGTGCAATCTCGAGCGATATGTCCTTTCTTTCCACAATTATAGCATACACCGAATACTTGCGCAGGCGCTTTGAACCGATATGTCCCTCTTTTCCGCATTTATAGCATATGACCGGTGGTCGTTCTCCTCCCTTGGAACCAGTTGCTGCTGGCACTGTCGTCTTCACATGGTCGTTGTTGAATCTCCTCTTTTTAAAATCTCCTCCTGACTCGCTTCTTCTATTTTCATGGCCATGATTACCACCAGAGTGGTTACCATTTTTGTCCGCCTTTTTCTTTCTCCACTGATTATTGTTGTTTTGTTAATCGCTATCTCCCAGATGATCCTCGATTGTGGTACCTCGATTGGTAGTACTCGTTATCTCGCTTCTAACAATTGAGCCCCCATTAATAACATCCGAATATAGAGAAAATTTATGAGAGATGAGATCTCGACGTATCTTGGGTTTCAAACCTCTCGTAAACATCCGCGTCATACGTTCCTCATTCTCCACCAAATGAGGTGCAAACCGGATAACTCGCAAATTTCGCCTCGTCTTTGAGACACCGTCATGTTGTTCGCTTGATCTAATAAACTCCACTTCCTTCATATGACGAACACTTTCGTGAAAGTATTTGTCATTAAATAGTTTCAAACGCTCTCCCAAGACACGCCGAAATGGGTGGATGGGTACGCTTCATGCAGACTCCCACCAAGAGTCCGCCTCGCCACGGAACATAAAGGTGGCGAATGGAACCTTCGTTCCTCTATACATCCCAAGACATCGAATATCTTGGTAATTTGCTTGACCCATGTTTCGCCATGATCGGATCCGCTTTCCTTAAATTTCGTGGTCCCAACTCTTTGAATCGCTTGCATTTGTGACAACCCGTGAATTGCTATCATTTCCTCCTATGTTTTGAACACGAGTCTCCTCGTCGATTTTGCATGAACTCGCAAAAGCTTCTAAATATCCCTCGCTCATCATCGCTTTCAAGAGTGTTGTTTACTGGGAGGAACATTGCCACTGACTGCACGCTCTCCTCGTTGGTGAGTACAAAGCGTCTCCACTGGCCTCATTTCCATTGTTAATATTCTCAATCGACATTCTCAAATCATCGTCATAAAACAAGGGTTAATTAAGGAAATCAATATATCACATAATATCCCTATATCTTTGAACAACTATCAAATAAGCTTAGGTAGGACACACTAGCGAAGGATTTACCGCCTCTCCTCCTAGTTCTATTCCCCGATCTCCGCCAGAGATCATATCCCTAGGCTTTGATACCAACCGTGACACCCCCCAAAATAGGTCTACATCCCCATTCTCGAGTTGTCAATACACCGGTATAGAAACAACTACAACTTTATTATTACAATAGTAAAGCTGTGAGTTTAAATACGAGATATTGCCATCTAGACAATATCCACATACAAATAAATCCTCATCATAATTATTGATACATTATTTTACAACAATGGTGAGGACTACTAAACAACTCTCCCTAGAACTTTCATTCCATACCCCAGACTCGCATTTCTTGCTATATTCTCGCCTCCACGAGAAGAAAAATGGAACAAAAGGAAAAGGGTGAGCTCGACTAGCCCAAGAAGAATATTATGACTAAGATAATATACAACAAAATTATCATTAGTCTTCAACAGGAAAAATATAATAGAATACAATAGACAATAAGTTTTAAATCAATATTCGCAATGAAATAATAATTCATTAGAAGAGTTAAGTAGAGAATGCAAACTACTATCTTCTATGTATGAATTTTAAAGTTCATAAATCTATTTTTATCCCTCGTAACATCAATCAATATATATCGGGATCAAATATTCATCCCTTTTTCTGTGCCAAGGACATTCACCGATTGGTCATGTTCGCCTAAACACTGCTCATCTTTGCACTACGGGCCAAAGATATTCATCGTAAATCATTCATCTTTGCACTACAGCCAACGATATTCATCATCGAAATCATTCATCTTTGTACCATCGCCAAAGATATTCATCATAAATCATTCATCTTTGACTACGTGCCAAAGATATTCATCATAAATCATTCATCTTTTAAGACTGAGGATGATGAAAAATATTTTTTTAAAGAAACGAATCCAGTGAAACAAAATGACAAGGATTAAGGATTAAGGATTCGTACTTTGTTTTATCCACGTCCAAAAATACCTCAAAAATAATCATAGTGGTGTAAAATTCAAGAATGATCAAAACATGGATACAATTAAAGCCAGTATCCATAATAGATATTTTGGACAAAAAGAAGAAATTTCATTTTTTGGTGAATAGTGCCGTATTCGTGAATAGTGTCGTATACGTGAAAAGTAACTCCGACACCAAAAGATAGAAATTTCACAAAAAACATCTTCACGCTTCGTGAATAGTACTCGTGAATAGTAACTCGTGAATAGTAACTCATGAATAGTAACCCGACATGAAAAAAGTTCCAAATTTGATAAAAAGTTCCAACTAATATTTCCAAGATAATGATATTGAAGAAATAATATCATTTGAGAAGAAAATAACATCCCTTACCTCAAAAAACAAGATTTAGTAAAAACAGGATATAGGCTATGACTTGAACTTTCACCGTATAGCAATACTCAAAGTATACTCAAAATACTCACAAGAATATTTCGATAATATAGAGAGAGAAAACTTCGAGTTTCGGTGTGATTTTCAATTCTAACCTAAGACCTATTTATAGGAAATCGCTTAGGAACACCAAAGCGTAAAATTTAATAAAATATTAATATTTATAAAAATATTATACGTATTCTTTGAAATCTGAATCTCAGCAATTCACACATGCCAACCTTCTAGAAGAAAAAAAAAAAAACGTTTTTCTAATTTAAAATAATTTAAACTTCCAAAATTAATTATTTTGAGCTTGAACTTCAATAATTCACAATAAATAGCCCTTTTATCAGAAAATTCGAATCTCGCGAGTTTTTATAGGAAATCCAATTCTCTACAACTTTGCAGAAGAAAGTTTTTCTAAATTCCCAACAGAAATTGGCCGAAATCCACAAACGGACGATTTTACAGCTTATAATCAAATTTCAGTCAATAAATGGGGTCCACCGACATGTTTAACATGTTTTAAACATTTATTGAAACAAAAATACTCTTCCTCCTCATATACTCATATATCCCACATTCGTTGTAAAAATATCACCATTATTATATTATTAAAATATAATAATATATATTTAAATGAATTATTTTATCAGAAAAAGTAAAATTTCAATTTTCAACAATTGTCACATTAAAAATTTTCTCCATCTATATCCACATAAAATCAATATTTTCCTCATCATATGAATCAATAATTAATTATTCACAAATAATATTACGTAATCACAATATCGACAACTGTGGGTTCAGAAAGAGGGGCTTTCCAATAAGAATTTCTCTTTCTTGCTGGCGTAATTAGGTGACCAAACCTCTCCTCGATGTAACTTTCTAGACATTGCCAATAATGTTATCTAATAATATTATTAGGATAATATGAATTATTGTTTCGACAATGAAAAATAATGTGTAATGACAATTATTAAAACAACAAAGAATATAAAATATCAACGCAAAGAATTATTGAATCAATAAAATAAAACACCGAGCAAAGAATTATCAGTAACCATTATTGAGTAGTGCCTTCTTACGTAAGAGTCAATAATTGGTGCAATCTGGTGCTACCGCTCAACAATGCGACATCGTGTTTTAACCACCGGTATTCCAACAAATGTAAACGGTAAAAAACTATGCCGTTATTTTTAAACAACTTATATTTGTCATTTTCTTCCTCCAATCGCTCGTTATGGGCCCACACATGGTTGCGCTAGGTCGCATTTAATATTCCCGACAAAGATTGAATATTCCACGACCAAACGAATATTCCCCGTCAACAATGAATATTTTATAACCACTTGCTTATTTTGAAATATTTGCGTATTTTACCCGTAACTATCCACATTAATCACATCAACCCTTACTATAATAATTAGAGGAAATTAAATTTCATTTATTAATTATTTGGGATCTTACAGAGATTTACTAAGTTTGTACTGTTTTACTTCACTATCTTGGAAATCCAAGATTTCATCTTCAGATCTACTAAGTTTGGGATGCTTTCTGTAAAATCTATCACCGTACAAGTGTTCTGCACTATCTTGGTAATGTTTACATGTTTGACTTCTAGGAGGACTTAAAAACATATAAAGAGGCATATAAAAGGAGAAGAATGGCAAGGATTAAAAGAGAGAGGATTCCATTAGATTAGATTAGAGTAGATTAGGACAAAACCCTAGTTCTTATTAGTTTTGGAGATTGATGCAACTTGGAGACCATTGAAGATCAAGAGCAAGTGCTTGAGGAAGATTGAGATTTGCTGACAACAGATTTATTCTTCACTCTACTCTTATTTTTGTCTTTTAATGTTTATTCAATTGTGGATTCTTAGTTTTAATTCATTAATCATAAACTAAATCTTTTGTTTAAGATTACAATGGAGCTTATTGCATAGTTTATTTTTAGTATGTTTCTCTATTAATTATTGTGATTATCCGTGGATTGTCTATTATGGTTTGTGCTTATTGTTTAATTGTCTAGCTAACAATTACCATGATAATCTATATGAATTCGAGATATGAATTGTAAGACCCCAGTTTTTATGAATAAAGATGATTTTTCTATATTTATCATTTTTGAATATTATGGAATGAATTTGTTATAATGTTATAGTTGTGGGTAGTATTTATAAATTCTGCAAAGTATGCAAGCTGTTATATTATATTCGATTGGTAGGGAATATTCGCTTTAGCAGGAATATTAGATTCAACTGGCAAGCAATCATTGGTGGACCCCACAATGTAATTATTGTTGATTGAGAAAACGACAAAAAATATTTTTATGAAAATAACTACGGAAGTTTTTACAATTAATATTGTTGAACTACTCTCGGTAGTAAAAGTATGAAGAATACGTGTGGTTGCATAAGAAGCATTACCAGATTGATTATTGATGCTTACGTGAGAAGTCACTCAATTATACTCAATTATTGCTACAGTAATTGTTGCATCATATCATTCATATTATTGATTCGATTATTGTCACAGTATCATCTGCATTATACGATATATTATTAAATCAATAATTGAGACGATAAAGTTATTCATATTATTAAATTGTAATATTTACAATGTCTAGAAGTTCTGCCAAGGAGAGGTTTGGTCACCTAATTGCGCGCCAAGAGGGAGAAATCCTTATTGGAAAGCCCCCTCTTTCCTGGGAATGACCTGGTTGTTAAATATAGTGATTTATAATATTAATGATGAATAAGTTTATGTTGATCAAAGATTAATTTGATAGTTCCATTATGTTGGGATTATTAGTGTTAGTGGAAATCGACATCTATTTTGATGATAATTGATGTCTGAGGGTTATATTGATAAATCAGGAAATTTATCAGATAAATGAGCAGTTAATTGCTACTAATTCACATGTTTATATAACTATTTGTTCACATGTGTGTACTATTGAATCACATTCTTATACTATTAGGGGAGTTGGTGCAAGATTGATAATACTTGCATGATTAAATTAAAGATGGAGGTATAGATGGAGGTACTATACTGTAATTTGTATTTTTCACATGATTATAACTATTGATTTACATTATTTACTATTAGGGGAGGTGGTGCAAGTTTGATAATACTTGCAGGACTAAATTAAAAATAAAAGAAAAGTTGGGGGTATTGTACTATAATTTTTCGAGCCCCAAAACGTGTAATTATTGAAACTATATTTTTCTATAAATAGAAGCTCATTCTTCCTTCATTTCTCACCAATTCACTAAAGCTATAGAGCAATTATTATAGAGAGAAATTATAGAGATAAGCTATAGAGAGAAAATCTATAGAAGAAGAGAAGTCTGCTACCTCACTATTCCAGTATCCAGTTTCTTTTGAGGTAAGGGGTATTATTCCTTTTGTAGTCATGAAGAGAACTTCTGTTATTCCATTCTTTATTATTATGTTGGAATAACCTGTATACGCGGGCTACCCTATACTTGGTGAAATTCTTCTGTTATTCCATTCTTTATTGTTTTGTTGGAATATCCTGTCTGTGCGTTTTATGTCGGACCTGGCTCCGTCTTTATTATTCTGTTGGAATATCCTCGTTTTGTGTATGTTTTAATAGGACCGGTTCCGCCTTTTATTATTTCTCGTTGGAATATCATCATGTTCATGCGCTTTTACTTGGGACCGGGTTCCGTTTTTATTATTCTCGTTGAATAATAACTCGCACTGCAAGCGGTATATCGCATACCTGGTGATTTCTTTTGTTATTCCATTCTTTATTATACTCAGTTGGTTAAAGTTTTAACTTCTATACTCCATGAAATTAGTGGAATATCTTTGATATTTGCGCTTCATCCAGTATCTTTTCATGGAAATATTCTTTTGAGCATTCTTGAATTTTACTCTACAAAGAATTATCATGTTGACAATTTGGACGTTATTAGTTCTTGGTTAAATTAATTCTTGAACTTGTTTTATTGAATTCTTATATCATTGTCATCATCCTCATGTTTATATTATGTTGAAAGTTATTTGTGGCCTGTAGTGCATAGATGGACTTGGTATGATTATGACCAGGGATTATTCGGTATAATCATGACCGTAATGTTAAAAATGATGTGGTAAAAGTCCTCATTGGCCCGTAGTGCATTGATGGACAGTTGTTGGCATGATCATGACCATTGATGAATACACGAATATCCTTGGCCCGTATGGATAATTTGTGGTCGTGACCTTAAAGAATATCCTTGGCCGTAGTGCAGGGATGATGTGGATTATTTATAAGCTGAGTCTCAGTGATAAAAAGTGATGAAAAACCTTTTTAAATCATAAAAGATAGTAGATTTTATTCTCTACTTGAATCTTTTAATGGATTGCTTGTTCCGCTGCAGTTAAACTTGATGTCTATTGTATTTTATTAGTTTAACATTGTTGAAGGCTAATGATAATTTATCCTGCATTATCTTAGTCATAATATTTCTTACTGGGCTAGTTGAGCTCACCCTTTCTTTCACTGTTCTCTTCAAGAAATGAGAATATAGCTGGAACGAGTCGGGGAACGGAGTGACGATCCAGATGATAGTATTAGTAGTCCTCACTATTCTGTGAAATAGTGTGATAATAAATGTATTGAGGACTTATTTTTAGTTTGTATACGGTCCAGAAGACAATGATTGTATTAAAACTCACAGCTCATGTTGTATATTTAAGTTTGTATCTGAATTTTGTACCATATATTTGACGACTCAGAATAGGTGATGTATACCTATTTTGGGGGCATCACAATTGGTATCAAAGCTTAGGGATATGATCCCTGGCTAAGATGTGAGACAAGAACTAGGAGGGGAGAGACGAGGAATTCCTTCGCTAGTATGACCTATTTAAGTTTATTTGGTATTTAATTGGTCGGTCAGAATATAGGGATAATATTTGATATGTTAATTAACTCTTGTTTTGTGGCAGTATTTGAAAATGGCATCCGAGAATGTTGAGAACATCAATGCAGCACAGGAGACCGTTGAGTCTCCACAGATCAATAATCAGGATATTGTGCATCGGGAAGGCGAAAATCCTCATGCAAACAACAACACTGACCAAATGATGAACGATGGAATGTTTCGAGACTTCATCCAATTCATGAACATCAGGCGAGAGTGGCTCCTGTCCAAAATGCAGGTGAAAACACTGGCAACTCTTGGACGGTCACCGCCAAACAGTTCAGGGAGCTGGGACCACTGGAGTTTTTTAGAGAGCCAAAGCCACTTAAGGCGGAGACATGGATAAAGAAGATCAACAAGATATTTGATTTCTTGGGATGCTCCGAAGAGCAAAAGGTTCCCTTTGCTACCTTCATATTGCGGGCAGAGGCAGATTACTGGTGGGAATCTGTAAAGCGTACTCAACCTACCGCACTGAAGATGTCTTGGGAGAAGTTCCAAGAACTATTCAACGACAAGTACTTTCCCGAAATTATTTGTCACATGAAAGAGGTAGAGTTCATTAAACTGGAACAAAACAACATGACCGTGTCGCAGTATGAGGCCAAGTTTGCCGAGCTGTCCCAGTTTGCGTCCCATTTAGTTGATAATGAGGAGAGAATGACGTGAATGTTTCTAAGAGGTTTGAAACCCGAGATATGTCAATATCTTATATCTCATAAACTGTGTTTGTATTCAGATGTTGTTAATAGGGCTCAGTTATTGGAGCGCGATAATGAGTCAACACAACCAAAAGAGAGCAGCCGACAAAATGATTATACCAGTGAAAACAGTCATAGAAGCGGTGACAATAAGCGTGGAGGGAATCAACATGCCAAAAATGGTAACCACTTCGGTGGTAATCATGGCCAAAACAACAAGAATGGACATTTCAAGAAGAGGAGATTCAACAATGATGGAAAGACGTCAGCATCAGCACCTGTCGTTAAAGAAGGAGAACGACCACCTATCATATGCTTCAAATGTGGAGGGGAGGGACACATCAGTCCAAATTGCACGATGCCCTCCAAAGCATGTTACAATTGTAGAAGAGAAGGTCACCTAGCCCGATTTTGTCGTGCACCGAAGATAAGTTTAGCTAGGATGGAGCCACCAAAGGACGTCCCAAAAAAGTCAAAGCCAGTAGTGCAAGGGAGAGCGTTTGTCATGACCTCCCAGAAAGCAAGGAACCTGAACGAGGTCATCACGGGTAAGCTTATAATAAACTTTAGCGAAGTTTATAACTTATTTGATACCGGTTCTACGCATTCTTTTATTTCTCCTACTTACGCTCAACGTTTAAATTTGACTCCAGAGAAATTAGACTTTGACTTGTCTGTTGAAACTCCGTTGGGAGTAACCTTCATTACATCCACTATTTATAAGTCTTGTTTAGTTCAAATCGGTACCCTCACATTACCTGTCGATCTTATTTCATTGAAAATACTTGCATTTGACGTAATTCTAGGGATTGATTGGTTAACTACTCATCATGCAAAAATTGATTGTTTTCGTAAAGTTGTTAGCTTTCATACTCCTAACCAATCTATTATGTGAATTCAAGCAACCAAACCATTAAAATCAATCACTATCATCTCAAGCCATAAAGCTATTCGTTTATTAAAAAACGGATGTCAAGCTTTCTTAGCTCATGTCACGGATCTAAATAAAAATACGCAGTTTTGAATGATATTTCTATTGTTAATGAATTTCCTGACGTATTCCCTGAAGAACTTCATGGCCTACCCCCAGAGCGTGAAATTGAATTTTGTATCGACCTTGAACCGGTACAAAACCTATTTCCAAAGCCCCATATTGAATGGCTCCTATTGAACTTCAGGAGTTAAAGACCCAACTGCAGGAATTGTTAGACATCGATTTCATTCGTCCTAGTACTTCTCCTTGGGGTGCTCCTGTTCTATTCGTGAAAAAGAAAGACGGGAGTATGCAACTTTGTATTGATTATCGGGAGTTGAACCATGTCACCATCAAAAATAGGTACCCATTGCCACGTATTGACGACCTATTTGACCAGTTACAAGGCGCCAAATTCTTTTAAAAGATTGATCTTCATTCCGGATATCCCCAATTGAAGATTAGAAGCGATGACATTCCAAAAATGGCTTTTAGAACTCGGTACGGGCATTATGAATTCCTAGTCATGTCTTTTGGATTGACTAATGCTCCTGCTGCCTTCATGGATATGATGAACCGAGTATTCAAGGAATATTTGGATCACTTTTTGGTCGTCTTTATTGATGACATCCTTATTTATTCCAAAATCCGTGAAGATCATGAGCAACACTTGAGGCTGATACTCCAAAAGCTTCGTGAATATAAGCTTTATGCCAAGTTAAAGAAATGCGAGTTCTGACTTGAGGAAGTAGCATTCTTTGGGCACGTAGTATCAAGTCATGGAATATATGTTGACCCAGCAAAGATTGAAGCTATTCAAAGCTGGGAGCAACTCAAATCAGTGACCGAAGTACGTAGCTTTCTCGGCTTAGCTGGTTATTATCGGAGATTCGTGGAAGGATTTTCTCGAATCGCTACTCCATTAACTCAGCTGACTCGAAAAGATACAAAATTCGGTTGGAGCGAGGAATGTGAGAAGAGTTTTCAAGAACTCAAGAGGAGACTCATTTTAGCACCTATTCTGACAATACCATATGGCTCAGAGTGATTTGTCATCTACAGTGATGCTTCGGGCAAAGGGTTAGGTTGTGTTCTCATGCAACATGGGAAAGTCATAGCCTATGCCTCACGACAACTCAAAGAATATGAGAGGAATTATCCTACTCATGATCTAGAGTTTGCAGCAGTCGTTTTTGCACTAAAGATTTGGAGGCATTACTTGTATGGGGAGAAAGTGGAGATCTTTACGGATCATAAAAGCCTTAAATATTTCTTCACTCAAAAGGAACTCAACATGCGACAGCGAAATTGGCTTGAACTGTTGAAAGATTATGATCATACCATCCAATACCATCCTGGAAAAGCGAGCGTAGTAGCTGACACATTAAGTAGAAGATCATATGCGGGTACGAGTGCAATATTGTCAACGCAAAGGCCCATTTTGTATGACTTGCAAAGGATGGAGATAGAGATAAAGACTCCAGGGACACACGTGATGATGGCGAATATATGAGTAGAACCGACTTTAATCGATAAAGTTAAAGTCGCCAAGCTACTGCACTCTAGAGCCGATGCGATGAGGAAGAAAGTGCAAGAAGGCTGCTATGCCGTAAGTAAGAATTGATGAAGAAGGAATACTTGAGTTAACTCGGACTTTTGTGTTCCTAATTACCCTGATTTAAAGTATAAAATCATGATGGAGGCGCACAACACACCGTTTGCAATCCATCCTGGGAGTACTAAAATGTATCATGATCTTCGACATACATTTTGGTGGGGCAATATGAAGAGAGAGATAGCTAATTATCTCAAGGTGTCTAACGTGTCAACGAGTCAAGGCGGAGCATCAAGTACCAAAAGGTCCATTGCAACCACTTAAAATTCTAGAATGGAAGTGGGAGCACATTACCATGGATTTCGTTACTGGTCTTCCCAAGGTTTCTCAGGGTATAGATGTAATTTGGGTCATTGTTGATAGATTGACCAAGTCTGCTCATTTCTTACCTATACAAGAAACTTATACACTTGAACATCTTGCTCGTATGTACATAAACGAGATTGTAAGATTGCATGGTATGCCAATATCCATAGTTTCTGATCGAGACCCAAGATTCATTTCAAGATTTTGGGTTAGTTTGCAAAAAGCTATGGGCACGGATTTACGATTTAGTTCGGCATATCATCCTCAGACGGACGAATAATCAAAGAGGACTATTCAAACTCTTGAAGATTTATTAAGACTCTGTGTCCTTGACTTCAAGGGAAGTTGGGACATGTTCTTACCGTTGGTGGAGTTTTCATACAACAACAGTTATCAAGCAAGTATTGGCATGGCTCCATTCGAAGCGTTGTATGGAAGAAAGTGTCGTTCTCCAATATGCTGGGATGAGGTGGGTGAAGCAACGTTGTTGGGACTAGAGTTGGTACGTATGACTACGAAAAAGATTCAAACGATCCGGCAACGTATAAAAACCTCACAAGATCGACAAAAGAGTTATGCTAATATTCATCGAAAAGACGTGGAATTCGATATTGGAGATCATGTGTTGTTACGTGTTGCTCCATGGAAAGGAGTTACGAGATTTGGAAAGAGAGGAAAGCTCAATCCTCGATTCATTGGCCCATTTTTAATCCTCGATCGAGTAGGAACTGTGGCGTATAGACTCGTTTTACCACCAAGTATGTCTCGTGTTCATAACGTTTTTTATATATCCATGTTACGTAAATATGTGGAAGACCCGAACCACATTATCGAGTTAGAACTAGATGATATAGCGGAAGATTTAACGTATGAAGAGGTTCCTGTTCAAATCTTGGATAAGAAGGAACATATTCTATGCTCCAAGGTTATACCTCAAGTCAAAGTTTTGTGGAGAAACCACGATGTTGAGGAAATGACACAGGAGTTAGAATCAAATGAAATCAAGGTATCCTTACCTCTTCGACATACCAGTGCACGTATACCCTAATTTCGAGGGCAAAATTTCAAAAGAAGGGGAGATTGTAAGACCCCAACTTTTATGAATAAAGATGAATTTTCTATAATTATCATTTTTGAATATTATGGCATGAATTTGATATAATGTTATAGTTGTGGGTAATATTTATAAATTTTACAAAGTACGCAAGTTGTTATATAATATTCGATTGGTTGGGCAATATTTATTTTAACAGGGAATATACGTACAATGGCACAATCATTAGTGGATCCCACAACAGAATTATTGTCGGATTGAGAAAATGACAAAAATATTTTTATGAAAATAACGGCGAAAGTTTTACCTGCTATTATCTTGTTGAACTACTCGGTAATAAAAAAAAAAGTAATACTGGCGTGGTTGAATAGTAGCACACGGTATTGATTATTGATGCTTACGTGAGAAGTCACACTCGCTTATACTCAATTATTGCTACATGATGAATTGTTGCATCATATCTCTCATATTATTGATTCGATTATTGTCACAGTATCATCTGCATTACATGATATATTTTTAAATCAATAATTGAGACGACAAAGTTATTCATATTATTAAATTGTAATATTTACAATGTCTAGAAGTTCTGCCAGGGAGAAGTTTGGTCACCTAATTGGCTTGATATAGGAGAAATCCTTATTGGAAAGCCCCTCTTCCTCGAGGAGCGATTTGGTTGTTAAATATTGTGAGTTATAATATTAACTATAAATAAGTTTGTGTTGATTAAAGATGAATTTGATAGTTTCATTGTGTTGGGATTATTAGTGTTAGTGGAAATCGACATCTATTTCGATGATAATTGATGTCTAAGGGTTATATTGATAAATCAGGGAATTTATCGGATAAATGAGCAGTTAATTGCTACTAATTCACATGTTTATATAACTATTTGTTCACATGTGTGTACTATTGAATCACATTCTTATACTATTAGGGGAGTTGGTGCAAGATTGATAATACTTGCATGATTAAATTAAAGATGGAGGTATATATGGAGGTACTATACCATAATTTGTATTTTCACATGATTATAACTATTGATTCACATGATTGAACTATTGATTCACATTATTTACTATTATGGGAGGTGGTGCAAGTTTGATAATACTTGCAGGACTAAATTAAAAATGAAATAAAAGTTGGGGGTATTGTACTGTAATTTTTTGAGCCCCAAAACGAGCAATTATCGAAACTATATTTTTCTATAAATAGAAGCTCATTCTTCCTTCATTTTTCACCAATTCACTAAAGCTATAGAGCAATTATTATAGAGAGAAATTATAGAGAGAAGTTATAGAGAGAAAATCTATAGAAGAAGAGAAGTCTGCTACCTCACTATTCCAGTATCCAGTTTCTTCTGAGGTAAGGGGTATTATTCCTTTTGTAGTCATGAAGAGAACTTCTGTTATTCCATTCTTTATTATTCTATTGGAATAACCTGTATACGCGGACTACCCTATACTTGGTGAAATTCTTCTGTTATTCCATTCTTTATTGTTTTGTTGGAATATATCACATGCATGCGTTTTATCTTGGGACTGGCTCCGTCTTTATTATTCATTGGAATATCCCTGTTTAGACGCTTTTTCTGTGGGACCTGGTTCCGTCTTTATTATTCTATTGGAATATCACATGCATGCGTTTTTACTGGGACTCGTTTCGTCTTTATTATTACATTGGAATATCCCATCTCATGCGTTTTTTACTTGGGACTGGTAAAATCTTTATTATTCTGTTAGAATAACTCGCCTATCTGATCTATCGCATGCCTAGTGATTTCTTTTGTTATTCCATTCTTTATTATACTCAGTTGGTTAAAGTTTTAACTTCTATACTCCATGAAATTAGTGGAATATCCTGGATATTTGCGCTTCATCCAGTATCTTTTCATGGAAATATTCTTTTGAGCATTCTTGAATTTTACTCTATAAAGAAGTATCATGTTGACAATTTGGACGTTATTAGTTCTTGGTTAAATTAATTCTTGAACTTGTTTTATTGAATTCTTATATCATTGTCATCATCCTCATGTTTATATTATGTTGAAAGTCATGTGTGGCCTGTAGTGCATAGATGGACTTGGTATGATTATGACCAGAGATTATTCGGTATACTCATGATCGTAGTGTTACAAATGATGTGGTAAAAGTCCTCATTGGCCCGTAGTGCATTGATGTACAGTTGTTGGCATGATTATGACCATTGATGAATACACGAATATCATTGGCCCGTAGTGCATGGATAATTTGTGGTCGTGACCCTAATGAATATCTTTGGCCGTAGTGCAGGGATGATGTGGATTATTTAATGTTTGAGTCTCGCCGATAAAAAGTGATGAAAACCTTTTTAAATCATAAAAGATAGTAGATTTTATTCTCTACTTGACTCTTTTAATGGATTACTTTGTTTCACCGCAGATTAAACTTGATGTCTATTGTATTTTATCGGTTTAACATTGTTGAAGGCTAATGATAATTTATCCCGCATTATCTTAGTCATAATATTTCTTATTGGGCTAGTTGAGCTCACCCTTTCTTTCTTTGTTCTCTTCAAGAAATGAGAATATATTTGGAGCGAAGTCTGGGGAAGCGAGTGACGATCCGGATGATAGTATTAGTAGTCCTCACTATTCTGTGAAATAGTGTGATAATAAATGTATTGAGGACTTATTTTGAGTTTGTATACGGTCTAGAAGACAATGATTGTATTAAAACTCACAGCTCATGTTGTATATTTAAGTTTGTATCTGAATTTTGTACCATGTATTTGACGACTCAGAATAGGTGATGTATCCCTATTTTGGGTGCGTCACATGAATTATAGATTTAGATCTGATCATAATAGCATTTGATTGTGTTTTCTGTATGGCGTTGGAATACATAATTTATGTATAGGATAGAGATTTACCTATTCATCACATGTAATCTGATAAAGAACTTGTGCTTTAAATCATCTTTAATTGTAATTCACATAGAGATATAGTGAATTAGTTAATTAGGGTGTTCTTCCTAATTCTATTATCTGTGGATTTAAGTTGATTTGAGTATGATGCATTGAGATATGATCATATTTACTTGTGTGTTCTTGATTAACAATTAAGAATAGTGAGCATAATTGATATGAAGTGTATTAATTTAAGTGAAGCAATAAGTGAAGTTGTGATCTTAAATCTCCATAATCTGATTTTTAATTAGTGGTAATTAGAATTAGTTTGATTAAATAATTTAATCTATAACATTAAATTGATTGTTTAAATAAAATTAGTTTGGTTAAGAGTTAGTATTTGGTAATTTGTATTAATAATTCCTCATAAGAACGATACTCTACTTTCACTTTATTACTTGTTGACCACATATACTTGCGTGTTGTGTGTAATTAGATTTTACCCAACAAGTTTTTGGCGTCTGTTGTCGGGGAATTAGTTTAATAATTTTTGCCAATATTAGCTTCAATCAAATTAGTTAATTTATACAATTTTTTTTCTTTCTTTTCTTTTTATTTAATTCTCCTCCTATTTTTCTCTCTTTTCAAGTACCATGGTTGGATGCCTGTATCTATGGCCATATTTGAGTATGACTCAGCCAAGAGACACAGGGATTGATGGACTCAATGAAATTGTTGCATTATCAGTACAACTTGAGATACTTTTGAGGAGGTTGGATGTAGTTGCAGCCCAACGTAATCGAAGGATAGTAGTTACTTGTAATTATTGTGCTGGCAATCACCTGAGTAATCAATGCACCATCAGTCTTGGGCCGGTACAGTATGGTGATAACTACCTCAACCAGTATGCATATGCCAATTATCATCAAGCTTGGGGGTATCACCCGGATTCGTCATGGAGCTACAATTATGAAGACCAATACTACGCTCCAAATCTAACATACATACCGGAATTCTCATGTCACCCTCCATTGCCACAAGAAGAAAAGTCAAATTTGGAGGAATTCCTATTGAAGCTCATATCAAACCAAGAGGAGAGGATGATGAGTCAAGAAATATCGAGCCATAATTTTCAGAACCAGATGGAACAACTCATCACTACTTCCACACATGGTCCTCAATACATGGATTCCAAAATTGAGACAGATAATTCAAGATTGGAGGAATTGTTGTCCAAGTTCGTAGCATCAAATGAGGATAGGAGAATTAATCAAGAGAAGCCAATTCAGAATCAGTTAGATCGAATGTTCAAAGCCGTGAATAACTGTCCTCAAAACTATTGGTGTTATGATGTGGATTCTGAGATTGATGAAGTGCCCGAACCAAATCTACAGCAGGATGAGCCACATATGAAAACAAGGTCGGTGAAGAACTAATTGTGGGTACCAACGATGATGAGCCGATGTTATTTATGCCTCAAGTGCCTTCTCCACCAAAGTTTAAGGATCCGGTTAGATTTGCAAAACCTTATCTGATTCATGTCATCGGCAAAGCTCATGTTCGCGTAAGAGCGAGTACAACTTCGAAGCCATGCTGCGATGAATGGGATGAGAAAGATGAAGAATCAGTTATGTTGGAACCGCCTCAATGCCAGAATCTATTCGTAGACACAATGGAGAAAACACCTAGATGTTAGACGTTTTTGAATGTTATCTTATCTAAACAAAGCAAGCTAGGTGACTTTAATGCAATGGTTATCACTCTGGGGAACTTATCAAATGTTACATTATTTTCGATGGATGGAGGGTTCCTTAATTATCGAAGAGGAATTGGATAGTGCTGACCAGACAAAGTCAGGCTGAAAGACTATAAATCAAGCGCTGATTGGGAGGCAACCCAGGAATTTTTATATTTATATGCTTTATTAGTTTATTAAGTAGATAGGAATCAAATTTTTAAGCAATTAGTGTTGTTAGTTTGTCAAAATTTTAGGAATTAATTTGCTTATTGAGTTCTCTTATAAATCCTAAGTGTATTCTAATCCATGTTGTCTCTCTTCATTGCAGTATTAGAGGCTCAATGGATAGGCAAAAGATTATGGAAAAGGAAGCAACTGCCCATAAATCGTGGAAAATTTTTCATAACAGAGCATGTATAGGAGCACCGATTATTTATGCCACGACCACCATCACCGCCATCACCATCATTACCTCACACTTAGCTAATTACAGGGAAATCCTCTTATACTTACTGCTATATTCTTACAATAAGGGCATTGTAATTGCTAAGTTTGGGGGAGTTTAGTTTAGTTCGTTACTGCATGTTTAGTTTCATGTTTATGTTATGTTATTTGTTTATTTTGCATTATGTTATCGTGTTTAGTTTAGGTTCATTATGTTTACATTCGTGTAGTACAACTACATAAGTAGTTGCATAGTAGTGTAGTTTGAATAACATTATATTCAGTTTCTTATTTTATCTAAAAAAAATTCAAAAATAGAAGTTAGTTACTATGTTCATCTTTCATGTTTCCAGCTGTTAGATAATTACAGTCTATTTTGGCCAATGATGAGATTGGAATTGGATAGACAAGTATAGTACTGACTATTAGAGCTTTGACATAATTTTCTGTTATGAATTAGATCTTTTCCTATTTAAAACTAATATAATAAGGTTAGCACAATAACAACAACTATGTGGATTGATTTAGTTCAAATTGATACATAATGGGACTCTAAAGGATAATGCTAGTTTGAATTAAAGAATGACAAGGCAGTGAAGGCGAAAATTAGGCATGAACCTAAGTTTGGGGAAAATTTGGGGTATATAAGCTTCATAAAAAAAATATCGTGGCTAGTTTTGTTTCGGGGCCTTTGTTACTTGAGCAAGTACGCCCGAGGGAGTGTCTTTACATCTAGCGCCCTAAGGTCTTTATGGTCTGGGAGTCGTTGGTCGAAAGCTCGCTAAGGGGTAGCACTGTTAGCCTAATTGAATGAGATATTGCAGTCATGGGAAATATATTATAAAACAAAATATGAACGGGAAATAAGAGCAAAAAGCTCTCGTAAATAAAAAAAAGAAAAAGAAAGTGTAAGTACCCTATTTGGACCCTTGATGTTGGTAAATGTTTGATTTTGTTGGATCTCGTCTTTTTTTGAAATTCTTGAGTTTACACTATATGATGCCTTCAAAGAGATTTGTTATGTATTAAATTTGAATTTGTGTCAGTTAGCATGGGTGTTGAGCACACACGCACTATACCAGTAATAACAGTTTAAGATTTGATGATTAACTAGGAAATTGTTGATTGGTTTTGATATGAAGTATTATCATGTTTACTTGATTTCTCTAAGGCCGGTTAAATAGACTTGTTTCTATCATTACCGGTGGATTCGTAGGCATGTAGATTGCATTGCATAGCATTTTTGTTTTGTTTCGTGCTCGAGGACTAGCACGGGTTTAAGTTTGGGGGAGTTTGATGAGTGGGTTTTATACCTACGAATCGGCCTCTAATTCAAGTTTAAATTGTGTTAATTCTTTATTTTTATGTTTCGTTTTACTTGTTTATTATTGTTTTGTGTTTAGGTGTGGTAGTGTGGCATTTGGACTTAAAAGATGGATTCATGGAAAAACTTGGCAAGATCAGGAGCTAAACTTGGGCAATAACAGACTACATCCCCACCGAGGCGGATCTTGTACATGCAAAACCCCCTTGTATGAGGTAATCTTGAAAAATTAATAGAAGTATGGCCATTTGAAGTAGGTGTGTGTAAGATAAAAACCCCACGGGGTGGGAGTCTGAGGAAAGAGAAAGTGTTTTACTTCAAGTCTAATTATGCAGCTGCGTGAAGGGGAACAATTTGGCATGGACTAGGACTTTATTGTGCGTCTATTTATCAGCTATTACAGAGCTTGAAGAAGAGAGGATTCCATTAAAAATTAGATTAGATTAGTTTATGACAAAACCCTAGTTCTTATTAGTTTAGGAGATGAAAGCAACTTGGAGACCATTGAAGATCAAGAGCAGGAGCTTGAGGAAGATTAAGATTTGCTGACAACAGATTTATTCTTCACACTACTCTTATTTTTGTCTTTTAATGTTTATTCAATTGTGGATTCTTAGTTTTAATTCATTAATCATGAACTAAATCTTTTGTTTAAGATTACAATGGAGCTTATTGCATAGTTTATTTTTAGTATGTTTCTCTATTAA
The DNA here is from genome assembly GCA_020205605.1 of Panax ginseng. Taxonomy (NCBI): domain Eukaryota; kingdom Viridiplantae; phylum Streptophyta; class Magnoliopsida; order Apiales; family Araliaceae; genus Panax; species Panax ginseng. Next base: position 156,388,786 of record CM035128.1, read on the forward strand.
TTATTATGATTATCCTTGGATTGTCTATTATGGTTTGTGCTTATTGTTTAATTGCCTACCTAACAATTATCGTGATAATCTATGTGAATTCGAGAGATGAATTATAGATTTAGATCTGATCATAATAGTATGTGATTGTGTTTTCTGCATGGCGTTGGAATATATAATTTATGTATAGGATAGAGATATACCTATTCATCGCATGTAATCTGATAAAGAACTTGTGCTTTAAATACTCTTTAATTGTAATTCAAATAGAGATATAGTAAATTAGTTAATAATGGTGTTCTTCTTAATTCTATCATCTGTGGATTTAAGTTGATTTGAGTATGATGCATTGAGAGATGACCATATTTACTGGTGTGTTCTTGATTAACAATTAAGAATAGTGAGCACAATTAAGAATAGTGATGCATTAATTTAAGTGAAGCAATAAGTGAAGTTGTGATCTTAAATCTCCATAATCTGATTTTTAATTAGTGGTAATTACAATTAGTTTGATTAAATAATTTAATTTATAACATTAAATTAATTTTTTAAATAAAATTAGTTTGGTTAAGAGTTAGTATTTGGTAATTTGTATAATAATTCCTCGTGGGAACGATACTCTACTTTCACTTTATTACTTGTTGACCACGTATACTTGTGTGTTGTGCGTAATTAGATTTTACCCAACAGGGACCTCCTTTGCAAATCAAATTTGATCATGACGGATGGGGTGGGGACCACCAAGGGTAGCCGCAGGTGGAACCACGGCTGTCGCGAGTACACCAGTGGGTGTATATCTCACTTCCTTTCCCTTTCACAAGTCATTTTCAACTTGAAGCCGCACATGAAATCTAAGATTTCATCTTCAGATCTACTGAGTTTGGGATACTTTCTGTAAAATCTGCCACCATACAAGTGTTCTGCACTATCTTGGTAACGTTTACTTGTTTTCTTTTCTAGTTTTGACCGTTGGAAAGTGAGATATCACATGAAATGCTTCTAAACACATAGTAGTGAATATGCATGCTCATATGACTTGATAAAAATTATTCAACACATTAAATGTTAGTATTTTACCATGCTGAACATATTGATGTGAAAAAAATTGACTTTTGAAACAATCAATTTAGCACTTTTTTCTGCTATTTTTTCATCCTATTTGAGGACAAATGAGCAAATTTTTTGAAGCAAAGTAATCCTTGTACTTAGGCTACCCTTATGGATTATGACTTTGATATTTTTCATGCATATAGGATGTTTATGAATGTGAGTTGGTGTGCTACTGAATGGCCACCTAGTCATGCCTACGCACATGTGGATAGTCTTTTTTACAAAGGAGACTTTGGCAAAAAAAATTCACGAGTCTAGGCATTGAATGATCATGCATTTTTAACTCTACTATAGACGTATGTTAAAGAAATGCATGCATGCATATATATATGAAATACATTTAATGAGCTCCAGGTTAGAATTTATCACACCCTTTCTGAGGTGATTTGGAAACTTTTATCCAGATATATGGATCCAGACCAGCTGAGCAGCTCCCGTAGGACCTCTTCAGGTTTAAAGAGGAGAGCTTCATATGTGCCTCAGCCTCGCCCAGCTCGACAGCCTCGTCGGTTGGCGGAGTCAGTGATTCATCATGTTCAGTTTGAGAGACCGGATGTCGAAGACGATGAGGAGGATGTACCGGTTGCGGATCCTACTCCTTCTACTTCTATTCCTCGCAAGGAGCTTCCAGCTATTAATATGACGATTCCAGAGCTTCTGGAGGATTTGAGTCGCCACCCCTCGATCTATCTGCATGAGAATGAGGTAAAAGCCGTGTTGATCCTCTTTTACCCTTTTATGGGGGTCAAGGGTTCTGATGTTGATTTGCATTGTGATGCAGGTTCCCGGCTTTGGACAGTATTAGAGAGTTTGATTGGGGCTCCTACACCTTTGCCTACTTCCTCAGGGAATGCGCCTACTCTCAGAGGGCATGACGGAGGCTTGGTTAGGGTTTTACCTATTCATGCTGGTGAGTATTTTCTCTTTTGATTTCCCTTGTTCGGGTTAAGAGTTTGTTGTGACCGAGATGTTTGATCTTGTATTGGCGGTTTGGGCCTATGAGAGGCTCCCATATCTTTGTCCCGTTAGCCTGTTAGGTTTAGAAACCTATCCACGGGGATGGCGATGACACCACTCCACTTTGACAGAGGTTCATGTAGCTGAGGGTTTCACACATTCGCGCTTACAATTGGAGTTGTTGATAGCTGATGTCATTACATGGGTTCCTTACTCTGAGGACCATTTGACAGTTGGCCTCGAGGGTGGTTGGCTTCGAGGGTGGTTTCCTGACTGGTGTCGAGTATGCATTGTCCACCCGTCAGATTCCTCTCTTCACAGACGGAGGTTGGGAGCTCTATTTAGGAAAACGTGCTATTAGGAGCACCACATGAGAGATTCGTATTCTGATCTATCCTCTTGCCAAGCGTTGTTGGCCTTTGTTGCAGCTGATCATTGATGTCCCATTGGTAGGTGTTGATGGCTTTACTTTTGTCGAGGGACCTTTACCTGTGGAGGTATTTTATCGTTGGTGGTTCCCTCGCACCATTGGAGCCCAAACCCGCGCATACACGATTCATGGGGATATGGTTCATGTCTCTGTCATGATGGCAGATTGGATTGCCTGTATTCGAGAGCCTACTCATCTGACACAGATTGACAGTTTGACCTAGTATTTAGATCGGGCACATTTATTTATTCGGTATTTGGGCAGAGATCCTTTCGAGATGGATACTTTTGATCCTTCCAGCTCTGGGGCTGGCCCTTCAGGTGGCCCATATTTAGATGGTTTTCCCGATGTAGATCCTTTGTTGTATCGGCCTGATATCCCTTCTGACAAAGATTCAGTGACTCACGAGGAGTTACATTAGATGGATAGGTTGGATGATGTGGACATCAACACTACTGACTTCTTCTGATGAATTTCTCGCTATATCTTTTGATAGGCCTCTGTTAGATATTGGGGGGTTATGCCCCATTCTCGTTATATCTTTTGATAGGCCTCTAATAGTTGTTAGGCGGTTGTGCCCCATTTCCCTATATTTTCCAATTATACACAGAGATGATGTATTTAGATGATGATGTACTTAGGAATGTATGTATATTGTTTTCCATTTCCTACATCATATTGTCCTCTATTGTTTATTATACATGTATTATGTTTATGGACATGCATTTCCAGAGATGAGTTTAGCATTGACCCTTAGATGGTCTTATGATACGGCCCAACAAATGTCTTCATCGACAGTTAGCCAGATTGAGCATACCCCACCAGTATTGGTGGCCTCTTCTTTGAGATTATGGTATGACAGTTTGTCCTCCCTAGATCGGGTGATAGTTGATCATCTATTGCGTCATTCTATATCCCTCCTGACTTTCCAGGTTCCATCGGGCTTCATAGAGGGCATGCTAGAGCATTGGGTACCGGATAGGCAGGTATTCTGATTTCTACCTAAGAATTAACTCCTATATTGGAGGAGTATGAGCGTCTTATATACTTGTCCTTGGATAGGCCTTGTGCTCAGATGGCTGTCAGAGATATGAGCCAGTAGCTTATGACCCTCATAGGCTTGAGGCATAGAGTTGCCCTGGATGAGATCTCCTCAGGGAATGTAGTGCCCATGAGTTTTCTGATATACAGATTTGGGTCCTTGGACAGTTATCTACAATACTCTGGGGATTTCACCACTTCGGAGGATGATTGGCGTGTTGCCCGAGTAGACATACTCTTTATGTGTATAGTGGCTTTTCTGTACATGCCATTGTACATGGACCACTTGGATATTGGCGTGATCATGGTAATTCGGGCTCTCCGGGAGGGACATACCATCTTACCAATGATTCTGGCAGAGACCTTGAGGTCGGCCACGCATTATCATACCCATTCTATAGGGGTGTTTACAGGCAGCTCGGACTTATTGTATGTGTAGTTTATGACACACTTGAGTCTGATTGGCACCTTCCGACGCTATGGGTATTATTTTTCCCATAAGATAACCATGTCATACTCCTTTCAGCTGGCGGAGTGTATAGATACAGCTTCTTGGTCGGCTTTCTTATCAGGGATTGAGGATCTGTTTGATATTTTGTCGTGTTCAGGGCAGCTCTCCCTACAGCTTTATCACTCATGCAGTTGGCATGGATTATCTTCCCCTGGCCGGTTTGAGGGGTGTGACCACGTATCATCCGCTGGCTGTGATGGCGCAGTTTAACCAGTTTCATGATGTTCATCCCTTTGACGGGGCATTGGGTCAGTGTTTGTCATCTCAGCTTCTGTCAGCAAAGGATTTGTCCAGGATATATGCATGTTACACCCAGCGTGAGAGGCCTGACTTTTCTATTAGCCATCTAGATTATTCTATAGAGTATTCTGCACGGTTGGAGGCAGAGATTACATCGACTAGGGTTGTATCCTCAGAGACGGTGCTGATTCTGATAGTGGGGAGCCTATGGAGTATCCTGATTCCCCCACTAAGGATGTGTTGTTTGCTGGGTTGTCAACAGCTCATGTTGATTCCCCCAGTATTCCTGCTGTTGTGACTCCATATTTTGCAGAGTATTTAGAGCATAGTTTACATCTCATGACGTTTGAGAGGGATCAGGTTAGGGCGTTTGTGACAACCCGAGAATTTAGAAAAAAAAATTTAATCATAATTGATTGATTTAAAGTTCAATATTAGGACCTAGACAGAAAATAAGTGTATGGAATTGACAGTTCTGTAAAGGAATTTTAAGGATTTCAAAATTTTTGAACAAGACTTGAATTATTTAGTAGACTGTAAGTGATAGTCTGGTAATGAGGTATAAGATTTTGGTGAATTTAAAATTCTTGTGAAGAATTATCAGGGTTAAGTATCTAAGTGTATACGAGTCGGTATATGTGATTATATATGTGAACAGTAAATTTTTATGTGTATAGTTTGTGGATAAGGACCAAATGTTAACCAGATGAGTTACATAGGTGATAAACCCTAAATTCATGATATGAATATGGTGATTAAGTTAGAAAAATCTAACGAACTGTTAGAAACCCTAACGATATGTCCGGAAACCCTAATTTTAGTTTCGGGAATCCGAAACCCTAATTCAGATATTCAAAACCCTAAAATTCGGGAATTCAAAAGTCAAGTTTAATTGTCTAAGTGTTAAATGTTATGGGATAAAAGGTAAATGTCCAAAATGCCCTTCAAATTATAGGGGAAAAGACCAAATTGCCCTTAATAGGTGCGAAATGACCAAAATACCCTTTTCTTAAAATTTAAGTAAAAGATTTTGTAAATCTTGGTGAGTTATTGCTCTAATTTATCCCATGTGCTTAAAAATCTTTCCATATCTGATATCTAGTGCCACCTTGCAAGGATTGGATTCATTGAATCAAAATCTAAGTTTATAAGTTAAGTAAAAATCTTACTTTACTTCTCATTTTGTCCAAGCCTTTTCTCTCTCTATATTTTCAAAACTTCGAGTGAGAGAGTGTGAGAAACAAAGCCAAGAATATCCTTTAGCCTTCCAAGCTCAGAAACATGGATCAGAAATCAAAGATCAAAGCATCAAAGGTATAAAACCCTAATTTTTATAAATCCATTGTGTTGTATGTTAGATGTTGTTAATTGTTGTTTAAAAGTGTGTTAAGAGATGTTATTTAATGATCCAAGATGTAACATCAAGGATCCATAATATCTAAAAGCCAGAAAATCAAGTTTTCAAACTGACTTAGAACCCTAATTTTAAGGCCCGACATCCATATGTCAGGGCCTCCAGATTTGTCTGTGTTAGATGTTTAAGGTGTTTTATGTTATAGATCTGTAGTATGCCATGTGGACTATGATCTGGAACTAGAAACAGGGTCAGATCATGTCTAGATTGCAAGATATAAGTGGTCAAACATGGTTGACCGACTATGGGAGACTGAATCTGGGCAACCCAGATTTTCCCAGATGGCTCTGACAAGCTTTTCAAGGCCTCGGATCTTGCTTCTGAAAATTGATTTTGCCATGTTTGTGTAATCCACTTGTAGTCTGGTATAAGGACTACCACATAAAGCTTTTAGATCACCCAGAAAGTATATAGAATTGAAGATAATTAAGGTCAAACGTGAGTTGACCACCAGCCTGGAACGAAATCTGGAAAACCCAGAAATCGTGAAGAACAGGTGTCCTGACAAGGTTTGACCAGCCATTATCTGTCATATGTGATGTTGTTGCTATGATCTGATGATATAGGATTGTAGCCTGACATCTCTACTACATGTATGAACCACTAAATCACACAAAATGAGTCCAGAAAGCTAAGATTCAAAGCCTCAAAGTATGTACCTCGACTCTGGAAAACCCAGAATTTTAAGAACAGCTTCTGACAAGTATTTTGGAAGCCCAGATCTTGCTTATATGTTGTTGTATGACTATGAAATTAGTTTGTGGTTGTAGTATTACATTAGTACTACAATTCTAAGACCATAATGTAATACCTAGTAAAATAAATAAAAAAATATTGAATAATAAAAAAATTATTTTTTTTTGAATAATATTAATTGGACTTTGTCATTTAATTGGGTCAAACTAGTTATTTATTTTATATGGGCTAATAAATATTAATAAGTGTGGATAAATTTTAAAATTTGGGCTTTAAAAACTAATTTAGCTTAAGTTATGTGGGTAATAATAAATTCTATTAAAAATAAGAGAGTAAATAAGATATAATAATTAATAAATAAATAAATTACTAAAACCTAATCTTTCTAATATTTTTTTGTTGCGTTGCGAATTGAGCGAAGGGAGGCGGCAGATACAAATTGTGTGGTTCCTTCGTAGGAGAATAAGAGAGGGCAGGAAAATCAAAATACCTTTAATAAGGTATATATCTTTTTAAGATTTATCATTATATTGTTAAAGAATGATGCATTCATCATTTTGAAGAGTAGCAGTAAGACTTGTGGTAATTGATTTACATGACAGCATATATATATATAGTATAAAGCTTAGTTATTTAATTGTTAAAAGTTACAAAAGCTCATGTTTGGGTTCCGTTCCAGTAGGAAGACTAATTAATCTAATGTATTTATGTATGTTATATATTAATTAGAAATAGGAGAGGTGAACTAAATTATTCATATGGACAGAGCACGATTTTAATTATATATAAAAAAACATTCAGATTGAATTATGATTCATGGATCGTAATTGATGTAATCTATAGGTATTAAATAAGTAAGATTATGCAAACTATCTAACAGACCTTATATTAGAACGGAGGTGGAGGATTATAATTAAATTTTCTTTTATTCAAAATCATAATATGGGTTTATACATATTTATTGTGAAACAAATGTAGGGTAAATGTATTTTCATGGACAATACTTATAGAATCTATGGAATGTAATAATAATAATAATAATAATAATAATAATAATAATAATAATAATAATAATAATAATTCATTGATTGTATTTATTATTATTTTTTTTAATTAGATCGAACGGAGGGAGTCTAAACGAGTATATTTGGAATATAAATTTGGGTATTGCATTATCAATTTCAGGTACGGATTCCATACTCTTTCAGCGATACTCTTTTGTTTTTAATTTGTTCGTTTCGTTATTCGTTTCAAAATTTAGTATTACTTCTCATAATTATCCTTTGTCAATTTATTGTGATAGTTTTGTTTTGGCGTTGTATTAGAACTCATGTTTGTACTCTTTAGACTAGTTTATCATGTCTAAATTTTATTTTGATATTTATAGTGTTGTACATGTTAGTATATTTTTGGAGACTTGTGTTTATGATTCGTTCGATTTAACATGTACACGTTAGAACCCCTATGTGTTGATATTTTGTCGCATGTGTTGTGACATTATATTTTCTTAGAATATCATAGGGTATACCTGAGCTATAACCATTGTGGGGTACCACAGCATGTCCTCTTGCACTTAGAGGCATGACACCTTCCGTGGCGGTGTGATCAGTCCACGGCGTCTTCGTTTTGTGCTCCGGTGGGAGTTGGCCATTTAGTGTTTTGTTGTGGGAGGCGTATGGGTCGACCCTAGTTTTCTATTTTGTTCTGTTCTGCGGATTGGTGATATTTGTGCCAAACACGCATTCCGATTTTGCATGCATCTGGATTGTGCAGTCCGATGTGTGATTGCCTGTGTGGCATTATTTTGATTGCCTGTGTGGCATTATTTGACTTGCCTGTGTGGCAAGGTATATTACTATTTGTTTTGAGCTCGGTATGAAATAACTTTTGACCATTTATTTCAAATTTATCTTTTTTGTTGTGTTAGTTTTGTTCGCATACAGATTCAGATTCATTTAATTGTGTTAGTTATTTCGTTTCATCATTCTTTTTATTCTATATCCGTCTTTGGGCATTTGGCTCATCTTGTGTTTTTCTTGGGCAGTAATCAGGGGATCAAGGGCAAGTGTGATGAGAGCTTCCTTCATTCCAATGGTTTATATATATTTTGTCAGGCTTTGATAAATTGATATATTTAGAGTTGTAATAATTAGTTCAGGTTGTGGTTTGAGCCAGTGTGGCATTTATTATGGTTTATCTTATGACATTTAATCATTATGAGATTATTCTTTTTAAGATTTAGAGCCTTGTTATATATATTCATTAGTTTTGTTATGTTTTGAGTAACCTCTCTTTCTATTTCAGAAAGAGGGTGTTTACATAAGTTGCCGTAAATCAACAAGAACACTTATTTAAAACACTGCCAAACTAGGTACCTTAAATGAATTTGACATGAATTACAGGTTTAGGCTCAAGAACACCTATAGCGACGATTTTGTCGCTATAGGGCCCTTTTAGCAACAGATAATTTCTGAAAATAATTATTTTATTAAATAAATAGAGAAAAATGATATTTAATTATGAAAAATACAAAATAAATTTCTAAAAATTATTTTCAAGCCTAAAAATTAGTTTTTAATTAGTTTGAGTATATTTCATAAATATTTAATATTTTTGGAATATAAATGGTATTTAATTTATTTAATTATAATATTAAATAAATTATTTAAAAATGATTTTAATATTTGAAAATTCATGAAAAATTATATTATGGTGTTAGAAAATATTTTAAGTTATTTCTAATTACTTTTGATATTTTGTGATGAAATTCATTAATAAATTAATATTAATGGTGTTTAATTTATTTAATAAATATATTAAATAAATTATGGAAAAATAGAATTAATGTTTTTAAAATCATATAAAAATGATTTAAGGGTTAGAAAAATATTTTGAGTTATAAAATATAACTTTTGATATTTTGTCATGCAAATATTAATATTTTAATATTAATAGCAATTATCGGATAATGAATTTAAATGTTTAAAAATTATATAAATATGATTTTAAGGTATTAAAAATACTTTGATATATTATAAATATATTATAATATTATGTTATGATTTTCATTAATATTTAATATTAAATAAATGTTAATAATAAGAGAATAAGGTGGTATTTATATTATATAAATACGATATAAGTGATTGAAAATTATGATAAATGGTAATAATTACTTAAAAATTATTACGAGCTTATGAAAAATATTTTCTTGATAATAAATTATCTAAAATATATGTGAACCAGCTTTTAATAAGAGTCTTAGTGATTTTAGACTCGAGATTTATCGATTAGACCGAAATCGGGGATGTCGATTTGTGTTGGTTTTACTCGCATTGAAATAGTTTGACTTGATACAAGAGTCTTAGGTAGTTTGTGGATTGATAGGGTTATGTGTTATGTGTTTAGGTTATTCTATGATTATATATAATAGTATTATACTGTAATGATATTATTCTAATGTAGAAATCTATATTATTAATATTAGGTCTTGAATAAAGCGATATAAAGCGTGTAGCAATGAGTGGTGATCTGAAAAAAGTTCTAAACTTGAACTCCTAATTATTGTGCAAGTGTTCTCTAAATCGAACCTCGAGTAGAGCTTTTTTCAATTATAATTATGGCTAATAGTTTCTAATTACCATGTCTATGAATTGTTGAATAGCTTTTTGTGCAAATAATGCATGTATTCATCAGGTATGAAAGGCTGATCACCTTCATTACCATTCGGTCCAGATATATATATGTTCATGTTCAATGTTCAATGTTCGTTCAGTTATAAAAATTTGTTCATGCTAATTCACAACTATATTGTTGAATTATAGCCATCTTATTATTCAAATTCTTTCAATCATGATATATCCTTAAATAAACTTATACTTTCTAGGCAAACTTATGCTCACCCTTGCTATATCATGATAAATATTGCAGATTAAGACGAATACGTCGGATACAGGAAAGGACAAAGCCAAGTTCAGCTTGGGACTATGTGTGCAGCAAGATTTATAACAGAAATGTATTATAATAACAATAATTGTTAGATAGGATATTGATTCAGGTTTTATGTGAAGGTTTTCGACCTTGGGGTTAGTGTGTAATGTTTAATGTATAAACAATTTATGTTTATATCTTCCGCAATAGTTATAGAAGTAATATACCAGATCCGTGGTGATTTGGGACCCAAATTTAGGGCTACTACAGTTGGTATCAAAGCTGTAGGTTATGAACCTTAGGTAGGAATACCTGAGACCAATAACCGCAGTGATTAGGATAAGATCTAACTCACATAGAGTTAGTTGGTCGGTAAGATTCAAAGACAAATATCGGTGACTTATAAAGATACAGAGTTCCCTAACTCTGATAATAAAGGTGAACAATAGTGATGAATAGATCGAGTCTAAAAGACTAAAAGTACAGGGATAGGAGATCGTAAAACAAAATGATCATAGTATAGAAATGAATCGTAATATATACGATGAGATCACCCCGTGATCTGATAAGGTTATAGTATGGGATAAGAATCAATCTAATGATTGAAAAGTTTACAGCAAATATTGTTGTGTGTCAGTTGTACTATGAATTGGTACAGATTTAAGAAAGGATTATGAATACGGATTAAATGAAATTCGTATTGAGAAGGGATTAGGATTAAGTGGGATTTATGAAATGTTTGTGTCGTGCTATTTTCTATATGCATGTTGAGAGGGTGATTCCTTTCTCATGTGTATAACAGATAGATAGGTTATAAGTAGAGAATATAAGGTTAAGTATGAGTTCTTAAAACTCATACTTATGGTACGTTCATGACTCATAGTTATATGAAATGTTTATGAACCCCTCAGCGAATGGACGCCAAAAGTCTGACTAGGACAAGTTCTTAAACTCATATGATTGTGGAAAGTTCATGAACTCATAAGTGTGGTTGGACGAACTGGATATAGTTTTGTGTGAATGGAGTATTGAGGATAATAGGAATAGATAGACTGTTTAAGCAAATAATTATTAGTGGAGACATAAGTTTTTCAAAACTCCTAGTTATGCTAGATTTTGAAATTTTGACATCAAGTTAAATACGCATTATGTGATTTTGAAAATATATATATATATATATATATATATATATATATATATAATTGTAATGATTTTTGAAAGGTTTAAAGTATAGTCTATGCTACTTGTTTCGGCTAGACGATAAATGTGACGCCCCCAAAATAGGTCCAATCCATCCAACCTATTCTGAGTCGCCAAATACATGGTACAGAAAACAACTACAACTTTATTATTACAATTGTCGTGCAAAATACGACAACACATATACTGTGAGTTTAAATAACAAGCTGTGACTCGGACACCAACTTATGTCGAAGACCTCACCGCGATACATTACATAAAGGTACAAATAATAAGCTGTTTTAGAAATTAAATCTTTGGATAATGCTCAAGAAACCTTCGTACATGGGAGGCCATAAATCTAAGTTATGATAGATATCATATGACTCGAGAATTATCCTTGGTTGATCCAATAGACCCCAAAGAAAAACAAGAAGATTATTATCTTGTTCATTCTAATGAGGTGCACTTGACGCTTTCAAATTCAGGTTCTCATCACCCTATTGTTGTTCACCAAAATCAATTATTAAGTGACGTATAAAATATGACACACATCTTAGGACCTCAATACAATTATATATTGCATGTCATGTCGTTTTATACTGTATTGAGAAACTTCGACAGTCTTGGACCATCACATTATTCCCTTGTTATCCCCGCTCGACCCAGCTACACTTTTATTACCTGAAAGGAATTGTGAAACAAAAGGGTGAGAACAACTAGCCCAGTAAAGAATCTCATGACTAAAGATAATTAAATTATCAATAGCCTTCATCAGTAATAAATCAGAGATTTTGAACATATGGTCGATGATAAAACTTTTCAACCATAGTTGCAGCGGAACGAGCAATCCATTAGAAGAGTCAAATAGACCATAAAGTCTGTTATCTTCTCCATGTTAAAAGTCCACCAACAATGTTTTGACCCTGTAACATCAGTCAACAGTTTCTGTCCACAATCATGTGAATAACTCATAATCATATTTGTAATTCTAAATTCCTTTTCTCATCCAGGACGAAGATAATTTTCATCACATATCTTTACCTGAAATATCAACGATCATGATTATACCAAATCACAGTTCCTGTTCATAATCATACTAATAAATTCATCTTTACTCACGGGCCAAAGATATTCATCAACAATCATCTTTGTACTACGGGCCAAAGATATTCAACAATGAGACATCTTTGCTGCAACCGGGCCAAAGATATTCATCAACAGTTCATCTTTGTACTACAGGCCAAAGATATTCAATAATAGGTCATCCTTGCACTACGGGCCAAAGATATTAATATTTCAAAGAAATATATAATCATTTCAGAATTTATATAAACAATAATTATAACCATGTTGATCAATTCACCTTTGCACTTAAGCTAAAGATATTCAATTATAAATTCAATGGTCATGATCATACGGTCAATAATTCATCTGCACTCATCGCCAAAGAGAACCCATAGTCACGATCATACCAATAATCTACCCATCTTTACACTCAAGTCAAAGAGAAATTTCATCACCGAGATTATAAAAATATTATATATGATAATAAAACAATATGATCAACAACTACATTTAACTTCAAGAGTAAGATTCATAAATCAATGATAATTTGGTCGAGGAAAAAGAAACCAATTTTGTCGTGAATAGTACCGTGAATAGTAACTCATGAATAGTAACTGTATTCATACATAAATCAGATATCGTGTAAATAATATCATATCGTAAATAGTGACATATACATGAATATAGTGTCGATATCGTGAATAGTGTCATATACGTGAATAGTAACCCCGACATGAAAAAGGTAGAAATTCCACAATAAAACTCATATCAATAATTCGGTATATGATATTGAAGAAAATAATATCATTTAAGAAGAAAATAATATCCCTTAGAATCCCTTAAAATCTCTTATAATCCCTTACCATCCCTTACAATCCCTTACCATCCCTTACAATCCCTTACTATCCCTTACCAATATAATGACAATATCCATTACCTCAAAAGAACAGTACTTCTGTCTGGAATATCGGATGTAAAGCCGAAGAAAACTTACACTGAATAGAAACTCTCAAAGTATCTAAATACTCACAAAATACGCTCGATAATATAGAGAGAAAACTTATGTTTCTGGTGTGATTTTCAATTCTAACTTAGCACTCTATTTATAGGAAAATGTTAGAACGTCAAAGCAGACTTGACCTGCAACCTGATGGCTTTACCTGCTACTATTCTCACCCACCACTTTTGAAATAAAATTTTAGCACATTTTTCACCAACCAAAGGTGGGGCCCACTAATGGTTGGTCGTCATTTAATATTCACAAACAATAAGAATATTCCATGACCAAACGAATATTCCAGATAACAATGAGTATTTTATAACCACTTACGTATTTTGAAAAATTTATATATATCACCCTTTAACTTTAAACTTTTTTCAATTTAACCATTTCTTGAATAATAATTATAAGAAAAATTTAATACTTTTATTTCATAAAATTCAGGGTCTTACAATAATGATTTGAAATATCAAAATATATTTTTTATTTATCACTTATGTACCATGTAACCTGGTGCAGAGATGATAAAAAGTTGATAGAGTTATAAATACAGGAATACTTAGTGTGAATTCGATTTAAAAATCATTGTTCCACTATTGTATGATCTGTTATGACAAAGTCATACAAAGTGTATTAAGTTAAATCAATATGGACCATTGATGGTGGTTCTAATAGTAAATCAATCTGGACCGTCGATGGTGGTTTTAATAGTTAATCAATCTAGACCATTGATGGTGGTTTTAATAGTAAATCAATTTGGACCGTCGATGGTGGTTTTAATAGTAAATCAATCTGGACCGTCGGTGGTGGTTTTAAAAGTAAATTAATCTGGAACCGTCAGTGGTGATTTTAAAAGTAAATCAACTGACCGCCGTCGGTTTGTGGTTTTAATAGTAATCAATATGAACCAATCCATTCTAATAGTAAATCAATCTGGACCATTTATGAATCAGTTACTATTTAGTCTATTCTCCTATAAATAGAAGCTTAATTCTTCTTTCATTCTCACCAATTCATCGAGACTCACAAGAGAAACTATAGAAGCAAGAAGAAGAGTATTCTCGCTACTTCACTATTGTAAAGATCCAAATTTTCTACTAAGGTAAGGGATATTATTTCTTTCGTATTCATAAGGAATACTATTTTTTCGTATTCATCCTTTAAAATGTCGGAATAACCTGTCTACGCGGATTACGTACCGTATGACATGTGAAAATCCATTTATAGTTTCGTATGTTATTTCTTTTCATATTCTTAAATCTAAACTTACTATGGTAAGTATTGCTTCTATAATCCTTGAAATTAGTGGAATATTCTTGAGTTTTGCACTTCATCTAGTATCGTTTTATTAGAATATTGATCTGAACTTTCTTATTAAATATTAATATTTTCACCCGAAGTACTATTCATGGGTTACTATTCACCCGGTTACTATTCACTATAATATTATTCACCCGGGTATTTGGGGCACTTTTCATGTCGGGGTACTATTCACGAGTCACTATTTATGGGTTACTATTTACCCGATTACTATTCACTCAAATATTATTCACTCGGGTATTTGGGGCACTTTTCATGTCGGGGTACTAATCCCAAAGTACTATTCACAAGGTACTATTCACGAGATACTATTCATCGAAAACTTTATTTTTTTTCTGTCCAAATTATTTTTGATACATGGATATTATTTTTGAATTTTACTCCACAAAACAGCATCATGTTGACAATTTGGACATTATTGAATTCTAGATAAATTAAATTATAAATCTTTAAAAATTTATCCTTTGCTTTCTTTTAATTGAAGTCTTATATCATTGTCATCATCATCATGCTTATATTGTGATGAAAGTCATCTTTGACTTACGTGCATAGATGGACTATTGATTGGTATGATTATGATCAGGGATAATTATGTATGATCATGACCATTGATGATTACACGAATATTCTTGGCCCGTAGTGCAGGAATAATTTGTGGACGTGATACTAATGAATATCCTTGGCCCGTAGTGTAGGGATGATTCGATGATGTGATTTATTTATTAAGTTGAGTCCCAACAAAAATGTTAATGATAAACTTTTTAAATCATAGAAGATAGTAGATATAATGCTCTACTTGACTCTTCTAATGGATTGCTTGTTCCGCGGCTCCTGTTCAAAATGCAGGTGAAAACACTGGCAACTCTTGGATGGTCACTTCTAAGTAGTTCAAGGAGCTGGGACCACCAGAGTTTTTGGGAAAGCCAAAACCACTTAAGGCGGAGACGTGGATAAAGTAGATCACCAAGATATTTGATGTCTTGGGATGCTCCGAGGAGCAAAAGGTTCCCTTTGCCACCTTCATGTTGAGATAAGAGGCGACATTGGTGGGAATCAAGAAACGCACTTAAATTTCCTGCTGTAAGACCCCAACTTTTACGAATAAAAATGAATTTTCTATAAATATCATTTTTGAATATTATGGAATGAATTTGATATAATGTTATAGGTGTGGGTAATATTTACAAATTTTACAAAGTATGCAAGTTGTCATATTATATTCGATTGGTCGAGAAATATTCTTTTTGTCAGGGAATATCCGTACGATGGTATAATCATTGGTGGACCCCACAACGGAATTATTGTCGGATTGAGAAAATGACAAAAATATTTTTATAACGGCGGAAATTTTACCATTAATACTGTTGAACTACTCGGTAGTAAAAGTACAATAATACGCGTGGTTGCATAGTAGCACACGGTATTGATTATTAATGCTTACGTGAGAAGTCATCTCAATTTTGTTTTATTACTTATATATATGTATATATATATAAGGTGTGTATTTATATATTATATATATATGCAATGTTGTCAAGTTGACAAAGTGGGTGGGGGAAAATTTGGTGTTCACGTGGGAGGGGAGTACAATTATTATTATTATTATTATTATTATTATTATTATTATTATTATTATTATATATAGGTTTATAACATGTGGATTATATATATAGATATGTTTTATAATTTTTGTTTTATTCTTATTGGTTGGAGGATTGACAATTGCTAGCTTTATTTTCGCGATTGTGGGATGCTTTTTCAAACCTAGACATTAATTCGCCAACTCCTGAAAAAATGTCTTGACACGTAGGAACCAAGTGAAGTTGTGTTGTTCATCCGTAAATAATTGTTGCGCCCATTTCTTAATGATTCTTCCATTTTCCTATAAATAAGCTCATTCCTTCATTATTTCTTACTTAATTCAATTGAAACTCTAGATAGAAAATTATATAGAGAAAGAAGAAAAGTATTCTGCTACTTCCCTACTCTTATATCCAGCTTCTTTTACGGTAAGGAGTATTATTTATTTTTTATTTTCATATTCACGAAGAGAACTTCTGTTATTCCATTCTTTATTATTCTGTTGGAATAACCTGTATACGCGGTCTACCCTATACTTGGTGATTTCTGTTGTTATTTCATTCGTTATTATTCTGTTAGAACATCCTGTTTGTGCGTTTTACGGGACGGGTTCCGTCTTTATTATTCTCGTTGGAATATCACATCAGGCGCTTTTACCTGGGACTTGGTTCCGTCTTTATTATTATGTTGGAATATCCTGTCTGTGCGTTTTACGCTGGACCTGATTCCGTTATTTATTATTCTGTTGGAATAACTTGTCTATGTGAAGTACCGCATGCATGGTGATTTCTGTTGTTATTCTATTCTTTATTATTCTGTTGGAATATCTCGCCGGTCGTAATTACGCTTTGACCGGTTCCGTTATTTATTATTCTATTGGAATAACTCGTATATGCTAAGTAATGCATGCATGGTGATTTCTTTTGTTATTCCATTCTTTATTATACTCATTGGTTAAAGTTTTGACTTCTATACTCCATGAAATTAGTGGAATATCCTTGATATTTGCGCTTCATCCGAAGATCTTTTCATGGAAATATTCTTCCGAGCATTCTTGAATTTTACTCTACAAAGAAGTATCATGTTGACAATTTGGACGTTATTAGTTCCTGAACAAATTAATTCTTGAACTTGTTTTATTGAATTCTTATATCATTGTCATCATCCTCATATTTATATTTTGTTAAAAGTCATCTGTGGCCTGTAGCTCATAGATGGACTTGGTATGATTATGACCGAGGATTATTCTTGTAATCATGGACCGTAATGTTACAAATGATGTGGTAAAAGTCCAGATTGGCCCGTAGTGTATTGATGGATGAGTTGTTGGCATGATCATGACCATTGATGAATACACGAATATCCTTGGCCCGTAGTGCATGGATAATTTGTGGTTGTGATACTTATGAATATCTTTCAGTAGTAGTGCGTGGATGATGTGGATTATTTATTAAGTTGAGTCCCCAAGAATAAAAGTCATGAAAACCTTTTAAATCATGAAAGATAGTAGATTTTATTTCTACTTGACTCTTTTAATGGATTGCTTGTTCACCGCAGATTAAACTTGATGTCTATTATATTTTATCGGTTTAACATTGTTGAAGACTAATGATAATTTATTCTGCATTATCTTAGTCATAATATTTCTTACTGGGCTAGTTTAGCTCACCCTTTCTTCCACTGTTCTCTTCAGGAAATGAGAATATAGCTGGGATGAGTTGGGGAATGGAGTGATGGTCCAGAGGATAGCATTAGTAGTCCTCACTATTCTATGAAATAGTGTGTTAATAAATGTATTGAGGACTTATTTGAGTTTTAATACTGTCTAGAAGACAATGTTTATATTAAAACTCACAGCTTATGTTATATATTTAAGATTGTATTTGTATTCTGTACCATGTATTTGGCACTCGTAATAAGTGATGTATACCTATTTTGGGGGCGCCACGGTTGGTATCAAAGCTTAGGATATGATCCCCGACCGAGATGTGAGAAAGAACTAGGGGGGAGACGGGAATTCTTCGTTAGTATGACCTACCTAAGTTTATTTGGTATTTAATTGGTCACGAGTATAGGGATAATATGTGATATGTTATTTAACCCTTGTTTTGTGGCAGTATTTGAAAATGACATCTGAGAATGTTTAGAATATCAATGGAGCCCAAGAGACCGTCGAGTCTCCACAGATCAATAATCAGGATAATGTACATCAGGAAGGCGACATTCCTCAGGCAAAAAACAACACTAACCAAATGATGAACGATGGAATGTTCCGAGGCTTCATGCAATTCCTGCAACATCAGGCAAGAGCGGATCCTGTCCAAAATGCAAGTGGAAATACTGGTAACTCTCGGACGGTCACCGCCAAGCAGTTTAAGGAACTGGGACCACCGGAGTTTTTTGGAGAGCCAAAACCACTTAAGGCGGAAACGTGGATTAAGCAGATCAACAAGATATTTGATGTATTGGGATGCTCTGAGGAGCAAAAGGTTCCCTTTTCCACCTTCATATTGCAGGCAGAGGCAGATTACTGGTGGGAATCTGTAAAGCGTACTCAACCTGCCGCATTGAAGATGTCTTAGGAGAAGTTCCAAGAACTATTCAACGACAAGTACTTTCCCGAAAGTATTCGTCACATGAAAGAGGTAGAGTTTATCAAGCTGGAGCAAAACAACATGACCGTGTTACAGTACGAAGCCAAGTTTGCCGAGTTGTCCTGGTTTGCCTCCCATTTGGTTGATAATGAGGAGAGAATGACGCGAATGTTTTTAAGAGGTTTGAAACCTGAGATACGTCAATATCTTATCTCTCATCAACTGTGTTTGTATTCAGATGTTGTTAATAGGGCTCAGTTATTGGAGCGTGATAATGAGTCATCCCAACCAAAAGAGAGCAGCCGGCAAAATGATAATACCAGTGAGAAGCGCCATCAAGCGGTGACACAACAAGCGTGGAGGGAATCAATGTGGCGAAATGGTAACCACTTCGGTGGTAATCGTACAAAACAATAAGAATAGACATTTCAAGAAGAGGAGATTCAACAATTTGGAAAGACGCCAAAGACCAAAGACCGTTGTTAAGGAAGGAGAACGACCACCTATCATATGCTTCAAATGCGGAGGGGAGGGACACATCAGTCCAAATTGCGCGATGCCGTCTAAAGTATGTTATAATTATGGGAGAGAAGGTCACCTAGCCCGATTTTGTCGTTCACCGAAGATAAGTTCAGCTAGGATGGAGGCACCAAAAGCCATTCCAGAAAAGTCAAAGCCGGTAGTGCAAGGAAAAGCGCTTGTTGTGACCTCCCAAAAAGCAAGGAACCCAAACGAGGTCATCACGGGTAAGCTTATCATAAACTCTAGCGAAGTATATACCTTATTTGATACCGGTTCTACCCATTCTTTTATTTCTCCTACTTGGCGCCAACGCTTAAATTTGACTCCGAGAAATTGGACTTTGACTTGTCTGTTGAAACTCCGTTGGGAGAAACCTTCATTACATCCAATCGTTTATAAGTCTTGTTTAGTTCAAATCGGCACCCACATCGCTATTCGTCGATCTTATTTTTTGAAAATACTTACATTTAATGTAATTTAGGATTGATTAGTTAACTACTCATCATGCAAAATTGATTATTTTCGTAAGGTTGTTAGCTTTCATATTCCTAACCAACCTATTATGCGAATTCAAGCAACCAAACCATTAAAATCAATCACCGTCATCTCAAGCTATAAAGCTATTCGCTTATTGAAAAATGGATGTCAAGCTTTCTTAGCTCATGTCACGGATCTAAACAAAAATACGCCGCTTTTGAATGATATTTCCATTGTTAATGAATTTCCGACGTATTCCTCAAGAACTTCTGGCCTACCCCAGGCGTGAAATTGAATTTTGTATCGACCTTGAACCCAGACAAAACCTATTTCCAAAGCCCCATATCGAATGGCTCCTATTGAACTTCAAGAATTAAAGACCCAACTGCAGGAATTGTTAGACATTGGCTTTATTCGTCCTAGTACTTCTCCTTGGGGTGCTCCTGTTCCATTCATGAATAAGAAAGATGGGAGTATGCGACTTTGTATTGATTATCGGGAGTTGAATCATGTCACCATCAAAATAGGTACCCATTGCCACGTATTGATGACTGTTTGACCCGGTTGCAAGGAGCCAAATTCTTTTCAAAGATTGATCTTCGCTCGGATATCACCAATTGAAGATTAGAATCGATGACATTCCAAAGATGACGCCGTAAACTCGAGACGGCATTATGAATTACAAGTCATGTCCTTTGGATTGACTAATGCTCCTGCTGCCTTCATGGATATGATGAATCGAGTATTCAAGGAATATTTGGATCACTTTGTGGTCGTCTTTATTGATGACATCCTCATATATTCCAAAAGCCATGAAGATCATGAGCAACACTTGAGGTCGATACTCCAAAAGCTTCGTGAATATAAGCTTTATGCCAAGTTGAAGAAATGCGAGTTCGTCGAGGAAGTAGCATTCCTTGGGCACGTGGTATCAAGTCATGGAATATCTATTGACCCAAAGAAAGATTGAAGCTATTCAAAGTCGGGAGCAACCTAAATCGATGGATCAAGTACGTAGCTTTCTCGGCTTACTTGGTTATTATCGAAGATTCGTAGAAGGGTTTTCTTGAATCGCTACTCCCTTAACTCAAATTGACTTTAAAGATACAAAATTCGGTTGGAACGAGGAATGTGAGAAGAGTTTTCAAGAACTCAAGAGAAGACTCATTTCAGCACCTGTTCTGACAATACCATCTGGCTCGGAGGGATTTGTCATCTACAGTGATGCTTCAGGCAAAGGATTAGGATGTGTTCTCATGCAACATGGGAAAGTCATAGCCTATGCTTCTCGACAACTTAAAGAGTATGAGAGGAATTATCCTACTCATGATCTAGAGTTGGCAGCAGTCGTTTTTGCACTGAAGATTTGGAGGCATTATTTGTATGGGGAGAAAGTGAAGATCTTTACAGATCATAAAAGCCTCAAATATTTCTTCACTCAAAAAGAACTCAACATGCGACATCGACGTTGGCTTGAACTATTGAAAGATTATGATCATACCATCCAATACCATCCCGAAAAAAAGAAAACGTAGGTAAATGCGATTGAGTAGAAGATCATATGCGGGTACAAGTGCGATATTGTCAACACAAAGGCCCATTTTGTATGACTTGCAAAGGATGGAGATAGAGATAAAGACTCTAGGGACCCAAGTAATGATGGTGAATATACGAGTGGAACCGACTTTAATCGATAAAATTAAAGTTGCTCAAGCTACAGACCTGGAGCTGATGCATATGAGGAAGAAAGTACAAGAAGGTGTTATGCCGGAAGTAAGAATCGATGAAGAAGGAATACTTCGAGTCAACTCCAGACTTTTTGTTCCTAACGAACCTGAGTTAAAGTATAAAATCATGATGGAGGCGCACAACACACCATTTGTAATCCATCTTGGGAGTACTAAAATGTATCATGATCTTCGACATACATTTTGGTGGGGCAATATGAAGAGAGAGATAGCGTTGTTTATCTCAAGGTGTCTAACGTGTCAACGAGTCAAGGCGGAGCATCAAGTACAAAAAGGTCCATTGCAACAACTTGAAATTCCAAAATGGAAGTGGGAGAACATTACCATGGATTTCGTTACTGGTCTTCCCAAGGTTTCTCAGGGTATAGATACAATTTGGGTCATTGTTGATAGATTGACCAAGTCTGCTCATTTCTTACCTATACGAGAAACTTATACACTTGAACGTCTTGCCCGTATGTACATAAACGAGATTGTAAGATTACATGGTATGCGAGTATCCATAGTTTTTGATCGAGACCCAAGATTCACTTCACGATTTTGGGTTAGTTTGCAAAAAGCTATGGGAACGAATTTATGATTTAGTTCGGCATATCATCCTTAAACGGACGAACAATCAGAGAGGACTATTCAAACTCTGGAAGATTTATTAAGACTGTGTCCTTGACTTCAAGGGAAGTTGGGACAAGTTCTTACCATTAGTGGAGTTTTCCTACAACAACAGTTATCAAGCAAGCATTGGCATGGCTCCATTCGAAGCGTTGTATGGAAGAAAGTGTCGTTTCCAAAGATCTTTGGGATGAGGTGGGTGAAGCAACGTTGTTGGGACCGGAGTTGGTACGTATGACTACGAAAAAGATTCAAATGATCCGACAACGTATAAAAACCTCACAAGACCGACAAAAGAGTTATGTTGATCTTCATCAAAAGGACGTGGAATTCGATATTGGAGATCATGTGTTGTTACGTGTTTCTCCATGGAAAGGAGTTACGAGATTTGGAAAGAGAGGAAAGCTCAATCCTTGATTCATTGGCCCATTTTTAATCCTCGGTCGGGTAGGAACTGTGGCCTATAGACTCGCTTTACCACCAAGTATGTCTCGTGTTCATAACATTTTTCATATATCCATGTTACGTAAATATGTGAAAGACCCGAACCACATTATTGAGTTAGAACCAGACGAAATAGCGGAAGATATAACGTATGAAGATGTTCCTGTTCAAATCTTGGATAAGAAGGAACATATTCTACGCTCCAAGGTTATACCTTAAGTTAAAGTTTTGTGGAGAAACCACGATGTTGAGGAAATGACTTGGGAGTTAGAATCTGAAATGAAATCAAGGTATCCTTACCTCTTCGACATACCAGGTACGTACCCTAATTTCGAGGGTGAAATTTCATAAGAAGGGAAGATTGTAAGACCCCAACTTTTATGAATAAAAATGAATTTTCTATAAATATCATTTTTGAATATTATGGAATGAATTTGATATAATGTTATAGTTGTGGGTAATATTTACAAATTTTGCAAAGTATGCAAGTTGTCATATTATATTCGATTGGTCGGGAAATATTCTTTTTATCAGGGAATATCCGTACGACGGTATAATCATTGGTGGACCCCACAACGAAATTATTGTTGGATTGAGAAAATGACAAAAATATTTTTATAACTGTGGAATTTTTATTATTAATACTGTTGAACTACTCGGTAGTAGTAAAGTAAAAGAATGTCGTGGTTGCATAAAGCATTACTGTGATTGATTATTAATGCTTACGTGAGAAGTCATCTCAATTTTGTTTTATTACTTATATATATGTTAGAGTTATATATATATATATATATATATATATATATATATAAGGTGTGTATTTATATTATATATATATATATATATATGCAATGTTGTCAAGTTGACAAAGTGGGTGGGGGAAAATTTGGTGTTCACGTGGGAGGGGAGTACAATTATTATTATTATTATTATTATTATTATTATTATTATTATTATTATTATTATTATTATTATTATTATAGATAGGTTTTATAACATGTGTGGATTATATATATAGATATGTTTTATAATTTTTGCTTTATTCTTATTGGTTGGAGGATTGACAATTGCTAGCTTTATTTGGCAGATTGTGGGATGCTTTTTCAAACCTAGACATTAATTGGCCAACTCCTTGAAAATGTGTACTGATACGTAGTAACCGTGAAGTTGTGTTCTTCATCCATAAATAATTGTTGCGTCCATTTCTTAACAGTACCCCTTCTATTTTCCTATAAATAGAAGCTCATTCCTTCATTATTTCTTACGAATTCACTGAAACTCTAGATAGAGAAAATTATATAGAGAAAGAAGAAAAGTATTCTGCTACTTCCCTACTCTTATATCCAGCTTCTTTTACGGTAAGGAGTATTATTTATTTTTATTTTCATATTCACGAAGAGAACTTCGTTATTCCATTCTTTATTATTCATTTGAATAACTCAGATACGCTGGCCTACCCTATACTTGGTGATTTCATTGTTATTTCATTCGTTATTATTCTCGTTAGAACATCTGTTTTTATGCGCTTTTACTGTGGGACCGGGTTCCGTCTTTATTATTACATTGGAATAATATCCGCATCAGGCGCTTTTTACTTGCGGACTTGGTTAAAATCTTTATTATTATGTTGGAATATCCACGTCTGCATGCGTTTTACGTTGGACTGATTCCGTTATTTATTATTACATTGGAATAACTTGTCTATGTGAAGTACCGCATGCATGGTGATTTCATTGTTATTCTATTCTTTATTATTCGTTGGAATATCACGCTTGGCAAGTGATATTACTTTGACCGGTTCCGTTATTTATTATTCTATTGGAATAACTTTGTATATGCGGCATCGCATGCATGGTGATTTCTTTTGTTATTCCATTCTTTATTATACTCGGTTGGTTAAAGTTTTGACTTCTATACTCCATGAAATTAGTGGAATATCCTTGATATTTGCGCTTCATCCAGTATCTTTTCATGGAAATATTCTTCTGAGCATTCTTGAATTTTACTCTACAAAGAAGTATCATGTTGACAATTTGGACGTTATTAGTTCCTGAACAAATTAATTCTTGAACTTATTTTATTGAATTCTTATATCATTGTCATCATCCTCATATTTATATTTTGTTGAAAGTCGTAAATCGTGGCCTTGTGAAAGTGCATAGATGAACTTGGTTTGATTATGACCGAGGATTATTCGATTGTAATCATGACCGTAATGTTACAAATGATGTGGTAAAAGTCCTCATTGGCCCGTAGTGCATTGATGGACAATTGTTGGCATGATCATGACCATTGATGAATACACGAATATCCTTGGCCCGTAGTGCATGGATAATTTGTGGTTGTGATACTTATGAATATTCTTGGCCGTAGTGCAGGTATGATGTGGATTATTTATTAAGTTGAGTCCCAGCGATAAAAGTCATGAAAAACCTTTTAAATCATGAAAGATAGTAGATTTTATTCTCTACTTGACTCTTTTAATGGATTGTTTGTTCCGCTACAGTTAAACTTGATGTCTATTATGTTTTATCAGTTTAACATTGTTGAAGACTAATGATAATTTATTCTGTATTATCTTAGTCATAATATTTCTTACTGGGCTAGTTGAGCTCACCCTTTCTTCCACTGTTCTCTTCAGGAAATGAAAATATAGCTGGGACGAGTCGGGGAATGGAGTGATGGTCTAGAGGATAGCATTAGTAGTCCTCAATATTCTATGAAATAGTGTGTTAATAAATGTATTGAGGACTTATTTGAGTTTTAATACTGTCTAAAAGACAATGTTTGTATTAAAACTCACAGCTTATGTTGTATATTTAAGATTGTATTTGTATTTTGTACCATGTATTTGGCGACTCAGAATAGATGATGTATACCTATTTTGGGGGCGTCACACTGCCGCACTCAAAATGTCTTGGGAGAAGTTCCAAGAACTGTTCAACGACAAGTACTTTCCCAAAAGTATTCATCACATGAAGGAGGTGTAGTTTTTCAAGTTGGAGAAAAACAATATGACCGTGTCATAGTACGAGGCTAAGTTTGCCGAGTTGTTCTGGTTCGCATCCCATTTGGTTGATAATGAAGAGAGAATGAAGCGAATATTTATACGAGGTTTGAGACCCAAAATACGTTAATACCTCATTTCTCACAAACTGTGTTTGTATTCAGATGTTGTAAATAGGGCTCAGTTATTGAAGCGCGATAATGAGTTAACCCAACCAAGAGAGAGCAACCGACAAGTTGATAATACCAGTGGTAGCAGTCATCGAACCGGTGACAACAAACGTGGAGGGAATCAACATGCCAGAAATGGTAACCACTTCGGTGGTAATCATGGCCAAGACAATAGAAGTAAAAATTTTAAGAAGAGGAGATTCAATAATGATGGAAAGACGTCAGCACCAGCACCTATTTTTAAGGAAGGAGAAGGACTGCCGGTCATATGTTACAAATACGAAGGGGAGGGACACATCAGTCCAAACTATACGCAGCAGTCCAAAACATGTTATAATTGCAGAAAAGAAGGTCACCTAGCCCAATTTTGTTGTGTAGTGAAGTCAAGTCCAGCTGGGATGGTGACGCCAAAGGATGTTCCAGAAAAGTCAGAATCGGTAGTTTAAGAGAGAGCGTTTTTTCTTGACGAGAAACCCGGATGAGGTTATCACGGGTAAGCTAATCATAAACTGTTGTGAAGTCTATACCTTATTCGATACCGGTTCTACCCACTCTTTTATTTTACTTAATTATGCTCAACGTTTAAACTCGACTCCGAAGAAATTATACTTTGACTTATCTAATAAAACTCTGTTGGGAGAAACCTTCATTACATCCACTGTTTA
Source organism: Panax ginseng (assembly GCA_020205605.1). Lineage (NCBI taxonomy): Eukaryota > Viridiplantae > Streptophyta > Magnoliopsida > Apiales > Araliaceae > Panax > Panax ginseng. The sequence continues at coordinate 156,415,487 of CM035128.1, forward strand.
TAAATCTTGTTTGATTCAAATCAGCACCCACACGTTACCTGTCAATCTTATCTCTTTGAAAATACTTGCATTCGATGTGATTTTAGGAATTGATTGGTTGACTACTCATCATGGTAAAATTGATTATTTTCGTAAGGTTGTTAGCTTTCATATTCCTAACTAACCTATTATGCAAATTCAAGCAACCAAACTACTAAAGTTGATCACTATCATATCAAGCCATAAAGCTATTCGTTTATTGAAAAACGGATGTCAAGATTTCTTAGCCATGTCATAGATTTAAACAAAAAATACATTAGATCTGAATGATATTTCTATTGTTAATAAATTTCCTGACTTATTTCCCGAAGAACTTCCTGGCCTACCCTCAGAGCATGAAATCGAATTTTGTATCGACCTTGAACCCGATACAAAACCCTCAAATATTTTTTTCACCCAAAACAAACGTAACATGCACCGAAGACATTGGCTCGAGCTGTTGAAGATTACAACGATACAATCCAATATCATCCTGGAAAAGCGAACGTGGTAGCTGACGCATTGAGTAGAAGATCATATTCGGGTACGAGTGCGATATTGTCAATGCAAAGACCCATTTTGTATGACTTGCAAAGGATGGAGATAGAGTTAAAGACTCTAGGGACCCACGTGATGATGGAAAATATACAACTGGAACCGACTTTAATTGATAAAGTTAAAGCTGCTCAAGCTACAGACCTGAAGCTGATGCGTATGAAGAAGAAAGTACAAGAAGGTGTTGTTCCGGAAGCAAGAATCGATGAAGAATGAATACTTCGAGTCAACTCCATACTTTGTGTTCCAAAAGACCCTGATTTAAAGTATAAGATCATGATGGAGGCGCACAACACACCGTTTACAATCCATCTTGGGAGTACCAAAATGTATCATGATCTTCGACATACATTTTGATGGAGCAATATGAAGAGAGAGATAGCGGGGTTTATCTCAAGGTGTCTAACTTGTCAGTGAGTCAAGGAGGAGCATCAAATGCCAAAAGGTCCATTGCAACCACTTGAAATTCCAGAATGGAAGTGGGAGCACATTACCATGGATTTCATTACTAGTCTTTCCAAGGTTTCTCAAAGCATAGATGCGATTTGGGTGATTGTTGATAGATTGACCAAGTCTGCTCATTTCTTACCTATACGATAAACTTATACACTTGAACGTCTTGGTCGTATGTACATAAATGACATTGTAAGACTGCATGGCATGCCAGTATCCATAGTTTCTGATCGAGACCCGAGATTCACTTCACGATTTTGGGTTAGTTTATAAAAAGCTATGGGCACGGATTTACGATTTAGTTCGACATATCATCCTCAAACGGACGGGCAGTCGGAGAGGACTATTCAAACTCTTGAGGATTTATTAAGACTCTGTAAGACCCCAACTTTTTATAAATAAAATTAAATTTTCTCTATTCATTATTTTGAAATAATAAGGTGTTAATTTGATATAATGCTTTGGTTATGGGTGAAATGTGAAAATTTTGCAAATTAAGCAAGTGGTTATAAAATATTCATTGTTGTCGGGGAATATTCGTTTGGTCGTGGAATATTCTTGCTGGCGGAAAATATTCACGATCTGACATAGCAGACCATTTTATGGGCCCATAACGGAAAAACTATTCGGATGAAGAAAACGATAAATTTGAGTTTTTATAAATAACGGCGTAATCATTACCAAGATTAACCTTTGTTGAAATACCCAAATTGGTTAAAATACGATGTCTGGCGTGGTTGCATAGTAGCACTGCGGTATTGTATAGTATTTTGAATTATTGATTCTTACGTAAGAAGGCTTTACTCAATAATTGTTCTGTAATTATTGTTCAATATTTTATTTTATTGATTCAATAATTGTTGCGTTGATATTTTATATTATTGTTGTTTCAATAATTGTCACTGCACAGTATTTCCTATTATCAGATCAATAATTCATATTATTTGAATAATATTATTAGATAGCATTATTGGCAATGTCTAAGGAAGTTCTGTCTAAGGAGAGGTTTGGTCACCTAATTGTGTGCCAGTAAGGAGAAATCCTTATTGAAAAGACCCCTCTTTCTTGGGAACGACCTGGTTGTCATAATTGTGATTCTATAATATTATTTGTGAATAATTAATTATTGATTTATATGATAAGAAAATATTTATTTTATGTGGATATAAATAAAGAAATTTTTAGCATGAAATAATTGTTGAAAATTTGGTATATTCTCTGTGGAATTATAATTATTTCTCCGATAAAATATTCATTCAAATATATTATTATAATAATTATTTAAATAATAATATTATTATAATATATGTATATATATATATATATATATATATATATATATATATATATATAACACGTGAAGATGTTAAGGAGGTGAGAAGCTTGGCTTGCTTTCCTTTATTTTTTTTAAAAATCGGTGTAGTGCATGCATTATTTGGTTTAAAACCATGTGCTGATAACATAATTTCTCCTATGGGACCACTTAGTTAATTGGTGGAGAATTTGCCTGCAAGATTATATTTTCCAATGTGTGGGCCTTTCGCCAATTAAAAGGAAGAAAAAGTTAGACATTAGTTAGGCATGCAGGAATATAGAGAAAAGTTTGGCAAGTTAGGTATAGTCATTTGATTTTTCTTCCTCTGTTTGTGCTATAAATAGGGGGTAACCCCTCCTTCCTCAACACACCATTTCAAATTCAGAAATTCTTATTCTAAAGTATTGTGAGAATTTTCTTGAGTATAAGAATACTTTGTGCGTAGTTTTTCTGCAAGATTTTCTCTGAATAATATTTGATATTCCAGTTAAATCCAGTTTCTACTAAGGTAAAGGATATTATTTTATTGCAATACTCATGAGAAATATTATTTTCTTTCATACTCCATATTACGTAAGCGATATTATTTCATCTCGTATTCCTAAATTTGAACTTACTATGGTAAGTATTGTTTCTATAATTCCTGAAATGATAATAAATTTTGCTTCATCTAATATCATTTCATAGGAATATTGGTCTAAACTTTTTATCAAATTTGGAACTTTTCATGACTGGGTACTATTCATGCATCGCTCACGAGTGCATCGTTCATACGCAGTCTTGCATTCACTGCAATCTTGTTCACAAAAAAAAAATCCTTCCAAGTTATCTGTTGTGACCCTTATTCTTGAAATTGAATCCATGTTTTTATCTTCATTCTTGAAATTTAATTCACTATGGTTTATTATGGAGCGTTTTTGAACTTGGTTCATCTAAAGTACGAATCCATAATCTTTGTTCTTCTGTCTCACTGAATTCGTTCTCTAAAATATTTTTCATCATCCTCAGTCTTTAATGGTGATACTTGATGAATATATTTGGCCTGTAGTGCAAAGATGAATGATTACCTGATGAATATCTTTGGCCCGTAGTGCAAAGATGAACAGGTGTTGAGATGAACATGACCAACTGGTGATACAAATGAATATCTTTGGCCCGTAGTGCAAAGATGAATATTTAATGCAAGATGTATATTTATTGATGTTACAGGGATAAAATATTAATGATGGACTTTTAAATTCATAGATGATAGTAGATTTCATTCTCTACTTAATTCTTCTAATGAATTGTTATTTCTGCTGCGAACGTTGATCTAAAACTGGTTGTCCATTATATTTTATCTGATTTGTTGAAGGCTAACGATAATTTATTTTTCATTATCTTAGTCATAATATTCTTTACGGAGCTAGTTGAGCTCACCCTTTTCCTTTTTGTTCTATTTTTCTTCTCAGGAAGCAAGAGTATAGCGGGGAGTAGTCGGGGTGTGGAGTGATATTCCATGGCAGTTGTTATAGTAGTCCTCACTATTTGTAAAATAGTGTATCAATAATTGTAATGAGGACTTATTTGAGTGTGGATATTGTCTAGAAGACAATATTTGTATTTAAACTCACAGTATTTGTGTTGTCGTATTTTGCACGCAATTGTAATAATAATGTTGTGGTTGTTTTTGTACCATGTATTTGGCGACTTAGAATGGGTGATGTATACCTATTTTGGGGGCGTCACAGTCTTTGTGTCCTTGACTTCAAAGGAAGTTGGGACAAGTTCTTGCCATTAGTGGAATTCTCTTTTAACAAAAGTTATCAAGCAAGTATTGGCATGGCTCCATTTGAGGCGTTGTATGGACGCAAGTGTCGTTCTCTAGTATGCTAGGACGAGGTGGGTGAAGAAACGTTGTTGGCACCAGAGTTGGTACATATGACTACGGAAAAGATTCAAACGATCCGACAACGTATAAAAACCTCACAAGATCGACAAAAGAGTTATGTTGATCTTCATCGAAAGGACGTGGAATTCAATATCGGAGATCATGTGTTGTTACGTGTTGCTCCATGGAAAGGAGTTACGAGATTTGGAAAAAGAGGAAAGCTCAATCCTCGATTCATTGGCCCATTTATAATCCTCGATCGAGTAGGAACTGTGGCATATAGACTCGCCTTACTGCCAAGTATATCTCGTGTTCATAACATTTTTTACATATCCATGTTACGTAAATATGTGCAAGACCCGAACTATATTATTGAATTAGAACCGGACGAGATAGCGGAAGATTTAACGTATGAAGAGGTACCTGTTAAAATCTTGGATAAGAAGGATCATATTATACGCTCCAAGGTTATACCTCAAATCAAAGTTTTGTGGAAAAACCACGATGTTGAGGAAATGACTTGGGAATTAGAATTCGAAATGAAATCAAGGTATCCTCACCTCTTCGACATATCAGGTACGTACCCTAATTTCGAGGACGAAATTTCATAAGAAGGGGAGGTTGTAAGACCCCAACTTTTATGAATAAAGATTAAATTTTTCTCGAAATATATTATTGAATATTATGGTTTGGATATGATATAATGTTATAGTTATGGGTAATATTTGTAAATTTTGCAAAGTAAGCAAGTTGTTATAAAATATTCGATTGGTCGGGGAATATTCATTTTAGTAGGGAATATTCGTATGACGACACAATCATTGGTGGACCCCACAACGGAAGTATTGTCGTAGTTAGAAAATGACAGAAATATCCTTTTATAAAAATAACGACGAAAGTTTTACTGTTAAACTGTTGAACTACCCGGTGGTAAAAGTATAGTAATATGCGTGGTTGCATAGTAGCACACGGTATTGATTATTGATGCTTACGTAAGAAGCCACTCAGTTTACTCAATTATTGCTACAGTAATTGTTGCATAGTATCTCACGTTATTTGATTCAATTATTGTCACAGTATCATCTGCATAATATTTTATATTATTAAATCAATAATTGAGACAACAAAGTTATTCATATTATTATTTGCAATATTGACGATGTCTAGAAAGTTCTGTCGAGAAGAGGTTTAGTCACCTAATTACGCGCCAATAGGGAGAAATCCTTATCGGAAAGCCCCCTCTTTCCTGGGAATGATCTGGTTGTTAAATATTGTGAGTTATAATATTAATGATGAATAATTGTTGAAGTATTAAGAATGTGTTTATTGAAGATAAGTGAATTACAAAAGTTAGAGGGGAATAATACAAACTTGAAAAACTTTAGGGGTACTAAAGTGTAATAAGTTAAATCAATCTGGACCATTGGTGGTGGTTTTAAATCAATCTAAACCGTCGATGGTGGTTTTAATAGTTAATCAATCTGGACCATTGATGGTGGTTTTAATAGTAAATCAATCTGCACCATCGGTGGTGGTTTTAATAGTAAATCAATCTAGACCGTCGATGGTGGTTTTAAAAGTAAATTAATCTAGACCGTCGGTGGTGTTTTCAAAAGTAAATCAATCTAGACCGTCGATTGTGGTTTTAATAGTAATCAATATGAACCATCCGTTCTAATAGTAAATTAATTTGGACCGTTCATGAATCAGTTACTATTTAGTTCATTCTCCTATAAATAAAAGCTTAATTCTTCTTTCATTCTCACCAATTTACTAAGACTCACAAGAGAAACTATAGAGAGCAAGAAGAAGAGTATTCTGCTACTTCACTATTGCAGTATTCAGCCTTCTACTAAGGTAAGGGGTATTATTTCTTTCGTATTCATAAGGAATACAATTTTTCGTATTCATCCTTTAAAATGTCGGAATAACCTGTCTACGCGGATTACGTACCGTATGACAGGTGAAAATCTATTTGCAATTTCGTATGTTATTTCTTTTCATATTCTTAAATCTAAACTTACTATGGTAAGTATTGCTTCTATAATTCTTGAAATTAGTGAAATATTCTTGAGTTTTGCGCTTCATCCAGTACGTTTTATTGGAATATTGATCTGAACTTTCTTATTAAATATCAATATTTTCACCCGAGATACTATTCATGGGTTACTATTCACCCAGTTACTATTTACTATAATATTATTCACTCGGGTATTCGGGGCACTTTTCATGCCGGGGTACTATTCATGAGTTATTATTCACGGGTTACTATTCACTCGATTACTATTCACTCAAATATTATTCACTCGGATATTTGGGACACTTTTTATGACGCCCCCAAAATAGGTCCACACGACCCATTCTGAGTCGCCAGATATCACACTATAAAAATCAAATACAAACTTCATTTATAAAAGCATTGAACTCGCCAGATGCGAGAATCGACCACGCTTAAAGCGTGAGTTTTAATACAAATGTATGTAACTCTCATGGTGCCTCTAACCACAACCTTACAAGGGTACTTTACATAAAAGTACAAATCAAAAACTATTTTAGAAATTAAAATCTTTGGGAAGTGCTCAAGGAAACCTTCGTACATGGGAGGCCATGCGTCTAGGTTATGATAGATATCATATGTCCACAGAATTATCCTTGGTTGACCCAATAGACCCCAAAGAAAAATGAGAAGATTATTATCATCTTCTTTCCAATGGTGAGTCTTCTCTTGAAATATAACTATCTCCACTGTCTCCAAGTGAAAATTATATTTCAAATAAACTACAAGATCATATAGGTAGTGCTCGTAGATATACTCAGCAAGTGAATGTGCATAACCTTGTCTTATGATAACACGAGGTTGTATGTCATTAGACATCTTGTATGATAGTGGCAAAACACCCTTTCAAAGTTGGGTTCACCTCACCCTATTCGGTTCACCAAAATTAAATATCAAATGACGTATACAATACGACACACTTATCTACAGTTCTTAATAAAATTATTTCCATACTATTTAGGGAGAACCTCAACAGTTATAGACCACCGTTCTATTCCCTTGTTATCCCACTTCAATTTCTAAGAACACTCTTATTATTCCGAAAAGGAATTGTGAAGCAAAAAGGGTGATCACAACTAGCTCGATAAAGAATATCATGACTAAAGATAATTAAATTATCAATAGTCTTCGTCAAGAATAAATCAGAGATTTAGAACATATGGTAGATGATAAAACTTTTCAACCATAGTTGCAGCGGAACGAGCAATCCATTAGAAGAGTAAAATAGACTATAAAGTCTATTATATTCTCCACATTAAAAGTCCACCAACAATGTTTTATCTCTGTAACATCAATCAACAATTCCTTTCCACAATCATGTGAACAACTCATAATCATAATTGTGATTCTAAATTCCTCTTCACACCGGGACGTAAGATAATTTTCATCACCTATCTTCACGAAACATCAAAAATCATGGTTATACCAAATCACAATTCCTGCTTCATAATCATATTTTAATAAATTCATCTTTGAACTACGCCAAAGATATTCATTAATAATTCATCTTTGCACTACGGTGCCAAAAGACATACAATCAGATATTAGAAGAGTCAAGTAGAGCATGATATCTACTATCTTTTACTTAATTAAAAATATATAATCAATATTTTATCATTCGAGACTCGAATTTTAATAAATAATTCACATCATCGAATCATCCTCGCACTACTACAAGGATATTCATGTAATCATCAATGGTCATGATTATACCGAATAATTCCTGGTTGTAATCATACTAATAACTGTCCATCAATGCACTACGGGCCAATGAGGACTTTAGTAAAACCCCAAATTTTATGAATAAATATTTAATTTTCTCAAAATATTTTTTTGAATATTATGGTGTGGATTTGAGATAATGTTATAGCTGTGGGTAGTATTTATAAATTTTTGCAAAGTATGCAAGTTGTTATATAATATTCGATTGGTCGGGAAATATTCTTTTTGTTGGGGAATATCCGTACGACGGTACAATCATTGGTGGACCCCACAACAGAATTATTTTCAGATTGAGAAAATGACAAAAATATTTTTATGAAAATAACGGCGGAAGTTTTACCGTTAAAACTGTTGAACTACTTCAGTAGTAAAAGTACGATACGATAGATAGTTGCATAAAGAGTACGTCAGATTGATTATTGGTGCTTACGTGAGAAGTCACTCGGCTTTTGTTCAATTATTGCTCTGATGGAATTGTTGCATAGTATCTCACGTTATTTGGTTCAATTATTGTCGATATTTTATATATTATTAAATCAATAATTGAGACGATGAAGTTATTAATATTATTATTTGCAATATTAACGATGTCTAGAAATTTCGCCAAGGAGAGGTTTGGTCACCTAATCAAGCGGCACCAATAGGAGAAATCCTTATTGGAAAGCCCCTCTTCCCAGGAACGACGACACGGTTGATTAATATTGTGAATTATAATAATGATAATAAATGTTGTTAAATATATTGAGGTGTCTTTTATGAAGTCATGGAAGTTTATATATATATATTATATATAAATATTATTTTATTAGTATTATTAATGTAATAAAATAGAAAAGTTTTTTATATAAAATGTAATACTTTTATAAAGTTATTTATTTTATTAGACAATAATTAGAATATAATATATTTTATTATGCATAGTGTTTTGCATAGTAAAATCTTTTTATATAAAAGTAATACTTTTATAAAGTTATTTGTTTTATTAGAAAATAATTAGAATATAATATATTTTATTATGCATAGTGTTTTTGCATATAGTACTGCATAGTATTTGCATAGTAAAATCTTTTTATATAAAATAGAATACTTTTATAGAGTTAATTATTTTATTAGATTTTAAATAAAATAAATAAATATATATATTATATTTTATTGCATAGTATCCTTTCTATTTTTCTATAAATAGGATGCTTAGTTAGAATTGAAATCACACCAGAAATTCAGAGAATTCTCTTCTATAATCTTTAGCATATTTCTTTAGAGTTTTAAGAAGCTTTGAGCGTAGTGCAAGTTTTCTTCAAGTATATCCCCGCCCTACCCGTCGGAGTACTCTTCTTTATAAGGTAAGGGATATTATTTGTTGTACTCGTAAGGGGTATTATTTCTTTCGTATTCATGAAGAGTCCATTCTTTATTATTCTGGGGATACCCTATACTTGGTGAAATTATTCTGTTATTACATTCTTTATCATTATGTTGGAATAACCTGTCTATGCGAAGTACCGCATACATGGTGAAATTCTTCTGCTATTCCATTCGTTATGATTCTGTTGGAATAACCTGTCTGTGCGGTCTATCGCATGCCTGGTGAAGTCTTTTGTTATTCCATTCTTTATTATTTTGTCGGAATATCCTATCTGTGCATTTTCGCATGACCTGGTTCCATTATTTATTATTCTGTCGGAATATCCTATCTGTGCGTTTACGCATGACTTGGTTCCATTCTTTATTATTCGCTGAGAATAACTCCGTCTGCATGGCCTATCGCATGCATGGTGAATTCTTCGTTATTCCATTCTTTATTATTCGTTGAATAACTCAGATATGTGGATTACCACATGCATGGTGAATGATCCTTTTTATTTCATTCCTTATTAAATTGTGGAAATGATCTCGTTTATATGGATTCTGCGCATGTATAGTGTGAAAATCCATTTAGTAGTTTCAGTAATTTTTCGACCTCAAAAAATTTCGGAAAGTCATAATATAAGCATTGGACTATTGATTATGATGAAAGTCATAATAAAAGCATTGGACTGATGAAAATCATGGGTATATGTAGTATTAGTAAGTGTTATGATGAGTTATGTTGGTTATTCTGTGAAAACATGTAAGTTTCTTAGAAATCACAAAGAGTTGAAAATTAGATTTTTGGTGAAAATGGAACATGAAATTCAATTGACTATATCTCCTATTATATTTTAAATTTATGAGTGTGGTCAAGTTCTAGAGTTAGATCTATGAGTTTTCTAACTTATCCAAGTGGAATCACTGGAAAAAGTGTTGTAGATTTTGTGTGGACTGATTTTAGCAAAGGAGTCAAAAACTACAAAATACCAAAAAGCTACTGCCCATAAATTTAAAAGGGCATTTTCGGCCACTTAATTTGTGAGAAAAATTCCGGACTTTTGGGACATGAAAATATATGGTATAAAGTACCTCCTATCCAAAAACGAGCTCATTTCGACTTAAAATGAGCAAGTTATGACCATTTCAATATTTAGGTTTTTCCGACGAAAAACGCTATAACCGGAGTTCTATAACTCTGATGACCATGAAATTTAAACTGGAAGCTCACATTAACTGGTGTAAGATCCTGCCAAGATTTGGGAATTTCTGGAGTTAAACTTGAGGTAGCTAATTTCTTAAGGAATTAATTAGAAAATAATTTTTGGAAAATACTTAAGAGAGTTGAAAAATTATAAAAAAAATACTTGTTGTGTATGAAATATATGTATATATGTTTGGACAAAGGATAGAAAAATAATAAGTTGATTTATTAATTTTTCATGAAAATAGTTTAGTTTCAAATGTATGAGTTAAATATGTTATGTGAAGTTGAAGAATTGGTAAATAGGATTTTAGGACTTGAAAATCCTATATAAGGTATATGCATATTTTTGATGAGTGATTTGATCATTGGTGATGAAATCTTATGAGTATGGCATTTTTGAATGATTAAATGCATTATTTGGTAAAGTGTAAACAATTAAATTAAATTGTTTATAAGTTTAAGAAGTGATTAAAATATTGTTATAATATTAACAATATTAGATTATGAGTTGTTTAAGTGATGGATAATATTTGGATAAATTTAAAGTCTTTAATATTTATCCTTGTTTTTATTTGATTAATGCTTATATTATTGTCATCATCCTCATGCTTATATTGTGATGAAAGTCATCTTTGGCTTACGTGCAGAGATGGACTTGGTATGATTATGACCAGGGATTATTCGGTATAATTATGACCGTAATGTAACGAATGATGTGGTAAAAGTTCTCATTGGCCTGTAGTTCATTGGTGGACAGTTGTTGATATGATTATGACCAGGGATTATTCGGTATAATCATGACTATTGATGATTACATGAATATCCTTGGTCGTGGTGCAGACATGATGTGGTTTATTTATTGTCGAGTCTCAAATGATAAAGTTTATGAAAATCTTTTTAAATCATAGAAGATAGTAGATTTTATGCTCTACTTGACTCTTCTAATGGATTGTTTGTTCCGCTATAGTTAAACTTGATGTCTATTATATTTTATCAGTTTAACATTGTTAAAGACTAATGATAATTTATTCTGCATTATCTTAGTAATAATATTTCTTACTGGGCTAGTTGAGCTCACCCTTTCTTTATTATTCTCTTCAGGAAATGAGAATATAGCTGGGACTAGTCGGGGAATGGAGTGATGGTCCAGATGATAACATTAGTAGTCCTTACTATGGCATGACATGCAATATATTATTGTATTGAGGACCTAAGATGTGTGTGTCGTATTTTATACGTCACTTAATAATTGATTTTAGTGAACAACAATAGGGTGATGAGAATCTGACCCTGAAAGCGTCAAAAGTGCACCACAGTAAAATGAAGAGAACAAAAATCTTCTCGTGTCCCTTTGGAGACTTGAAATAGTTGCTGCTGTACTTTATATGGCCTGTATTAACTTGAGTATGAATATTGTCGTATTATATACGTTACAATATTTGTATTAAAACTCAAGATATATGTAAATCGTATTTTGCACGATTGTTGTATAATTAAGATTGTATTTGAATTTTGTACCATGTATCCCATGCACTCAAGATGGGTGAGGTATACTTATGGGGAAGGCCACGGTTGGTATCAAAGCTTAGGATATGATCCTAAATGAGATGTAAGACAAGAACTAGGAGGGGAGGAGGGGAATTCTTCGCTAGTATGACCTACCTAAGTTTATTTGGTCTTTAATTGGTCTCACGAGTATAGGGATAATATGTGATATGTTAATTAACCCTTGTTTTGTGGCAGTATTTGAAAATGGCATCCGAAAATGTTGAGTTAAGCAATGAAGCATATGAGACCGTTGAGACACCTTTAATCACTAACCAGGTTAATGTGATGTCAGACGAAGAAGAAATTAAAGATATCTATGTGGTGAGTGAAGAACTAATAGTTGCACCCGAGCTAGTTGCAGAGGTAGCAGCTGAGAGTGAGGAAGAAGAGGAACCTGAGGAGAATTGGCTAGAAGAATTTTATTATCAAAATTTAGAATTACAAAATCGTATTCATGAGTTAGAAGAGCAGGCTGAAGAACGGCAGGCGGTCGTGGAGCAAAGAGATGTAACAATTCAAAATTGTGTTACCCGATATGCGATGCTTGAATGAAGCACTCTTTGGCGAGTATAAGATATTAGAGTCGAATCGAGAATGCTATGATCAAAGTTCGATGAAAGAAGAAGCAATCGAACGAATGAGAATAGATGATGCATGGGTAAAAGCCGCAGACGACGATAGATATTATAGAAAAGACGTCCCATCCAATAAGGCCAAAATAGATGAAATGGATTTTGCTTTTTGACAAAGAATTGGGAGAATCCAACATCAAATTGAATTACACTCATGCAGAGAGCGGTCAACCCCAATTCGAAATGGATCTGAGAGTAATGATTCGAATCATGGATCAGGAATGTGACGAAGCAATTAAGGGTGGAATGTACTCTACAACAAAGTTAAGTCCAACTGGGATGTCCCAGACAAGTCAAAATCGGTAGTTTAAGAGAGAGCATTTTTTTTGTGACGAGGAACCTGAACAAAGTTATCACGGGTAAGTTAATCATAAACTCTTGTGAAGTATATACCTTGTTAGATGCCGGTCATAAATATTGTTGTAATATTAACAATATTAGATTATGAGTTATTTAAGTGATGGATAATATTTGGATAAATTTAAAGTCTTTAATATTTATCCTTGTTTTCGTTTGATTAATGCTTATATTATTGTCATCATCCTCATGCTTATATTGTGATGAAAGTCATCTTTGGCTTACGTGCAGAGATGGACTTGGTATGGTTAATGTAGACACTCGAAATTTTTTGCACTCCTATTACTAACATTGCAGGAGGGTAGATTCGTCTTTTGGAGATAACCCTGATAGACAGATTACATCCATTTTGGATACTACTGAAAGTTCAGTTCCAACCCGGAACACAAAACGGGAACATCATCTCAAACTTGGAACACACACCGAGAATGTCATTTCCAATCTCAGAGATAACCCCGAGATATGCAGATCAAAAAGACCCAAGAACAACAATCAAGAGGGCAGATTACATCTCGACGATAACACCACGACGCTCGATTCGATCCTAGAGATAACATCGAGTAAGCAACCCCATCCTTGGTGATAGCCCCAAGAGATTCCATTGCAGTTCCGGCGATAACCCCGGAAATGCTTGTTTTAAACATATGCAATCAGCTTCAACCTTAGACATCCTGTCAAGGCACACACACCTCAGACCCGGAGTTAACAACGGGCAGACAGGAACATCCACATATGACAGTGATACATACAAACAAGCAAAGCAATTCAATCTCAACCAGAACCTCGAAAGCAACGTCTCGCTTCCGCTTAAACCCGACGATAACCCGGTGAGGAGTCACCACGTCATCTTACCATCTCAACAAGATGATATCACAAGATACCAACAAGTAGTCCAATCTTAGTCAGAACCACGAAAGCAACGCCTTACTTTCAACTCAAACCGTGATAACCTCCATGAGGAGTCAAACGTCATCTTGTTCCTTCGACAATGGGCGTCGTCTCAACACTTCATACATACATACATCCAACAATGTCCCATAAGAATCGAGGATTGACAATCCCGAGTGACTATTACGCGTGGCAGTACTTTGGATAGAATTTAAAGCTTGAAGACCATGGGCATAGATCCCTCTTCCTGACTTCGTACAACCTCTAATACATGTCATTGCGTAACTTTCGACACAAGCGGTCCGAAGAAGGTCAAATATACCTCGTTCAGATGCTCGAATTGAAGTTCTGCAAGTTCGAGCGAACATTATAGTGCATGAGTGCACGTACTACGAGACGATAGGACCCGCGAGGCTCGGATGCACCACTTACCACCGTTGCAGGGTATAATCATGGTATCAGCAGTAGTTCTATGCTGCCATCCGTCTATATATACAAGCCTTGGGGTTGACCATTTGAGAAGAAGAGGGAGGAAAAGGCGAAAAGCCCTGTCCATTTTGCTCTGCATACACATCTTTTGAGTGTTTTCTCACTTCTAAACACTAGTTAGCTCACATATAGCTATCTTTTATCCGGCGGGAGCTGAGTGTTTATCCATTTAAAGTCATAGAAGTCTACTTTGGCAGCCCACTGTAAGCCTTATCAAATTTTATAAAGTCTTCTTCTCATATTAGCACACACTATTGTACACATTGAGAGTCGTGTGAGTGTCTTTGCCTGCACTTCGCCCGTGGTTTTCATTTTACATCGTATATATATACTTATATATATATATATATGTGTGTGTGTGTGTGTGTGTATATATATTTCATATATGGACTAACATTATCGAGTTATGCCTCGATTGAGCCTAGACTTTTGATTCGAGGCGTTTAATTGCTTTATATATATATATATATATATATATATATATATATATATATATATATATAATTGTTATCGGACATATCCGATGAGCTTTGGATTCACATCCGGTGCATTTATCGCTTTTATATATATATTTGTACATATATATATTTACATTCTGTCGGCCTTGAGTTTACTTCGTGGCCTTTTATGACTTTATTTACATTTCAGTCCGCGCCTCGAGTTTACTTCATGGCGTTGATCGCTTTTAAACTTTATTTACATTTTGTCCCACCTGGAGTTTACTTGTGGTGGTTGATCATGTTCATATATATATATATATATATATATATATATATATATATATATATATATATCGCTTTTATATATTTACATTTCGATCCCCCATGGAGTTTTTTTCGTGGTGGTTGATCATGTCTATATATATATATTTACTGACTTTTATATATATAATCGCCATTGTTTTTCCATACAAATTGCAAGATTATGTGATCATGTGTCAGTTCAATTTTATTGAATCTAGATTTGGTTCCCATGATGGACATTTTTCAAATTTAAAGTACTGTACATTATTTTACAAAGGTCTCAATTTCTTAGATGGTTGTCATGCCCATGAGGAGTTTGCGCACGCACACATATTATTTTTCTTGAGAATGCTTCGCATCTCGAAAATAAAAGCAAACAAGCCGACCATTTAATAATAAAATGGAAGTATGAAAAGGTCTCAATTCCTATTGAGCACAGGGTTTGAAAAAACCTCTTTTACAAAACTTCATTGATATATCTTGGTTAAAACTGAATTTTTCTATAAAATTCAAACCTTGTGTATATAGGTGCGAATGAGGCCTCGCACTACTTTCAAATAATTGCACATACACACACACACATTCATATAACAATTTCTTTGAAAAGTGGCGGCCATCGTGGTAACACGGATGTCGGGGGGTGCCTAACACCTTCCCTCTGCATAATCAAGCCCCCGGACCCAAAATGAATCTCGGTTTCATAGACCCGTCTAGCAGTGTCAAAACATTGGGTCAATGTGCAAACCTTTTCGGTTGCGTTGGTGCAACCAGTTAAATACACCAACTGGGGACTCTTAAAGTCAAATCGTCGACATTATACATGTCGGACCTTTTTCACTTATTTTTTTAAACAAATCTCACATTAACATGAGAACACCAAAGAACAAGTAACGAAAAGGGACACTCAAAAATCCCGACGTCGACAGGTGGCGACTCTGCTAGGGACTCCAGTAAGAGGGCTTAAGCCGCCATTACAAGCTTTTCAAAATTATTATATGCTTGTGTGTGAATGTTGCATTTACATTTATGATGAGTGTGTACAAATGTATCTTAATTACTTCACTGCTAAATATCTATCTGTGATATTAGTGCTTCGCACATGTCATCATTTTGCATAAACGATGAGACACGTTGTATGTGAATGTATGTTGTGTGGTCCCTCCATCAAGAGGCTATCCTATCGGTGTTTGATTACTGGACTTGTGGGAAGAATGATTCCCCGGGGCTCAGAAAAGGTACCACTCAGATTCGCTCCAGTTAAACGACCAGATTAACTTCCCATCAAGTAGATTGTGATGATCTGGGAACCTTCATGCCGAAAAACCGCGAGAGTAACCCTAAGATAGGTCAGCCTCTGATAAACCAAATGCGGAGGGAAGTCTCTTCATACTTTCCATTTTAAAATTACCTGTAAAAACATTTACTTGTAATTCTATTCCATGTTCATTCATATGTAATGGAAAATATAAAGAATATCTGTGCATGCATGACATGTTATCAATTAACAACCGGTTTTAAAGGACAAAATTCCTAAACGGACATGTTATGATAACATTTATATTACCCTAAGACTAAACTACGTAAGTCTTTTGTAGGAAAGCAATTGGGCCTGTTACCCATTCAAAGTCCAAAAAGGCCACAAGCCTACAGCCAATCATGTCTTCTTCTGATCAGTTTAACGCTGTTTCCCGAGAAGAATTTGACGGATTGAGTAAACAAATCACAGACTTGGCTATCCTACTAAAAGAATTACACCAATCTACTCAGGGTACGAAGATACCTACAGATACAGAATCCTCTACACAAGGAGGAGTTCAAGGTCTGGAAAAAAATAGTTCCAGAACATCAGTTGGATACAACCAACAAAGACCCTGAAAACACCCATCTCAAAGGAGATCCAGACACCAGTGATATCAGGAAAAAGGTCCTTCAAATGGAGGAAACTATCTGCGTTCTCAAAGGGATTGGAACACATGGCAGTGTTTCATATACAGACCTTTGCATATTTCCTTGTGTTCTATATCCAAAGAAATTCAAGACCCCTAAATTTGAGAAATATGTCCAATTAGGGGATCCTTATACACATTTAAAGGTGTTCATAGGAGAACTTTGGTCTTACGCAGAAAATGAAAAGCTTGAATCTTCAATGCTACTGTTTCAAAAAGTCTAACCGGAGGCTCTGCTCATGGTATACCATATTAGACAACTCTAAGATCCATAGCTGGGAAGAGCTGGCTCACGCCTTCCTTACTCAATACGATTTTCAATCTCAGATGGCTCATGACCTGCACCAAATTACCAAGGTCAAGAAAACATCTAATGAGTCATTTAGAGTATGCTCAAAGGTGGAGGCGCCTTTGTCGCTCAAGTTATTCCTTCCATGATGTAATCGAAATGGTCATGACCTTCATAGATGTACAGGAAGCTCCTTTCTATGAAAGAGTTCTATTTGGTATTGGCAAGCCATTTTCGGAAATGATCAAACACTCATGAGACGGCCGAGATGGGATTGAAGTCCCAGTAAAATTCAAGACCTAGCGCCATTTCTTAAAGTCATTCATTGAGCACATACAATCTGGATCTTATGGAAGTAACCCGAGGGTCCATAAAAGAAAGAGGGGATGTTTCCTTGATACTACAAGGGAAAAAAGGCAATCCAAGCATGCCTATGCAGAGGAGAAACTACTCCCCTTTTTCCAAAGACAACCTTCAAACCCTCCATTGCCTAAAAGTGGAGAAGTAAAGTGACCTCGAACGTTCACACCCTTGGGGGACTCGCTCGAGAATATTCTTGCTCTTCTGACTGCTCAGAAGAAAATTACACACCTTCTTCCACCAGCCAACCCTAATGGGAGGGGTTTTAATGCTACTCGAAAGTGTGTTTATCATGCCGGGGCACCTGGACATGATACTCAAGATTGTTGGGCCTTGAAACATAAGATTCAAGATCTAATAGACAACGATGAGATCGTGGTCACTAAACCAGATCAACCTCATGTGCAAGATAACCCTCTTCCTCAACACAAAGAAAAAGAGGTCAACATGAACAGTTGGAGCACTTTACAAGGTTCCAATTCTAACGGCGAATAATCCCAACCCATCAAAGACGGTGTTGACAAATGGGATTATGCAAAGTTCCAGTTTACCATAGAATGAAAGATGAAAGCTCTTTCCAAACAAATTAAACAATTGGCAGAACTAGTGACCCACCAGCATCAAGTCACACGCCAATTAATCAGGCAGGAGCATGCCTATCTCCTTCCTTTTGTTATGAATGTCTCCTCACCACCTTCAGAAAGTGAAGCTATGGAGGATAAGGTTATGAAGCGATCAAATGCTAAAGCCCGTTGGGATTTTGCCAATCAGAGGGAATTCACCTATTTGGGCCAATCTATGGAGGAGATATTACAGATGTTGATCAAAGAAGGAATAATTACCTTCCTTCTCCCTCCCATCAATCCCCGCTCAGGGCGGTTCAATCCTGATGAAATGTGTCAATATCATTCACATTCTCGCGGTCACAGCACAGAAGAATGCTGGGCACTCCGCCATTTTATTCAGAATCTTATTGATAACGGTGTCCTGCAAATAACGGATGATTACACTGTACAACTCAAGGGTGGGAATGCATGTCCTACCAAATGGAAGGGATCGAGAGCAGCTTATATTCAAGTGGATGATGAGATCACAAAGTATTTCCCATACAACCAATTCAACTCAAAGGAGCTGACAATCCTTTGAAAGTGGTCGCACCAGAGCCAATTTCTTTATCTTTCAGACCACAATATCCTGTCGTCAGCTTACACAACGTTCCATGGAATTATGGAAAAGCTAAAGGATCCACGTCTCATACTACTGCTACAGTGTCGAAGGAAAATCCACTGTATCTTCCTCAACGGATTATTAAACCTACTTGCGAAGCAAAGGGGAAGTTGCATGTGGAGAAGATTGAAAAATTCCTCCGCACTATGGGCCACAATGAAGCCAAAGTGGTTTTAAGCTTGTGAGAAGCTCCACACCAGATTTCGATACTGGACTTGATTTTCTCTTCCGAGGATCATCGAAAGATCTTGCTGAAGGTTTTAGAAGAAGCCTATTTGCCAAAATCAGTGGACGTTGACAAATTTCAACATTTGGTTGATCACATTTTCAACGATAATGTGATATCCTTCACTAATGACGACATACCTCCCGAAGGGACCGGTCATTGCAAGCCTTTGCATATTGCAGTTTTATCTTCCGGGTATATGCTAGCAGGAGTATTGATAGATGGAGGCTCATCTCTAAATATCTGTCCTTCTGCCACCTTGGTAAAGATGAATATCAATCTCAAGCGGATCCAAAGCAGCCACACGGTCATCAGAGCTTTTGATGGATCCCGAAAAAATTCTGTTGGAAAGATTGAGTTGCCAATTGAGATTGGTCCAAATACATTCAATGTATCCTTCCACGTCCTCAAGATAGACTCAGGATACAACCTACTATTAGGGAGACAATGGATACACATGGCTGGAGCTGTTCCCTCCACGCTACATCAACAACTAAAATACATTATCAACAACAGTCTAGTCATCGTCAACGCCGCTGGCCGGATTGTCCGAACAAGGAACTCTACCAATTATCGCCTTCAATTCGGAAGTTGAACCGACCAGCCTATATACGGAAGTGAGTAACACGTAATACCATTCTATTGGAGAGCCACTTCGCATCCAAGATTTCCGCCGAGGTTATGTCTACCACTCAAGAAATGATGTCATTGGGTCATCAACTCGGACAAGGGCTTGGTAAAGATAGCGTGGTATTAAGCACCCTATTCAAATGTTCAACCAAATTGGAACAGTAGGACTAGGCTATTACGCGAGCCCAAAGCATGTGAATCCTCATAAGCACAAGCGAGTTCCTCAAGCTTCACACATGGCATGATTCTCTATACCTTTACCTCATGAGTTAATGCAATCTCAAAGAAAGGTTCCAAAGACATGTTATAGCTATGTCTTTGTTTTCAAACAAAGTGTCAATCAAAGCAAAAGAGGTGTTGATTCCTGATCCCGAAGTGGAAGAAAAGGAACGGAAACATAAACATGACCTTGCCTTGATGATGGCAGGCATTCGCGTCATTGTTCATGATGAACATACAAATAGATACACCTCAGACGATGATTGCCCAGATGTCATGGTTATCATTCGGGAGAAGGAGGACAATGACGATCCTTCCATCACTGCAGTCCATTAGGACTTTGCCCTCGACAATTGGAGCAGCACTCCATTCATTGGTCGACGAGGGTAAAATGGGCAAAAAATCCCTCTGCCCTGTAGATAACTTTAATTGCTTGTTTAACACTTTTGTCAAGTATATGTTAACACTTTTGTATGATCGAACAGTTGCATATATTAAGTGAAAGCATCTTTTGTTTCAGGACTCTGAATTTAGATGTGTCCATCCCTGTCGATGACACGCCTTCTCTCCACAAGGGTTGTAACTTTGATGCAAAGTTGGACTCAGACTTGATGGACATCCAAGAGGACATTGAGACACCTCAAGAGATTAAGGAATGGGTCACAGACAAACCCAAACCCAATCTTGATCAAACCACTCCTTTCAATCTCGAAACCTTAGACAACCCTAAGCTAATCCAGATTGGTTCAGACCTTACCACAAATCAACGGAATGACATGGTTGCACTATTAACCCAATTCCAGGATGTGTTTGCATGGTCTCATGAAGACATGGTAGGATTGTCCACTGACATTGTTCTTCATCGCCTTCCCATCAAAGAAGGATTCAAGCTAGTTAGGCAAAAGCTCGGGCGATTGAAACCTGAGTGGAGTTTAAAGGTCAAAGAAGAAATTGTGAAACAATTTCAAGCTGGCATCATCATGATGTCTACATATCCAGAGTGGATATCCAACATTGTTCTCGTGCCTAAACCAGGGGGAAAGGTGCGAGTTTGCGTGGATTACAGGGATTTGAACAAAGCTTGCCTTAAAGATAGCTTTCCCGTGCCCTTTATCCACATTCTTATTGACAATAATGCTCAATACGGCATGTACTCCTTTGTTGATTGCTTTGCGGGGTACCATCAAATTATGGTCGCTGAGGAAGATCATGAGAAAACTACTTTCATCATGCCTTGGGGAACCTTTTGCTACAGACGGTTGTCATTCGGCCTCATCAACGCCGGGGCAACCTATCAGGGAGCTATGATGGCTCTTTTCCACGATTTAATATACAAAGAGATAGAGATCTACGTGGATGACATCATTGTCAAATCCCGGAAGGAGGATGACCATTTAGACCATCTCACAAAACTTTTCAACAGGTTGCGTAAGTACAACTTGAAGTTGAATCCCGCCAAGTGCGCCTTTGGTGTTAAGTCAAGCAAGTTGCTAGGTTTCCTAGTCAACCACAAAAGGGATTGAACTGGATCCTACCAAAATCCAGGCCATCAAGGAAATGCCCATTCCTCAGACAGAGAAAGAAATACAGGGATTTTTGGGAAGAATCAATTTCATTAGCAGATTTATTTCTCAACTCACAGCAACCTGTGAGCCTATCTTCAAGCTGTTAAGGAAGAACTCCTCCATGAAATGGAACAATGAGTGTCAGAAAGCTTTCCTTACCATTAAAGAGAAACTGATTAACGCTTCGTTTTGGTACCTCCTGTGGATGATGTTCCCCTGCTCATGTACCGCCCATAAATGACAATGCCATATGGGTCATCTGTCAAGCGTAAAGATAATAGAGGCCAAAAACGAGCTATCTATTACCTCAAAGAAAAGATTCAAAGATCGGTGAACACAAGTACACTCTGATTGAGAAAACTTGTTGTGCTTTAGCATGGGCTTCCATGAGGTTACAGCATTACCTCCATGGTCACACAACCCATCTCATATCCCGAATGGATCCTCTTAAGTATGTGCTCAGTAAGCCCATACTGAATTGTTGAACTGTCCAGATGGCAGTTGATCCCACAGCAATTTGACATCGTCTACGTGACGCAAAAGTCTGTCAAAGGTCAAGGAATTGTGGATCAACTGGCCGCCGCACCTGCAGGGGATTACAAACCCTTAGAAACATACTTTCCCGATGAAGGGGTAATGACAATTCAGTTACAACATCAGTACAATACAAGCCATACGTGGAGAATGTATTTTGATGGAGTATTATATCTGTAAGCTCTGAGAGTGGAGCGCTTTTAATATCCGATGCAGACGGGGAGCAGATATCCGTCGCCACAAATTATAGTTTGTCAAAGACCAATAACACAACCGAGTATGAAGGTCAGATCATGGGGCTAAAACTTGCATGTTCAATCGGCATCAGGCGGTTAACTATCTTTGGGGATTCCGAATTGGTAATCAAGCAATCCATAGGAATCTATCAAACCAAAGAATTAATTTGTTGCCTTACCATCAGCAAGTTTTACAGATGGCTTTGGAGTTCGAAGAAATCTCCTTTCTACACATTCCTCGTAATAGGAAAGATTTTGCAGATGCATTAGCAACGTTGGCCTCCTTGGTTTACATACCAGACAAGGAAAACATGTCAAGCATCACGTTTACTCTGTAAAGAGCCCTAGTCTATGGGAATTATGTTGGAGAAGTATCGGATGAACTACCTCCCATCCACAATCCTTGGTATCAGCACATCAAGGAATATTTGCGAGATGGATCTACACCCGCTGAGGCGAGCCTAACTGAGAAGAGGCGGATTCATCAACTTGCTATGAAATTCTACCTGAGCGGAGATGCACTCTACAAAAGAGATGCAGGATTAGGTCTCCTCAGATGTCTAGACAAAGTCCAAGCTCAGAGACTCATGGATGAGATCCATGGTGGAGTATGTGGCCCACACATGAGCGGCCCCTTACTTGTTAAGAAAATTCTCAGAACGGGACATTATTGACTTACACTCAAAGCTGACTGTGATGATCACGTCAAGAGGTGTTATCAATGCCAGATTCATGGGAATGCTATCCACGCCCCTCCAAGGGAACTCCACAATATGAGTTCGTCATGGCCCTTCTCAATGTGGGGAATGGACGTAATCGGGCCCATCGAGCCCAAAGCCAGTAATGGACATCGATTCATATTCACCATGATCGACTACTTCACCAAATGGGTAGAAGCAGCATCCTTCCCCAAGGTCACTAAAGAAGTTATCATTGTTTTCATCAGAAACAATGTCATCTGTCGATATGGACAACTAAGAACCTCAACAATAAAATGATGGAGGAGTTATGTAGAAAATTCCACATCAAACATCTCAACTCTGTCATCTGTCGTCCAAAGATGAATGGTACTGTTAAAGCGGCTAATAAAAACATCAAGAAGATCATGCAGAAAATGTCCGCCAATCATAAAGGATGGCCTGACCTCTTGCCTCTGACTTTACTAGCCTATAGAACTTCCATGCGAACTTCCACTGGGGCAACCCCCTACTCATTAGTCTATGGGATGGAAGCAGTGCTCCCCATAGAAGTGGAAATGGAATCCTTCAGAGTATTGATGGATGCTCAGTTGGATGAAGACCAATGGGTACAAGACAGGTATCACTAATTGTCTCTGATAGACGAAAGGAGAACCGCGGAAATCTTCCATGGTCAGTTATATCAGCAAAGGATCGCACAATCCTACAACAGAAAAGTCTGACTACGGCAATTCAAACAACATGACTTGGTTTTGAAGAAGATCATTGACAACCAAGATCAATCTAATGGAAAATTCGCTCCTAACTAGGAAGGCCCATTTGTTGTCAAGGAAATATTGACAGGAGGCGCTCTCAGATTGCAGGAAATGAACGGCAATGAATTTCCATAGCTTATCAACTCGGACACCGTGAAACGGTACTATGTCTGAAGTTACCATCAAACAAACATCTTGGTTTTGATCCTTAAATCACTAGTCATTCCGGTTTTGAACCCTTTCCTTTCTACATACTCTTCTGCCCCTCAGGGAAACATACACTTCAAGCCAGCAGCCTAGTTTTTACGTCATTTCAAACCTTTCATACAATCTCGGTTATCCTGAAGATGGGATTTAACCTCTCACAATTTCGGTTATCCTGAAGACGGGATTGAACCTTTCACACCTGCAGTTTATCCTGAAGACGGGATTAAACTTTTTTATGACTGCAGTTTATCCTGAGGACGGGATCAAACTTTTTACACACTTGCAGTTTATCCCCATTATAGGATCAAACTTTCTTCTCCCCGCAGTATAGCCTGCACATGGGATTCACACTTCTCTTCGCCTTCAATTCGTCCTGAGTGGCGAACTATGTCGACTTGATCTCCCTGATACCCGGGGGTACGTAGGCAACCATATTCTCTATGGCCCGGTCGCAATAAAGAAAAACAACAAAAACATTTCTACCCATTCTCTACAAAATAACAAAAAATAACAAAAATACTTCTACACCCATCTGCCTTCCGCATTCAGCGTTGAACCTCCTACACTAGGTTCGAACTACGCAGACTTGATCTCCTCTTCAATAGGAGTACGTAGGCAGCCATTCATGGTGCAGTCTAACCCATACTAGAACAACATACTTGTCACATGGTACTGGGATCAATCTTCAATTCGCCCTATTTCATCGATTTCAGATCAAAGGGATGGAATTACCCAACCTCTTCTCACAAATAGAAGATTCGGTGACCATCTAAGCTGCGATCATGCCTCAAAGAGCAATACCAACCCATAAGAAATGGAATTAACTAGGCTTCTCACAAATAGAAGTACTGGCGACCATCTGTGGTGCGGTCAATCTCAGAGAGGAAGAAACTACCCTCATCTCCATATTTCCATATAAATACCAGTCCCAAGACACCAAAGATGGTAGGGATTTACAGAAATCATTGATCCGTTCTGAGAGATCTTGCGACGTCTCAATGTCCATCTATCAAGGATAAGTTCAGAATGCATCAAGATCACAAGGCCCTGGAAAAACAGGCAAACATTAAGCTAGTATCAAGGTATAACTGTGACGCCCCCAAAATAGGTATACATCACCTATTCTGAGTCGCCAAATACATGGTACGGAATACAAATACAATCTTTAATATACAATAAGAAAGCTGTGAGTTTTAATACAAATATTGTCTTCTAGATAATATCCACTCTCAGAATAAGTCCTCATTACATTTATTATCACACTATTTAATGTAATAGTGAGGACTACTAATACTATCATCCGGACCGTCACTCCTTTCCCGACTAGTCCGGCCACGTTCTCATTTCTCAAGAAAACAAAGTGAAAGAAAGGGTGAGCTCAACTAGCCAAGAAGAAATATTATGACTAAGATAATGCGAATAAATTATCATTAGTCTTCAACATTGTTAAACCGATAAAATACAATAGACATCAAGTTTAGCTCATAGCAATGAACATGCAATCCATTAAAAGAGTCAAGTAGAGAATAAAATCTACTATCTTTTATGATTTAAAAGGTTTTTCATCACTTTTATCGCTGGGACTCAGCTTAATAAATAATCCACCTCATCCCTGCACTACGGCCAAGGATATTCATAAGTATCACAACCACAAATTATCCATGCACTACGGGCCAAGGATATTCGTGTATTCATCAATGGTCATGATCATGCCAACAACTGTCCATCAATGCACTACGGGCCAATGAGGACTTTTACCACATCATTTGTAACATTACGGTCATGATTACACCGAATAATCCCTGGTCATAATCATACCAAGTCCATCTATGCACTACAGGCCACAGATAACTTTCAACAAAATATAAATATGAGGATGATGACAATGATATAAGAATTCAATAAAATAAGTTCAAGAAATAATTTATTCAGGAACTAATAACGTCTAAATTGTCAATATGATACTTCTTTGTAGAATAAAATTTAAGAATGCTCAGAAGAATATTTCCACGAAAAGATACTGTATGAAGCGTAAATATCAAGGATATTCCACCTGTAATAACCCGGGATTTTCTATATAAAATAATTAAGAAATTTTGCGTATAAATTTTTTTTTCTTTAATGACGAGACTAAGTGTCTAGTAATGTGAACGATAAATGCGAATATATTTATTACTTGAAAAATTAGAAATAATTTTGGAATAATTAATTACTACAAATTATATTTTTATGGTAATTAATTTCTGTAAGCAGAAATGTTTTTATTAATTATTTTCCATGATAACATGATTGGAAATAATATATGAAGTGATAATTAGAATTATATAATAAATATTTTATTATATGATTTGTTCGTAATATTTAAGTTAATTATTTTAACTTGATTATTGATCTTTGTGTAAGAAAGAGAAGTCGATATGAGATCCAAACCCCGAATTGGGATTGTGATCAAGAGATGAGAATAATAATATTATATTATTGTTATAATGATTTTACAAAGACAATAATTATATATCGTGTATATCTTGACAGATAATATTGAAAGCAATGACGGCCAATTAGGTCATAGCATATTACCGCGGTCTTTGTGAAACCCTAATTATTAAACTTAGTTATGAGAAATGACCGAGTAGTGAATGTGTATATATGAATTTTTTGTGTATAATGAAGGTTCTTTGTGTATAAGATGTCAGTAATTAGAAGAAAACCCTAATTATCATCAGATGTCGATAATTAGGACAAACCCTAATTATTACAACCCTAATCGATTGAAGTTAGAGATCGTAATGACCGCGTGTTAGAACATACACACATAATTAGAGAACCCTAATGGTCAATTAGAAACCCTAATTGATGGCGTTAAGAAACCCTAATTAGAAAACCCTAATTTTTCAATCAAAACCCTAATTTAAAATTATTGGGTTTAATTACGATGTTATTGTATAAATGTTTTAATTTACCAAAGGATAGAAAGTAATTGGTAAATGATAAGAATTACCATCTAGTGATTAAATATTATATTTAATTGCTACGTACAAAAATGTCCATGAAATTATATGCGAAATTACCAAATTACCCTTTTTGGTTTATTAGTGTATTATTAGTTACATTGTTGATGGAATCTTGCCAAAAATCATGGCCAACATCCCTACCCTACCAATTGAGCATCCAATACTCAATTATGCTCACTCAATCAACTAATCTAGCATCCAATGTATCTATATAATTTTTATATAAATTAAAGAGAGAGAAAATGCATTTTAGTGCATTATTTGTGCATTATTGATCTACCAATCCCTAAAAATTCGTCCAACCACTCCATAATTATCATGTGAGCTCAATTATGCCAGCCATATAAGCATCCAAGGCAATCTAAGGGTCTATATATAGAGATTGAAGGAGAAATAATGAAAACATACTCTAATATTTTCTAAACTCTCTAGACAAACTCTCTCAACCTCTAGCCAACGAAATTATCTAGCATATCAGTCCCTAAACAAAGCCCAACCACCACAAACAACAAATCAGAAGCATCAAAGGATCAAAATCAAGAAATCGAAGCTAGAAAAGGTATGAAGTTCTCTAATTTTGAAATCCTTCGATTCGATGTTAATTGATGCAATTGATTGTTTAAAGTAGTGTAATAGAGAGTCTATTAATGTTCTGGGTTGTAAAATCATGAACCCATAACATCAAAGTGCACGAATTTGAAGATTTGAGCAAGTTAGAACGCATGCATGTGATATTCTAACAGAATAAGAAAGGCGGAACCAGTCCCAGACATAACGCATGCATGTGATGTTCCAAATGTAATAATAACGAATGGAATAACAAACGAAATCACCAAGTATAGGGTAGATCATGTACAAAAGTTATTCCAATGTAATAATAAAGAATTGAATAATGTAAGTTCTCTTCATGAATATGAAAAAATAACACCCCCTTACCTTATAAAGAAGAGTACTCAACTGGTAGAGGAAGGGATATACTTGAAGAAACTTGCACTACGCTCAAAGTTTTCTTAAACGCTAAAGAAATACGCTCAAGATAGAAGAATAATTCTCTACGCTTTCTCTAGAGTTTCAAAGTGAATTGTAAGAAATAATGAAGGAGTGAGCTTCTATTTATAGAAGAATGGACTGAATAGTAACCAATCCATGAACGGTCCAGATCGATTTACTTTAAACGGACGGTCCAGATTGGTTTACAATAAAATATAATATATTCTATTTATAATCTAATAAAATGAATAACTTTTTAAAAGATTTTACTATGCAAACACTATGCAGGCACTATGCAAACACTATGCATAATAAAATATAATATATTCTAATTATTGTCTAATAAAACGAATAACTTTATAAAAGTATTCTGTTTTATATAAAAAGATTTTACTATTAGTCTAATAAAACGAATAACTTTATAAAAGTATTTTGTTTTATATAAAAAGCTTTTCTATTTTATTACATTAATAATAATAATAATAATAAAACAAAACAAAACTTTATCATCATTATTATTATTCACACTATTAATCGACTGTGTCGTCGTCTCCTGAAAGAGGGGCTTTCCAATAAGGATTTTTTCCTATATCGCTGCCGCAATTAGGTGACCAAACCTCTCCTGGCGTAACTTCTAGACATCGTTAATAATGCAAATAATAATATTAATAACTTCGCTCATTGATCTCAATTATTGATTTAATAAAATATAAAATATCGCAACAATAATTGAATAAATAAAACCGAATGACTTCTCACGTAAGCATCAATAATCAATACCGCAAGCTACTATGCAACCACGCCAGATTCCTATTTTTTTAACATCGGGTGTTTCAACAAATTAACGATAAAACTTCCGCCGTTATTTTATATAAAATATTTTTGTCGCTTTCAATCCGACAATAATTCCGTTGTGGGGTCCACCAATGATTTGTCAGCCATTTAATATTCCCTCGTTAAAAAAATAATATTCCCCACCAATCTAATATTATATAACAACTTGAGTACTTTTGCAAAATTTATAAATATTACCCACAACTATAACATTATATCAAATTCATTCCATAATATTCAAAAATGATAATTATAGAAAAATTCATCTTTATTCATAAAAGTTGGGGTCTTACAATCTCCCCTTCTTATGAAATTTGCCCTCAAATTAGGGTACGCACGGTATGTCAAGAGGTAAGGATACCTTGATTTCATTTCAGATTCTAACTCCTGTGTCATTTCCTCAACATCGTGGTTCCTCCATAAAACTTTGATTTGAGGTATAACCTCGAGCGTAGAATATGTTCCTTCTTATCCAAGATTTGAACAGAACCTCTTCATACGTTAAATCTTTCGCTATTTCGTCCGGTTCTAACTCAATAATGTGGTTCGGTCTTTCACATATTTACATAACATGGATATATGAAAAACATTATAAACACGAGACATACTTCAGTAAAGTCGAGTCTATAAGCTACGCCCTACTCGATCGAGGATTAAAATGGGCCAATGAATCGAGGATTGAGCTTTTCTCTCTTCCAAATCTCGTAACTCCTTTCCATGGAGCAACACGTAACAACACATGATCTCCAATATCGAATTCCACGCCCTTTCGATGAAGATCAAGATAACTCTTTTGTCGATCTTGTGAGGTTTTTTATACATTGCGGATCATTTCAATCTTTTTCGTAGTCATACGTACTCAACTCGTCCCAACAACGTTGTTTCACCCACCTCATCCCAAAGATAATCGAGAACTACACTTTCTTCCATACAACGCTCAAATGGAGCCATGCCAATACTTGCTTGATAATTGTTGTTGTAGAAAAACTCCACCAATGGTAAGAACTTGTCCCAACTTTCCTTGAAGTCAAGGACACAGAGTCTTAATAAATCTTCAAGAGTTTGAATAGTCCTCTCCGATTGTCCGTCCGTCCGAGGATGATATGCCAACTAAATCAGAACTGCGCCCATAGCTTTTTGCAAACTAACCCAAAATCGTGAAGTGAATCTTGGGTCTCGATCGTAAACTATGGATACCGGCATACCATGCAATCTTACAACCTCATTTATGTACATACGAGCAAGACGCTCAAGTGTATAAGTTTCTCAGATAGGTAAGAAATGAGTAGACTTGGTCAATCTATCAACAATGACCCAAATTGCATCTATGCCCGAGAAACCTTGGGAAGACCAAGAATCTAAATCCATGGTAATGTGCTCCCACTTCCATTCTCGAATTTCAAGTGGTTGCAATGGACCTTTTGGTACTTGATGTTCGCCTTAACTCGCTGACAAGTTAAACACCTTGAGATAAACAATGTTATCTCTCTCTTCATATTGCCCCACCAAAATGTATGTCAAGATCATGATACATTTTGGTACTCCCAGATGGATTGCAAAACTGTGTGTTGTGCGCCTCCATCATGATTTTATACTTTAAATCGTGGTCGTTTAGAACACAAAGTCCGGAGTTGACTCAAGTATTCCTTCTTCATCGATTCTTGCTTCCTAAGATAGCACCTTTTTTGCACTTTCTTCCTCATACGCATCACCTCCTGTGTCTGTAGAGTTTGAGCAATTTTAACTTTATCGATTAAAGTCGGTTCTACTCAGATATTCGCCATCATCACACGGGTCCCTCGAGTCTTTATCTCTATCTCCATCCTTTGCAAGTCATACAAAATGGGCCTTTGCGTTGACAATATCGCACTTGCATTCAAGATATGATCTTCTACTCAATGCGTCACCTACCACGCTCGCTTTTCAAGATGGTATCGATGGTATGATCATAATCTTTCAACAATTCAAGCCAACGTCATTGTCGCGATGTTGAGTTCCTTTTGAGTGAAGAAATATTTGAGGCTTTTATGATCCAGAAGATCTCCACTTTCTCCCCATACAAGTAATGCCTCCAAATTTTAAGTGCGAAGACAACAAACCGCCAACTCTAGATCATGAGTAGGATAATTCCTCTCATATTCTTTGAGTTGTCGAGAGGCATAAAGGCTATGACTTTCCCATGTTGCATGAGAACACATCCTAACCCTTTGCCTCAAGCATCACAGAGATGACAAATCCTCCGAGCCGATGGTATTGTCGTAACAAAATAAATGAGTCCTCTCGAGTTCTTGAAAACTCTTCTCACATTCCTCACTCCAACCGAATTTTGTATCTTTCCGAGTCACCGAAAGTTAATGGAGTAAGCGATTCGAGAAAACCCTTCTACTTAATCTCCGATAATAACCAAATAAGCCGAGAAAGCTACGACTTTGGTCCATCGATTTAGGTTGTTCCCAACTTTGAATGGCTTCAATCTTTGCCGGGTCAAGATATTCCATGACTTGATACCACGCGCCCAAGGAATGCTACTTCCTCAAGCCGTAACTCGTGATTTCTTCAACTCGCATAAAGCTTATATTCACGAAGCTTTTGGAGTATCACCTCAAGTGTTGCTTTCATGATCTTCATGGCTTTTTGAATAAATAAGGATGTCATCAATAAAGACGACCACAAAGTGATCCAAATATTCCTGAATATACTTGGTTCATCATATCCATGAAGGCAAAGCAGGAGCATTAGTCAATCCAAAAGACATGACTAGAATTCATAATGCCCGCATCGAGTTTAAAAGCCGCCTTTGAATGTCATCTGCTCTAATCTTCAATTGGTGATATCCGAATGAAGATCAATCTTTGAAAAGAATTTGGCACCTTGCAACCGGGTCAAACAGTCATCAATACGTGGCAATGGGTACCTATTTTTGATGGTGACATGATTCAACTCCCGATAATCAATACAAAGTCGATACTCCCATCTTTCTTCTTCATGAATAGTAAACAGAGCACCCCAAGGAGAAGTACTAGGACTAATAAAGCCAATGTCTAACAATTCTCGTAGTTGGGTCTTTAACTCCTCAAGTTCAATAGAGCCATTCGATATGGGGCTTTGGAAATGGGTTTTATACGGGTTCAAGGTCGATACAAAATTCAATTTCACGCCCGGGGTAGGCCAGAAGTTCTTCAGGAATACGTCAGAAATTCATTAACAATAGAAATATCATTCAAAACTCGATTTATTTTTGTTTAGATCCGTGATATGAGCTAAGAAAGCTTCGACATCCGCTTTTCAATAAATGAATAGCTTTATGGCTTGAGATGACAAAGTGATTGATTTTAATGGTTTGGTTGCTTGAATTCGCATAATAGGTTGATTAGGAATATGAAAGCTAACAACCTTACTTAAAATAATCAATTTTTGCATGATGAGTAGTTAACCAATCAATCCCTAGAATTACATCAAATGCAAGTATTTTCAATGAAATAAGATCGATGTGTAATGTGAGGGTACCGATTTGAACCAAACAAGACTTATAAACAAGTGGATGTAATGAAGGTTTCTCCCAACGGAGTTTCAACAGATAAGTCAAAGTCTAATTTCTCCTGAGTCAAATTTAAACGTTGAGCGCAAGTAGGAGAAATAAAGAATGGGTAGAACCCAGATCAAATAAGGTATATACTTCGCTAGAGTTTATGATAAGGTTACCCGTGATGACCTCATTTCGTTCTCGCTTGCTTTCGGGAGGTCACGACAAACGCCTCCTCTTACCATCGGGCTTTGACTTTTTTCTGGGACGCCCTTTGGTGCCTCCATCCTAGCTGAACTTGTCTTTGGTGAACGACAAAAATCGGGCTAGGTGACCTTCTCTTCCACAATTATAACATGCTTTGATGTCATCGCATAGCTTTGACCGATGTGTCCTCCCTCCGCATTTGAAGCATATGATAGGTGGTCGTTCTCCTTCCTTAACAACAAAAAAGCCGATGTCGACGCCTTTCCATCATTGTTGAATCTCTCTTCTTGAAATGTCCATTCTTATTGTTTTGGCCATGATTACCAATCAAGTGGTTACCATTTCGCATGTTGATTCCTCCACGCTTATATTGTCACCGCTTCGATGATCGTTATCACCGGTATTATCATTTTTTTTACCGCTTCTTTTGGTTGGGTTGACTCATTATCGCGCTCCAATAATCGAGCCCTATTAACAACATCCTAATACAAACACGCTTTATGAGAGATAAGATATCGACGATCTCTGTTTCAAACCTCTTAGAAACATTCGCGCCATTCTCTCCTCATTATCAACCAAATGGGACGCAAACCAGGACAACTCGACAAACTTGGCTTCGTACTGCGACACATGATCATGTTGTTTTGCTCCAGCTTAATGAACTCTACCTCTTTCATGTGACTAATACTTTTGGGAAAGTACTTATCGTTGAACAATTCTTGGAACTTCTCCCAAGTCATCTTCAGTGCGGCAGTTTGAGTACGTTTTTACGATTCCCACCAAGAATCACCTCTCGCACTCAACATGAAGGTGGCAAAGGAACCTTTTGCTCCTGAGCATCCCAAGACATCAAATATCTTGCAGATCTTCTTTATCCACGCCTCCGCTTTTAAGTGGTTTTGCTCTCCAAAACTCCAGTGGTCCCAGCCTCGAATCGCTTAATGGTGATCGCCCGAGAGTTGCTGTTGTTTCCACCGCATTTTGGGATGAGTCGCTCTCACCGATGTTGCATGAATTGCATAAAGCCTCGAACATTCCATCTTTCATCATTTGGTCAATGTTGTTGTTTTTGCATTAGGATTGTCGCCTCGATGCACATTATCTCGATTATTGATCCGTGGAGACTCAACGGCCTCTCGTGGCTCCATTGATGTTCTCAACATTCTTGATGCCATTTTCAAACATCGCCACAAAACAAGGGTTAATTAACATATCACATATTATCCCTATATCGACCACCAATTAAATATCAAATAAACTTAGGTAGGTCATACTAGCCAAGAATTTGCCTCTCCTCCTAGTTCATCTCACATCTCGGAGATCATATCCCTAAGCTTTGATACCAACCGTGACGCCCCAAAATAGGTATACATCACCTATTCTCGAGTCGCCAAATACATGGTATGTAATACAAATACAATCTTTAATATACAACAAGAAAGTCGTGAGTTTTAATACAAATATTGTCTTCTAGACAATATCCACTCTCGTAATAAGTCCTCATTACATTTATTGTCACACTATTTAATGTAATAATAGTGAGGACTACTAATACTATCATCTCGGACCGCCACTCCGCTCCCCGACTAGTCTCCTCGCCACGTTCTCATTTCCTCAAGAGAATAAATGAAAGAAAGGGTGAGCTCAACTAGCCCAAGAAGAAATATTATGACTAAGATAATGCGTAATAAATTATCATTAGTCTTCAACAAATGTTAAACCGATAAAATACAATAGACATCAAGTTTAATCTGCGCAATGAACATGCAATCCATTAAAAGAGTCAAGTAGAGAATAAAATCTACTATCTTTTATGATTTAAAAGGTTTTTCATCACTTTTATCGCTAGGACTCAAATTTTAATAAATAATCCACATCATCCCCCGCACTACGGCCAAGGATATTCATTAGTATCACAACCACAAATTATCCATGCACACTACGGGCCAAGGATATTCGTAGGTATTCATCAATGGTCATGATCATGCCAACAATTGTCCATCAATGCATTACGGGCCAACGAGGACTTTTACCACATCATTTGTAACATTACTGGCCATGATTACAATCGAATAATCCTCGGTCATAATCATACCAAGTCCATCTATGCACTACAAAAGCCATGTATGACTTTCAAAAAATATAAATATGAGGATGATGATAATGATATAAGAATTCAATAAAACAAGTTCAAGAATTAATTTATTCAGAACTAATAACGTCCAAATTGTCAACATGATACTTCTTTGTAGAGTAAAATTTAAGAATGCTCGTAAGAATATTTCCATGAAAAGATATTGGATGAAAGCGTAAATATCAAGGATATTCCACTAATTTCATGGAGTATAGAAGTCAAAACTTTAACCAACCGAGTATAATAAAGAATGGAATAACAAAAGAAATCACCATGCATGCATGTATTGCATGACATAAGTTATTCCAACATAATAATAAATAACGGAACCAAGTCAGCGTAATACGCACCGGCTGTGATATTCCAAATGTAATATAAAGAATGGAATAACAATGAATATTAAAGAATAGAATAACAATGTAAATCACCATAATAAATAACGAATCGTGCCCATAGAAATGCATATGTGTGTTATTCCAACAAAATAATAAATAACGGAATCAGTCCCACAGAAACGCATGCATGTGGGATATTCCAATGTAATAATAAAGATTTAATAACCAGTCCCACACGATATATAACGCATGCATACATGATGTTCCAATGTAATAATAACGAATGGAATAACAAAAGAAATCACCAAGTATAGGGTAGATCACAGATACAAAAGTTATTCCAATGTAATAATAAAGAATGGAATAATGTAAGTTCTCTTCATGAATAAAAAAATAACACCCCTTACCTTATAAAGAAGAGTACTTGACGGTAGGCGTGGATATACTTGAAGAAACTTGCACTACTCTCAAAGCTTTCTTAAATGCTAAAGAAATACGCTCAAGATAGAAAAATAATTCTCTACGGTTTCTCTCTAGAGTTTCAAAGTGAATTAAGTAAGAAATAATGAAGAGTGAGCTTCTATTTATAGAAGAATGGACCTAATAAGAACTAATCCATGAACTCATCCAGATCGATTTACTTTAAAAGCAGGTCGGTCAGATTGGTTTACAATAAAATATAATATATTCTATTTATAATCTAATAAAACGAATAACTTTTATAAAAAATGATTTTACTATGCAAACACTATGCAGTGCACTATGCAAACACTATGCATAATAAAATATAATATATTCTAATTATTGTCTAATAAAATGAATAAATTTATAAAAGTGTTCTGCTTTTATATAAAAAGATTTTACTATTAGCCTAATAAAATGAATAACTTTATAAAAGTATTCATTTTATATAAAAGATTTTTTCGCTTTTATTACATTAATAATACTAATAAAACAAAACTTCATCATCATTATTATTATTCACACTATTAATCAACTGTGTCATTCCCGTGAAAGAGGGGGCTTTCCAATAAGGATTTCTCCCTATTGGCGCCGCAATTTAGTGACCAAACCTCTCCTGGCGTAACTTCTAGACATCGTTAATAATGCAAATAATAATATTAATAACTCTCTGTTATCTCAATTATTGATTTAATAATATATAAAATATAAACAATAATTGAATAAATCTGAATGACTTCTCGTAAGCATCAATAATCAATAATCAATACCGTGTGCTACTATGCAACCACGCCAGATTCTCGCATTTCTTTTAACACCGGGTGTTTCAATAGTTAACGGTAAAACTTCCGGCGTTATTTTCATAAAAATATTTTTGTAGTTTTCTCAATTCGATAATAATTTCGTTGTGGGGTCCACCAATGATTGTGTCGCAAAATTTTAAATATTTATAACATTAATATTCCCCCACCAATCTAATATTATAAACAACTTGCATAAAAGTTATTTTGCAAAATTTCTAAATATTACCCACAACTATAACATTATATCAAATTCATTCCATAATATTTAAAAATAATAATTATAAAAAATTCATCTTTATTCATAAAAGTTGCGTCTTACAATAACTAAGAGGGAATTGAATCAAAATATATTTCCATGCCATATATAATACTGTTTGATATATACATCTGTGCTGTACATGACAAAATGGCTAACCTAGTACATGTAAGGAAAATACAAAGCTATTCTACGATCCGGTGTGTATACGCAGACTATCAAATCTAACATAGCATCCCTCTTTGAAGACGGAGGAAGCACTGCAAGCTCCCTCGCCCAAGGGTATCTGCACGAGAGCAGATCGGAGGCTAATTGCATGGTGGCATAATGTTCATCAATGTAAATACTCTAAAGACTAAAAACATCCGGGATCTCATCGGAAGTCTTTATGCGCAATGGCCACATCCCTAGCAGCAGATATAAGGCGCATCCCGCTCCACTATCAATACATCCCGGGTCGATCTAGCCTCATCCCTCTCCAACGAGAGCCAGATCTCTCTCATCAAGAGCTGTTAACATCATGACCCTAGCTTCGATCTCTCTCATAGGTCATCGGATGTAAGCTTTGCTCCAAATAATGGTCTTTGAATCGAGAATAAAGTGATGGCACTTGGGTGGGAGAATCCATCATAAATGTTGGCGACTCTAGCAGTCAAATCATCGGTGGGAATAATAGCCTCCTCTATAGGCTCCTCATCATCAGAATCAATCCCCTGCACTGTGGATACTGCCGCAGCCAATGCAGTCTCTGTCTCCATCCATGCGGAATACTCTGCAGAACAACCTGGATGACTGATAGAAAACTCAAGCCGACTCTCGCGATCTCAACAACAGTATACAACCCGGATCATCCTCATTGATAAATGGTGTGACGAGAAGTTACGACTCAACGCCTCATACGGATGAAAATCTTGGAACTGGTCAAACTAACACATCATGGCCAGTGGGTGGTAAGTAATCATGCCCCTCAATCCAGCTAGAGTGAGATAATCCATGCCCGGAGCATAAGTAATGAAGCTGTAGGGTGAACTAAGCCCTAAACACGGCAATATTGCAAACGGATCCCTAATTCCTGCCAGAAAAGCTGACCACGATGCAGCATCTGTAAACTCCGCAAGCTAAAAGGAGTACGACATGGCTATCTCCTGGGTAAAACAAAACCCATACCGTCTAAATGTGCCAATTGGTCTCAAGTGTGACATAAACCACACATACAACATGACCGAGCTACCTGTAAACACTCCTGCCGGATAAGTGCAAAGAAGATGTAGGTCGACCTCGGTGTCTCTCTCGATGATCATCGATAAGACAATGGTACGACCCTCCCTGAGAGCTCTCATTGCCATAATGACGCCGATATCCAGCTCATCCATGTACCACGGCATGAAGACGTATGATAATACGCATAAAAGCAGTACATCTACTCTGGCTGAACGCCAATGGTCCTCGGGTGTGGTGAAATCCCCGGAATGACGTGCATAGCTATCCTCAGAGCCAAACCTGTCAAACAAGAAATGCTGGGATATCACGTGGCTGGATATAATCTCGTCCTGGACCACTCTACGTCTCAATTCGGTGAGGGTCATGAATTGTCTGCTCATGTCTCTAATAGCCATATGCACGCAAGGTCTGTCCAGTGGTAGCATCGTCAACCGTGTATACTCCTCCAAAGTAGAGTCAACTCCTAGGTCCCAAATCGAAAAAACCTCTCTCCGATACCCAAAGGTTTCTAGCATGCCCTCTACAAACTCTGTGGGAACTCGAAACATCAATGAGGTCATAGTATGCTACAAAGAAATCATCTACGATCACCATGTTCGATGGTGATATACTATCATACCCATGAACGATACCACCTACCACCACAAATGGTGGGGTATGATCAATACTGACTAACTCATCAAGAAGACATATATGTACAGCCGTGTCATAAGACCATCCAGGGTCAATATGAATATCTGGATATACATACATATGCATAACATAATAACATGCATGATACAATAGATGGCAATATGATATAGGAAATGGAAAAGCTGTACATACATTCCTAAGTATATCATCATCTAATACATCTCTCAGACAACTAAAATACTGTGGAAATGGGGCGGCTACCCAATATACAACAGACGCCTATCAAAAGAGATAGCGAGAAATACATCAGAAAAAGTCAAGAGTATCGATGTCTACATCGTCGATCCTGTCCACCTAATGTAACTCCTCCTGAGTCATTGGACCTCTATCTCTGAGGATGTCGCCGATACAAAGGAGGATCTGACTACAAAAACCATATGGGTCACCTGAGGGACCAGCGCCAGAGCTGGAAGGATCAAAAGTATCTACCTCTACAGGATCTCTGCCCAAATGCCAAATGAAAAGATGTGACCGGTCTAGCTGTCGAGTCAATCTGTCAATCTATGTCACATGAGTCGGATCTCTGACACAGGCTAGCCAATCTGTCATCATCACGGATCTTGGAACCATATCCCCCATAAACTATGTGGTGCGGGTCTGAACTCCAATCGTACGAGGGATCCACCAATGCTGGAACATCTCCTGAGAATAGGGGCCCTCTGACAGTGTAAAGTCGTCAATCCCCATCAATGGGATGTCAATGACGGGTGACTGCGAAACATGCCAATAACGCCTGGTAGGAGACAAGATCGGTATACGAATCTCTCATGTAGTGCTCCTAATAGCACGCTCTTTTAAATAGAGCTCCCATCCTCCATCTGTAAAGAGAGGAATCCTGCGGGTAGAAATGATGTACTCTACTCCAGTCGGGTACCCATCCTCAAAACCAACTCCCAAATGCTCTCCAGAGTAAGGAATCCATATGATGACATCGGCTGTCAATAACTCCAACTGTAGGCGACAATGAGTGAAACCCTCAGCAACAGAGACCTCCGCCAGTATGGAATGATGCCATCTCCGTCCTCGTGGATAGGTGTCTAAACCTAACACGCTCACAGGACGCAAACAAGGAAGCCTCTCATAGGCCCAAAACTGCCAACACAAAGGCAAACATCCGCTGTCAGTTAACACTCTTAACCCATACATGGGAAGAGACAAGAGAAACACTCACCAGCAGAAATGGGTAGAATCCTAACCACGCCTCGGTCAAGCCCTGCGATCGCATGCGCATTCCCTTGAGGAAATAGGAAAAGGTGTAGGAACCCCAATCATAGTCTCCTATATGGTCCAAGTGTTGAGTGGCATTGATCAAAGCGAAGGACACTGTAGAAGAGTTATCTCGCTATGGGCGACCCTAATGATCATCAGAACAATCGCATGGGAGAATGAGATCCCCGACTCTCACATCATCGGGTATGGGCTCACTCAACAAATTTCATCATAGCATCTACGCCAAAGGACCTGACTAACAGCCCCGCCTCGAGCGCCCCGCCAAACTCCCAACAAGGATCTCGACAATGCAGAGGGGTGATATCCGTCGCAAGGCACCGGCTCCCTCCAAACTCCATACCTATGATAAATCGCTAATCCATCAAGGCGTCATCATCACCTCGCAGATCCAACAAATGGAGGATCGAAGTGCGGTGAAACCACTGCATTCGAGACAATGCCCCGAGGTAACCTCAGACAAATGACGGGTAGAATGGAGAAGAACCTCCCGAATCCCCAACCATGAGCGATCGCTTCTATAGTCATCATGCAAGGCCCGATACATAGAGTGGATGCTAAACCGATTCCCTCGAGGTCGTGTGAAGTCGGGAACCTACATCAAATGTAGATCAACATCGACTCCTTGACTCCTCATCAATAGGAAATAAGGAAGATTAAAGATCTAACTTTATACCTCGTTTGCATAAGGTGTATTTCAAGGATGCCTACTCAAGTCACCCGGTAAGATCCGGGTTCGCCACTTGAATACTTCGCAACTCCCACGGGGAACACGATGCGGCAGGAGCGGGAACCTCGATCGGTGCATCTTCCTCCTCGCCCTCGACATTCTAAGACAACTCGAATAGGACGTATCATCGCCTCCGCCAAGTGACGAGGGTCATCTAATGTAGCGGCGTTGAGGCTCTTCAAAAGCCCTCCTCTGTACACCAAAAGTGGTCTTGCGGGAACTACTCAACTGATCCGGATCTATGATATCTGGACAGCAAGTCTCCAAATCACCTCAGAAAGGGTGTGGTAATTT
Organism: Panax ginseng; assembly: GCA_020205605.1. Lineage (NCBI taxonomy): Eukaryota > Viridiplantae > Streptophyta > Magnoliopsida > Apiales > Araliaceae > Panax > Panax ginseng. The sequence continues at coordinate 156,456,299 of CM035128.1, forward strand.
CTTACCTGGAGTCTTTTCAAAATGTATTCTATGATTACATGCATGCATGCATTGCTTTAACATACATCTACAGTAGAGTTAAAAATGCATGACTACCCAATACCTACATTTTGGGATGTATGTAACGATTGAGAAATTTGTAATTTGATTTAAATATTTATTGAATTAAATAAATATTTTAAATAATTTATTTATTGAGGAAAATAAATAATTGATGAATTGTGGTGAATTAATTTAGTAATTAAATTGATTATTGATAATTAAATTGAGTGTTGATAATTTTATCTGAAGGATTTAATTTAAGGAAATAATTAAATTAAATCAATTGTTTAATATGTAAGAAAATAATTAAATTAAATGAATTGTTTAATTTAATGGAAATAAATTAAATATAGTGATGTGTCTAATTTATTAATTAAATTAGATATATAATTATTTATTAATGATAATAAGATTTTTATTATTAGTATTATAAGTTATTTAAATTAACTAAACTAAGTTAATTAAATTAATCAACTAAAAGTGTGACATAAAACTATATAATATAAATATTATTAAAATAATTTAGTTGGGAGAGTTTTGGTTAGCCAAACATGGCCTTGTGGCCTTTGGCATTATTCTAACTGATGAGTCTTTTTATTTTTCTAACGTAAGGGAGCGTGGGAGTGGTTATATTTTTCCTACGTGTATTGTTTTCTAAAGCTTGCTAACAGAGGAAGAGAGAATTGCTGAGTATTGAGGGTGAGAAATTGAGAGAATAATCTTTGTGAGTTTGTCAAGAGAAGGAAGAGACTCACCATCTTATGCTAATCAAGAAGATTAAGGTATAATTAACTCCTAAATCTCTAAATTTTAGTTTTGTCTGAGTTCTCTGTAAATTGATTTTGTTGAATTGTTGTTTCAAACGTGATTATGTGATATTGGTTATATTGTATAATCTGTTGTCATCATGTATCAGTGTTGTATCAGTTATTCAATTTGTGAGAATTGGGTTTATAGGAGGGAATTGAAATATCAGTGTTATGTTCGTATAAAATGGCCTTAGAAAGTACCAAATTTCTTGTCCAATGTGTGTAGTAATCTGTAAATAGATGCTTATATATGGTAGTTCATTGAGATACGAACATAACGTAATTTGAATTGAATGATTTGGTCAAGTAACGAGTTCACAATGATGATTTTTGGGATAGACTATCAAAAATGGAGTTTTATATGAAAAACATGAAAATTGAGAAATTAAAATTGTAATAACCCATTTTTTTTGAAATTAAATATCAATATATTTTATCTAATACAATTGTGTTTAAATTGAAAAAGGTAAATAATTTTGTTTCCCTCTTTTCTTCCTTGTTTGTTTGAAAAAATTAAATTCGTTTAGTAGATAATTAAATAACTGATTAAATGGAAATTGAGGAAGATAATTTCTTTTGTTAAAGTGTTGTGGTAAAATCATTCGGAGCGGGAAGCTACTTGGGAGATAGAAGAGTCTATTCGAGCGGAGTATCCACATCTATTGATAATTAGATACGTTCATTCTTTTGATTCCAAGGACGGAATCCTTTTAACGGGTAGGTGATGTAATACCCGGTAAAAAATAATAATAATAATAATAATAAATAAATAAATAATATTTAAATCCATATTTAATTGGGCTTTTCTTATGTTTGGGTCAAACTAGTTATTTAATTTGTGTGGGCTAATAAATATTAATAAGTGATGGATAAATTAATTTAGTATAATTTGGGCCTTAAAAATTAATTGGGTTTAATTTAATTAAATGTGGGTAATAATAAATCCTATTAAAATTAGGAGAGTTAATAAGATATGTTAATAAATAAATATCTAAAACCTAACCCTATGTTAATTAGTTCTGTTCGGATTAAAAACAATTGTGCGTGAGGCGAAAAGGAAGAACAAAAGCAACAACATAAGAGGAGGAAGAGGAATTGAAATTCCTTTCTAGCATACATGTAAGTCTGCCTTTATTTTGTTTTCAAAATTATTAGGAGTATAAATCATTGTAAGTATATTATATATATTCAATTGATGACACCATATGTATATATATACAATTAACCATGCATAAGTATGTTCTGCGCTCTTTAGCAATCATAAGCTATGTACTTCTTTGAAATAAATGTTGCAGTTTAATAACTTAGATATTATATTTATATATATATTGAACATGCAAAAAAAAACAAGCAAAACGTTAACATGATGCAACAAAAAAAAAGAAAAAAGAAAGCTGATGTACTTGTTATATAATAAGGACTATATATATATCATGTTTAATTATAGGTTTGTTGGACGAATTTTATATATATTATTTTACTAAGTATTTAATTTATGAAGCGTATAAATCGAATTAGTGAATCAAATTGAAAGTTATGTATATTAGTTTAAACTAATTAATCTGGTTGATAATATTATAAAATTTACTTGGTAACAAATTTAACAATATTACGTTGTTAATCTGTAAATTTGTAATAAAATTTTATTTTATTTTATTAGATCGGATTAAAGGAGACTAGCATAATCTTATTTAAATTTTTGGGTATTATGTTGCTCAATTCTGGTACGGATTTCGTACTCCTTCAGCGATACTCTTGTTAAATTTGATTCGTTCGTTTTGTTCCTTATTTTGAATTTCGTTATTATTTCACATAATTGTCTCTTGTGAAATTCATATAATAGTTTTATTTTGGAGTTGATACATATGACTCATAATTGTACTCTTTGAATTAGGTTATCATGTTTAGTATTTATTTTTGATAATTGTAGAGCGGTACATGTTGCTACTTTCTTTTTAAGGCATTGTGACTATGATTTGATTAGGTTCAACATGTACATATAGAACCCTTTTGTTGGTTTTATGTCGCATGTGTTGTGATATGATATTTTTGTTAGAATGTACTGTGTAGGGTATACCGAAGCTATAACCACTGTGGGGTACCACGGGCATGTCATCTTTGCACGAGAGGCATGCCACTTTCCGTGGCGGTGTGATTAGTCCACGGCGTCTCCGTTTGGGCTTCGGAGGAAGTGGGCCATTTGGTGTTTTGTTGTGGGAGGCGTATGGGTTAACCCTAATTTTCTGTTCTGCGGATTTGTGATGTTGTGCCAAACACACCTATCCGATTTGCATACATTTGGATTCGCGATCCAATGTGTGATTTGCCTGTGTGGCATTATTTTGACTTGCTTGTGTGGCATTGTTTTGATGTGCATGTGTGGCATTATTTTGGTTGCCTATGTGGCATCATTTGATTTGCTTGTGTGGCATTAGTTTGACTTGCCTGTGTGACAATGTGTATTTATGAGCTCATTCGGTATGAAATAACACCCAACCATTTGATTCAGCCTATTATCTCATTGTATTGGTTTTGTTTATTTCTGTTCAGGTTAATTCATTGAGTTAGTTACTTCAGTTCGTTATTTATTTACTCTTGTGTTGATTCAGATATATTCCATTCAGATCTTTGGAGATTATATTTTTGTCAGTATTTACACTTGAGGCTTTGTTCAGTATTTTGTCTCAGTTGTTTTCGTATATCAGTTGTATATCTTTTGTATATCTGTATCCGTACTGGGCAATTGGCTCATGCTGTATTTTTCTTCCGGCAGGTTTGTAGGGGTGATTCAGGGCTAGTGTGATGAGAGTGTTGCCTTTGACCATCTAGGTTAATTCAATTTTTATTTTTATTTTTTTTTGGTGTTGATTATTTTGACTTTAGTTGGAGAATTGTATTTAGTACTTTATTAATGGATCACCATTATTAATATTTTGAAGTTATTAGTGCTCTGTTTACTTATTTTGAGGTTTGTTATGCTTTGCACGTGACCTCCCTTTCCTTTTCGGGAAGGGGGTGTTACAGAGATGGTATCAAAGCTTAGGTTCTTTCTTGTAGAAAACCTATTTAGGTTTGACCTGTGAGTTGTGGGTAAACCATTGGGTAGACGTAGGAGTTTGATTCGATTTTGTTCTTTGTTTGGTTGGTCTCTATTTTGACCAATTGTCGATTTCTTTTCGATTTGTAGTTAATTTGAGGAAAGTGGAATGATTATTTAAGGTGATTGAGTAATGATATTAGTTAAGAATTGTGATTTAATCATTGAGGTGAATAAAGGTATACTTTGTACAGATAAGAAATGATCTTATATGGGATGCGACTATGATGTGAGTATTTGTATCGACGAGTATTTGATTTTGGAAAATTATTTGTTAGAGTTGTTTTTTTTTTGTTGTGACAATTATTATGATAGTTGAATTGAGGATTTGATTTGAGTTAGGTTTTGATTTATGTTAAGCTTGTGGATAATTTGAGGTTTGTGTATTAATGGCATACTATGATAAAATGAAAATTATTAAGTATAGAGAATTTCTTGTAATTTTGAGTTATTGTAGAGATTCGAGGTAATTAGATTAATCTTTTGGAGTAAATGAATTTTGCGATTATTTCCTAGTAGAATATTGGGGTTATCTTATATGAAATTTTGAGTGATAATATGAAGAGATCTTGAAATTTGTTGGGTTAAGATTTACATTAAGAGAATGATTGATTTATTATATGATTAGATAGTAAGTGATGAAATTCAATTGATTATGAGAGATCTTGAATGGTTGTAGTTCGCTTATGCAAATGGTAGAATATGTGACTTGGAGGTTGATATGGTGATAAAGAGATCTTAGTAGTATATTTTTGGTATAATAATATTTGAGAAATAGTTTAATTTGATGTTATGATATTTTGAAACTATTGAGTTCTTAGGGTGAGTTGGTGATATAAATTGTACAATTGTTTTGTTTATCCGATGTCATTGAAGTTTTGCATGAAATTATGTAAAATAAATAAAAATAAAATACCTTGTTAAATCTTTGTCATGTGTGGAACATAAACATTTTACGAATTAAAGATAATTTTAAATATTTCGAGTATTCGAATCGTATTTAGATGAAGAGAAATTTTTGTGATTTCTAATTATGTTTCGAAGAGTACGTTTACCAGAATTAAACTCAAAGATATTAGAGACAGCCCACACCAACGGTGGATCATGTGATCTAATTTGATGCAACACGAAGAACCTTACCGAGGCTTGACACCGTAGCTGACGAATCTTTTACAAGTACATTGATAATTACGTGGACCGATGACTTATCCGCGTTGATCGTTACAAATAGCGACGCTACGTCATAACAAAATTTATTTATTTATTTTTGTAGCTTATTTGAATTCCGAGGACGGAATTATTTTTAAGGGGTGAAAAATGTAATAACTCATTTTTTTTATAATTAAATATCAATTGATTTTATCTTATATAATTGTGTTTAAATTGAAAAAGGTAAATGATTTTGTTTCCCTCTTTTCTTCCTTGTTTGTTTGGAAAAATTAAATTTGTTTAGTAGATAATTAAATAACTGATTAAATGGAAATTGAGAAAGATAATTTCTTTTGTTAAAGTCTTGTGGTAAAATCATTCGGAGCGGGAAGCTACTTGGGAGATAGAAGAGCCTATTCGAGCGGAGTATCCGCAGCTATTGATAATTAGGTACGTTCATTCTTTTGATTCTGGGGACGGAATCCTTTTAAGGGGTAGGTGATGTAATACCCGGTAAAAAAAATTAATAATAATAATAAAAAATAATAATATTTAAATCCATATTTAATTGGACTTTTCTTATGTTTGGGTCAAACTAGTTAATTAATTTGTGTGGGCTAATAAATATTAATAAGTGATGGGTAAATTAATTTAGTATAATTTGGGCCTTAAAAATTAATTGAGTTTAATTTAATTAAATGTGGGTAATAATAAATCCTATTAAAATTAGGAGAGTTAATAAGATATGTTAATAAATAAATATCTAAAACCTAACCCTATGTTAATTAGTTCTGTTCGGATTAAAAACAATTGGGCGTGAGGCGAAAAGGAAGAACAAAAGCTACAACATAAGAGGAGGAAGAGGAATTGAAATTCCTTTCTAGCATACATGTAAGTCTGCCTTTATTTTGTTTTCAAAATTATTAGGAGTATCAATCATTGTATGTATATTATATATATTCAATTGATGACACCATATGTATATATATACAATTAACCATGCATAAGCATGTTCTGCGCTCTTTAGCAATCATAAGCTATGTACTTCTTTAAAATAAATGTTGTAGTTTAATTGTGACACCCCCAAATCCGGGTACTTCAATTCCAAGGGATTTGGTGTTCACTGTACAAATATCATCTATCTATCTACCCATAATAAATGCAAACCATGCAATAGATAGAAATAATAATAAATCTTCCCTTATGGGGTTACATCAACTACATAATAAATACAATCCCAGGTTACTCTAACCTTAAACATCTGTGCGGAATCATAAACAATTAAGTCTTAAACAACATCATTAACTTAAGTCTTAAACAAATACATCATCATATAAAACAACAAGTCTTCATCACTTGTTAACCTTGCCCTTGCCTTTATTAGTAGAAGGTTCGTCGGTTCTTTCGCTCTTAACTGCAACGTTATTATTACGCAAGAGTGAGCACAAATGCCCACAAGTATAACAATGAAATAACAGTATAATAACATGCGAGTGAATCAAAGACATCTGAATAAAAGCTCAACTTTTGAATCAAGAATGAATAACAAGAATCAAAAGATTTCTGAGGGTCATAAGACCTTGAACTATGTCCTAGGTTATCAAGGGTTATACTTGAAACCTTTAACAGTCATAAGGCTATGGACCTTTCTACTCGTACTTAGGGGGATCAACCATTAGTACCATACTGTGCACAATATCTTAATGCTAACGCATAAGTAAATCCCTTTGCATGATTTTTCATCTCAATTTGACATTCGAGTCCGCACCAAAGGAAGTTTGGTTTGGATAATTCATCAAGGGTTCTGAAATTTAGAACGCTCATCAACTATGGACTAGTCGAATCAATAAGGGTTCGCTAGTCTAATAAGGTTCAATAATAATGATATTCAAATTGAATAATAATCTCGTGAAGTATACAATAGAACAATTATTGTATAATCTGAATCATGCTTTGAAAAGATAATCAATCTTTAATATAACATTTGAACTTGAATAATAGTAATGATAATTTACTTGAGGTAAATAATAAACTTGAACAATAATGACAAGTAGGGTTAGAAACTTGCCTCGCATGTGAAGCTAAACGATTACTACTTCCATTCACCACAAATCCTACACACATACCATATGTATTCATTTACATTCATTAGTTACATTTTCACTTAATTATTTAATATAAACTCTACTTTATTTAACAAATCATTACCCTTCTAATTTAATTACTTAATTAAATTAGAATATTTTCATTCTCTTACTATTATTACACTCTAATAAATTATTTCATAATAATTTCCATCGAATATTTATTTTATTCCATAAACATCTCAATTAAAATATTTACTTTATTTTATAAATATTTTAATAATAATTTTCATCAAATATTTATTTTATTCCATAAATATCTCAATTAAAATATTTAATTTATTTTATAAATATTTTAATAATAATTTTCATCAAATATTTATTTTATTCCATAATATCTTAATTAAAATATTTAATTTATTTTATAAATATTTTAATAATAATTTTTATCGAATATTTATTTTATTCCATAAATATCTCAATTAAAATATTTAATTTATTTTATAAATATTTTAATAATAATTTTCATCGAATATTTATTTTTTTTTTTTTTTTTTTTTTTTTTTTTTTTTATTTATTTATTTATTTTTTGATCATGGGAAGTGGGTAATGTAGTTTGGTAACGCTACACGGGGCTGGGTTACCTGTGCTCATTTTCTCTCAGTAGTCATTCATAGTCATGAACATAACAAGGCCAAATTAGGCCAAAAATCAATCACACGTAAAATTATACATTAATATGGCCATAACTTCCAATTAGTTATTTTTACACCTAATTTAGACTTACCCAATCATTGTAATACATATATAATCATTACTTAACCCATATAGCATGATTTTTAACAAGTTATAACACATAATTTGCAAAATCAACACATTTACTTCCTTCGTTCTTGATGTTTCAAGGTTTTGAAAATAAAAAATGAAAATTGTCACTACGGATTCGTTATAATAACGGAATCCGCTTATTTAAACTTTGGTCTCTTCGTATCAACATGCATAACAACATACTTAATGTAAAATTTAGGGATAATATACGCTCAATAGATGAAATATCACGATAAGGCCATATGGCCAAAACCCAAACTCTGTAAATTTTGAAATAGCAATTCATAATATTATAAACCGATGACATGATAATTCACATAATATATATATAATCAAATACGATTTGATATATCTTAACCCATATATAAACTCATAATCAAACCCTTTTTCAATTACGTAGATTTTACAAAATATATGAAAGCCATTTTTATAAAAACTAAATGACGTAACTTTGAAATTTGGGAAGAAGGGATTACCCTTGAATACTCGCTTAGATTACACAGTGGTGACAACAATTCCCAATTTCTCACACTTCTTCACCTTTAATCACAAGATTCGCAATCTCTCTCAAAGTTCTCAAACTCTCTCGCTTTTCTGCACTTAGAATAATAATAATAAAAGAAGACGTAATATAATGAGGAGAAGAGAATCGACAAGTGTAATGGTCGATTAACCCAAACATGGGTAATCGCATCCAACCACTACTAGGGCCTTGTTTGGCAAACCCTTAATTGATTCAAAGTCATTTAATTTAATAAAGCTTTATCATATAGTTTGAAAATGTCACACTCCTTATAAAATAAATCCAATATTTTATTTAATATATTTTAAATAAAATATAATAATTTCTCATAAATTCACATAGTCACATAAATAATTTTCTCATTAATAAATAATGTCAAATTATTATTTTCTAATTAATATTAAATTAATTAAAATACTAATATGCTTATTAAATATTTTTTTAATACAATAAGCTCACATAATCACATACTTTGATAATAAAACTCTCTACATTAATTTAATAAATGTAACACATATAATTAAATTAATCTACCACAATGCATCAATTAATTATTTAATCTAATAATTAAATCATCGAAAAATATTTATTTAATTCAATAAATATTAAAATTAATTACAAAATTCTCGTCGTCACATCTTTCCCCCTTAAAAGGATTCTCGTCCCGTAATCACGACTCAATAAATTCGAATTCGTTACATTCTCCCCCCTTACAAAGATTCTGTCCCCAGAATCGGTTATACATAATTAAGTAAATAAATGAGGGTAATTCTTCATCATATTCTCTTCGAGTTCCCACGTAGCTTCGTCAGCGTTGTGGTTCCTCCAAATTACCTTAACAGAAGGTATAACTTTATTTCTGAGAACTTGTTCTTTTCGGTCGACAATTTGGACAGGAATTTCTTCGTAAAATAAGTCTTTCTCAAAATGTAGGGGTTCATATTCAATTACATGCTTGTAATCGGCCTTGTAGGGTCGTAATACAAAAACATGGAAGACGTTGTGGACATTCTCGAGTGCTAGAGGTAAGGCTACCTCGTACAAAACTTCTCCGATTCTTCTCAGTACTTCAAAGGGTCCAATGAATCTTGGGCTCAATTTCCCTTTCTTTCCGAACCTGATATTCCCCTTCCAGGGAGAGACCTTCAAGAAAACATAACTACCGATTCAAACTCGATATTTTTTACGATGTGGATCAACAGATTTCTTCTGTCGATCTTGAACCGCTACCAATCGTGTTTCGGATCACTTTGACTATTTTTCGCCGTCATTGTACCAATTTCGCCCTAGCAAATTGTCTTTCACCAACTTCATCCCTAGTAAAGTTTGAGTTCTCGCACTTTTGCCAGATAACACTTCTTAAGCGGCATGCCTATACTAGCGTGTAAACTATTGTTGAGCCGAACTCTACTAATGGTAGGTGATCATCCCAATTTCCTTTAAAGTCCATCACATGTGTCGTTAGCATATCTTCTAATGTCCGAATCGTTCTCTCACTCGTCTCGTCTGTTTGAGGGTGGTAAGTCAGACTCATTCGCAATTGCGTACTCCATGCATTCCTCAAGACATTTCCAGAAATTTGATGTGAAGCGCGGATCCCTATCTCAAATAATTGATACCGGAACTCCGTGCCTCGAAACAATCTCTTTTACGTATAGCCTCACCAACTGATCTAAGTTGAATCTTATTTTGATCGGAAGGAAGTGTACAAATTTTGTCACCATTAACGATAACCCATATCAAGCGTCAGTAGCCTTTCCGAGTCGCTTCGGAAGGCCAACCACGAAGTCCATTGTAATATGTTCCCATTTCCACTATGGGATCTCTAACGATTGTAGCAATCCACCTGGCCTCTCGATGTTCCGCTTTCACTTTCTCGATGTGTCGACACTTGGCAACACATTCTCGCAACATCACGCTTCAAATTCGCCACCGTAAATGTTGTCTAAGATCTTGGTACATCTTGGTACTACCGGGGTGAATCGAATATCGTGAACTATGAGCCTCGCTTAAAATATCTTCCTTAATCTCTTGAATCTGGCGGTACTCCAAATTCTATTATCAAATCTCAAAGATTCTTCCTTATCCATCTTAAATCTTGGTTCGGTTCCTTCAGATATCTTCTTTGTCACATTTTTACATTCTTCGTCCCAAGTCGAGCCTCCTTAACTTTATCCAAGAGGGTTATACCAGATTGCATCCAAGTATTTTCTCATCAATCTCCATAGGATACTTCACTTCCAATTCCAGCTTCCATTTCGCAATTAGCTCGTCCGAGCAAATAACATCATCAACTTCTCCCGACCCTTTCTACTTAAGGCATCAAGAACGATACATTCGCCTTTACCCGGATGGTATAAAATCTCACAATCGTAGTCCTTAATTAACTCCAACCACCTTCTTTGACACATATTCAAGTCCTTCTGCGTGAAAATATATTTAGACTCTTATGGTCCCAGATATATTTCACACTTCTCCCCGTAGAGATAGTGCTCCAAATTTTCAAAGCAAAAACAATCGCAGCCTAACTCCAAGTGATGGGTGGATATCCCTTCTCGTAATCCTTCAATTGTCGTGATGCATACGCTTAATGACTTTGCCGCTTTTGCATCAAAGACACGCCCAAGTCCTTTATGTGATGCATCACTATAAATAACAAAATTTCATGTATCATCCGGAAGAGATAACACAGGGCCAGACTCAACCTCTTCTTCAATTCTTGAAAACTTTCCTCACACTTATCCGCCCAAACAAATTTCACAAACTTTTCGAAAGTTAAATTAGTTAACTGAGTTGCGATCTTGGAAAAGTCTTGTATGAACCTTCTATAATATCCCCGCCAATCCAAGAAAACTTCGACTTCGACGATGGCGCCCTCTATTGATCCCGATTAATCACGGCTTCGACTTTGGATGGATCTACCGAAATTCCATTTTTATCGATCACGTGCCCAAGAAATTGCACTCGTTTAATCCAAAATTCGCATTTCGAAAACTTGGCATACAACTTTTCCCTTCTCAATAATTCCAACGTTAATCTCAAATGCTCTTCGTGTTCTTCTTTGGTTTTCGAATAGACCAAAATGTCATCTATAAATACCACTACTTAACTTGTCCAAAAACGGCTTGAACACACCATTCATTAGTCCCATAAATGTTGCAGGAGCATTCGTAAGACCAAACGACATTACTAAAAAAATTCAGAGTGACCGATCGTGTTCTCAACGCAGATCTTTGGTACATCCTCCTACTTCACCTTCAATTGATGATAACCGCTTCTCAAGTCTATCTGGAAAAGTATCTCGCTCCCTTCAATTGATCAAACAGTCGTCGATCCCCAGAATGGATATATGTTCTTAATCGTGACCTTATTCAGCTTCCTCGTAGTCAATGCAGAGTCGCATCGATCCATCCTTCTTTTTTCATTAAACAACATCGGCGCCCCCACTACGATACGCTTGGTTGAATGTACTTTCTTGTCCAACAATTCTTGTAGTTGTACCATTAATTCCTTCATCTCTCATCGGTGCCATTCGGTAAGATGGTGCCTTCGATATTGGAGCAGATTCCGGGCGCCAAATCGACACGTAAATCTACTCTCTATCCGGTGGAAGTCTTGGTAAATCGTCTGAAATACGTCGACTAAGTCCCTCACAATCAGTATTTCTTCTACCTTCGGATTCTCTTTTCGATCGTCGACTATGTAAGCTAAGTATCCTACACAAACCTTGTCTTAACAACTTCCCGGCTCGCATCATCGTCGACAACTCACTTGTCTAGGCGACTTTGCTACCATAAAACACAACCTTTGATGGAGTCATAAGGTTAATACGCTTTTTTGGAAATCAATTATGTTCGTAATTGAATAACCATCCATTCCCAAAATAACGTCAAATTCCCCAAGTTGAATAGGATAAGATCTACGCTCATGATATTACCCTTAATATCCACTCTACGGTTCTTAAACACGCATTTAACAGAATTATCTCCTATTCGCAATTTCTATATTCATGGGATATTCCAACTCATCCATAAGCAAATCTAAACTATTAGCAAAGTCTTCTTGGATATAAAGGAACAAGTAGCACCCAATCAAATAAAACATAAGCATTAATTTCATTGATCGGAATGATACCGACACCACATCACGAGACCGGATTGCATCCTCGCACCGTCATATTGAAAGTCCAAGCATTCGGCCGATTTGTCATGGTTGGTGGTGATGATGGTTAAGGCATTTCCACCGTTATTTCCGGTTTCTCCCCGATCCCGACCCTCCCGATCCCTTCTTGGGACAATCTTCGCCAGATGGTCCTTCAACCACAAGTAAAACAAGCACCCTTCTTTGGGTTTTGACGGTTTGGTGCTATGTGGCCTTTCCCATCCACAATTGTAGCACACTCTCTTTTTCCTTTCATACAAACTCCCAGATGGGATTTCCGCAAGTCGGGCATGCTTTGATTCTTTTCTTCCGACTACCTTGCCTTTGATTCCCCGATGATGAGTTGTTGCTCCACCTTTTTCTTCCGATTGAAATTTCCACCTCCCGTGCTACTTCCATCGACCTTGTTATTTCCTTCACCTTCACTCTTCTTCTTCTTTTGATCTTGATTGTACTTGGTCACCGTGATCGCTTCCTCCTTCAAATGAGGATGGCCTTTTCAAAGACTCAAAGAAACGTGTTTAGTCAAACATTGATACCTTATTGTAGACACCCAAGGCTTTAGTCCTTGCTTTCAAACCGTCTCTCGCCTTCCTCTCATCCGTGTGAACTTGATACTGGGCTAACCTTGCCAACTCGTTGAATTTAGCCGCATAGTCGCACGCCATATATTCCTCGCTTCAACTCTAGAAATTGAACCTCCATCTTGTTCTCGTGAACTAGTTGGGAAATACATTTCAAAAACATCTCTTTAAATCTCTCCCACGTAATTACACCTTCACCTCCTCGCACTTTGTTTGCTTGCCACCAAAGAGCTAGCCTCGCACTTCAAAGATAAACGTTGCAAAAAGCGGTCTTCGGTCTTCTAACCCTAGCAACGTCGAAAACCTTCTCCATTTCCATAACCCACGCTTGAGCCTCGATTGGGTTCATGAAACCTTTGAACTCGGGCGATCCCACCACCTTGAAGTCCTTAAACGTTGTGTTTGGTGGAGCTTGAGGTTGGTTATTCATGGCTCCAAGTTAGTAAGTTCACCAACCGCCACGCACGGGATTATTGTTGGCATAATTGTTATTATTGGTTGACTCTTCCCGAGCTTAGGTTGACGTTGTTGTCTTCTCCTGGCGGCATTTTTCTCGTTAAATAAACGCTTTATTAGAACTTTATTTATTTCTCTAAATAGTTAAGGCATTACTCAACAATTTAACATATCACTTAACACATCATCTCAAACAACTTGATATATTTGCATTCAAATCAAAGTTTTAACATTAAACGAAAGCATAATCGCTATTTACATCAACTATCTGGAATAAAGAATCCATGAGATTTAAAACATTCAAATATTCTTTCGCTCATAAACACATCGTAATTTACATATAAAAACTAATTAAGTCTTTCACATAATTAAACAAATTCTATCATCGTCATGTCAAGGTGTGAATAGCCTTGCCACGCCCTCATCCATGATACGAGACATCGCCCCGCGATCCAACATATACGATGGAAGTCCTTCGAATCGGATGGGGTATCTCAAAACTCGATCTTGGGCCTCATCCATCGCATGATTAAGTGTAGAGTATGTTTTTCAATCTTCGCTTTCTTTGCACGACTATCATCCTCTCCGACGATCACCGACGACGCGATTCTCTTACCAAATTTTCTCCTCTGCTATGTTCAAATTTTTCGGATGTTTCCTTTCATTCCTTCTTCGCTTTCTCTATCTTCTTGGTCTTATCTTGGTTTGACCCTTCTCATGGACCAAATCCCATTCTACATTTTGTCACCGAGAGTGAAGAGTCGAAATCTCTCTCTCCTTCATTCAGAGTAATATGTTGAATAACCGCCGCTTTTCACCAAATCCGGACCTCGCCTCAGAACTCCACGTTATGGTCAGATAACGTGTCATACATCTCAAAGATCAATGGTGTACCGTGGTAACTCCTCTTCTCTCTTCCTCTTCCTCAACAAATTCCTCCTCAGATCCTCCTCAGATCGGTCTGTGCTCATGCTCCCGACCAACAACGGTGATCAATGGAGATGACTCCTTTGTACCAAATTTGCTCCCTAACGACATGAATGTCTCTGGCTCTCCTCCTCCGCTTGCATTTATAGGTACACGAGGTTCTTCCTCCCCAAACTTGACTAGCTTCTCCAACATTCGACATCCCCGACAACAAAATTTTAAGTTTTAGTTACTAAGTCGTATCATCTAACGCATACTTTTAACACATAAACACATAAGGTCTTTTATTATCTTCAATGAATTACATAAATTCATTTCTTATAACTCGATAAGAGTTTTCCATCACTATCTTCTTTCTATAAGGCTACTACCTAAGGTTGTTCCACCACCTAAGGTTCATAACCCTGCTGACTTTGATACCAACTTGTGACACCCCCAAATGGGTACTTCAATTCCACGGATTTGGTGTTCATCAGACAAATATCATCTATCTATCTACCCATAATAAATGCAAACCATGCAATAAATAGAAATAATAATAAATCTTCCATTATGGGGTTACATCAACTACATAATAAATACAATCCCAGGTTACTCTAACCTTAAACATCTGTGCGGAATCATAAACAATTAAGTCTTAAACAACATCATTAACTTAAGTCTTAAACAAATACATCATCATATAAAACAACAAGTCTTCATCACTTGTTAACCTTGCCCTTGCCTTTATTAGTAGAAGGTTCGTCGGTTCTTTCGCTCTTAACTGCAACGTTATTATTACGCAAGAGTGAGCACAAATGCCCACAAGTATAACAATGAAATAATAAAGATAATAATAACATGCGAGTGAATCAAAGACATCTCGAATAAAAGCTCAACTTTTGAATCAAGAATGAATAACAAGAATCAAAAGATTTCGAGGGTCATAAGACCTTGAACTATGTCCTAGGTTATCAAGGGTTATACTTGAAACCTTTAAATATCATAAGACTATGGACCTTTCTACTCGCATTTAGGGGATCAACCATTTAGTACCATACATGCATTAATATCTTAACGCTAACGCATAAGTAAATCCTTTGCATGATTTTTCATCTCAATTTGACATTCGAGTCCGCACTCAAAGGAAGTTTGGTTTGGATAATTCATCAAGGGTTCTCAAATTTAGAACATTATCAACTATGGACTAATCGAATCAATAAGGGTTCGCTAGTCTAATAAGGTTCAATAATAATGATATTCAAATTGAATAATAATCTCGAAGAAGTATACAATAGAACAATTATTGTATAATCGAATCATGCTTTGAAAAGATAATCAATCTTTAATATAACATTTGAACTTGAATAATAGTAATGATAATTTACTCGAGGTAAATAATAAACTTGAACAATAATGACAAGTAGGGTTAGGAAACTTGCCCTCGCATGTAAGCTAAACGATTACTACTTTCGCTCACCACAAATCCTACACACATACCATATGTATTCACGACATTCATTAGTTACATTTTCACTTAATTATTTAATATAAATTCTACTTTATTTAACAAATCATTACCCTTCTAATTTAATTACTTAATTAAATTAGAATATTTTCATTCTCTTACTATTATTACACTTTAATAAATTATTTCATAATAATTTCCATCGAATATTTATTTTATTCTATAAATATCTCAATTAAAATATTTACTTTATTTTATAAATATTTTAATAATAATTTTCATCGAATATTTATTTTATTCCATAAATATCTCAATTAAAATATTTACTTTATTTTATAAATATTTTAATAATAATTTTCATCGAATATTTATTTTATTCCATAAATATCTCAATTAAAATATTTAATTTATTTTATAAATATTTTAATAATAATTTTCATCAAATATTTATTTTATTCCATAATATCTCAATTAAAATATTTAATTTATTTTATAAATATTTTAATAATAATTTTCATCTAATATTTATTTTATTCCATAAATATCTCAATTAAAATATTTAATTTATTTTATAAATATTTTAATAATAATTTTCATCGAATATTTATTTTTTTTTTTTTTTTTTTTTTTTTTTTTTTTATTTTATTTTTTTTTTTTATTTTTTTTTTTTTCGATCACGAAATGGTAATGTAGTTTGGTAACTTGCACTGGCTGGGTTACCAGCTCATTTTTTCATTAGTCATAGATTCTACACATTCATGAACATAATAAGGCCAAATTAGGCCAAAATCAATCACACGTAAAATTATACATTAATATGGCCATAACTTCCAATTAGTTATTTTTACACTAATTTAGACTTACCCAATCATTGTAATACATATATAATCATTACTTAACCCATATAGCATGATTTTTAACAAGTTTATAACACATAATTTGCAAAATCAACACATTTACTTCCATCGTTCTTGATGTTCTTCAAGGTTTTGAAAATAAAAAAATGAAAATTGTCACTACGGATTCGTTATAACACGAATCCGTTTATTTAAACTTTGGTCTCTTCAGATCAACATGCATAACAACATACTTAATGTAAAATTTAGGGATAATATACGCTCAATAGATGAAATATCACGATAAGGCATATGGCCAAAACCCAAACTCAGAATTTTGAAATAGCAATTCATAGTATTATGAAACCGATGACATGATAATTCACATAATATATATATAATCAAATACGATTTGATATATCTTAACCCATATATAAACTCATAATCAAAACCCTTTTTCAATTACAGAGATTTTACAAAATATATGAAAGCCATTTTTTATAAAAACTAAATGACGTAACTTTGAAATTTGGGAAGAAGGATTACCTTGAATACTCGCTTAGATTACACAGAGTGACAACAATTCCCAATTTCTCACACTTCTTCCTTTAATCACAAAAGATTCGCAATCTCTCTCAAAGTTCTCAAACTCTCTCCGCTTTTTCGCACTTAGAATAATAATAATAAAAGAAGACGTAATATAACGAGAGAGAGAGAGAGAATCGATATGCAGAATGGTCAGTTAACCCAAACATGGGTAATTGCATCCAACCACTACTAGGGCCTTGTTTGGCAACCCTTAATTGATTCAAAGTCATTTAATTTAATAAAGCTTTATCATATAGTTTGAAAATGTCACACTCCTTATAAAATAAATCCAATATTTTATTTAATATATTTTAAATAAAATATAATAATTTCTCATAAATTCAGATAATCACATAAATAATTTTCTCATTAATAAATAATGTCAAATTATTAATTCTCTAATTAATAATTAAATTAATTAAAATACTAATATGCTTATTAAATATATTTTTTTAATACAATAAGCTCACATAATCACATACTTTGATAATAAAAACTCTCTACATTAATTTAATAAATGTAACACATATAATTAAATTAATCTACCACAATTGCGTCAATTAATTATTTAATCTAATAATTAAATCATCGAAAAATATTTATTTAATTCAATAAATATTAAAATTAATTATAAAATTCTCGTTCGTCACATTAATAACTTAGATATTATATTTATATATATATTGAGCATGCAAAAAAAAACAAACAAACACGCAAAACGTTAACATGATGCAGCAAAAAAAAAGAAAAGCTGATGTACTTGTTATATAATAAGGATTATATATATATCATGTTTAATTATAAGTTTGTTGGACGAATTTTATATATATTATTTTACTAAGTATTTAATTTATGAAGCGTATAAATCGAACTAGTGAATCAAATTGAAAGTTATGTATATTAGTTTAAACTAATTAATCTGGTTGATAATATTATAAAATTTACTTGGTAACAAATTTAACAATATTACGTTGTTAATCTGTAAATTTGTAATAAAATTTTATTTTATTTTATTAGATCGGATTAAAGGAGACTAGCATAATCTTATTTAAATTTTTGGGTATTATGTTGCTCAATTCTGGTACGGATTTCGTACTCCTTCAGCGATGCTCTTGTTAAATTTGATTCGTTCGTTTTGTTCCTTATTTTGAATTTCGTTATTATTTCACATAATTGTCTCTTGTGAAATTCATATAATAGTTTTATTTTGGAGTTGATACATATGACTCATAATTGTACTCTTTGAATTAGGTTATCATGTTTAGTATTTATTTTTGATAATTGTAGAGCGGTACATGTTGCTACTTTCTTTTTAAGGCATTGTGACTATGATTTGATTAGGTTCAACATGTACATATAGAACCCTTTTGTTGGTTTTATGTCGCATGTGTTGTGATATGATATTTTTGTTAGAATGTACCGTAGGGTATACCTGAGCTATAACCACCTGTGGGGGTACCATAGGCATGTCATCTTTGCACTAGAGGCATGCCACTTTCCGTGGCGGTGTGATTAGTCCACGGCGTCTCCGTTTGGGCTTCGGAGGAAGTGGGCCATTTGGTGTTTTGTTGTGGGAGGCGTATGGGTTAACCCTAATTTTCATTGCTTCATGGATTTGTGATGTTGTGCAAAACACACCTATCCGATTGCATACATTTGGATTCGCGATCCAATGTGTGATTCACAATGTGGCATTATTTTGACTTCTTGTGTGGCATTGTTTTGATGTGCATGTGTGGCATTATTTTGGTTGCCTATGTGGCATCATTTGATTTGCTTGTGTGGCATTAGTTTGACTTGCACGTGTGTGACAATGTGTATTTATGAGCTCATTTGGATGAAATAACACCCAACCATTTGATTGATTTATTATCTCATTGTATTGGTTTTGTTTATTTCATTCGAGTTAATTCATTGAGTTAGTTACTTGATTCGTTATTTATTTACTCTTGTGTTGATTCAGATATATTCCATTCAGATCTTTGGAGATTATATTTTTGTCAGTATTTACACTTGAGGCTTTGTTCATTATTTTGTCTCGATTGTTTTCAGTATATCAGTTGTATATCTTTTGTATATCTCGTATCCGTCTTTGGGCAATTGGCTCATCTTTGTATTTTTCTTCCCAAGCGAGTTTCGGGGGTGATTCTGGGGCTAGTGTGATGAGAGTGTTGCCTTTGACCATCTAGGTTAATTCAATTTTTTTAATTTTTTTTTGGTGTTGATTATTTTAACTTTAGTTGGAGAATTGTATTTAGTACTTTATTAATGGATCACCATTATTAATATTTTGAAGTTATTAGTGCTCTGTTTACTTATTTTGAGGTTTGTTGTGCTTTACACGTGACCTCCCTTTCCTTTTCGGGAATGGGGTGTTACAAAAATAGTTCTAGTTGTTGTTAAATTGTGCTAAGTGGTTGAATATGTTAGCAATCATGATATGATAGTTGTATAATTATTTTACATGTTGTTATCACCGTTTGATGGGTGAATTTCGTGTTAGTTGGGCTTAAAATGCCTCATCGTTTCATTGTCTTTTTGTGTTCTGTTTCAACACGTCTTACGCCTTAGCATACGGCAAGGTTAAGGCAAAAAAAGTATTCTATTGACCCAAGCCTAAGTGTGGCACAGCTGCGCCACACCCTGAACTGGGACAGTGAGGTTTGCTTGTTTGCAGGTCAGGCACAATGGACTTATATTAGTAATGTAAGCATGTTATTGATGTTGAGACATGATATAAACTATAATAACATATGTCAATGTGTTGAAATGCAAAGTGTTAAGATTTGAAATATTTATTTAAATAAGTTATAAAATGAAACCAAATGAGATGTTTTTGAAAGATAGAGTGGACGATTAAGTTATGTTGATCAATGTGTAATTTCAGAATCGTTAAGTATGGTAGCTTATGTGGTTAGGTGCTAAGTTAGGGTTGTGACTTAAATGATGGTTTAAACCCTAAAGTTAATATTCATGCGATTAATTGTTGTTGCGATTTTAATGATATATGTAGGATAATTGGAGATTATTTCATTTGTGTAGCTTACAATCAAGGCAAGTTCTCTAACTCTGTTTTATATTTGTACAAGTTTCTAAACCTTATCTCTTTACAATTGAGCAAGCTTTCGAACTTCATTCTTTTCATATCGAATGCAAGTTTCCATTCCTATATTATTGTTGTTCAAGTAATTGAGCAAGTCTAATCTATCTTGCATATGTTCGTACAAGCTTATGTAACCTAATTCGTTACAATGAGCGAGTTTTACTTTCCTAATTATTATTCAAAGCATATGTTATTCTAATACATTGATTCAAGGGAGATTGTTTTTGTGACGCCCCCAAAATAGGTCCATTCCACCCAACCCATTCTGAGTCGCCAAATACATGGTACAGAAATAACTACAACTTTATTATTACAACATATAAACTGTGAGTTTAAATACGATATTGCTCAGACAATATCCACACGCAAATAAATCCCCATCATAATTATTGATACATTATTTTACAAAATGGTGAGGACTACTAAACAACTCTCTCTAGAACCGCTATTCCATACCCTCGACTAGTACTCGCTACATCCTCGCCTCCCGAGAAGAAAAATGGAACAACAAGGAAAAGGATGAGCTCAACTAGCCCGAAGAAGAATATTATGACTAAGATAATATACAACAAATTATCGTTAGTCTTCAATAGGGAAAAATCGATAAAATATAATAGACAACAAGTTTTAGATCAACAAATGCAAATGAAAACAACAATCCATTAGAAGAAGAGTCACGTAGAGAATGAATTCTCTTGTCTTTCTAAGATTTAAAAGTCCATCATCAATATTTCATCCCTGTAACAACAATCAATATAAATCTTTAATCATCTTTGCACTACAGGCCAAAGATATTCATTTGTATCACCAGTTGGTCATGTTCATCTCAACACTGTTCATCTTTGCACTACGGGCCAAAGAGATTCATCAGTTTAATCATTCATCTTTGCACTACAGGCCAAAGATATTCATCAAGTATCACCATTAAGGACTGAGGATGATGAAAAACATTTTAGAGAACGAATCCAGTAAGACAGAAGGACAAATATTAGGAATTCGTATTTCGGTTTATCCAAATTCAATAATACTCCATAATAACCAAGTGTGAAGTAGAATTCACAAATAAAGATCAAAACATGGATACAATCAAAGATAGTAACCATAAAAGACATCTGGAAGAAAAAGAGAAAATTTCATTTTTCGGATGAATAGTACCGTATTTGTGAATAGTGCCGTATATGTGAATAGTGTCGTATACGTGAATAGTAACCCCGACACAAAAAGATAGAAATTTCACAAAAAAACATCTTCACGCTTCGTGAATAGTACTCGTGAATAGTAACTCATGAATAGTAACTCATGAATAGTAACTCGTGAATAGTAACTCCGATATAAAAAAGTTCCAAATTGATAAAAAGTTCAGAACAATATTTCGGCATAATGATATTGAAGAAGATAATATCATTTAAGAAGAAACAACATCCCTTACCTCAAAATAATCGTACTTCTAACTGAATTTCGGTATAGTGCTGACAGAAACTCGCACCGTATAACAACACTCAAAGTATACTCACAAGAATACGCTCGATAATATAGAGAGAAAAAGAGAGAAAACTTTGTTTCTGGTGCGATTTTCAATTCTAACTTAGCCCTCTATTTATAGGAAAATGCTAGAACGCCAAATGAGACTAAAATAATAAAATATCATTTTCTTTTTCTTATTCCACACCAACCTTCACCAACCAATTTTGAAAGTCATCAGGCATCTTTGAACAAAAATAGCAGCCCACATGTGTATTCCACACCAACCAAAAAGTGGGTCCCACCCATAAATTAATAAAAATCATTTTATTCACCGAAACTTCAACAATTCATAAAAAATAGATCGATTATCAGAAAATTCGAAACTCGCGATTTTCCATAGGAAATTCCATTATCTACAACTTTACAGAAGGAAGTTTTCCCAAATTCCAAATAGAAATTGACCAAAATCCACAAACGGCCGATTTTACAGTCTATAATAAATTTTCGGTCAAGAATTGTGTCCACCGACACACAAAACATGTGTTAAACATTTCATCCAACAAAAATACTCTTCCTCCTCATTTATTCATATATCTCACATTCATTGTAAAAATATCACCATTAATATATTATTAAAATAATATATTTAAATAAATTATTTTATCAGAAAAAGATAAAATATTAATTTTCAACAATTGTCACATTAAAAATTTTCTTTATTTATATCCACATAAAAATCAATATTTTCCTCATCATATAAATCAATAATTAATTATTCACAAATAATATTAGAATCACATTATTGACAACCGTGCGGTTCTCAGATGGAGGGCTTTCCAATAAGGATTTCTCCTCACTTTGGCAAGCAATTAGGTGACCAAACCTCTCCTCGATGAACTTTCTAGACATTGCCAATAATGTTATCTAATAATATTATTCAAATAATATGAATTATTGATCCGATAATGGAGATATTGTATGCGTTGACAATTATTGAACAACAATAATATAAAATATCAACGCAACAATTATTGAATCAATAAAATAAAATATTGAAGTAATTCATCTTGTGACAATTATTGAGTAGTGCCTTCTTCACGTAAGGATCAATAATTCAACAATATCTTGCAATACCGCTAGTGCTTCTTTGTGCAACCACGCATATTATCGTATTTTAACCACTGTGTAACCCAACAAGTGTTAACGGTAACAATTTACGCCGTTATTTATAAAACTCAATCTTTGTCGTTTTTTTTCATCCATCTGTTTTCCGTTATGGGGCCCACAAATGACTGCCGTCGTACGGATATTCCCGATAAAAGAATATTCCACGACCAAACGAATATTCCCCGACAATAATGAATATTTTATAACCACTTGCTTATTTTGTAAACTTTGCACATTTCACCCATAACCAAAGCATTATATCAAATTACCACCTTATTAATCAAGAATAATAATTAGAGGAAATTCGATTTTATTTATAAAAAGTTGGGGTCTTACAGTTTTAACTCTTCCATAGCACTTTGCATGTATATCATGTTTATTCGATTATGTATATTGTTGATATCCGAACTTTGACTTTGATAGCCTTGTACAGTTACATATTCTTGTGTTAAACCTTTATTGGTGGAAATTGAGTAGTGTTCTAAAATTTCTAGAAACACTAAAAAGCTAGTTCCAAACTAAACTTTCTTTAGTGCGGAAATTCTAAATTCAAACTGAGACGACAACCCTAACATAGGGGATTTTTATACGATGTAACGTTTAGATGTTTGTGCACAATACATGGTACAAAGGTCGATCCCCTAAGTAACGTTAAGAAGGGTCCAGTATAGTCTAAATGATTTATTAAGGTTGGGTAATAATACCTAAATGCTGGGACATAGTTCGTGGTCTTAAGACCCTCAGATAATTAAAGTTCGAACTTGTTTTCTAGTTTGATTTGTAGAACAAGTTCCTTATTGTTCAGCTTTCGTTGTTCACTCTCATTTTACCATCATTGCTACTTTCTATATCAATGAGCATTTATTTGCTCACTCTTGCAATTAACACTGCAGCTAAAGTGGAGAAAGTTGATGAGCCGTCGACTAGCAAAGGCAAGGGCAAGATGTCCAAATGATGAAGACTTTTGAGAATTTTATTTTAATGAATTATGTTTCAAGACTTGTTTTATTTTATGAGGTATTCCGCAAACTGATGTAATAATTTTAAGGTTAGATTACCTGGGATTTATTTTGAGATGATGATGTAACCCTTTAATGGGAAGGATTATTGTTTAAGTTATTTAAATTATGTTTTTATCCTTTATTGATGGGTAGTTAGATATAATAGTTTTGATAAGTGAGCACCAAATTCTGTGGGAATGAAGTACCTGAATTTGGGGGTGTCACAATGTATACCTATTTTGGGGGCGTCACACAACCCTGGGACTCAAAATCATCAAATCAAACCCCGATAACAACCCCAGGAGATCAAGTCAAACCCTAATGACAACCCTGGGAGATCAAATCAAACCCTGGGAGATAAAGTCATGCCTTGGAGACAACCCCGGAGATCAAACCATCCTCAGAGACAACCCTAAGAATTGTCAAAAGTCAAATGACAATCCAATCTCGGAGACAACCCTGAGAAAAGACGGCTCAACTACATAAAGCCCGGAACCAACCCGAGAGGGGTAAAATAGTAATTTTGCCAAATCAACGTCAATTCAGCCCAAATCATTGCAAAAGAAGTCATGCAGAACCATAACATCAATCCCGAGTGAAAACAGCACAAGACAGCTCAACTCATGGACTGCGAAGACTTGAAGATCTGGTCATGGACCTATCTTCCTGGATTCAGAAAATGTTAATCCCAAGTCATTGTGTTGCTCTCGTCAAGGACTTTCTGGAAAGGTATAGAACGCCTCCATCGAATTCCCGAATTGAAAGTTATGAAGATTCGAGTGGATAACGTGTTGGCCCGAGTGCACGTACTTTGAGACAACAGGACCCATTTGAGCCCAGCCCATTTCGGCGTGGTAGCGCAGTAAACTCATACTACTTTGGTCTATAAATAGACCCCCCCCCCCATCAGCCAAAAAAAGAAGAAAAAAGAAAAAAAAACTCTGTCCATTTCAGCTCTTAACCCCACCTATAGTGTTCCAAACTTCAATATTCTTATTTCTAAACACTTGTATACATATATTCTACGACATATCAAATTTAACTGGTGAAAACTGATTTTTCAAACTCTAAAAGCGGTCTAAGATTTTTTTTCAAATTTGAAACTTTGTACTGCTTCAATATATATATATATATATATATATATATATATATATTAAGAGAGAGAGACTCTCGCCGATTAGTTATGTCCGGATCATCGATCCGTGATTTTTTCTCTCTTTAATATATATATAAATATATTAGACTTGGATAAAATAATTGAGCTCGTCAACTACCAAATGACTTTTACTTGCTTTCATATATATATATATCGGTCAGGATCAAGTCATACCCTTATCTTATTTACTCATAGTTATTTTTTTTAGCGCATTTTGTACATAATCGTTGCCGTCATACTTTTAATGACGGACAAACATATAAGCGTCGCTAAAAGTATGTATTTATTGCCAGTGTCATCAAACCGTCGCCTAAAGAGGGTAAGCACTATGAGTAAGATAAAGGTATGCACTTGATCCTTGCTTTCATATATATATATATAGTCCAGAATCTTAAGTTCACCCTTATTCAATTCATCAAGAGCTCACCCCTTTTAGCGGACGGATCGGTATGATTGATTCATTCATTAAGCTGTCGCCTATACTTTTAGATTTATATATATGTTGTTCGTCGCTAAAAATATAGACGACGGTTGAATTATCGAACCGTCGCTAAAGGGGGTGAGTTCGGACGAGTTTAATAAAGGGTGAGCTATATATATATATACATTTACCAATTTAACAGCTCATTGACTTGATGAATTATATGAACCGGACCGGACTCTTTCACTATGCAGTCCCAAATTACAAACATGAATAAGCAATCACTTTTCTGCGAATTCATCCACAACAAGTTTTATTTAGTTTAGCAATTAGCAGATTCATTTTCGTTTTGATCTTGATTTTGATTTTGATTTCTTCCCCCATCCCAGAATTGAATAAAAAGGAAAAGAGAGTAATGGGGAAATGGACACCATCATCGTCGTCCTCATGCTGCTGCGATTATCTGTACTTACTCGTCGTCGCGGCACTAGCATTCTTCTACATCCAGGTAAACTCCATTATTTTACTAGTCTTTTCTGTCATTTCATTGCTTCAAGCCCTAATCTCCTTGTGCGTTATTCCTATGCAATATCCCCTCGGTTACTCCCTAAAAAGAGTCTTTCAGTTAAGGTTTGCGTTTGAGATATGCTATTTATTTATTATAATTATATTATCATTAAAAGATTCAACTGTTAAATATTCTTCATGCTTCTAATTTTTTTTGTCTTCTTTTCTTTCTATAATGAGAGATGTGATGAACGTCCTACATTCTCTGTAATGCTAGTTTCATTTCAACTCCAATCTAGATGATACAAAATATTGCTAGACATTGGTATTCCATTGCATGAAAACTAAAAATGTTGCAATATCGTGCATTTGTGTCGTATAGTCCAAAAACTCTCCCCAAACTTCATAGCTGATAGGTAGTGGTGCGAGATTCTTGGGGTTACTGATGCAGGAATTTTTGATAAGAGGGCAAGGTTTAAAATATTATAATATACATTAAAATTATTAAGAAAGATTATTTTAAAATAAAAATAATAAAATCAAACAAAATCTTGAAGGAGCACAATCAAACTATCAAATACAAATCCTCAAGAAAAGCTCTCAGCCAAATAAATGAATATAAACAATTAAACACTTGTCCCCAATCAACCATGTGATAAAAACAATTAAGCTGAAGTCCTCAAGTATCTCTACTAACCAATTGATTAAAACAATTAAAATCAAAATAACACAACATATAATTGTTAAAAAAATTAAACAAAGAAAAATAAATTAACACAACATATAATTATAAAAAGTAAACTGAAAGAGTAACAAAGTGGCTCTTAAAAGTAATGGATTCACATTCAATAACATAAAGTAAATTAAACACAACATATAAATTTAAAAAGAAGAAGTTGTTAAGAGTTTATTTATGTTTAAGGATTTGGCCTTTCAATGAGTTCAAGAGAATTAGAAATGAAGAGGTGTTATTTGTTTAAAGACTAGAGAAGGACTTGAGATTAAAATTTAGGAGAAAAAATTGAGTGATAACTTAGGTTAAGTTGTCAATGTCAGTCTTATGTTACAATTTCAGTTAGTAGCGGTCATATTTATTTATTTTTGTAAAAAACTACCTTTATTACCCTATACCAACAAAAGTATTTGAAATTAAAGCGGGGTTCACTTGCACCCCCGCCCCTATTTGGGTCTGCCCATGGATTCTTGGTTTCATAATTAACATTTTTTTCTCAATAGAACTGGTTTTTGACAAAGGCATAGCATGAAAGCAGGCTATGTCCGCGTATTGCCATTAAGGACCTTAAATAATACAAAATTGGCAATGACAATGCAGAAACTCATAGTTTTATATTATTATCCACAATCATGCATATATTGTATGAGTTACATGTAATTAATGTTGATGAGATTATCTTTAATCTTCCTGCTACTTATTCTCCCACAGATGCGGCTTTTTGCCACACAATCTGAATATGCGGATCAAATTACTGCTGCGGTAAGTCTTGCCTTTTTCATTTGATTTGTTCATGTCAACAGTTATGTATAGTAAATTTTTGATCTGCCATCTTGCTACAATTATTGATAACAAACTATGTAAATATATTACGATTTCGGAATGGGTTAAGTAACCAATGGATTTATTGTGGTCCAAAATATGTCACTTTTTCTTGAGATGGATAATAAGAGAAGTTTATTGCCTTTTGTTTTTCCTTTTACGCCCACCTATTTTCCTTTTGTTTTCATTTCCATTTTTTCCTCTTACTGCACTTTTGTTGTTTTATTCGTTTTCTTATGTCTTTCAGTTTTATCATTTTGTTTATTATTGTTATTATTTTTCTTCTTTGCTCTTTATTTATTTATTGCCTTATGGTCTTTCCAACTTTTTCATGCGTTTCATTTGCAGTGTACCCCAACTAGGGTGGGATAAAAGGCATTGTTGAGTTGATTAAGTTGATGTGTTGTCTTTTAATGGATTTTTTAGTAGATTGAAGTTAAGGGGGAAGGGGAAGGGGAAGGGGGAAGGGGGAAGGGGTTTATAATTATCTGTAAAACATAAACTAAATTTTTGTGTGTGCAAGAGCTTGTAAGTTTCATGGGTTTTACTTGTCTTCAAACTTTTACCGTTAGTAGATGTACCTTTTTCTGCAGTACTTAGCATATAGTCGCACATTGGATTAAACAGGTGGAAGCAGAAAATCATTGTACAAGTCAGATGCGGTTACTAATTGATCAAATAAGTGTGCAACAAGGACAAATTGTGGCCCTACAAGGTTCGTGTATTTCTCAATCAAGTCTGTTTTGAGCAATGTTCTAAAAAGTGCTGGCTAGAGTAGGTGATACGTATTCATAAGTATCTGCAGAGTGTCGGTGCTTGACACGTATAAAATACGGATACGTCGATAACCGAGAAGTATTTGCTTCATAGATGGCATGGTTAGGCGGTGAGATTTAGTGCCTCACAATGTTTAGTGGACAATGTGGAAGGAACAAAATAGGCGCTGTTGTGAAGGGAGAGTGAGGCCGATTTCCCACATCCATTTTCTTTTCCCAAACCTCCTTTGCTTTGGCGTAATTAGGCATTTCCTGGTTTCTATTGTGCATTTTGTTAAGTTTTAGGGAGAGTTTGCATAGGAACTTAGTGTTGGTATCTTTTGGAGGTTTTTTGCAAAGACGTGGTTTTGTCTGAGGTGTAGTTTGCCTTCTATTTCTCTTCTTTTTCTCTTATGCTTTGTTACTGCATGTGTACTCGGGTTCGCCACCTTCTTGAGCCTCTAATAGAATTATTTTCTTAATTAAAAATTAGAGAAAACTAAAACGGCATCTTTTAAACTCTTTTCGCTGAATTTGGAGAAAAATTGCATTTCTTTTTTACAATTTTGCTTCCCTAGTCTATTTTAGTTTTAAGCTTTTTAAAATTTTTTTCTCCTAATATTGACATCTGTTGACTGAAAAAAACGCATTAACATTCAGTTATTTTTATTTTATTATTAAATGTTGCTTTCATTTCTTAGTGAAATTAAGTAGTTATCTGCCATTCACAACTAAGGCCTTGTTATTTAAGAAGAAAAGAAACGTCAGGACGAGAAGTGCAGACAATTGAGTGTTCTTGTTCAGGATCTTGAAAGTAAGTCCCAGCTGTAATGCAACTTTTCCCTAGGTTTATCCTTGAACCATATGTTTTTTTTGAGATTTTTTAATAAGTCAGTCTATCTATGATTGTGTATTTGGTAAGAATGTCATATAGTGGAATACCTTCAGTAACTGTACTTTCTATAGTTTTAAAAAGCTTTCATGTGTTTCAGCTGCATTTACTTGTACATCTTCCAAATGTTGTTATCTTTTCAGATTAAAGCTCCACACAAGTAACTGCTGCCAAGAATGTTTTGGGCTATTTAATAAAAATTGTAGGAGAGAAAGGGAATTTTAGATTGAAATTTTTTCTTGGACCTTTAAAACTTCTAAAAGATCAATCATATATTAGGGGATATTATCCTTGTCACCTTCTTGATGACTGTGTAAGCCAGAAGAACTTTGGTTGAAAAGGAGCCAACCCACCTTGTTTGTGTACCGGAACAGCTACCACTTATATCAAAAGATTGTAGTACATGATCATTCTTACTTCTTTTCTATTTCCTTTTAATCTATAGTACATGATCATTCTTACCTCTTTTCTATTTCCTTTTACATTTATTTGTAATCTATTTTCAGTTGTCCAAAAAACTATAGTGGAAGGTTACATTTTAGTAATTTAGTTTCCTTTTGGAAGGTTGAACATAGGTTTGGATGGATTGATATGGATTAGTAATCCATGGGTGCATTTTAAGTTCTTAATTCCAAAGAAGTCATATGAAATGAAATATTAAGGGTCCCGGAGACCAAGTGATATTGCAGCATTCTCTTGAGTTCAAATTGTTGTTCGGCTGTTTGATATTCCTATTAACTACAATTATTGAACTTCTATTGTTTGTGCTTTTCTATGATTGACTTTGTACAATCTGCATCCCCTGCCTGTTTAGTGGGTATAGGAACATGTAATTCTATATAAGATCAGTGGACTTTAATATTTATGGTTGATAAAACAGCTCCTGCCCAAGTATTACTGGTTCTCTATATTATTTTCTTTGATCCAAAAGTTTGAGAGAGCAAGACTCTTAAAATGGGGGACCCTCAACAATTCTGGCATTAACATAAATTTAAATTAGGCATTGTTTTTTTGGAAAAGTAGGTTTATTATTTTTGACGATTTTATAAGTTATGCTATTTCTTTTGACTAAATTATGACTAAGAGTTATCAAAATTTTAAAATTGGGGGTATCATTTTGAAAATTTACTATGAAAAGTGAAGGTTTGAAAAAATGTTGGAGGGACAATGGTCCTCCACAGTCCACTCTATAGTGTAGCTCCTCCCTTGAACTTGTTGTCTTATATAAAATTACTTGCTAGTTGAAGGAAAGGTAAATGGGCCTTCTACAAGGAGTCTTGACATCATCAAGTTGCTACAGGAGGTAAATTCAAAATGAGAAGGCTAGGAATCCTATATCCTAAAGATTTCTAAATGTCTGTGCTGGTCTTTTTGTTTGATACCTGCATGCTCTAATCAGTGCTCCTCCTGTGGATCAGATGTATTTGTCTTTTAGAAGATAAAAATAAATAGATGGTTGTTAGACAAATCTCAAAAATCTATGGCAAAAATCCTTCCAGATGATTTTCCTGACTTTTAAATTAATATTGTTATGATTCAGTGTTCTAAAGTGGTGGCCCCTAAGCGCCCCCAGTGTCTAGGCTGCCTAGGCACTGCTAAGTGTTTTCCTAGGTGGTCTTAATTAATTAATTATTATATATTTGTATATACCTTTTTCGTTGATAAGTAAGCATATACTTTATATAAATATTCTTAATTATACATGAAAAGTTACCAGAAAAACAATCTTATAAGTCGTAACAAATTCATTTCAAGCATTATAGAGCTTAAAAAAGCCTTCACTATGCCATTCTTAGCCATTATTGTAGTTTCATATTTGTAGTCTTTTCTTAGGAATTATTTTGACTGATTTCGCCAAGGAGGAAGCAGAAACATTGATTGCATTTCTATGATAGCTCCAATATCTGTTAGAATTGCTGCAGTCTTTTTTATGTCGGACTTCTAGGACTTCTGCGCTTGACATCTCTTTTGACTTGCTCTCTTCAAACACACACATATCTCCTACTCCCAACATACAGAGAAGTGTTTATACTTTATATAAATGCATAAATGACCCATGCATGTGAAGTTTGATGGTTATTTTTTTGTGTTGCAGGGAAAGGGCTTAGAAAGATGATTGGAGAAGTGCAGGTTGAGATGGTTTAGAGAGATTTTGATACTTGTATATACGTTGTTATCCCATATTTCGTGCTTCTGTGCTTTCATTTTAATCATTCTATGGGTCAACTTTCTTTATTAGGTGCCAGTGGCAGCAGTTGTGGTTATGGCTTGTAACCGTGCTGATTATTTAGAAAGGACTATTAAATCTATCCTAAAGTATGTCTTTTGCAGTTCCTAATATTACGCTTTTTGTTAAGTTTATAAATTCAGCTGACTCAGCCTTCAT
Organism: Panax ginseng; assembly: GCA_020205605.1. NCBI lineage: Eukaryota > Viridiplantae > Streptophyta > Magnoliopsida > Apiales > Araliaceae > Panax > Panax ginseng. The sequence goes on from CM035128.1 coordinate 156,488,237, forward strand.
GATACTTCAACTTTTCCAGATACCAAAAATCTGTTGCATCAAAGTATCCGCTTTTTGTATCCCAGGTACTCATCTAAATTAGGTTGTCTCCTCTATCTAGGCGATATTTATACATTGAGACCAAGGTTGATGGCAACTAAATTTTGTACCTTCCTTTTCTTCTCGAAAGGATGGATCCAATCTTGATGTTAGAAGGAAGGCTATGAGTTATGATCAGCTAACGTACATGCAGGTATGTAACCTGCTGATAATTAGAATTGTGGTTTGGCCTTTTTGTGTCAGCTCAGCCATTCATTACTTGGATTTTCAAGTGCTGCTGTACTCGTTGTTCTTGCATTAATTTACTCATCAAATCCTGTTTAAGAGGAGATGGACTAGTTGTATCTGAGGTGCCACTTCCTTTAGCATAGATAAACAAGTTCTCTCATTAGCTGCTAGTTCTATGGAATTCCTGTACCTTCACCTACAAATATTTTTGATTGAAAGATAAAATTAGAATATTAAAAATACCTTAACAGGGTGATTATCGGGGTAGTTGAAATGTGTAAAATCATCTTAACTGTACCCAACCCAAAGCTTTCCTAAAATACTGAAGGAAGAAAAGAGCCTGACAAAGATTCTTCGGTCAATAACTACAAAAGTGTACAGAAAAGAACCCGAGACCTCATTTAGACAATTTCTTGTCCCCAGAGCCCTACTATTTCTTCCTTGCCATATGCTTCAAGGAGACTTCTGAAACAAAAACTTGACATATATATATTGATAGGAAAGAAAAACTTGATATATAATCATTGTACTTCAAATTTAGTAAATATAACTTGAGTATACATTTGGGCAAAACAAAGATTTCTGATATTTGGACCTTGTATATGCGTGTTTGTTTAAAGGTACTTGATTGCAAAGAACATGGCACAAGGTTTGAAGTTTCAATATGCTTTTGGTTGGTAGAGATTGAGAAATTTCTTTCTCTGTTTAGCTCAACTGATGTGCTTTTCAATTTTAGATATTTAGAATATCAATATGTGCATATTCATTGCAGCACTTGGATTATGAACCTGTGCATACTGAACATCCAGGAGAGATTATTGCATACTACAAGATTGCACGTAAGGATTGGTTCCCCCTGCGCTCTCAACTCCTTGTTCTCTTCCTTTTTTTTCTTCTTTTTTCCTTGAATAAAGTTTTCTTGCAAACTGACACCAGTAAACCACTATTCTTTCTTTTCTAGGTCATTACAAGTGGGCATTGGGTCAACTGTTTAACGAGCACAACTTTAGCCGGGTTATCATACTTGAAGGCACAACTTTTTGAATTATTTCACTCTCGTCTCTCCTCTTTTCACTCTAACAATTTACTGAAAAATGTTGTGCATGGAATGCAGATGATATGGAAATCGCTCCTGATTTTTTTGACTATTTTGAAGCTGGAGCTGCACTCCTTGATAGTGATAAGTAAGCCTTGTTTGTGAATTTCAATTATTCAAGCACATTTTAGCAACATTTCATTCTTTGGAAGTTTAATACCAACAGTTGACAAACTCTGAATGTGGTTATGCACTTTGTTGGGTTGAAAATGTGACAGATCCATTTTAGCTATTTCCTCGTGGAACGACAATGGACAAAAGCAGTTCGTGCATGACCCTTGTAAGTTTATTCAATCTTGTTTCCGTGCAATTTTATATATTGAACCAAATTAAGCTAACAGCAAAACATGCATAATTGCATATTGACAATCATTTAAAATTTAACTGTTTCCAATTACTATTAAGCTCTATTGTGACTATTCCCTCCAGTGCTCCTTCAAAGCACATAATTACTTATTTGGATGAAATGTAGGATAAATTCATTTTTGGATTATGATTTTGCCATATTCAAGTTGCAAAAGAGTTTCCCAGATTGTTTGTTCATTAACCAAAGACTCTAGTAGGGTATGGTTATAAGATCCAATTTATAATTGGTTTCGAAATACTAATTAACAATTTTTTCACTTTACTCAACAAGTGGTCCTTCTCGATTTTGGTCAAACCGGTCAACATTGTATCTGGGCCACCTTCTCAATAATCCATCTGCTCCCTATTTCACCCTTGTAGCATTTTTTACATGATCCATATCACCTTTTGTTATTTGGTACCTTGTATAGGCACGGTTTCACTTGTTTGCCTGCTTTTGTTGGAGCTACCTCTAACCTCTCACAAGTGTACTTTTTATGGTATTGAGCTTTCTTGTCAATTTCTTTTTTTTTTTCTTGGACATGTAAGCGCATTTAATTGACTTAATCCTTTTAGTCTTCCTGCTGACCCCCTGTGCCACTTTCAATTGATGCTATATCTACCCTCACTAGCAGCCATAAAATAGACTGCCATTTTAGACTCCTCATATTCTCAAATATCGATCCTGTCTCTGTTCCCTTGAGGAGATCATAACTGAATCTTTTCTAGCCTTGCCCCTGACATAATATGCCTGTCCCATCCAGTTACATTTATGGGATGCTTAAGTCTGGTCTGAGTCTATACACCTTTGTCTTTGAATATTAATAAAATCTATGTCTATATAATCCTGGTGGAAAGGTTATCAATAGTTTGATTCCTCAAAACTTCGAAAACTGTTATCTGATATGCTAAATAAATACTATGCAGATGCACTTTACCGCTCAGATTTTTTTCCTGGCCTTGGATGGATGCTCTCTAAATCTACGTGGAATGAACTATCTCCAAAGTGGCCGAAGGCATATCCTTGTTAACTATTGTATTTAATTTCTAATTCATACCTACAGATATTTCTATTCATTTATCTGATCCATCATAAGCAAATTCTTTAACAATATATTTACTTATTGGGATGATTGGTTGAGATTGAAAGAGAATCATAGAGGACGACAATTTATTCGCCAGAAGTGTGCAGAACATATAATTTCGGTGAGCATGTATGTATATCCGAACCTATTTCAGGGTATTACTTGTTCAACTACACCCCAGCTTTGATTTTTTATGCTGCTCATCTCCTCATGAATTGTTCCTTATTCCTTGAAATAACAAATGTACTTGGTTTACATACGTAGAAATTTTCATTGCTTTGCGTTACTCTTTTCTCATTTAAGTGGAAATATCTGCTTTTCATACATCATAATACAAAGTCTCTCTCTCTCTCTCTCTCTCTCTCTCTCTCTCTCTCTCACACACACACACACACACACACACACATGCAGATGTGCTTGTACAAGTTTGCTCACTCAAATGTAGACACTCTACCCTATTTTTTGTCTACACTCAGTCTAACTAAAGTTTGGGAATCTACTCATTTAGGTTGTTATTTAGCAATCAACAAAGAGGTATATATTTTCTCTCATTCGTGTGCAGTTAGAGAAATTATTTGGAAATTGCATCAGTCTTCATCAGGAATAATAACACTCTTGGTTTCCTTTTGGATGCTTGCTGTAGTAATGGTCTTGGTTAAGATCCCTGTTTATATATAAATCCTTTTTCTCCAAAAAAAAATAGTTTCCTTTAAAAAATTTCTTTTTGGACCCTTATTCAGTTTCTTGCAGGGTTCTAGTTTGGGTCAGTTTTTCCAAAAATATCTGGAGCCTATTAAGCTGAATGATGTCCAGGTATGCAAAAATTCACTTTAACCATTATCCTTTTGGTTCTGCATTTCTCTTACAATGTAAATAAGTTTTGTTTCTGCTTTGAAAGGTTGATTGGAAGTCAATGAATTTGAGCTACCTAATGAAGGTATAATATACATTTCGGAAGTAAGAGTTCACCTTACAATAAAAGAAATTTTTAAAGAGAGTACCACTCAGCATTCCAGACATTTGTTGTCAACTAATGGTATTTACATATTATAGGACAAGTATGTTAAGCACTTTGCTGAAATGGTAAAAAATGCAAGACCTGTCAGTGGAATTGATGCTGTTCTTAAGGCATATAATATAGACGGTGATGTGCGTATTCAGTACAGAGACCAGGCAGAATTTGAAAACGTAGCAGCTCAGTTTGGCATTTTTGAAGAATGGAAGGTAATATACATTTGTCCGGGAATATATTCTTATGAATCAACACAGGATGATTATATTTGATTGTTTTTGGTTGAAGCTAGGAGCCTAGGATTTGTCCTCTTGCATTGTCAATATATGGTCTTTTAATTGGAATACCCCGAACTATTTGTTTCTCTATTTTGTAAGCACAGGTCTCCATTTTCTCATCATTTTCCTAAAAAATGCTAGTATGAAAATTATTCCTGTATTTATAGGCAGTCTCTCTCTCTCCCCTCTTTCTCACAAATCTGACCTAGATTCACTTGCACACTCTTTGCAAGATGCAGAAAATTATTCATTTTTGAATAATTTCGATTTACTAACCAAAGTTTTCCACTGCTTATGCTTTTTGTACACATGCATGTAGGTCTGTTCCCTGAAGTAGATATTGTTTAATATTATATTTATGCATTTCTTTCCCCAAAATAACACTCCTTCAGGATGGCATACCAAGGGCAGCATATAAAGGGGTTGTAGTTTTCCGATACCAAACGCCAAGACGTGTATTCCTAGTTGGTCCAAATTCTCTCCAGCAGCTTGGGATTGAACATGCTTAATAGAAAACGTGGTTAGTGAATACATACTGTTTACTTATGCTTGTAACTTTTTCATCATTATTAAATAGCTTTATTTGTTGCATTCCTTTTTCATATATAAAATTTCAAAGCTAAAGGTAATCTGATACTGGTGAATGTATCTTTTTCTATCTTGTAGACACAGTTTCAAGCAACAATAGTTCTCATTTCAGGTCCAACAGTGAAGCATATGCAGAAATATAATTGCTTGGGAGCATGCAGACAAATCATTTATTGATTATATTATCATGATTGCCTCAAAAATAAATATACCGTGTTTGTTACTGCCCGAGTTATTTTAACTATTCATAGAGTCATGTTATCACGTGAAACACAACAATATGTATGTGGCAGGTGCGACATCTTTGTGGTCTTCAGATTGTCTTTCCGCGAAGAATAGTAGACTCGGGCAGAATCGCAATTATAGGCAAAAAGAGTAATTATCTTTTTGCTCATGCTATAACTCTCTTCTATCAGCACCTTTGAGGTAAGCATGTAATTGTGAGCTAACTTATAGCATTTTGCATCCATCCGACATTGTATCACATGAGAGAATATAGCATTTTCAATTTTTCCTGATAGTAATTGAATACATGGGGCTTTGATTCCCAGAGATCTTGTAAAAATTTTACTGTGTCCCTGTACCTTAACCATCATATATTTTTGGCATGGAATAGATGGGTTTTATACTACTAAGGAAATTGATCTTATGTATTGGAACTGAGGGAGTTGTGTTAGCCTGTTAGGTCCTATACATGAATGTTAATAGTCCTCTACATCTTTTGGTCTTGTACATCATTGTTTGTGAGACTCCTGTGTTGGAACAAATTGGTTCTTCAGGAAAAGAGATGGGATTTACGGTAATTAGTGAAATATAGTAGTCCAAGTGCACCTAAACCTAATAGTGCATTTTCTGTTTGATGGCCTAGTATTCATTTATTCTGGTCTGGATTACCAATCTAGACACTGAAACAGAATTTAAAGACACTCTTAACAGTTATGTAATTTTCTTTAATGTTACGTTTCCATGTGAAATAAAATAAAAATAGCTACAGCTTGAGATTCAAGATTCTTGTTTGGGCATAATATATAAGGAAGGTTTAATAGGTTGATACAAAATAGTAGGGATATTAGGAGGTAGGTGATAACTAATTAAGCTAGTTTATAGATGGCCTTGCTCCATCAAAGATGTAACACAGTCGTCAAACATCTCTTGAATAGACTTGAACTTGAATCCTAAATTCTTTAACCTGCTGGTGTCCAGCTCATAATATGGTCGATCAACTCTGTCGAACCTGAAATATATACATACATGTATAGTAGGTATAGACACGTTACGTCAATCCTAATTAAATATTTTATGGGGAGAGGAGGTGTTATACTTGTACTTGCCTCTTTGGAATTGGTAGGGTTGGATATCGTGGTGATAGAATTGATGTGAGCTCATGATTGTCCAAAACAGTAGAGCTACAGAGGTATCGTCCGTGGGCCTCTTGCCGCTCATAAACCAGGATGTGGCAGAGCGCCACATCGTCTATATGTATATATCCCATCCTTCCATGCCATTGGAATTTTATGGTCTCCCCTGTTTATTTTATATTAACAACATCATATTGTCAAATTAAATGACCGTTATATATGTTATGTGGGTGTATGTAACTGTACTTTCAGACTTTTTTTTGTTAATTAGAGCACAAATATATAGCTAGCTATATATACGTTACCTTTAAGCAAGCCAAGAACATCAGCTGCAGTAGAACATAAATCAGGAGGTAAACTAGGTCCGATGACGAACGAGGGGAGAACTGTGACTAGATCGATGTTGTTCTCTTTGCAGAACTCCCATGCAGCCCTCTCAGCTAAGGTTTTTGATAATACATACCAAATCTTGTTGCACCAATAAATTAAATTAATTAAGAATATAGAAAGAAAAAAGTTTAAAGAGGAGAGGAGAGAAGAAGATAGTTTTTATGAAGGAAGAAGAGTTGAATAATTATTATTAGATATGAATGATACCTCGAGTCTCTCACAGAGTTCCACGGAACTCCAAGAATACTCGTCCAAAGGCACATTTGGGTTGAAATCATCTCTTGCTCTTACGGTTGAAGAAGAAGAGGTGAGAACCACACGGCTTAATGATGGATTCCTTTTGCAGGAGCGTAGGACGTTCAGAGTTCCATCAATGGCTGGTTTTAAGATTTCTGCCTATATATATATACATAAAAATAAGTATGTTAATTGCAACATTGTGGAAAGAGCTATCTAATTTCTTTCTTTCTGCCTGCCTATATATATATATATATATATATATATATATATATATATGCTTGCCTTGGGATCATGGGCAGGGCGTCCAAGTACCGGAGAAGCAGTGTGGAAGACTCCAGCACAGCCAATGATGGCGTTGTCGAAGCTGCCTTCCACAGTTAGTTCTGCCTTCACCAGTTGGAGTCTCTCTTTGGCCCCTTCCAGCTTCCATAGATGAGCTAATTTCTTCTCATTTCCTGCAATATAATATAACATTCATGTATGAGCAATGTTCTAAAGGAACTAGGCGGGAGGGGGGCGCCTAGGGTCCTAGGCGGGGTATGAGCGGTGTCTAGGCAAAATTTTTTATTTTAAACCAATTTTAATATTTTATCTTGCATTTATCTAAACAAAACAATAATATAAAGCAAAACTATCTATAATAAAGATAATAAAGGCATTTGGTTAAAATTTAAACACATCCATATTGTTAATGTCAAAGTTCAAAGACAAACATGCAATTGTTCAACGTTCAAATATATTTTTAACGTATTAGTTTTATTTATAAACAAGATTGCTATTAAATAATAAGATTTAAAATTTGAAGAATTTAATTCAATATTAAAACTTAAGAAACTAAACATAAATTTAAGAATTAAACTAAATATTACTAATATATTATTCTTATATAATTTGAAGTTGGTATAACTTCAAAAATTGTGATATAATAAATTATTCATTTTGACTTGATATTGGAAATCTTTAGAAAAATTGATATGCTAAGATATGAATATTGGAAATTATTAAAAAAAATATATCAAGATCTCGTTTAGAGTTATTAAAAAAAAAACTTTTTAGGTTCTGCATAGTTTTTATTAATTAATTTGGAGAGATTTTTTGCCACTTTGGGCTAGGTGAGCGCTAGGGTCTAGTGCCTAAGGTGTCAAGGAGGGCCTAGCACTAAGGCGGGCGCCAATGGGGGCTTAGCGCTTAGGCGGGGATTTTTAGAAACATTGTATATAAGTCAATTAGCTTAATAAGCTAGGTAGAGAGAATTAATTAATTAAAGGTACCTAACCTAACCTGGATCTCTTACTGTCCCAATTACATGATAACCAGACAGGAGTAATCTCTTGATGAGCCATGAAGCCAGAAAGCCAGATGCACCAGTCACACACACTTTACCTTTCCTCATCGCTGCTGCTATTTCATCACCCCTTTCCAATTCATTCACTACCATGCATATATATATATATACCCATTCATTGGATTTTATTAAAATTGCAGGAACTGTCTAGCTAGGAATTAGGATGCAAGGAAGGTGAGTCATGCATGTAAATTGCAGGAATTATCTAGCTAGGAATTAGGATGCAAGGAAGGTGAGTCATGCATGTTACCCCTCCCCCCCCCCCCCCCTCCCTCCTCCCTCGCTCCCTCGCTCCCTCCCTCCTCCCTCCCTCCCTCCCTCCCATAAAGGGAAACAAGGAAAAACAACACATAAAGACACATTCTTGGGAAATGTTTAGTTTAATATTTGGTGGCGTGATAATTGAATAATTAATGATAGTAATTTGACTTCATTTTATCCTTTGTATTATGAACAATAAGAAAAAAGAATATATATATATATATATATATATATATATAGAGATGAGGCCCAATTGCTACTCCCTCTAATGCCAACCAAATTTTTTTTTGTGTTGACAGCTCTCTCTCACAAACGCCATCAAAATTTATTTGACTGGCTGAAGAAATGATGTGACCAACAAAAAAAAAAATTTGAGCTTAATTATCGATTATTCTTATATATACTACTTAGTAAAATAAAATAATAAAAATTATAAGTATAATCGGTAATTATCCTTATATTTATTAGTAAAATAACTATATAAGGATAATTCGATTATAAATCTTATAATTTTAATTATAAATAAAAATAGTGATTGAATTTATATTATATTCTTACTCAAATATATAAACTCAATCACTATTTTTTATTTAATTATAATTAAAATTATAAGATGATAATCAATAATTTATTCTTATAGATACTTATTTTGTTAATAAGTATAAAGATAAGTATAAAGATAATTACCGATTATCCTTATAATTTTTATTATTTTATTTATTGATTAATAAGTAGTATGTATAAGGATAATCGGGATAATCGGTAAATAAATCAATTTTTTATATTTTCTATTTATAATTAAAATTCATAAGAAGATAATCAGTAATTATTCTTATACATACTTATTTTGTTAATAAGTATAAGGATAAGTATAAAGATAATTATTGATTATTCTTATAATTTTTTATATATTTTATTATTTTATTTTACTGATTAATAAGTAGTATGTATCAGGATAATCAGTAATTAAGTCAAAAAAAATTTGTTGGCCGCTATTCTCAGTGTTTTAACCGGTCGTTAGAGGGAGTAGTGGCCAACAAAAAGAATTTGGCTGGCCGCTAGAGAGAGTAGCGGTTGGGTCCTTATCTCAGCCATTTATTCTAATTTTGGACGGTTGGATGAGCGTTAGTTGAAATAGTCTCTCTAACTAACGTATTTTATGGATCATTTCTATATATATATATATATATATATATATATATATATATATATATATATATATATATATATATATTTGAAACAAAAATTACAGATAAAAAGTGTTTTTGTAATGTTTGTAAATATGGACTTTGGATGGAACGGATAAAAAAATATTATAGTGTTGTATTTAAGTTTGTAGATGACAAATTTATTTTTCTCTCCCTTGAACAAACTCTCAACAATTAGAATACGGGTCATTGTGACATGTATATGCATGAAATGGAAAGAAATTAAGTCTCGATTTAATTTATTTTATCTTAGGGAGAAGGGTCAAAAATGTCCCTGACTTTTATCGCGATATTTATTGAGCGCTTTATATATTTTTTTTGTCCAAAAGTATCCTTAATGTTACAATTTTTCGGTCAATTGTACCTCTGCCGTTGACAGACATGCCAAATAGACTAACATCCGTCCAAATTGCTTACGTGGCTGTCATATGAAAATACTAATTAAAAAATACTAATTACTACTTAAAAAAATATTAAAATACTAATTAAAAAAATATTAAATACTAATTAAAAAAATATTAAAATACTAATTAAAAAAATACTAAAATACTAAAAAAAAATCAAATTAAAAAATACTAAAAGGGAAAAGGTTCAAAAATGCTCCTGACTTTTACCGCGATGTCTATCGAGCATTTTATACTTTTTTTTAATCCAAAAATACCCTTAACGTTATAATTTTTGAGTCGTCCGTGCCTTTGTTGTTAACAGATCTGCCAACTAGACAAACGAGATTGATATTTGGACATTTTGCTGACGTGTCAAATAATTAAAACAAAAATTGCAATCATACCATCTGATGTGTATAAAAATAATATTTTATATATATTTGATAATTTATTTATTGTGTATATCGTATATATTTTTTTCTTTATTTTCTCTCTCCTCAACTATCCCCAATATTCTCCACCACCATCCGCCGCCCATCACTGCCGTCCGTCACCCAAAAAAAATTCATGGAACCAATAATCCAAAACACACACATGCTCTTGGGAACTCAGAGGAGAGAGATGCAAGCCCGTTGCAAAAGTTGCAAATGAATTTTGAGTCAAAACTAGAGTAATCAATTTGTATTTAGTCTTCATTAATCCTAATCGACCGGACCCATTAATAAAAGTCAATAACCTCCTTCCATGACTGCAAGTCAACCCCGACCTCTCTGAATTGCCGATTCTCTCTCTTCTGAGTTCTGAGAGTCAGCCACGAGAATGGGCGACAGACGGCCAAGACAAACCCATTCTCACCAAAGTGATAAAATACAAATTGATTGTTCTAATTTTGACTCAAAAGATCTCTCTCCCAGTTGGGTATATAAAATAAAAGATAATAAGGAGACAAAGTGAGATTCAGAGAGTGAGGCTCAGATCTGAGAAGAATGATAGATTTAGAGAGAGAAAATGGATATGGATTTTTGGACGAATGGTGGATTTAGAGAAGAATCGTGGGTTTAGATCCGAGAAAAATGAAAGATTTTAGTATTTTTTAATTTAATTTTTTTTTAGTATTTTTGTATTTTTTTAAATTAGTATTTTAATATATTTTTAATTAATATTTTTAGTATTTGAATTAAATATGTTATGTTTTGAATTTTAGTATTCTGATAAAATGATGTAAATAAGTTATACAACTTATTTTATTTAATTAATTGTTTTGATTAGTTAACAAAATAATTTGAATTTTAGTATTTTGATTACATGATGAATTTTAGTATTTTTTAATTTGATTTTTTTAGTATTTTAGTATTTTTTGAATTATATTTTACTAAAATATGAATTTGCTAAAATTTAACGTTAATTTTTTTTCAATTACTAAATTTTGTTTTACTAAAATACTAATTATATTTTAACGTTAATTTAGTATTTTAGTATTTTTTAAATTAGTATTTTAATATTTTTTAATTAGTATTTAGTATTTTTTTAATTAGTATTTTTAATATTTTCATGTGGCATCCACGTAATCAATTTGGACGGATGTTAGTCTAGTTGGCAGATCTGTTAATCTAAGAAGCACTATTTACCCAAAAATTATAACGTTAAGGGTATTTTTGGACAAAAAAAAAGTATAGGGTGCTCGGTAGACATCGCGGTAAAAGTTAGGGGCATTTTTGAACCTTTTTTCAATACTAAAATACTAAAATTCAAATTATTTTGTTAATTAAAAAAATACTAAAATACTAAAATTATTTTACTAAATATTAGTATTATATACTTTTTACATATTAAAATACTAATTACATATTTACATCAAATACTAATTAAAAAATATTTATATATTTACATATTTATAAGTTTTTTTATAAATAAAAATATTTTTATAAAATGTAAGGATTAAGAAATATATACTATTTTAACAATTATTAAACTGAAGAAGATGAACAGCAGTAGCTCCATCCTTAAACCCGCAATTCGTTCCTCCTTCCTCTCTCCTCTTGAAATTACCGCCCAATCTTAATCTCAATCGTCTGAGCAACAACAAAAGGAGCAGCAGCAGCCATGGCCACCGATCAAGCCCACCAATTACAGTCCACTCCGTCCCTAACTCTGCATCTTTTGTAGGCAATGTAGCAGGGGTATCCGTTGAAGGTGAAATATATAAAGGATTGCACGAAAGATGATGGTTCCCATCTGACGGAGGGGTGTTCGCTAGCACTGCAGTACTCACCTTGGAGGAAGCATTCTTGAATGCACCAGAAGAATTGGTAGGAGACTTTTGCTTCTTCTCCGAAGCCAGACCACCCAAGCTAGTGTGTTTGGCTTTGAAAGTTCCCTTAGACATTCCACGCCTGTAATTTTCTATATGTAATGCTCTCTGCCGAAGAATGTCTCTTGAAATTCCCCGTGTCACCTTCTTGATAACCCTAGATTTGTCTTCCATGATAATTGTTTGAGAAATGGGTTGGATATGCCCTCCAGTAATGCCCACTGATTTACTCCCACCGACTGAAATCTGTATCCCACACCGAGACATTTGAGGATCAGGGTTTGAAAGTTCTGAGATATGTGGTTTACTTGGGTTAAAAAGAGTTGTTTTAGATGTTTGGCGGTGGTGGTGGTGGTGGTGGTCATTTTACACCATAAAATTATTAATAAATAAAATTTATTAATAAAATACACATAATAAATAAATTATCAAATATATATAAAATATTATTTTTATACACATCAGATGGTACAGTAGCATTTTTTTATTTTAATTATTTGACACGTTAGCAAAATATGTCTAACTGTTAACTCCGTTTGTCTATTTGGCATGTCTGTCAACGGCAGGGGTACAATTGATCCAAAAATTATAACGTTAGGTGTACTTTTGGACAAAAAAAAAATATAAAATGCTCGGTAGACATCGCAATAAAAATCAACATTTTTTGAATCTTCTCCCTTTTATCTTATTGTATATACTTATACGTCATTTAATCTCACACACATGGTTTTATAAGATCGATCAACGGTTAATCCACTCACCCACTTCCCCCCTAAAATTGAATGACTAAACAAACAAAACACGAATTTTAAATTGAACATGACTGCCGCTGCTCTTTGGATCCAAACTCCAGTCTTTTCTTTATTTCTTTTCATTTTTTTCACTAATTTTATGTTTTATAATAATAATAATAATAATAATAATAATATGTGAATCTATTTTTTGCTCTCTTATTTTTTACATGTAGCATTCCCATTTATATTAAAAGGACGTTTAAAGTATAATTTTTTTTACATAAATTTAATAAAATATTTTTTTAAAAAGTTTATTCTTTTGATTCTACATAATAAATACATAAAGTGATGTACCTTTTCCCTTTTATATACGGGTAAAAAGCATTTTAGACTACACCATTTGATCATTAACTTAATAATCTAACCATACGAGATATAATGAACATGTAAAATATAAAATTATGTACAATTTTATTTAATTTATAGCATATCATTTTTTAATAGTATAAATAATTTGTATATAAGTATATATTCTGACATCTCATATTTTAATAACTACAACATGTAGCAGTTGGTGTATTAAAAATAAAAATTTATTTTTTTTATATAAAATTTGTGACGCCCCCAAAATAGGTATACATCACACATCTGAGTTGTCAAATACATGGTACAGAAACAACTACAACTTTATTAATACAATTGTCGTGCAAAATACGACAACATATAAATTGTGAGTTTAAATACAAATATTATCTTCTAGACAATATTCACACTCAAATAAGTCCTCATTACAATTATTGATACATTATTTTATAAAAATAGTGAGGACCACTAAAATAACTTTCTAGAACCATCATTTCATACCCCGACTAGTACTCGCTACATTTTCGCCTCCTGAGAAAAAAAATGGAATAAAAAGGAAAAGAGTGAGCTTAACTAGTCCAATAAATAATATTATGACTAAGATAATATAGAACAAATTATCGTTAGTCCTCAACAGGGAAAAATCTGATAGAATATAATAGACAACAAGTTTTAAATCAATATTTGCAGCGGAAATAACAATTCATTTAGAAGAGTTAAGTAGCGAATGAAATCTATTATCTTCTATGATTTTAAAGTCCATCGTCAATATTTTATCCCTGTAATATCAATCAATATACATTTTGAATCAAATATTCATCTTTGCACTACAGACCAAAGATATTCATCAGTTGGTCATGTTCATTTCAACACCTGTTCATCTTTGTCCTACGGGCCAAAGATATTCATCAAGAAATCATTCATCTTTGCACTACAGGCCAAAAATATTCAGTAATATCATCATTTAGGACTGAGGATGATGAAAAATATTTTTAAAGAAAACGAATCTAGTGAGACAAAAGAACAAATATTAAGAATTCGTACTTCGGTTTATCCATGTTCAAAAACACCTCATAATATACTATGGTGGAGTAAAATTCAAGAATGAATATCAAAACATGGATACAATCAAAGATAGTAACAAAAATAGACATCTGGGACAAAGAAGAGAAAATTTTATTTTTCGGTGAATAGTGTCGTATTCGTGAATAGTGCCGTATACGTGAATAGTAACCCCGACACAAAAAGGCAAGAATTTCACAAGAAAAATCTTACCAATATTCCGGCATAATGATATTGAAAGAAATAATATCATTTAAAAAAAAATAACATCCCTTACCTCAAAAGGACAATACTTCTGACTGAAATACCGGATCTAGTGTTGAAGGGAACTTGTATAGCAACACTTAAAGTATCAAAATACTCACAAAAATACGCTCGATAATATAGAGAGAGAAAACTTCAGTTTCTGGTGTGATTTTCAATTCTAACCTAAGCACCCTATTTATAGAAAAATGCTTAGAACATCAAAGCAGAAAATTTAATAAAATATTAATATATTTAAAAAATTTCATGCTCACCTTAGAAAATCTGAATTCAACATGTTTATCACTTATGTGGGGCCCACCCAATTGCAAAAAACGTTTTTCTTAAAATAAATATTTTAAACTCCAAAAATCAATTATTTCAGAATTTCAATAATTCATAATAAATAACCCTTTTGTCAGAAAAATTCGAATCTTATGTCCATTACATAGGAAATTCAATTCTCTACAACTTTGTAAGTTTAAGTTTTTCTAAATTCTAAGCAGAAATTGAACAAAATTCACATACGGACGATTTTGCACGCTATAATCAAATTTTAGTCAAAAATAGGACCCACCAACATGTTTAACATGTTTTTAGCATTTATTATAACAAAAATATTATTCTTCATTTATTCATATATCACACATTCATTGTAAAAATATCACCATTATTATATTATTGTAATATAATAATATATTTAAATGAATTATTTTATTAGAAAAGATTAAATATCAATTTTTAACAATTGTCACTTTTTAAAAAAATTCTCCATTTATATTCACATAAATAAATATTTTCCTTATCATATAATCAATAATTAATTATTCACAAATAATATTACAGAATCACAATACTGACAACCAGGCCGTTACCAAGAAAGAGGGGGCTTTCCGATAAGGATTTCTTCTTACTGGCGTGTAATTAGATGACCTAACTCCTTTTTTTCTACAGAACTTTCTAGACATTGTCAATAATGTTATCTAATAATATTATTCAAATAATATGAATTATTGATTTGATAATGGAAAATATTGTGCAGTGACATATATTGAACAATAATAATATAAAATATGAATATAGCAATTATTGAATCAATAAAATAAAATATGAAACAGTAATTACTGTAACAATTATTAAGTAGTGCTTTCTTACGTAAGAATTAATAATTGGTAACACTTGTGCCTTCTTGCGCAACACCGCCAGACATCGCGTGTTTTTATTTTAACGGTATTTCAACAGTGTTAATGGTAACAACTACGTCGTTATTTATAAAAAAAACTCACACTTGTCGTTTTTTTCATTAAATCGTTTTTCGTTATGGGGCCCACACAAGACTGCGCCGTTGTACGAATATTCCCTGACAACAAGAATATTCCACGACCAAACGAATATTCTCTGACAACAATGAATATTTTATAATCACTTGCTTATTTAAGATATTTGGGCATTTTACCCATAATTATCCACATTAATCAAATCAACCCTTACTATTTCAAAATAATAAATAGAGAAAATTCAATTTCATTTATAATAAGTTGGGGTCTTACAAAATTTGACAAGGTGGGACCAATATTTTGACTTGTGGAGTTCCGGGTGTGCCAAGCCGTTACAACATGTAACGGTCTGTGTATTTAAAAAAAATATTTTTTTTTAATAAAATTTGACGAAGTGGGACCTATTTGATATTTTAGTTTGATCATGTGGGGCCCTTATATTAAAATAAAAGTTGCTAGAAGTTGTTATTCGGGCATAACATGTTGTACGGTCTGGATCTTAAATTTTACCCCTTATCTAACATATCTTGCATACCTTCCTTTAATGACGGATCGAAATGACGATTATCTCCTCGTTATAGGTTCTATCTCATATTGTTATATGTTGTTTGTTGTTAAAAGCTAAGACGATGATTCTATATATTGCGACGGACTGAATCGTCGTCCGATCCGTTACTAAAGGGAGGTATGCAAGGTAGTTAAATAAGGGGTAAGCTTAAGATTCTGGACTGTGTATATATATATATATATATATATATATATATATATATATATATATATATATATATATAGGTTATATATATATACACAAATGTATTATATTACATTGATCTATGATGACGGATTTTTTGAGCTATGATTGTTTGTTTCACTGTGAGTAGCGGAGTAGTAGTTATGGGTGAAGGTGTCATTATAGCCCAAAAAATCACATCATCATAAATGATCGTATACTACACAACTGCTTACATATATTTTTTTTTTCTCTCTCTCTCTCTCTCTATATATATATATATATATATATATATATATATATATATATATATATAGAGAGAGAGAGAGAGAGAGAGAGAGAGAGGGTCCTATTTCAACTAATAGATTTGTGACCGTTTATTCGATTAATTGAGAGCTGAGATTAATTTTGACCTGGACATAGCCGCACCTCCTAAGTGCTGTCAGTGCAACATATTGAAGATAGAACAGATGAGCAATAATATACTCTAATATTTTAACATAATAATAAAAGAAAAAAAATATTAAATTTATAAATATTAAAGTACACTAAATTTGATATTTTGATACAAACAAATGAAAGGAAATGGTTAGCATCCATCTCCTGCGTGATCAGAGAGAGAGATGATTGTGCAGGAGAGTGAGTGAGTGAGAGATCGAGACCAAAACAACACACACAAAAATATATATATATATATATATATATATTATTAATAAGATAAAATTTATTTTGAATTTAAACAAGAAAACACAAAGACGATTCAGATTCATTCTAATTGATTTAGGCATAAAAGATGGTGAGAGGAAAGAGGAGAAAGAGAATGAAAGTAAAATTGTTGAAACAGAGAAGGATGATTTCGTTACTCAGTGACTAAAAACAGGTGCAATTATTAGTATATATATATATATATATATATATATTAGAGAGAGAGAGAGAGAGAGGGAGAGAGAGAGAGAGGGGGAGAGAGAGAGATCATTTGGTTTCACCCCTAACAAAATACATCACAAATACCTCATCCAAAAATATTCATAATTTGGTCAAATTAACATCTTAAACACAAGCCAAAGAATAGACTAATAAAAAAGGAAATACCCTTTCCCACCAAACAGGAATTTTTCTTTTCCATCCATGTCCTTCTCCAACCTCTCCCCTTTCACAACCTTTGTTCGAGGGCACATGACTCTTCTGCCATAGCCAGTCTTCCCACAACCATAAATATCGACAACACAATCACTAGATTAATATCTAATTCTTCTGAATAGCCGGCAAACTTACTAAGTATAAATTCTTCACAGATTTTATCTTCTCTCCCATGACAAATATTTATATCAAGTAAAAAAAGCCAAATATACATAACATACAAATTCTCACATGTTTAACTAATGGGAGCCCAGCTGCATAACATCAAACATATCCCATCCTTAAAAAAACAAGGGATTCAATGAAAAAGGGAAAAAATTACATTACTCTTTGGTATCAGATAATTAAAATCTACATAAGGTGCGCCAATTATGTTAAATAATATCTATTGGCAACTGAATTGCAAATAATGAAATCCGCAAGAGAAACTGGCGCTCGCTCTATGTGGTTTTGTTGCATGTCTAAATAGATGTTGTCCCATGACTGCAAATATTGAAAGGAAAGTTAGAATCCAAATATAGCACAACAGCTCCACCCTTCAAGAATTCAGAACACAAGGAATAAAGTTGATCTACAGAGACATGAATCAAGTCAGGAACAGGTAAGCACATAATAAATACATAGTCCGGAACAAATTTTGGGTCAAATCTCAAGTACGAATCGAAACAAATTCATCCAAACAAGACTTCAAACCACTAGCACAATAGCACATGCTCACTCAAAAGGTCTTGACTGAAGGTACTATTGTTAATTACTTAATTCTTTATATGCAGACAAATTTTTCTCATATCTTTCGATATGAGACTGGGGTGTAACAATATTTAACTATTTAACTTAAAGGTTATTTGTCAATATTCATCATATAAAAATTATTATTCCAAGTCTCATAAATGTTTGAGCTGCTGGACTAGGGGGGTAGTGATGGTGGAGTGGCAACAAATATTGAAATGGCATCGCAATGAGTATTGCTTGACTTGGCGGTGTGGAGAGGACTGTAAGGCTGACTTGAGAACTAATCCCCCAAGCTTGTTTCAATAGATAGAGAGACAAGGAAGCATTGGTAGTAGAGTTTCTCAAATTTTCAGATGATAGATATGTTTCAATGCCCATTTTCAGGAGAGACGTCCAAGATTTGGAGTTATTACTTGTTCAAATTACTTTAAAGGCAGTATACTATGGATGCTAGGGTCAGTAATAATATTTGATGAGATATAAGATGGAAAACATGAAAAGGTTACATTAGTCCTATTATTTTCTTCTTACAAGGGCTGGGGCAAGGCCTCACTTTTTCTTGGAAGATTGTTCAGAAATGTGCAACTCCTAGGAGAGTAGGTTTCTTTGTTCGAAAGGCAGATAAGAAGAATGATCTGACAGGTGATACTTTGATCGAGGAGAAGAAAAAAAATGTACATCAGCTGGTATTGATGTCCTATATATTACATGGACTCTTCACACTTTGTCCTGAAGTACCCATGTCTGCTAATTGAAACTCGGAAAAGGATTCGAGTGCCGGACACTTCATTTTAGTGTAAAAATTGGCAAATTTGAGGAGTACCCACGTCGGACTCTTCAAATTACCTGTGTCCGAACGGAAACTTCATGTCCATGTAACTTAGTTGATGTCTATGGTCTAATAAAATTTTTTATAGCCATAGTTGGGAAATTAGGAGTTTGGAAATGGATCTTTTTGGACTAATCCGGATTATGCCGGCTCAATCAAAGAACTTTCAAAAGATGGACTCTGTGCAGAAGATTATTTATTAAGATACCCCTCCCCACCACCCCACCCCCCCCCCCCTCCCCTCCCCTCCCCTGAAAGATCAAACAAATCCTCCTAGATATGGGGAATCCTCCTATATAAGCCCCCTCCAACCCCGCAAAAAATAAAACAAAACAAAAAGCATGACATGCTTACATCTAAGTTCAAAGTCTTGTATTCAAAATTTTTGGCAATACCATGCATTACATCAGAATAACACAGCATTTCAGTTCCAAACAAAATTAATTGGTATATAAGGTACAACAACATTTTATTCTATAAAAATATATATTCCATAGAAATATATATTTTCATACTAAATTGCATAACACAAGTTACATAAGATTTAATAATCTATATTAAGGTGAATTAAAGGTTATGGTCACACGAAAATATAAAATTCACTGACTACCAAATATCCACGGATGCAGCATGAATTGAACTACATGGTAGGAAGAAGTTCTAGCATGTTAATAACCAATTACCGAGACAACTAAGTCGGGGAAAGGGACCTCATGTTGATAAAATTGCCTAATGTTGTTTGGCATATTTATTAGCATTCTTAGTTATGAATTCATAAGAACCCCAGAGGCACAATATTAAGATCATTCGGTCCAAAGAAACATGACCAACTAAGCATTTACAACAAATTATGATTACTAAACACGCAAAAAAGGATGTCCGAAACAAATTTATAAGATTAATGCGAATATAAGAGAACTGTAATCTCCACATACTGATATTGCACACTTTCAGAATAAAGAGTTGCTATGTGAAAGCTCTGTTCTTTTATATTGGACCAAGATACAAAACCATGTGTGGTGCTTCCGCCTTCATGTGCTACCCCCAATAGTAATATCTCCATTTGATGCTATAGGCTTGATGTGTACATAGTTAAAAAAACGAATTACGACGTCTCAAAAAATCAAGTTGCAGCATCCGATATATGCTGATATTTTGGTGAAATAAAAAATCATGTGCATATCGGCCGCTACAGTGCTGCGACTGTCCGTTGTGGATGTTATAGTGTACAACTACAAACTATTTTTTTTTCCTCTCCACAGTGTTTTGCCCTCTAAAGTTTAGATCTAGTTCAACACAAGAATCATTCAACATATTATGTACATAAAGATGGAGAAGAAGTCTGTGGTTATGTTCTATATAAATATTATGTAATTGTAGTATTTGTCGTTGATTTCGTTTTGAGTTCAAAATGTTCTCAGAAGTTCATTTAGTGACTTAATACATGATAATAATATATATAAATTATGCTAAAATTATGTTTTTGATTGAATTAAAGTGACTAAAATTCAACTTAAGGTGAGGTGTTCACACCTCATATGTCACCGCGGCCACATCCTACAGCAGCAACAACTGCTGTTTAAAACTATAGATGTGTCTGCTTCCTAAGACATGATGATACCAAGAAATAACTACCGTCTAGTGAGGCATATCATGAAAATTTCCCTCTTGGATGGGAAAGCTCTTCAGTTCTAGTTCATGGAGTCTTTATGCGTGGTGGTTCATTTGGGGAGATATTGGGCTTCAAGAAATAGTAAATGGTCAAAGATATTCCTCCTGTTCCAAACGCAAAACTCAATTTATAGTTGTCTATATATATTATTTGTCTCAAAAGAAGATTACTCTCTTCACCATATGACCTAAACAGATGTGCAGATCTAAGTACAATCATTTATGAGAACACGAGACCAGAAGCTGTGTACGCCGGCTCACGAAAACAAATCATTATCCAATCTTAGGAAGTAAATGAGAATGGAACTACAAAGGACTGAACGGTCAACGGAGTAAAGTTCCAATTTCTAATCAATATAAAGTGATTTTTTAACATAAATTTGTACAAGTAAACATACCACAAATATATGACATGGAAAGTTCACAATGTCTTTTAAATGTATGTTAAAAGACCTTCAAAAGTTAAATAGCAATTCATGAATGGAAAAAATCAATATCTAAGGTTGCTTGATCTTTCAAGAGATAGAAATGAAAAACACTAGATAAACCTATATCCAAGCAAAATAATATGCCAGACATTCGAACCCCAATTAATTTTATTTTGATAACGAAAAATAAAACCTTTTAAAAACACACACACACACACACACATATATATATAGAGAGAGAGAGGGATAGAGATTTACTTGGAAGTTCAAATGTGAGAATTCACATAGTTAATGCCTTGTGTGAAAGAACCCTGATGTGCATACTGCGATATTTATACACCACCAAACAAAATAACAATAAAGAGTTAACTATTTGTAGTTAGTTCATTCCAACATATCAAATATGCTAAATATAGTTATTACAACCCAAAGAAACATTCAAAGATTGACTCTTTGCTACCATACCTGTGGATTCGTAAGCTGAGCTCCAACTAGCTCTTTCTTGGCAGATACATCTCCAATCCTAGCAAATCCCTTAGTATCACCCTGATACAGGTATATCAACATGTCAGAGGTAATCTCTAGCCACTACTAAAATCACCCGGAATACATAAATGAAACAGAAAATAATAATAATAAAAAACACTAAGAATGTTATTACATACCTCTAACTGCAGCATCATATGGGTTTCCACAATATCAATGAAACATAGGATGGGAAAAAATTGGTGTTAGTTAGATCCACAACATGCATACAAAGATAGAATTCACACTAATGCTCTGTCATTTGAAAAAAATATAGACAAAAGAAAAGTAATCCTCTATGACTGTACCCAAAACCGAAAATAATAGAAAATCAATTTCCATAGATACTGAACATTAGGAGAATAACAAACCTATGAGAGGCGGTGGAAACCTGTAAAAATATCAAATTAACCCACCCCAAACTCTGAAAAAGAACACAAAAAACCCAACCAGCCAACCAACCTCCCAACCCTACAACGAGCCACAAATACACCTGGAAAACAGATCCTATAACGAGCCATCAATTAATACACAAAATACTAACCAAGTGGAAAGTCCTCTATAAAACTCATTAGGGAATAACAAAAAACATTTCATTCATATCTTGTCTGAAAACAAAGATGTACAGGAAGGATGCACTCAGAGAAATGTAATTGCTATCTTCTTGTTTTTGATAAGTAAAGTAATTTACAAACAAATGCTTCAAAAGGGCTGCCACCAGAATACATTTGGAGTATAACAAAAAAAATATGGAAACACAGCCAAAGCCCAACCCAAAGGGTAAAAGAAAAATGAGCCAAGCTATTAAGCTAAATTCCATGACATTCAACAAAAAAGTTCAGAGAATCCAGATATGATTCATGTTTCCAAAAGAACAAAAGACTCGAGAAGAAGATCAAATATGAACTATAGACTGCTTCTATTCAAAGTATCTACGCTTTATTTGCCTAAAAAGAACCCAAAGAAACAATTCAGTACCATTTCCATCTTTTACCTCATCTCTTAAAAATTCTCGCTCCATTCCAAGCCACCAACAAATCACGCACCGATCTCGGCATCAGCCACGCAATCCCAAAAAACATAAAAAATAATCCCCAAAAGTCTCTAGTGAACTCGTAGTGGAGCAGCAAATGATCCACATACTCCAAACCCTTTTTACGCATGTAGCATCGGTTAACCACACATTTGCCGCCTCTAGAGTCAAGATAGCCCTTAAAGAAGCCGCCAAGAAAAGAAGGCCAAATACTCTTCCAAGTAAAGCCCCTCTCCCCTAATCCCTAAAAGTCTGATAGTGCAGTCTAACCGAGAACTTTCCACTCATAGAAGTCCACAGTAGTGTTCTAAGAATCAGTTGGCGGTCCTAGGCAGCGAAGGGGCGCCTAGGCCTTTTCCGAGGAGGCCTTATTTATTATTGTATATAATATATAAAACTTATATTAAGTGCTGGGTTATTTACCAGCTTATGAAGCGTTTGGAGGTCCAAATGGAGTTGAGAATCTTATTTGTCTTCTAATAGCTTATTTCAAATGCAACTTATTTAATTCACAAACGTAATGTTTGAGGCTTAGACGCAATACATGAAAATTGGTTTGGCGAGGTCCAAACGCACGAAATGCTACCAATGTAAACACTGGTAACCATACATACCTAGATATAAGTATTCTAAATTGTATTTGACAAACATAACAAATTCATTTCAAGCATTTTAAGCTTGCCGTCACTAAATACTGCTATATTGAATACATATTTGTAATCATCTCTTAGACAATTCTTTTAACTTCAGTTACAATCTATCATTTGTGGTAAAGTTCATTTAACACTTAAAAAAGTAATGAAGTGGTCTAGAATCTAATATTAGAGTTGTAGATTGAAAAAAATGTGATTTATTACAAAAATTAAGAAAGTTTATAACTTTTGACATATAACTTGAAAATTTTGGGTCATGTCCTAATAAAAGTAATCAAATTTAAGAGTTAGCTACAAGGTCCAAATCGAGATTGAAGAGGACTGATACTGCTTAGGCACGTAGCCAAATCAAGAAATAAAAAACTGATTCTGTCTAGGAGGAACCCTAGAAGGATTTTCAGAACACAGGTCCCGCACCAAATCCTCACCCCGTGAAAGGTACCAACCTTGACCAGAGGCCCAGAAGTGTCAAAAGATTACTCACCTCCTCTTAGCTCCCAAACTTGAAAATGTCAATGAAATACCGTTTGCCAAGAAAAGCTAGCTTAAGCAATAAAGGTAGCATTTTTATTCTAGAGATATGTCTTTCTACCCATAAAAACAGAGGCTTTTAGTGCAAACAAAGAACTAGTATATCTAGCATATACAGATAACAAATGAAAAGGAACAAGACAACTCATTTATGCAAATAATACTAAACAAAGAGAAAAATAAAAATAGTAGTAATGGGGAAAAAAAGAGGGGAAAATACCTCTCTGTACCTAGCTAGGTTGTAACACCCCCTTCTCGAAAAGGAAAGGGAGGTCACGTGCAAAGTACAACAAACCTCAAAATAAATAAACAGAGCACTAACAACCTCAAAATATTAATAGTAGTGATTCATTAATAAAGTAATAAGTACAATTCTCCAAACTAAGTCAAAATAATCAAAACTTAAAATTCGAATCAACCTAAATGGTCAAAGGCAAAAATCTCATCACACTAGCCCTGAATCACCTCTGCAAACCTCGGGCTTGGGAAGAAAAACACAAGATGAGCCAATTGTCCAAAGACGGATATAGATATACAAAAGATATACAATCGATATAATTTAAAATAACTAAGACAAAATATCGAACAAAACCTCAAGTGCAAATACGCATGCGAAAATATAATATCCAAAGATTTGAATGGAATATATTTGAATCAACGTAATGAATATATCTCGAATCAACGTAATTGATTTAAACCAATAAAAGAATAAAGAAATAACGAATCAAGTAACTAACTCAATGACTTGAAGGCGAACAGAAACCAACAAAACTAATCCAATAAAATAATAAAAGTCAAACAAATGGTCGGAGTTATTTTATACCGAATGAGCTTCGAAATACACATCGCCACACGAGCAAGTCAAAATAATGCCATTGTGCAAATCACACATTGGACCGCGAATCCAAATGTATGCAAATCGGATAGGTGTGTTTGGCACAACATCACAAATCCCGCAGAGCGTAAAACTAGGGTTAACCCATACGCCCCCAACAACAAAACACCAAATGGCCCACTTCCTCAAGCCCAAAATGGAGACGCCGTGGACTAATCACACCGCATACGGAAAGTGTCACGTCTCTCGTGTTAAGACGACGTGTTCGTGGTACCCCCATTGTGTGGTTATAACTCGGTATACTCTACGGTATATTCTAACAAAAAATATCATGTCACAACACATGCGACATAATACCAACAAAAAGGGTTCTATATGTATATGTTGAGCCAAGAATCAAATTATAGTCACAAGGTTTCAAAAGGAAGGTAAAGAACATGTACCGCTCTACAATTATCAAAATAAATAATACTAAACATGATAACCTAATTCAAAAAGTACAAATACGAAGTACATACGTGATCAACTCTAAAATGAAACTAATATATTTATTTCACAAGAAACAATTATGTGAAATCATAATAGAATTCGAAATAAGGAAACAAACAAACAAATCAAATTTAACAAAGGTATCATTTGAAAGAGTACTAATCCGTACACGATACTTCCAAATCATTTATAGCACACTCCACAAAATCTTACCCTCAAATGCCAACGATATCAAATACGAAACGTTATTCATCACCTAAACATATTCACCTCAAATTAAATACAATCCAATTCAATAATTTCAAAATAATTCATAATCTATTTAATATGCCTTTAATCATCGCCTTATATCAATTATTAATACTCCAAAATTTATATTCCAAATATAACTCTTTAAGTTCCTTCCGTCCAGAACTAATTACACAATTAATAATACTAAATGTAAGTACATTTATAAAAATATGAACACTTCTATTTGGTACGACTATAAAATATAATTACTTATAATATTAAGATTTAATTCATTCCATATAATCTTACATATTTAATGGTATAACATCTCTTGCAAATTATGCAAGTTTTAAGTAAACTTTAATTACTACGCTATATATATATATTTTTATTTAAAAAATCATCAATTTATTATTTTAGGATCTCCAAAATCAATCATAGACTACTCCCTCCGATTCAACTGATTGGAATAAAGTGATAATAATAATAAGTACATCCAGTATAAGTATTACATTAATAAATAAACTCTCTCATCTTTAAAGATCGCTCTTAGTTCTTGAATTACAAAAGTACTTGCTCATGATGAAAAAAACAACATACTAAATTTAATAATTTAATATGGAACCACGTGATTTATCCCCACTTTATATAATGTATAATATACTTACTTATTATCTTGATGAAATTTCTCCACTAAGTGATCAAAATCTCTAGTCTTTTTCACCCGAGCCCCCTTTGTAGTTTGTTCCTTTATCTCCAAAGTAGCCACCTCTTCTTATTCAGTTTGTATAATGAAGTAATATTAGGTTTAGCAATTTATTAATTAGGTTTGCCCTAATAAACTTCTATTTGGGTTAAATTAATATTAAGGCCCAAATTTTAACCACATAATATTATCTATCACTTATTAATATTTATTAGCCCACATAATTTAAATAACTAGTTTGACCCAAGTAAATGACAAGTTCCAAACAATATGTTTTAAGAATATAAATTTAATATTATTTTATTATTTTTTTTGGGATATTACATTACCTCCCCCTTAAAAAGGATTGAGCCGGAATCAAAAGAATGAAAAATACCTAATTATCAAAAGATCACGAGACATTCGCTCGAATAGACTCTCTATCTCCCAAGTAGCTTCCCATCTAGAATAATTTTACCACAAGACTTTAACAAAAGGAATTATCTTCCTCAAATTTTAATTTAATCGGTTATTTAATTATCTACTAAAAAAATTTAATTTTCCAAACAAAACAAGGAAGAAAAGAAGGAAACAAAATCATTTACCTTTTCCCATTTAAACACAATTGTATAAGATAAAATTAATTAATATTTAATTATATAAAAAAATAGGTTATTACATAGGTAGGCCTTAAGGGATCAATGTAATCTTCAAAACCTAAAGTATTGCCATTGCCATGTAAATCATCGTAGATTGATTGTCTTCCTCTTCTCTTTCTCGACACTTATCACTCGCCTACACACACCAAAACCCCAAATCAAAGAAGGCTTTTTTTTGAAGCATAACCACCAAAGTTTCTTATTTTGTAACGCATCCATTTAAGATTTTACACAAGTAAATAAAAACATGTGTATATGTATGTGTGTGTGTTTATGTAGCTAGTGATGAAACTAATGAACTCAGAGACGCATTCCTGAACGGTATCCTTGGCGTCCTTTGCAATCTTCCCATTGGCCGTAACGCCTTCTTCATTATTCGACTAATGTTCGCGATGGGAAGATACATGTCTCCTTCATGAACATTGGAGCGGGGACTCGATCATCACGCTCGTGGCTCCGTACGGCCATGGACTTCATGGGAGCATCACCATTCCAGTAGGAAACCTAACTTCACACTGAAATGTTCACAAAACAAAAGTATCTCAGCTTTGGCTGCAAAACAAGCAAAACTACCACAGAGAATCGCGCAACATTTAGAGAGAGAAAGCTGAACAAGATGAGAAAATTAGAAGGTCACCTATAGAGAGAGAAAGTTGAAGAAGATGAATAACGGATTTGTATTTGGCGCGCTTGGGGAGATTTGATTGTTGTTTTTATGCAGAGAGCGAAAAAAAGAAAAGAAGAGATCGGACGCTGGAGAAGAGATGAGAGGGAGACGACACGAGAGAAGAAGATTTTATCTAATCAGAGATTTTTGGGGATATTTTACTTTTTCTTATTATTTCTTCTTTTTTTATTTTAATAGTATTAAATCCTTTATTTTGTTTTAAAAAACCACTTTATTTATGCACGCTTCCACGATCGACACGTGTGAAGGGTTGTGCTGATATAACCCTATTCTTATATATGTATCTAAATTATACCTAAAATACTATATTTTATAAAAATTCTTCTTGAAATAAATAGTATACATTTTTTGAGAATCACAAGCAAAAAAATAAAAATAAATTAAAAATATCCAATATTCTGGTCTGCCAAGACTTATTGTTTTATAGGTCCTTAACACTAATATACAACAATTAGAAAGTATTTACAAAAATAAAACATACACAACATAATTACAAAAATAACGCAACATAATATTACGTTGTTAAAATTACGGATCATTATCTCCCTACACGTCAGTTACCGACTTTCATACTTCCAACTAACTGCACCTAAATTCAAGCAACTGAACAAAACATAAAAGATCGACAGCAACTCTAAGATCGGAGAAGAACAGATCCACGACGTATCTATCGGAGAAGACGAAATCTCTTGTCGCGACGCAACTCTGAGATCGGAGAAAAACATATCAACGACGTATCTACCAGAGAAGACGAAATCTCTTGTCGCGACGCAACTCTGAGATCGGAGAAGAACATAAAAGATCGACAACAACTTCAAGATATGTAACCAGAAACTTACTGTAATTGCACTGATTGTTGATTCGTTACAAATTTGTATACTGAGGTATTTGAGTTTCCAATTTATATGCATAGTGTTACCTCGTGTTTACTATGTATTCATTTATTGGTTACCTTTCTCAAATTTTTCGCTCTTTAAATGGTCACAAAGTCATAATAATGAATGTTTTGAATGCAAAATGCATTTGAAAATATGTTTTATACTCTGGTTACTAAATACATATAAATTGGTTATTGTTTATTATTGATTTGGTTATTGTTTATTATTGATTTGGTTGATGTATAATGTTTATTTGCTTGCTTTATAATTTTAAAGTTTATTCTACTGATTTTTTTTATATTAATGATTACTTATTAAATACATTGGTTACCTTCCTGCAACTGCTGGTTACTGTCTAATTTGGATTTGGTTCGTATATAATGCTAACTTGGTTACTGCATAATATTACTCCCAGTTCATGTTCTGGTTACTAATTAACATTATGTAGTTTGGTTACTGTCTGATGTTGAGTTGGTTACTTTACAGATCATAAGCTAACAGTAACCAAAAACATACTAAAAAGTTGCTTCATCTGATATACTGGTCGATGGAATATCGCTTATAATCTGAAATTTGATTGACAATGTGAGACCCCAAATTTTATGAATAAAGATTTAAATTTCTCAAAATATTTTTTTCAAAATTATGGTGTGGATTTGAGATAATGTTATAGTTGTGGGTAATATTTATAAATTTTGTAAAGTATGCAAGTTGTTATATAATATTCGATTGGTCAGGGAATATTCGTTTTAACAGGAAATATTCGTACGACGGCACAATCATTGGTGGACCCCACAATAGAATTATTGTCGGATTGAAAAAATGACAAAAATATTTTTATGAACATAACGGCGGAAGTTTTACCGTTAAAACTGTTGAACTATTCGGTAGTAAAAAAATACAAGAATGTCTGGCGTGGTTGCATAGTAGTTAGACACCAGTATTGATTATTGATGCTTACGTGAGAAGTCACTCAGTTTTGTTCAATTATTACTTCTGAGAATTGTTGCATAGTATCTCACGTTATTTGATTCAATTATAGTCGATATTTTATATATTATTAAATCAATAATTGAGATGATGAGTTATTAATATTATTATTTGCAATATTAACGATGTCAGTAAGTTCTACTAAGGAGAGGTTTGATCACCTAATCGCTTGGCGCTATGATAGGGAGAAATTCTTATTGGAAAGCCCCCTCTTTCACAGGAGCGACTGGTCGATTAATATTGTGAATTATAATAATGATGATAAATGTTATTAAATATATTGAGGTGTCTTTTTATGAAGTCACGGAAGTTTATATATATACATATATATATTATATATAAATTTTGTTTTATTAGTATTATTAATGTAATAAAATAGAAAAGCTTTTTATATAAAAATGTAATACTTTTATAAAGTTATTTATTTTATTAGACTATAAATAGAATATATTATATTCTATTATGCATAGTATTTTGCATAGTAAAATCTTTTATATAAAACAAAATATTTTTATAAAGTTATTTGTTTTATTAGACAATAATTAGAATATATTATATTTTATTATGCATAGTATTTGCATAGTGCTCACTGATAGTATTTATATAGTAAAATCTTTTTATATAAAATAGAATACTTTTATAAAGTTATTTATTTTATTAGACTATAAATAGAATATATTATATTTTATTATGCATAGTGTTTTCATAGTACTGCATAGTATTTTTACATAGTAAAATCTTTTTTATAAAAGCAGAATACTTTTATAAAGTTGTTTGTTTTATTAGACTATAAATAGAATATATTATATTTTATTTAAAAGATTTTATTTTATTAGAATATTTTATTAATACTGCATAGTAAATCAATATGGACCGTCCGTTTAAAAGTAAATCAATCTGGACCATTCATGAATTAGTTACTATTAGGTCCATTCTCCTATAAATAGAAGCTCATTCTTTCATTATTTCTTACTTAATTCACCAAAAACTGAGAGAGAGAAACTATAGAGAAAGAAGAAATGTATTCTCGCTACTTCCACTACTCATATATCCAGTTTCTTCTAAGGTAAGGGGTATTATTTCTTTCGTATTCATGAAGAGAACTTCATTATTCCATTCTTTATTATTACGTTGGAATAACTTTGTATCTGCTGGACTTACCCTATACTTGGTGAAATTCTTACATTATTCCATTCTTTATTATTATGTTGGAATAACTTTGTTTATGCCAAGCACCGCATACATGGTGAAATTCTTTCGTTATTCCATTCTTTATTATTATGTTGGAATAACTTAATATGCCAATACCGCATACATGGTGAAATTCTTACATTATTCCATTCTTTATTATTATGTTGGAATAACTGCGTATACGCCAAGTACCGCATACATGGTGAAATTCTTTCGTTATTTCATTCTTTATTATTACATTGGAATATCACATGCAATGCGTATTACGCATTTGATTCGGTTCCATTATATATTATTCTATTGGAATAACCTATCTGTGCTATACTATCGCATGCATGGTGAATTCTTCGTTATTCCATTCTTTATTATTCATTGGAATAACTTCGTCATGTGGATTACCACATGCATGGTGAATGACCCTTCAGATTCATTTCTTATTAAATTGTGAAAATGATCTGTCTACGTGGATTATCGCATGGCGGACGAAAATCCATTTGTAGTTTCATATATTCTGTTATACTCAGTTGGTTAAAGCTTTGACTTCTATACTCTATGAAATTAGTGGAATATCCTTGATATTTGAGCTTCATCCAGTATCTTTTCATGGAAATATTCTTCTGAGCATTCTTGAATTTTACTCTACAAAGCAGTATCATGTTGACAATTTGGGCGTTATTGAATTATGGATAAATTAATTCTTGAACTTGTTTTTATTGAATTCTTATATCATTGTCATCATCCTCATGCTTATATTATGTTGAAAGTCATCTGTGGCCTGTTGTGCATAGATGGACTTGGTATGATTATGACCAGGAATTATTCGGTATAATCATGACCGTAATGTTACAAATGATGTGGTAAAAGTCCTCATTGGCCCGTAGTGCATTGATGGACAGTTGTTGGCATGATCATGACCATTGATAAATACACGAATATCCTTGGCCTGTAGTGCATGGATAATTTGTGGTTATGATACTAATGAATATCCTTGGCCATAGTGCAGGGATTGTAACGCCCCCAAATCCGGGTATCTTACAACCCGACAGATGGTGCTATACTGTACAAACATTCATACATTCATCCAATTGAAAAGTCTCAAAGAACGAACATAACTTCTATATATTCAAAGTAATATTTACATTTCCCAGGTTCTAAACCCATTACAAAGGTTCTTTGTCATAATATTCATTACATTACAACAATAGACCTATACTATTACAAGACAACTTAATAATCTACCTTAGCTTTTCCTTTATCCTTATTCGATCCTTCGAGACGTTCAGTCTTAGCTGCATTCATATGGTTCAAGCAAGAGTGAGCATAACTAGCTCAGCAAGTATAACAATTTCAATAACAACATGCTTGATACATATGAATCGTATATCTTCGATAACTGAACAATAGTTATGAAGTACTATTGATAAATCAAAATAGCACTTTATCTTTCTTTCAAAATGTTTCACAATGAATAATATTCATTAAAACATACACTCCGGTCAAAGACCTCGAGTATTCATTCTTTCTTTGAAAAGGAAAACCCGAAACTAATTTCGTAAGCCCGATATTACTTACGAGCACTTCTAGGTGATCAGCCTATTGTACTCTATGTTGATCAACACTACATCCATTAAACGTATGGACGTTTAATCATTTGGCAACCTCACGTGCCTGTCGTTTTACCGACAAAACATTTGTTTAACATTTCAGTCTTCTTTTGAAAACCATATCAAGTAGTTGACAAAAGATAATCACATTTGATAACAAATGAATAGATAATCAACAATCCACTCAATATGTCAAATCTAGCCAAAAGAACCGGCTTTAACTTCATTGTACTTCAATTCATGCGTAAGGATACATGAACTTCAAAAACTTGTTCAGATTGAACTGAGACAAGAGTTAAAATACTTACCTTCAGCGTCTTCTACAGTATAATTACTTTACGATTGAATCTTTCAAGTCTCTACAACACATGATCACATAATGCCTCACATTAGGTCACATAATCTAGTGTGTATATGACTATATCTTACCCTTCATCTCAATCTAATCATATATTAGATTTGTTTACTATCAATTCCCGTTTATTATTCTACTTGCATTCATAGTTGGATAAGTTATTATCAACCTTTACACATTACTCTTTAAGGTTTAACAATGTTTTACCAATGTTACTTCCATACAAGTTTATTTTGAATTCATTCCCTTCTGTTCTTCATACTCTTAATCATTCTTTACTATCACTTGTCTAGGGTCAGCCTAGTCACCGACTTGCCCTCTCTTTATACTTGTATGCATGAAGTCGACAAGTGAAGAGGTCCGGACTTGGCATCGCTGACGCGAGTCTCTTTTCGATGGGCATGACTGCGCCACTCTCAAGTATGTCATGGTCCTAAAATGGAAATGGCTGCCACATTTCCTGACAAGATTAAGGTTCACTGTTTGTGGCGTGAGTTTTCGATGTCTTCAGACACCGCCGGCAACGTACTGCGTATGACTAATTTGGTCTAGGGTTGGCGCCGCGGCGCCAACTCTGTGCACCAGAAAAAAATTCAGTCTTTGACATTTTGCGAACTTCCTGGATGCATAACTCCTTCATTATAAGTCCGAATTGGCCCGTTCAAAAGCCTACGGTTCACAAATTACATAATCTATGCGTTTATGTAAGAATTTCATCTATTTGACTTCGTTTGCTAAAAATTCACCTATTGGTTCATTTTTAACGAAAACGATAAACGTTCGCGAACGTTCGACGATCGTTTCTTCGTTCTAAGTTGGAATCCGGTCATTTTTGAGTCCGTAACTCTTAAATGACAAATATGACTTGTCTCCATTGGAAAATAA
Source organism: Panax ginseng (assembly GCA_020205605.1). Taxonomy (NCBI): domain Eukaryota; kingdom Viridiplantae; phylum Streptophyta; class Magnoliopsida; order Apiales; family Araliaceae; genus Panax; species Panax ginseng. Next base: position 156,521,848 of record CM035128.1, read on the forward strand.
CCTTTTCGAGTTCAAACTCAAAATTTGACTTCTAATCCGGGAATTTCACAAATTCGACGATTATCGTCTAATCGTGCGATTTCTGGCAAATCTTCATTCGTATGATTTGTTCAACATTACAAATGAATTCCATTCATCATCTGAACATCTTAATATACCTATACCAACAACTTATACTCGTGGTTGGATTTTGACTTTATTTCTTCATAAGCTCATAACTTGATAAATTATAAACTACTTATGAACTTATCATTCATGACTTATGATAATTAAAGTTTCTCAAGCATCATACCTATATGTTCTCAACATATAGCTTTACTTATGTATACTTGATACATATGATCATACAAGTTCTTTTTCTTCCATATTACTTCACTAATAAACTTATTACAAGTTCATAATACTTTCACATAAGTTTATAACTTATTCTAGCTTAAATGACTTATTACCAACTTATGTGGCTCAAGTTCATTACTTACACATACTTCTTACTTTTTATCATTCATGTTCCTTAATCCAAACTTTTCTTATCAACCTATCATGATAGAGATAGAAGATAATTGGAGAAGGAGTCTTACATTTGAAGTCTTTGGTAAATAGTCTTCTTCTTCTTATATAAGTAGCTTATTTGCAACTTAATCTTCCTAACAATTAAGCACTTTGAGAGAGAATGTTTGGATTATTTGAACAACTATTAAATGACTTGCCAACCTTCACTATTTATAGAATTCCTAAGGTTAGGGCAATTTAGTCAATTCCATCATCCCACCTCCTTTTGCACCTCCTTACTATTCATTACTTGCAAGGCACAAAACCTATCCCTTGCTTGGTTATTACTCATTTAACTTAGTTATCACTTATCTTGGTCACCACTTTTAATACTTGGTAACCACACATTTACCACATTAATATGGTTTACCCCATAGGTTTGCCAACTCATGGATTCTAGCTTGGGCTTGGATTACATAAATCCTTGGGCTTTGCTTTAACAAACACTCACTTGCTTATTAATTCAATAATTGGGCCTTAACCTTAATTGACTTGGGCTTGTACAAAATCCTAACCAATCTTTACAAGTCCATTAATATTACATAATACATATACATATAGTTTATGCATCATTCTCGTATTCTAATTCATATAGAATTTATATACAATAATTCATCCTTCATACAATCTCTTATAATACTTCGTATTACACTTGTTTTCATTCCTTTGCACAATACCAAAGTATTGTACAATTATTACTTTACTCATTCCTACTTTGCTTTTCTTAACGTTTATAACTTAAGTCCGCAAGCGAAATATTACGTTTTCCATAACTAGATTATTATTACATAATCCATCTTACCTTAATATTCTATCATTACGTATTTCTCGGAAATTCAAAAATAACTCCCGAGAAAATATCGATGAATAGTGTTTTTCGGAAAATTTCTCGGAAAACTTTCATTTTCGTCTTAGAAATTCAAACACTTTAATTTCTTCACGTAACTCAAATACTACGACATTCCAATATCAATAGGTTATAGAATGACAACCATCTTGATAACACATAGAATATAATTTTATTATTATTTAATTTAATAAAATTATTTTACAATAAGATCCGAATTTCTCGGTCGTTACATTCTTCCCCCCTTATAAAGATTCTGTCCCCAGAATCTCGTCTTACTTAATCAAATAGATGAGGAAAATTTTTCTTCATCTTTTCTTCTAATTCCCACGTTGCTTCTTCGACATCGTGGTTCTTCCATAATACCTTCACCGACGGTATTACTTTGTTCCTCAGAACTTGCTCTTTTCTATCAATGATTTGAATCGATGATTCTTCATATGATAAATCCTTCTCGATATGAATCGGCTTATACTCGATTACATGCTTATAGTCTGACTTATATGGATGTAATACAGATACGTGAAACACATTATGTATTCTTTCTAGGTCTGGAGGTAATGCTATCATATACGCTTACCTCTCCTACCCGCTTTTAATACTTCAAAAGGTCCTATAAACCTTGGACTTAACTTCCCTTTCTTTCCAAAGCGTATCTTTCCTTTCCAGGGAGATACCTTTAGAAACACATACGAACCTACTTCAAACTCTCGGTTTAATCTATGTGAGTCCGCATACTTCTTTTGTCTGTCCTGAGCTGAAACAAGACGCATCCGAATTAACTTAACCACATCCGCTATCTGCTGCACCAATTCTGGTCCTAGCATCCGGCGTTCTCCCACCTCATCCCAACACAATGGTGTTCTGCACCTTCTGCCGTACAGAGCTTCATAAGGCGGCATACCTATGCTTGCATGATAACTGTTGTTATACGCAAACTCTACCAGTGGTAGGTGATCATCCCAACTACCCTTGAAATCCATTACGCAAGACCTCAACATGTCTTCTAACGTTTGAATTGTTCTCTCGCTCTGCCCATCAGTTTGTGGATGATAAGCTGTGCTTAACTTCAACTGTGTTCCTAGCTGTTCTTGCAAACTCCTCCAAAAGTTTGATGTGAATCGTGGATCACGATCTGACACAATCGATACTGGTACTCCATGTCTGGAAATAATTTTCTTAACATAAAGTTTAGCTAACTGGTCTAAGTTATACTTGACCCGAATTGGAAAAAAGTGAGTCGACTTCGTCAAACGGTCCACTATTACCCAAATCGCATCGTACCCTTTTGCTGTTATCGGAAGTCCTACCACGAAGTCCATCATGATATGCTCCCACCTCCATTCTAGAATCTCCAATGACTGTAACAAGCCACTGGGTCATTGATGTTCGGCCTTAACTTTTTGACAAGTTAAGCACCTACTCACATACTCTGCTATTTTTCTCTTTATGTTTGGCCACCAAAAACTCTGTCAAAGGTCTTGATACATCTTAGTGCTACCAGGATGTATCGAGTACCGTGAACTATGAGCTTCTTGTAACACTTGCTCTTTTAATTTCGTCTCACTTGGAACCCAAATTCTTCCTTCAAATCTTAATAATCCTTCATTATCAAGACTATACTTAGTATCTTCTTTATCGGTTAGCCGCTTCCTCATTTGGTTACACTCATCAGATTTGAGTTGTACCTCCTTTACTCTTTCTACGATGGTAGATTGCATCTCCATCATAAAGAGTATCTGTCCCGATTCACTCGGCATCTTCAACTCTATCTCCATTCTAGCCATCTCTGTTATTAACTCATGCTGAGCCGTTAACATAGACAACCTTTCCCGACCCTTCCTACTTAAGGCGTCGACAACTACATTGGCTTTCCCAGGATGATACAAGATTTCACAATCGTAATCCTTTATCAACTCCAGCCATCTTCTCTGTCTCATATTCAACTCCTTCTGGGTGAAGATATACTTTAGATTCTTATAGTCCGTGTATATCTCACATTTCTCCCCATAAAGATAATGTCTCCATATCTTTAGGGCAAATACTACCGCGGCCAGTTCCAGATCATGAGTAGGATAAACTTTCTCATAATCTTTCAACTGCCGTGATGCATACGTAATGACTTTGTCATGCTGCATGAGCACACAACCAAGTCCACTATGCGAAGCATCACTATACACCACGAAATTTCCTGTGTCATCGGGTAATGACAATACAAGCGCTTCACTTAATCTTTTCTTCAGTTCTTGAAAATTGTCTTCACATTTATCCGTCCATACGTATTTCACTGTCTTCCTTGTTAAATTAGTTAATGGGCTAGCTATCTTCGAAAAATCCTGGATAAATCTTCGATAGTATCCGGCTAACCCTAGGAAACTCCGCCCCTCAGTTGGCATTTTCAGTTGTTCCCAGTTCATAACTGCTTCTACCTTCGCTGGATCCACTAAAATCCCTTCTTGATCAATGACATGACCTAAAATCGATTTTTTCTCACCAAAATTCACACTTAGTGAATTTCACATATAACTTCTCCTTTCTTAGTGTCTCCAACACTAATCTTAAATGTTCAGCGTGATCTTCTGGCGTCTTAGAATAGACTAGAATATCATTGATAAACACAACGACGAACTTGTTCAAATATGGTTTGAACACTGCTCATCATATCCATAAATGCAATTGGTGGTGCATTCACAACCCAAATGACATCACCGTAAACTCGTAATGACCATAACGAGTTCGAATGTAAATCTTTGGTACATCCTCCTTCCCAACCTTCAATTGGTGATACCCCGTCCGCAAATCTATTTTAGAAAAATACTTTTCCCCCTTCAACTGATCAAAAAGATCATCGATCCTGGGCAATGGGTATTTATTCTTTATCGTTAACTTGTTCAACTCTCGATAGTCGATACAAAGCCTTAACGATCCATCTTTCTTCTTGACAAACAATACCGGTGCACCCCATGGGGAAACACTAGGTTGAATGTACTTCCTATCCAATAGTTCCTGTAACTGAACCATTAGCTCCTTCATTTCTATAGGTGCCATACGATTCGGTGCCTTTGAGACTGGTGCCGCTCCTGGCACAATGTCTATTACGAATTCGATCTCCCGATCCGGTGGTAACCCCAATAACTCACTCAGAAACACATCCATAAATTTGTTTACTATAGGTATTTGTTCCATGGTTGCTCCCACACGCTGGGTGTCAACAACATGGCACAGATAACCTATACATCCCTTCCTTAAAAGTTTTCTAGTTTGTGTCATCGTAAGACAACACGAGCGCCCCGACGATTTATTACCGTAAAATACTACAGGAGGTTGTTTCAACGTCCTGATGCTCACACATTTCTTTTGGAAATCTATAATTGCCCCATGGTTAATCAACCAATCCATTCCGAGAATTACATTGAATTCTCCCAACTTTATCGGTATTAAGTCTACCAATAACTTACAACCACGTACATCTACGCAACAACTCCTATGAATACTTTTAACAGGAATTATCTCTTCGTTTGCTACCTTAATGTTCAAAGGTATAGGCAACTTTTCAGGAAGTAATTCTAGTCGTCTAGCAAAATCACATGCTATAAACGAATAAGTAGCACCCGAATCAAATAGCACGTAAGCATCTATGTTGTTGATCGGAATAATACCCGCAACTACATCCCCTGATGCCACTGCATCTTGGACCGTCATATTAAAAGTGCGGGTGTTGATCGATTTCGCAATCAATGAATACGTGCAAGTATACACGGTCAACAAGTAATACAGTGATAAAGTAGAGTATCGTTCCCACAGAGAATTCTAATTAATAAATCCCAACTACTAGTACTATATCAATCCAATTTTATTCAAACAATGATAAATTATGATTTTTTGAATTATTAACACTAAATTAAACACTTAAAGATATTGTCCTAAAATAAGCGAATAAATAAACTAATAATTGAATGAATGACTTCCGATAGATAAGGATTAAGACTTCAATATCCCCAATTATGAACTATAAATCAATTATCTAATTATCCCAATTATTAAGTCTACTGAATTGTTAACAGGAATTCTCAAATGCCAAAAGTCCTTTTCCAAGTGATCAATTGACTTCTATTTAATCCAGATTAATCTTGCTATATTCCTATGCAAAACAATTGAATTAAACTCCTTCAATTCCAATTCCTTATGTGTTACATGCGGTGAACAGATATTTCCATTCAATTCACAAACCTAATTATTCACTGTGCAAATAACTAAGTCACATGTCATCATGCCCAGTTCTAACCCTAGAATTCCTTTCCCAATTCCTTCTAGAGTAACAAGGTAATTATTGGCCAAATAATTAAACAATAGATTCAAAACATGATAAAAATTCACTTCAACATAAATAATTAGAATGACTGAATAACTAATTTATAGCCATAAAAGGTTCAATTGAAATCTTAATTAAAGAATTAGTTCATCACGGAAATAAAAACCACTGATTTTTTGCAAATCATCCTTAAAGAATTACAAATTGAAAATAAAGAAGGAGAAGAAAACTCTGCAGCCAATCCTTAATCTCCAAGTAGTCCTTGTGTAGCCTCCAATGAATGAATTGATTGAATAAAAAAAATTGATTCTCTAATTTCAGCACTTAATTTATATTTATAGCTTCCCACAACCCTAATCCAATTAGGGTTCACATTAGCTCCCAATAACCAAGTCAAGTCCAACAGGAAGTCAAACGCGCTTAATCCGATTAATGGCGGTAGAGGCTCGACCCCGTATTGTTGGTAGTGTATTTTCAGCGCCCGTATTTGGACTTCTCTGAAATTACCATATTTCCATTAAATGCTTGAAGCTCCCAAATCTGCAAAACAAGACATAAACACAATAAAAATGCTACTAAATAACTTGAGAATGCAATAATTTAAGTCCAAATATATCCAATTCATGGGTATATTACCCAATCATCAAATACCCCCAAACTTAAATCGTTGCGTGTCCTCATGCGACAAAACATAAGATCACAAAACAAAACTAAACACCATGCAAATGCAAACTATTTATATTTATATATTCTTAATTCCAGCAATTCGAAAGCTCACGTATATCCATATGCCTCAAAAAAATCACAAAAACATGCTAATTCATCATGCAAAGCAGATCAATAATATCCCAACAATCAACGAATCAATCATATTATTCGATATTGTGAGTGTGTGTTCAACAACCATGCTAACCCATGAAAGGCAAAAATATGAAAGATAATAGATTTCTTAGTAAGCATCATACGATTGTAAACTTGAGAACTCATCAAATATATTTGTTTCATTTGAAATCAAACACTTACCCGAATTCAAAAGTCAAAATGGAATACTTTTGCTTTTCTTTTCCTAATTTTTTTTTAATATACATAAATGACTGTGCAATGTCTCATCCCATTAGGCTAACAGTGTTATCCCTTAGCGAGCTTTCGACCAACGACTCCCCGGACCATGAAAGACCTTAGAGGCGCTAGGTGTAAAGACAATCCCCCAGGCATTTGCTCAAGTAACAAAGGCCCCGAAACAAGACTAGTCACCCTGTATTTTTTTTTCTAGCTTATATATTCCAAATATTTTTCCCCCAAACTCGAGTTTATGCATAAATTCAGTCTTCTCTAGCTATTCAAATTGTTCTTCCATATCACTAGCAATCCTCCTTTAGAACTCTATTATCTAACCATTTAAACTATCATAGCTAACATGGTCTTTTTTTCAAAGTGCCTTCCTATAATATTAGTGTCAAACAGATAAAGATTCAATTCATGTCAAGAAAATCATATCACTGACTCAACAATCCTTAGTAGACTTGTTCATGCAATTCTACTTTCATCATTGGCCCCAAATATACGCACTATCAAAAACTGGAATTACTCCTAAATGCAACAATAAACTAACAATCACAAACCAAATCCACAAACTAATAACAAACTAATACTTAGAAATAAAAATTAACCACCCCCAAACTAATCTAGAGCAATGTCCTCATGCAAGAAATAAGGCAAAATAATACAGAGGACTTCCCTGACGAGCTTATTCCTCTGGTGGAGCATCATCGTCCTCGCTCATCTCTTGATCGGAAGGGGGAAATACTGGCAGAACCGGAGCCGTTGGGAAGTGGCTAAGTTGAACGCTCGGATGGGTTTAGACGGTCAGTGCATTCTGTGCAGCAAATTGGTCAACTAAAAACTTGAAAATCACGTCTTGACGTTCCGATAAGCGCACATTCTGGGACTCCATATTGTAAAACCGGTATATATCTCCATTTGGGCGCTTTTCGGGGATAACACCTCGATGAAAGTCTTTGTAGATGGGCCATAAGTAGGTGGAGCCTGAGGTGGTGGGGCTTGTGTAGATGTAACTTGGGGGATTATGAAACCCATTCCCCTAGGGTGATTTGCTCCACCTGTCCACACTTTATAACGACGGATCAACTTGTGGTCCAACACAGGCATAAGCGTTTGAATCATCTCATCCGATTTCCATTTGACCCCAAACTTAGCACATAAAACGCAGATCGGTGGCGGATGTGGTAACCTCTCTGTGGTCCCTCCAGCGAGATGCGCGCGGAGGATAGATGTGAATAAGATGGCCGACATCAATTCTTAGGCCTTGTATGATTGAGTATAATAGCACAGCCCTTTCTCTGGTTACGTGACTCACATGTGTGCAAGGCATCAATTTGGCACAAGTGAAGGCATTCCATGCCTTTCCATATAGACTGAGGTGTGACAATGGGAAAGTCATGCTGCCACGCTCATGCATGGTCCATGTGGTGCCCGGTTGACACAGCTCTCGAATAAGCTTGTCGTAGTCCGGCCCATCACTCACGAGTCTAGCATATTCATCATGAAGGCCCTCTAAGGGTAGTTGATAACACCTATTTATATCCTCCTCGCCGATTTCCACGATTTTGCCTCTGACAAATACCCCATAATGATTATGCTCGGGAAAGTTGGCGTAGAACTCTTTTACAACTTCAATCAATCTTTGGGTCGGGTACATTGGGTGAGGAGAACCGGTTTGTTCAAAGAATCATCACTGCTATTTCTCCATCCTTGGTTTGATCGGGACGGAGGCCACGTTCGGGGACGAGAGAGCGGGTAGCCATCTTATTGTAGCGCTCCTGTGCCTCGGTGGAGACAAACCGTCGACTATCAAATCTTGGAGGAGCCGAGGCTGAACCCGACCCGTCTCCACGTTGTCGTTTGGAAGACATGTTGAAAAAAAAATCTGCACAAATACGAATTCACAATTAGTTGCAGTTGACAAAAATTTAGTTGGGATACACGTATCCACTAACTACCCCCCCAAACATCAAAATATATGTATGTGTTAAGTACATAGTTGAGGGTGCGACATGACACATAATAACATGAAATCGCACAATTGTACCGAGTAGAGGCATGTAGTATTCAAACCCCGGCGCTGTTGGTAGTGTATTTTCCAGCGCCCCGGCGCTGGACTTCTCTGAAATTACCATATTTCCATTAAATGCTTGAATCTCCCATAATTGCCCCTGTAGCTCCCAAATCTGCAAAACAAGACATAAACACAATAAAAATGCTACTAAATAACTTGAGAATGCAATAATTTAAGTCCAAATATATCCAATTCATGGGTATATTACCCAATCATCAAATACCCCCAACCTTAAATCGTTGCGTGTCCTCATGCGACAAAACATAAGATCACAAAACAAAACTAAACACCATGCAAATGCAAACTATTTATATTTATATATTCTTAATTCCAGCAATTCGAAAGCTCACGTATATCCATATGCCTCAGAAAAATCACAAAAACATGCTAATTCATCATGCAAAAGCAGATCAATAATATCCCAACAATCAACGAATCTGAATCTGTTATTACTGATATTGTGAGTGTGTGTTCAACAACCATGCTAACCCATGAAAGGCAAAAATATGAAAGATAATAGATTTCTTAGTAAGCATCATACAGTGTAAACTTGAGAACTCATCAAATATATTTGTTTCAACTGAAATCAAACACTTACCCGAATTCAAAAGTCAAAATGGAATACTTATGCTTTTCTTTTCTTAATTTTTTTTTAATATACATAAATGACTGTACAATGTCTCATCCCATTAGGCTAATGATGTTATCCCTTAGCGAAGCTTTCGACCAACGACTCCTGGACCATGAAAGACCTTAGGCGCTTAGGTGTAAAGACAATCCCCCAAGCGCGTACTTGCTCAAGTAACAAAGGCCCCAAACAAGACTAGTCACCCCTCAGATTTTTTTTTCTAGCTTATATATTCCAAATATTTTTCCCCCAAACTCGAGTTTTATGCATAAATTCAGTCTTTCTAGCTATTCAAATTGTTCTTCCATATCACTAGCAATCCTCCTTTAGAACTCTATTATCTAACCATTTAAACTATCATAGCCAACATGGTCGTTTTTTCAAAGTGCCTTCCTATAATATTAGTGTCAAACAGATAAAGATTCAATTCATGTCAAGAAAATCATATCACTGACTCAACAATCCTTAGTAGACTTGTTCATGCAATTCTACTTTCATCATTGGCCCCAAATATACGCACTATCAAAAACTGGAATTACTCCTAAATGCAACAATAAACTAACAATCACAAACCAAATCCACAAACTAATAACAAACTAATACTTAGAAATAAAAATTAACCACCCCCAAACTAATCTAGAGCAATGTCCTCATGCAAGAAATAAGGCAAAATAATACAGAGGACTTCCCTGACGAGCTTATTCCTCTGGTGGAGCATCATCGTCCTCGCTCATCTCTTGATCGGAAGGGGGAAATACTGGCAGAACCGGAGCCGTTGGGAAGTGGCTAAGTTGAACGCTCGGATGGGTTTAGACGGTCAGTGCATTCTGTGCAGCAAATTGGTCAACTAAAAACTTGAAAATCACGTCTTGACGTTCCGATAAGCGCACATTCTGGGACTCCATATTGTAAAACCAGCCGTCTATCTCCCGCTGGACAGCTTCGGGGATAACACCTCGATGAGCTGCTGTAGATGGGCCATAAGTAGGTGGAGCCTGAGGTGGTGGGGCTTGTGTAGATGTAACTTGGGGGATTATGAAACCCATTCCCCTAGGGTGATTTGCTCCACCTGTCCACACTTTATAACGACGGATCAACTTGTGGTCCAACACGGGCATAGGCGTTTGAATCATCTCATCTGATTTCCATTTGACCCCAAACTTAGCACATAAAACGCAGATCAGTGACGGATGTGGTAACCCTCCTGTGGTCCCTCCGCGAGATGCGCGGAGGATAGATTGCTGAATAAGATGGCCGACATCAATTCTTAGGCCTTGTATGATTGAGTATAATAGCACAGCCCTTTCTCTGGTTACGTGACTCACATGTGTGCAAGGCATCAATTTGGCACAAGTGAAGGCATTCCATGCCTTTCCATATAGACTGAGGTGTGACAATGGGAAAGTCATGCTGCCACGCTCATGCATGGTCCATGTGGTGCCCGGTTGACACAGCTCTCGAATAAGCTTGTCGTAGTCCGGCCCATCACTCACGAGTCTAGCATATTCATCATGAAGGCCCTCTAAGGGTAGTTGATAACACCTATTTATATCCTCCTCGCCGATTTCCACGATTTTGCCTCGACATAAATACCCCATAATGATTATGCTCGGGGAAAGTTGGCGTGAGAACTCTTTACAACTTCAATCACTGGCTCTGGGCCGGTACATTGGTGAGGAGAACCGGTTTGATTCAAAGAATCATCACCTGCTATTTCTCCATCCTTGGTTTGATCGGGACGGAGGCCACGTTCGGGGGACGAGAGAGCGGGTAGCCATCTTATTCAGAAGGCCTCTGCATTGCCTCGGTGGAGACAAACCGTCGACTATCAAATCTTGGAGGAGCCGAGGCTGAACCCGACCCGTCTCCACGTTGTCGTTTGGAAGACATGTTGAAAAAAAAATCTGCACAAATACGAATTCACAATTAGTTGCAGTTGACAAAAATTTAGTTGGGATACACGTATCCACTAACTACCCCCCCAAACATCAAAATATATGTATGTGTTAAGTACATAGTTGAGGGTGCGACATGACACATAATAACATGAAATCGCACAATTGTATGCTTAGAGTAGAGGCATGTAGTATTCAAACCCTGTATTTGTTGGTAGTGTATTTTCCAGTAGCCATTATTACCGGACTTCTCTGAAATTACCATATTTCCATTAAATGCTTGAATCTCCCATAATTGCCCTGTAGCTCCCAAATCGCAAAACAAGACATAAAACAATAATAAAAATGCTACTAAATAACTTGAGAATGCAATAATTTAAGTCCAAATATATCCAATTCATGGGTATATTACCCAATCATCAAATACCCCCAAACTTAAATCGTTGCGTGTCCTCATGCGACAAAACATAAGATCACAAAACAAAACTAAACACCATGCAAATGCAAACTATTTATATTTATATATTCTTAATTCCAGCAATTCGAAAGCTCACGTATATCCATATGCCTCAGAAAAATCACAAAAACATGCTAATTCATCATGCAAAAGCAGATCAATAATATCCCAACAATCAACGAATCTGAATCTGTTATTACTGATATTGTGAGTGTGTGTTCAACAACCATGCTAACCCATGAAAGGCAAAAATATGAAAGATAATAGATTTCTTAGTAAGCATCATACAGTGTAAACTTGAGAACTCATCAAATATATTTGTTTCAACTGAAATCAAACACTTACCCGAATTCAAAAGTCAAAATGGAATACTTATGCTTTTCTTTTCTTAATTTTTTTTTAATATACATAAATGACTGTACAATGTCTCATCCCATTAGGCTAACAGTGTTATCCCTTAGCGAGCTTTCGACCAACGACTCCCAGACCATGAAAGACCTTAGGGCGCTAGGTGTAAAGACAATCCCCTCGGGCGTACTTGCTCAAGTAACAAAGGCCCCGAAACAAGACTCATATCTATATATTTTTTTCTAGCTTATATATTCCAAATATTTTTCCCCCAAACTCGAGTTTATGCATAAATTCAGTCTTCTCTAGCTATTCAAATTGTTCTTCCATATCACTAGCAATCCTCCTTTAGAACTCTATTATCTAACCATTTAAACTATCATAGCTAACATGGTCGTTTTTTCAAAGTGCCTTCCTATAATATTAGTGTCAAACAGATAAAGATTCAATTCATGTCAAGAAAATCATATCACTGACTCAACAATCCTTAGTAGACTTGTTCATGCAATTCTACTTTCATCATTGGCCCCAAATATCGCACTATCAAAAGCGGAATTACTCCTAAATGCAACAATAAACTAACAATCACAAACCAAATCCACAAACTAATAACAAACTAATACTTAGAAATAAAAATTAACCACCCCAAACTAATCTAGAGCAATGTCCTCATGCGAGAAATAAGGCAAAATAATACAGAGGACTTCCCTGACGAGCTTATTCCTCTGGTGGAGCATCATCGTCCTCGCTCATCTCTTGATCGGAAGGGGGAAATACTGGCAGAACCGGAGCCGTTGGGAAGTGGCTAAGTTGAACGCTCGGATGGGTTTAGGAGTCGGTGCATTACATGCGACAAATTGGTCAACTAAAACTTGAAAATCACGTCTTGGCGTTAGATAAGCGCACATTACGGGACTCCATATTGTAAAACCCGGTAGTATATCTCATTTGGGCGACCGGGATAACACCTCGATGAATTTCTTTGTAGATGGGCCATAAGTAGGTGGAGCACGAGGTGGTGGGGCTTGTGTAGATGTAACTTGGGGATTATGAAACCCATTCCCTAGGGTGATTTGCTCCACTGTCCACACTTTATAACGACGGATCAACTTGTGGTCCAACACGGGCATAGGCGTTTGAATCATCTCATCGATTTCCATTTGACCCCAAACTTAGCACATAAAACGCGGATCGGTGGCGGATGTGGTAACCCTCTGTGGTCCCTCCATGAGATCTTGCGGAGGATAGATTCTTGAATAAGATGGCCGACATCAATTCTTAGGCCTTGTATGATTGAGTATAATAGCCTGACCCTTTCTGCAGTTACGTGACTCACATGTGTGCAAGGCATCAATTTGGCACAAATGAAGGCATTCCATGCCTTTCCATATAGGCGAGGTGTGACAATGGGAAAGTCATCTTTGCCACGCTCATGCATGGTCCATGTGGTGCCCGGTTGACCTGACTCTCGAATAAGCTTGTCGTAGTCCGGCCCATCACTCACGAGTCTAGCATATTCATCATGAAGGCCCTCTAAGGGTAGTTGATAACACCTATTTATATCCTCCTCGCCGATTTCCACGATTTTGCCTCTGACAAATACCCCATAATGATTATGCTCGGGAAAGTTGGCGTAGAACTCTTTTACAACTTCAATCACTGCTGGGTCGGGCTGTTCGGTGAGGGAGAACCAGTTTCGTTCAGCAATCATCACTGCTATTTCTCCATCCTTGGTTTGATCGGGACGGAGGCCACGTTCGGGGACGAGAGAGCGGGTAGCCATCTTATTGTAGCGCTCCTGTGCCTCGGTGGAGACAAACCGTCGACTATCAAATCTTGGAGGCCAGAAATTTGAACCCGACCCGTCTCCACGTTGTCGTTTGGAAGACATGTTGAAAAAAAAATCTGCACAAATACGAATTCACAATTAGTTGCAGTTGACAAAAATTTAGTTGGGATACACGTATCCACTAACTACCCCCCCAAACATCAAAATATATGTATGTGTTAAGTACATAGTTGAGGGTGCGACATGACACATAATAACATGAAATCGCACAATTGTACCGAGTAGAGGCATGTAGTATTCAAATTCTACAATTGTTGAGGAACACCTATAATTCGGTCAAAAGATGTGTCAAGTAAAGCAATATGATCCCGTATGTGGCTCAATGCGGTTTAACACTCTCCCACAATAGTGATTAAGATGTGTGACAATCGACCTATACTATTGCGGCGGTAAGATGGCACGTACATTCAATGTGTGGATAGGGTGATACATGCAAATTTAACCATTAGCATTGGGTCAGGCCATTTATCGAGCACCTTATGGGGAACTCATAACTTGCATTGAAACACACTAATTTCTTTTACAAATCACCTTCTTGGTAAGCAATTACCACATATGCATGATAGTCGAACCAATAGTGGTGCATAATCAAGTTTTGACTATGAGATACTCGAAATAACAAGGATGAAAATCAGATGAAGGTTTAAAGAATATGAACCAAGACGCACATTGACTTACCCATCTCACAATTGACAAAAGTTGAATTCACCATCTAGGAAGTTAAATTTAGAAACATACCTTTGTGGGAGATGAGGATTGCTGTGCAAAAATTCGCAATGGGATGTGGCGAGATGCTTTCAATGGGGGGATATTATAGGAAAGGTTAAGAGCAATTACCAGATTAGGAGTGGAATCGTGGGGAGATTTGAAGAGGTGAGGAGATAAAAACCGTGTGTTAGAATTTAAGTAGGAGTCTCCCTCATATCCTCAGCGCCGGGGCGCTGTGATTTCACCTACTAAAAGCTATTTGGTATTTGGAGGCGAACCTCTTGAATGAGCTCGTGTCTTGGTGCCTTGAAATACCTAGGGGCAATATTTGAATGCCTGGAAGCCAGAAGGTCCGGATTGAGCTCAGCGCCGGGGCGCTGGGTGTACCTTGAATTTGGGCGCCGGGGCGCTGGAAGGCAGTAGCATGTCTGACCCTATAGTGTCGGGGCTCTATTGAATAGCCTTGAACCAGAGACGGGGCGCTCCCACCTGTCTTTGTATCTTGCATACATGGAAAATTTTAAGAATTAGTCTAGCAAAATCTTATTCTACAATACTACAAGATTAAAATAAAAATAAGAGAATTTTAAATCGAAGAAAAAGAAAGAAAAATAAAATAAAATAAAATAAAGTAAAAATTATAAAAGCCGAATGGGTTGCCTCCCAAGAAGTGCTTGGGTTCTGATCGTCGGCCAGAGCTTTTCGGTGTTGTTCGGTTGTCCTTTGGTTCGGAGAGAGTCTCTTGGATCAGTAGCTTGACGTTCAATTGGTCCACTCAATAATGTTTGAGGCGTTGACCATTGACCTTGAATATACGCTTTGAGTTCGGTTCCTCGACCTCAATGTTTCCGTGTGGGCTGACGAGATATAACTTCTGAATGGCGGACCACTGGATTTCAATTTTCCGGAAATAGGCGCTTGGCGTGAGTTGAGCAGTAGTACTTGTTGGCGGTTCAAATGTTCTATCAAGATTTTTTTTTATCGTGCGAGGCTTTGACTTTCTCCTTGTAGAGCTTAAGCGTTTTCGTAGGCATTGAGCGAATTCATGCATCTCGTTCAAGCTGCAGTAACCTTTTCTCACCGGTGCTTCTAGATCAAAGTTTAGTTTCCGAATGGCCCGGTGTGCCTTTGTGTGTACAGCTCGTAGGGAGGTGACACGCCTTTCAAATACCATTCTATACGGTGACATGCCGATCGGATTTTTGTCTGTTGTTCGATAGGCCCATAGAGCATCGTCGAGACGCAATGCCCAATCTTTTTCGTGATGGATTTACCACCTTTTCGAGAATCTCTTAACCTCCTATTCGACACCTCCGCTTGGCCATTGGTTTGTGGATGATCTGCATTTTGCAATTTTGTGTGAACCCCATACTTTACAAGCAATTTTGTGGCTGCTTGTTACGTGTGAGTCCCCTCATCACTTATTATAGCTCTCGGTGTCCCCAAATCGTGTAAAAATGTTCTTCTTTAAAAATCGGATAACAACGTTGGCATCATTCGTGGGTAACGCTGCGGCTTCTACCCATTTGGAAACATAATCGGCCGCTAACAAGATGTAATGATTATTAAAGGAAGATGGAAATGGTCCCATAAAATCGATTCCCCACCGTCGAATAGTTCAACCTCGAATTGTGTTAAGTGGCATTTCATTGCGCTTGGAGATATTACCTACTGGCGTTGGCATCGATCGCATTTCGGCCACAAAGAGATGAGCATCTTTGAATAAAGAAGGCGGAAAAATCCCGATTGTAGTACTTTTTTTGGCTTTGTTCGATCTTAGGAATAATGACCTCCGTGTCGAGGGTGATAATGGCCTAATATACTATCCATTTCTTCATGAGGTACACAACGTCTTATCATTTGATGCGCACGGGCTTTAAACAGAAATGGTTCATCCCAATAGTATTGCTTCACATCGTGGAGAAACTTCTTTCGTTGTTGTGAGGTCAAATCCGGCGGTAACACTTTGGCAACCATATAGTTTACATAGTCAGCATACCAAGGAAATTTGGTAGTTACCCGGAACAGTTGCTCATCCAATTTTTTTTTATTAATCACTAAGTTGTCTTCTTTCTGTTCCTCTTTATTTTCTAGCAAGAGACGGATGATCCGCCACTTGATTTTTTGTACCTTTTTCATCCGGATCTCGAGATCAAATTCTTGTAACAACAAGTACCACAGTAATAGCAGCGGTTTTGCATCTTTCTTTTCAATCGGATATTTAATGGCGGAATGATCGGTGTAGACAATTACCTTGGTGCCCGATGAGATAAGCTACGAATTTGTCGAAAGCAAACACCACTTTGCAAGTAATTCTTTTTCGGTGGTTGTGTAGTTCAATTTGGGCATCCGTCAACGTCTTATTAGAGTAGTAGATAGTGTGAAAAATCTTATCGTGACGTTGTCCCAATACGGCTCCCACCGCGTAATCACTGGCGTCACACATCAATTGAGCGGTAGAGGACCAATCGGCGCTACAATGATTGGGCCGAAGACAATTTCTTCTTTAATACCTCAAATGCCTCGATGCATGACTGATCCATCTTAAACGGTACATCTTTCTCCAAGAGTGAGCATAGGGGTTTCGAAATCCTTGAAAAATCTTTAATGAAGCGTCTGTAGAAACCTGCATGTCCCAAGAAGCTTCGAATGCCTTTTACAGATGATGGAGGAGGCAGTTTCTCAATTGTCTCAATCTTCGCTCTATCCACCTCCAATATGGATGCGGAAACCTTATGTCCCAGAATAACCCCTTCTTGCACCATAAAATGACATTTTTCCCAGTTAAGCACCAGGTTAGTCTCCACACATCTTTTTAACACCAAGATCAGATTCTTCAAACACAAGTCGAAACTATCATCGAACACGGAGAAGTCATCCATGAATACCTCTAAATTCTGTTCGACCATATCGGAGAAGATTGCCATCATATATCGTTGAAAGGTTTTAAGTGGCGCATTACATAAACCAAAAGACAAGGAATGCAAGCGTCTGTATGGACATGTGAGCGTGGTCTTTTCTTGATCTTAGGAGCTATAGCAATTTGATTATACCCGAATATCCATCTAACAGACGGTAGAATTGATGTCCCGCTAACTTTGTCCAACATCGATCGATGAGCGGCAAGGAAAGTGATCCTTGCGTGTGGCTTTATTCAACTTGCGGTAATCCATGCATACTCTCCGACTATAATGATTCTAGTCGGGATGAGCTCATGAGCTTCGTTCTTCACCTTTATCATACCCCTTTTTTTGGTACACTTTGCATGGGACTACCTGGTATGCGAGATTGGGTAAATAATAAGGCATCAACCATTTTATAATTTCCTTTTCACCACATCTTTCATAATGGGATTTAACCTTCTTTGCATCTCAATGGTTGGTTTGATCCTCTTCCATTAAAATCTTATGCATACAAAAAGATGGGCTAATACCTCGAATGTCGCTATAGTCCACCCAATCATTTGTTTTGAAACTCATGCAGAACCCATAGCAATTTTTCCTTTTGGGTGTCGATTAACTTTGTCGAAACAATAAGCTGGTAGAGTCGAATCTTTCCCTAGATAAGCATACTCAAGATGAGAGGGAGTGGCTTTAATTCCAACACGGGTGGCTCTTATCGAGGGTTTGCACTTTTTACCTTCCGTTTGAAGGCCTATCAAGGGTGTCGAATGGTTGATTATTTTTCCGGTAGAATGATGATCGTACAGCCATTTGATCCGCTCAATGTCCTCATCAAGACTATATCGTCGTCTATTAAAGCAACATGGATTCTATCGGATCCTCTCGAGTAATTACCGCAAATCTTGTGATTAACTATCTCATCCATTAAATCCACCCATAAACACTCACCTTTTCCTTCGGATAAGACATTGATTTAAACACATTAAAAGTGACTGTTGATCTTGACTCTCATCGTCAATTCTCCTTTTTGCACGTCGATCAACGTTATCCCAGATTGCTAAGAATGGTGCCGAGAATGATGGGAAGTTAAAAGTATCGCTTCTGATCCAAGATCACGAAAGTCTCTTTGGGAAGATGAATTTATCCACCCTTACTAATCGTCTTCAACGATACCTCGTGGATATGTGGCGATCGGCCCGCCAATGACGATGGCGATATTTGTCGATTTTGGTGCCTTGAGCGAGGCGATCGTGGCGATAATGGCATCAATTAATATCGCCCCAAAAATCACACGGTGCTCTCCCCGGCGATTATCAATGTCGCGCGGAATAGTAAAACTACCTAGATCTTTCAACGGAGGCAACATTACGAATAATTGCGATTGCATTCTTGGTTAGCGCTTCTTGTTTCAAAATCACCCGATTTCCTTTTCTTTGATAGCACATCCTTCATGAACTTAGCGTAGCTTCGGCATTTGTTCTAAAGCTTGGCAAATGGGATGTTGATATGCAATTTTTGAAAATATCCATAAATCTTGGCCTTATCTAACTTGGATTTACGAAATCTCTGCGGATATGGTATGGTATGGCATTGTTATAGTTGGTTAGGTGCATTTTGTTCTACGATTTCCTTTTTATCTTTCCGGTTTTCACAACTTCTTCTATTTAATACATTGCGTTGTCCCCTTTTCCTTATCCTTAATTTGTTTCTTGCAACTCCTTCCCATTGCGTAAGATTCTTGCCTTGCGGTGCTCATTCTGCCTTGATTTATTTACGTATCACTCGGGGGCGTTCTAGTGGGCCGGTTATTCAATCATGTCTTTATTGCCCCAATTGATTTTCCAAATTCTTTAATGATGCCCCGTGGCTTTGCAAAGTAAGATCTACTTGATTCAATTTCTTATCTTGCTCCTCGTTCTTTTTGTCAGAAGCTCTAATGAATTTTTCCAAGGCTTCTTCCAAACTTGATTTTCCTCTCAGTTCTTTGAGTCGGATTTTGAAATCCGGAGGTGTTTTGTTGTCTAGGTGGTTGAGCTGCAGCTAGATTGTTACTCCATGAAAACCCTGGATGATTCTTCCAACCTGGATTATAAGCATTTTGAGTCGGATACGGTTGAGTTGAACGATTATAGTTTCTTATGAACTATGCTGATTCAGAATTTATGGCACATTGATCCGTAGCATGACCCCCAGCACACAACTCACAAACCATCGCTACCTGCTGTGTGGCTTGTGGACGCCATATTTCCATATGCTTAGCTATTGCGATCCTTACTTTGACATTAATCTTTGTCGGTAGCGTCCACTTCATACTTTCCGATGCTTTTGGATGATTAGACCTCGTCATGGGCCACTGATAGTTGTTGGTGGCCATTGTCTCTAACAATTGATACGCCTCATCAAAATTCTTGGACATGATCGCTCCTCCTCTGCTTTGCATCAATACTAGACCTCGTGAACGCGTGCAAACCATCACAAAATATTCCTAATTGCATCCCTACGGATTCCATGATGAGGGCACTTACGGAGCATATCCTTGAACCTTTCCCATGCCTCATATAACGACTACGAATCAAATTGTGCGAAAGTATGAATATCGTTTACGTAGTTTTGCCGAAACTTATTTGGTGGGAAGAACTTAGCTAAAATTTTTGAGCTAAGTCATCCCAAGTGGTGATTGAGCCATGAGGCAAGAGTGTAACCGACCGTGCTTTATCTTTTTAAAGTAAAGCAGGAACATCCTCAACCTTGTAGCATCTTAGATACATTGTTAAATTTGAAAGTATCGCAAACTTCAAGAAACTCAAGATATGCTCATTAGGATCATCTATCGAATTACCCCCAATGACATGCATGTATACAGCAGCATCCGAATTGTTCCGGTTTTATCTAAAGCTATTTGCATTGATTTTAGGCCTCTTAATACTCATTTGTAAATCCGTGACATTCGGCATGGCGTAATCCTAAGTGATTTACATTCGTTTCTTCGCCATGTTCACGAATATTTCTGGTTTGCAGTTCTTCTTCCAAATGTATAACCTCACTATTCAAACGCCTTGATGTAGGAACTTCCTCTCGAATTAAATGCGTATACGTAAAAAGTTCCTTTTTAGCTTTCGATCTAGTGTGCATACACGAATTCCTGCCAATCCAAGAAGAAAATTTAAGTAACATTCAAATTAAAACTGAATTGATTATAACTAATATGAAATTAATATTAATAAAAAAAATTCCCCGGCAACGGCGCCAAAAACTTGTTGATCGATTTCGCAATCAATGAATACGTGCAAGTATACACGGTCAACAAGTAATACAATGATAAAGTAGAGTATCGTTCCCATAGAGAATTCTAATTAATAAATCCCAACTACTAGTACTATATCAATCCAATTTTATTCAAACAATGATAAATTATGATTTTCTGAATTATTAACACTAAATTAAACACTTAAAGATATTGTCCTAAAATAAGCGAATAAATAAACTAATAATTGAATGAATGACTTAGATAGATAAGGATTAAGACTTCAATATCCCCAATTATGAACTATAAATCAATTATCTAATTATCCCAATTATTATGTCTCTCTTGAATTGTTGAGGAATTCTCAAATGCCAAAAGTCCTTTTCAAGTGATCAATTGACTTCTATTTAATCCAGATTAATCTTGCTATATTCTATGCAAAACAATTGAATTAAACTCCTTCAATTCCAATTCCTTATGTGTTACATGCGGTGAGCAGATATTTCCATTCAATTCACAAACCTAATTATTCACATGCAAATAACTAAGTCACATGTCATCATGCCCGATTCTAACCTAGAATTTCTTTCCCAATTCCTTCAGAGTAACAAGGTAATTATTGGCCAAATAATTAAACAATAGATTCAAAACATGATAAATAATTCACTTCAACATAAATAATTAGAATGGTGAATAACTAATTTATAGCCATAAAAGGTTCAATTGAAATCTTAATTAAAGAATTAGTTCATCACGGAAATAAAACCACTAATTGTTTGCAAATCATCCTTAAAGAATTACAAATTGAAAAAAAAAGAAGGAGAAGAAAACTCTGCGTGATCCTTAATCTCCAAGTAGTCCTTGTGTAGCCTCCAATGAATGAATTGATTGAATAAAAAAAATTGATTCTCTAATTTCAACACTTAATTTATATTTATAGCTTCCCACAACCCCCTAATCCAATTAGGGTTCACATTAGCTCCCAATAACCAAGTCAAGTCCAAGAGAAGTCAAGCAGCTTTAATCCGATTCAATGCCGGTAGAGGCTCGGCGCCCGTATTTGTTGGTAGTGTATTTTCAGCATCCCGTATTTGGACTTCTCTGAAATTACCATATTGCCATTAAATGCTTGAATCTCCATAATTGCCCCTGTAGCTCCCAAATCTGCAAAACAAGACATAAACACAATAAAAATGCTACTAAATAACTTGAGAATGCAATAATTTAAGTCCAAATATATCCAATTCATGGGTATATTACCCAATCATCAGCAGGCCATTGGTCTACCCAGCTGAGCTGGACCACTAATAGCCAACTTACCGCTATTAGTTCCCTTATTTCCTTCCATACCCTTCTACGGGCAATTCTTCGCTATTTGGTCAGTTGATCTACATACAAAACATCCGTGGTTTTTCTTTAGATTTGGACAGTTAGGCGAAATATGCCCTTCCTGTCCACAGTTATAATATACCGCCTTTCCTTTGAGACAGACTCCTAAATGAGTCTTCCCGCAAGTTTTACAGGCATCCATCCTCCTTTTAGGATCCCCTTGCTTTACTCTGGTATTCTCAGAGTTAAAAACCTTCCTCTTATGACCGTCGCCACTTCCGCTGGCTCCCTCGGTCTTCATTCCTCCCTCAGCTCTGCCCTTACTTTTCTTATCTTTGTGGTACTGGCTGAGAGCCTCATTCCCACCTTCGACAATTATTGCCTTTTCTAGTATGGTTCCAAAGGAAGTACTTTGGAACACAGAAATTCGGCTATAGAGCCAGGATTTCAAGCCTTGCTCGAACCTTCTAGCCTTTCTCGCTTCAGTGTCCACTTGATGTGGAGCGAATCATGCCAGTTCATTAAACTTGGCAGCATACTGGGGAACTGTCATGTCCCCTTGTTTCAATTCAAGAAACCTCATCTCCATCCTCCCTTGCATACTCGTTGGAAAATAGTTCTCGAAGAAAATCTCCTTAAACCTTACCCACGTTAAATTTCCTATATCGGCCCTAGCCTGGTTTGCCTCCCACCAGAAGTTGGCCTCTCCCTTCATTAAATAGGTTACAAAGGCAACCTTTTGACCCTCCTCCATATTTGCTATTACAAATGCTTTCTCGATTTCTTTCACCCAAGTTTGGGCTTCTATATGGTCCGTAGTTCCCTTGAACTCCAGCGGACCTACACTTTTAAAATCCTTAAATGTAGTAGCTCGTACGACTCCAGGAATTACGGGTACATTAGCCCCCGTTCTATTAAATGCGACTGTTAAAAGATTAACGAACTCCTGCATTGGATTAACCGGACCACCCTCTGGTTGGTTAACATTAGTGTCTTGATTTCGTTGTCTCCTTCTTGGCGGCATTTTGCTGTTAAGAAAATAACACATCACTATTACTTTCTTCTTGTTGATTAGTTATTATTTGTAATGAAACAATAACTCATATTCATTACTCAATATATTCCATAAAAAGACTTATATTGATTCATAACTTGTAGTATAACACTACATTGTTTACATTACTCAGCCTTAGCTGATTACATTACCATCCCACAATTACTTTCCAAAAATTGGGATTTACAAAAGACTACCCTTTGTTATACAAAAGAGGGTTTTACGTCACTACTAGATACATAATATTTACATATCTAATCTATTCTAGTCATAACTAGATTACATCTGCCGAATGGCATTCTCGAAATCTTTCTTGGCCAAACCGACTATGACATCTCGACTAATGATATGTCGAGTCTGCCCTGCTTCCACTGGATATCCAGCTACTTGCTGCTGGAAGTCCACGTGAGAACTCCTATGTATATAGGACATCCTCTCTAACTTCTGTTGTTTAGTCTTTAGCTCCTGGTTGAGCTCAAAAACTTCACATTTCAGCTCTCGGACCTTGTCCTTAGCTAAAATTCTATCATCGTGCTCTTCTTCCCATATACCCTCCATGTTAGTCTTGTCCTCACGGACAGCTTGGAGTTCCTCTTTCAACTCCACACCTCTTGGCGATAATGGACATTCCTATCCAATCTCGACATAAATAGTGCCTTCATTGACTCTTGAGAGTCAATTCTTACGTAAGTGGAACTTTGGTCAAAGTACATCGCATGCCATCAAAAATAGACATATAGTCTAAATCGTCCAGAAGTCTCCGGACTCTATTACTACCACCACCGGCTTTTATTTTAGCTTTAGAAAACCTCGCATCAGAATGCACGGTTGGTTTCTCTACCGCCTTCATTGTGGAATAATTGATTGAGTTATATATCGCCAGTAACGAGAATAATAGATTTGAGTCTTTTTGTTGATCAAAGCGACCCGGATTTGAGCGGGGAAAAAGGATTTGCAATTCCCCCGCATCGCTACGGGATTGGGTAGTATCTACCCGATTAAGCGAATCTCGCTCACTACATGTATATTTCTATACATTTCATTTTCTCCTGATATCTACAATAAAACAATATAGTTTGATTAGTACACGTCAGTAAAATAATAAAAACACATAACATAATATAATGCATTTGTATAAGGTTATCTTTCATCTTTTACTTCTTTATTAAGGTTATGACTTAAGGTTCTAATCCCCCTTAAGTTTTATAACCTAGGCTCTGATACCAACTTGTAACGCCCCCAAATCTGGGTATCTTATAACCCGACAGATGGTGCTATACTGTACAAACATTTATACATTCATCCAATTGAAAAGTCTCAAAGAACGAACATAACTTCTATATATTCAAAGTAATATTTACATTTCCCAGGTTCTAAACCCATTACAAAGGTTCTTTGTCATAATATTCATTACATTATAACAATAGACCTATACTATTACAAGACAATTTAATAATCTGCCTTAGCTTTTCCTTTATCCTTATTCGATCCTTCGAGACGTTCAGTCTTAGCTGCATTCATATGGTTCAAGCAAGAGTGAGCATAACTAGCTCAGCAAGTATAACAATTTCAATAACAACATGCTTGATACATATGAATCTTATATCTTCGATAACTGAACAATAGTTATGAAGTACTATTGATAAATCAAAATAGCACTTTATCTTTCTTTCAAAATGTTTCACAATGAATAATATTCATTAAAACATACACTCCGGTCAAAGACCTCGAGTATTCATTCTTTCTTTGAAAAGGACAACCCGAAACTAATTCTGTAAGCCCGATATTACTTACAAGCACTTCTAGGTGATCAGCCTATTGTACTCTATATTGATCAACACTACATCCATTAAACGTATGTATGTTTAATCATTTGGCAACCTCACGTGCCTGTCGTTTTACCGAAAAAACATTTGTTTAACATTTCAGTCTTCTTTTGAAAACCATATCAAGTAGTTGACAAAAGATAATCACATTTGATAACAGATGAATAGATTATCAACAATCCACTCAATATGTCAAGTCTAGCCAAAAGAACTGGCTTTAACTTCATTGTATTTCAATTCATGCGTAAGGATACATGAAATTCAAAAACTTGTTCAGATTGAACTAAGACAAGAGTTAGAATACTTACCTTTAGCGTCTTCTACAGTATAATTACTTTACGATTGAATCTTTCAAGTCTCTACAACACATGATCACATAATGCCTCACATTAGGTCACATAATCCAGTGTGTATATGACTATATCTTACCCTTCATCTCAATCTAATCATGTATTAGATTTGTTTACTATCAATTCCCGTTTATTATTCTACTTGCATTCATAGTTGGATAAGTTATTATCAACCTTTACACATTACTCTTTAAGGTTTAACAATGTTTTACCAATGTTACTTCCATACAAGTTTATTTTGAATTCATTCCTTTCTGTTCTTCATACTCTTAATCATTCTTTACTATCACTTGTTTAGAAATTTGGTGGTACTTACTTGACACCCTCTCTCTATACATGTACATGTACATGAGTTAATGATGAAGAGGTCCGGACTTGAGTCTGCACATGTGAGTCCTTTTCGATGGGCAGACATGTACTACCACTCTCTAGTATGTCATGGTCCTAAAATGGGTATTATGGCGCCACCAATAAGATTAAGGTTATTGCGTACATGAAGTTTCAGCAGTGCTTTCAGACATTTCGTATTCGGACTGGTATGACTAATTTGGTCTAGGGTTGGTAGCCATGGCAACAACTCTGGCACCGAAAAAAAATTCAATCTTTGACATTTTGCGAACTTCCCGGATGTATAACTCCTTCATTATAAGTCCGAATTGGCCCGTTCAAAAGCCTAGGGTTCACAAATTACGTAATCTACGCGTTCATGCAAGAATTTCATCTATTTGACTTCGTTTGCTAAAAATTCACCTATTGGTTCATTTTTAACAAAAATGATAAACGTTCACAACGTTCAACGCTCATTTCTTCGTTTTAAGTCGAAATTTGTTCATTTTCGAGTCCGCAACTCTTAAATGACGAATATGACTTGTTTCCATTGGAAAATAACCTTTTTGAGTTCAAACTCAAAATTTGACTTCTAATCCGGGAATTTCACGAATTCGACGATTATCGTCTAATCGTGCGATTTCCGGCAAATCTTCATTCTTATGATTTGTTCAACATTACAAATGAATTCCATTCATCATGTGAACATCTTAATATACCTATACCAACAACTTATACTCATGGTTGGATTTTGACTTTATTTCTTTATAAGCTCATAACTTGATAAATTATAAACTACTTATGAACTTATCATTCATGACTTATGATAATTAAAGTTGCTCAAGCATCATACCTATATGTTCTCAACATATAGCTTTACTTATGTATACTTGATACATATGATCATACAAGTTCTTTTTCTTCCATATTACTTCACTAATAAACTTATTACAAGTTCATAATACTTTCACATAAGTTTATAACTTATGCTAGCTTAAATGACTTATTACCAACTTATATGGCTTAAGTTCATTACTTACACATACTTCTTACTTTTTATCATTCATGTTCCTTAATCCAAACTTTTCTTATCAACCTATCATGATAGAGATAGAAGATAATTGGAGAAGGAGTCTTACATTTGATGTCTTTGGTAAATAGTCTTCTTCTTCTTATATAAGTAGCTTATTTGCAACTTAATCTTCCTAACAATTAAGCACTTTGAGAGAAAATGTTTGGATTATTTGAACAACTATTAAATGACTTGCCAACCTTCACTATTTATAGAATTCCTAAGGTTAGGGCAATTTAGTCAATTCCATCATCCCACCTCCTTTTGCACCTCCTTACTATTCATTACTTGCAAGGCACAAAACCTATCCCTTGCTTGGTTATTACTCATTTAACTTGGTTACCACTTATCTTGGTCACCACTTTTAATACTTGGTAACCACATTTACCACATTAATATGGTTTACCCCATGGGTTTGCCAACTCATGGATTCTAGCTTGGGCTTGGATTACATAAATCCTTGGGCTTTGCTTTAACAAACACTCACTTGCTTATTAATTCAATAACTGGGCCTTAACCTTAATTAACTTGGGCTTGTACAAAATCCTAACCAATCTTTACAAGTCCATTAATATTACATAATACATATACATATTGTTTATGCATCATTCTCGTATTCTAATTCATATAGAATTTATATACAATAATTCATCCTTCATACAAACTCGTATAATACTTCGTATTACACTTGTTTTCATTCCTTTGCACAATACCAAAGTATTGTACAATTATTACTTTACTCATTCCTACTTCGCTTTTCTTAACGTTTATAACTTAAGTCCGCAAACGAAATATTACGTTTTCCATAACTAGATTATTATTACATAATCCATTTTACCTTAATATTCTATCATTACGTATTTCTTGGAAATTCAAAAATAACTCCTGAGCAAATACCGATGAATAGTATTTTTTGAAAAATTTCTCAGAAAACTTTCATTTTCATCTTAGAAATTCAAACACTTTAATTCCTTCACGTAGCTCAAATACTACGACATTCCAATATCAATAGGTTATAGAATGACAACCATCTTGATAACACATAGAATATAGTTTCATTATTATTTAATTTAATAAAATCATTTTACAATAAGATCCGAATTTCTCGGTCGTTACAGGGATGATGTGGATTATGTATTAAGCTAAGTCTCAGCGATAAAAGTGATGAAAAACCTTTTAAATCATAAAAGATAGTAGATTTTATTCTCTACTTGACTCTTTTAATGGATTGCTTATTTCGCTGCAGTTAAACTTGATGTCTATTGTATTTTATCAGTTTAACATTAATGAAGATTAATGATAATTTATTCTGCATTATCTGAGTCATAATATTTCTTACTGGGCTAGTTGAGCTCACCCTTTCTTTCACTATTCTCTTCAGGAAATGAGAACGTAGCCGGGACAAGTCGGGGAACGGAGTGACGGTCCAAATGATAGCATTAGTAGTCCTCACTATTCTATTAAATAGTGTGACAATAAATGTATTGAGGACTCCATTGAGTGTGGATATTTTCTAGATGAAAATATTCTTATTAAAACTATTAGATTATGTTTTGTCTTGTTTTACACGACTGTTGTATAATTAAGTTGTATTTGAATTTTGTACCATGTATTTGGCGACTCAAGATGGGTGATGTATACTTGTTTTGGGGGCGTCACAGTTGGTATCAAAGCTTAGGGATATGATCCCTGGCTGAGATGTGAGGCAAGAACTAGGAGGGGAGAGACGAGGAATTCCTTCGCTAGTATGACCTACCTAAGTTTATTTGGTATTTAATTGGCTCATTGAGTATAGGGATAATATGTGATATGTTAATTAACCCTTATTTTGTGGTAGTGTTTGAAAATGGCATCCGAAAATGTTGAGATAAGCAATGGAGCAAAATAATATGGCCCGTATCATGAAGACGAGGCTAAGTTTCATGAGTTATCCCGGTTTGCATCCCATTTGGTAGATAATGAGGAGCGAATGACGCGAATGTTTCTAAGAGGTTTGAAACCCGATATATCGTCAATACCTCATTTCTCATAAACTTTGTTTATATTAGGATGTTGTGAATAGGGCTCGATTATTGGGCGCGATAATGAGTCAAACACAACAAAAAGGCAACAACCAACAACACGATAATAATTGTACCGGTGGCAACGGCCATCGGAACAATGATAACTATCGTGGGAGAAATTATCATGCCAAGAATGGTAACTACTTCGGTGGTAATCATGGCCAAGATAATAGAAGTGGAAATTTCAAGAAGAGAAGGTTCAATAATGATGGAAAGACAATGACATCAAAGACACCGTTTCAAAGGAAGAAGAACGACCACCGGTCGTATGTTTCAAATGCGGACATGAGGGAGACATCCGTCCAAACTGTACGCAGCAATCCAAAGCGTGTTTCAATTGCAGAAGAGAAGGTCACCTAGCTCGATTTTGTCGTGTAGTGAAGTCAAGTCCAACTGGGATAGTGATGCCAAAGGATGTCCCAGACAAGTTAAATTTGGTAGTTTAAGTGAGAGCGTTTATCGAGGAACCCGAACGAAGTTATCACGGGTAAGTTAATCATAAACGCTTACGAAGTTTATACCTTATTTGATACCGGTTTTACGTATTCTTTTATCTCTCTTGCTTGCTCTCAATGTTTAAATTTGACCCCAGAGAAGTTAGATTTTGACTTATTGGTTGAAACTTCGTTAGTAGAAACCTTCGTTACATCCACTGTTTATAAATCTTGTTTAATTTAAATTGACACTTTCACGTTACCTGTCGATCTTATCTATTTGAAAATACTTGCCTTTGATGTGATTTTAGGAATCGATTGGTTAACTACTCATCATGCTTTTCGTAAGGTTGTTAGCTTTCATATTCTTAACCAACCTATCATGCGAATTCAAGCAACCAAACCACTAAAGTTAATCACTATTATATCAAGCCATAAGTAAAGAGCCCCGATCCTTTCGTTGTTAACTTCCTTGTGTGGAATGCACCGAAACTAGACTTTCTGTAGGCGACGTCGTGAATGACGATGGCAAGTTGATAGGTATCAATGTGACGTGCTATCCAAGTCTTGGGATGAGAGTCACAGTTTTGAATGATATTTCTATTGTTAATAAATTTTATGGCGTATTCTTGAAGACTTCTTAGCCTAACCTTAGAGCATGAAATCGAATTTTGTATTGACCCCAGTACAAAACCCATTTCTAAAACCCTCAAATATTTCTTCAACTAAAATGAACGTAACATGCGCTAGAGACGTTGGCTCGAGCTATTGAAGATTACGACCATACCATTCAATATCATCATGGAAGAGCAAACGTGGTAGCAGACGCATTAAGTAGAAGATCGTATGTGATTACGAGTGTGACATTGTTAACATAAAAACCCATTTCGTATAACTTACAAATGATGAAGATAGAGTTAAAGACTCTAGGGACCCATGTGGTGATATCAAATATCCAAGTAGAATCGACTTTAATCGATAAAGTTAAAAGTCGCTCAAGCTACACACTCGAAGCTGATGAATGTGAAGAAGAAGGTTCAAGAGGGCGTTATTCTAGAAGCAAGAGTCGATGAAGAGAAGAAATCTCAACCCTCAATTTTATTGGCCCATTTGAAATCCTTGATCGAGTAGGAACTGTGGCCTATAGACTCGTTTTATCGCCAAGTATGTCGCGTGTTCATAACGTTTTTCACGATCGATGTTACGTAAATATGTGGATGACCCGAACCACGTTATTAAATTAGAACTAGGCGAGATAGCGGAAGATTTTTAACGTATGAGGAGATACATGTTAAAATCTTGGATAAGAAGGATCGTATTCAACACTCGAGGTTATACCTCAAGAGTTAGAATCTGAAATGAAGTCAAGGTATCCTCACCTCTTCGGCATACCAGGTATGTACGTAAATTTCGAGGGCGAAATTTCATAAGGAGGGGAGATTGTGAGACCCCAAATTTTATGAATAAAGATTTAAATTTCTCAAAATATTTTTTTCAAAATTATGGTGTGGATTTGAGATAATGTTATAGTTGTGGGTAATATTTATAAATTTTGCAAAGTATGTAAGTTGTTATATAATATTCTATTGGTCGGGGAATATTTGTTTTAACAGGAAATATTCGTATGACGACACAATCATTGGTGGACCCCACAACAGAATTATTGTCGGATTGAGAAAATGACAAAAATATTTTTATAAAAATAACGACGGAAGTTTTACCGTTAAAACTGTTGAAGCGCTTTCGGTAGTAAAAGTACGATGTCTGGCGTGGTTGCATAGTAGCATTGCAGATCGATTATTGATGCTTACGTGAGAAGTCACCGGTTTTGTTCAATTATTGCTTTCTGATGAATTGTTGCATAGTATCTCACGTTATTTGATTCAATTATTGTCGATATTTTATATATTATTAAATCAATAATTGAGATGACTGAGTTATTAATATTATTATTTGCAATATTAACGATGTCTAGAAGTTCTGCCAATGAGAGGTTTGGTCAACTAATTGCGCGCCAATAGGGAGAAATCCTTATTGGAAAGCCCCCTCTTTCCTGAGAACGATCTGGTCGATTAATATTGTGAATTATAATAATGATGATAAATGTTGTTAAATATATTGAGGTGTCTTTTTATGAAGTCACGGAAGTTTATATATATACATATATATTATATATAAATTTTGTTTTATTAGTATTATTAATGTAATAAAATAGAAAAGCTTTTTATATAAAACAGAATACTTTTATAATGTTATTTATTTTATTAGACTATAAATAGAATATATTATATTCTATTATGCATAGTATTTTGCATAGTAAAATCTTTTTATATAAAATATAATACTTTTATAAAGTTATTTGTTTTGTTAGATAATAATTAGAATATATTATATTTTATTATGCATAGTATTTGCATAGTGCCTGCATAGTATTTGCATAGTAAAATCTTTTTATATAAAACAGAATACTTTTATAAAGTTATTTGTTTTATTAGACTATAAATAGAATATATTATATTTTATTATGCACAGTGTTTGCATAGTACCTGCATAGTATTTTGCATAGTAAAATCTTTTTATATAAAACAGAATACTTTTATAAAGTTGTTTGTTTTATTAGACTATAAATAGAATATATTATATTTTATTTAAAAGATTTTATTTTATTAGAATATTTTATTAATATTGCATAGTAAATCAATATGGATAGTCTGGTTTTAAAAGTAAATCAATACGGGATAGTTCATGAATTAGTTACTATTAGGTCCATTCTCTATAAATAGAAGCTCATTCTTTCATTATTTCTTACGAATTCACTTTGAAACTCTAGAGAGAGAAACTATAGAGAGAAAGAAGAAATGTATTACGCTACTTCACTACTCCTATATCGATTTCTTCTAAGGTAAGGGGTATTATTTCTTTCGTATTCATGAAGAGAACTTACATTATTCCATTCTTTATTATTACATTGGAATAACTCAGATATGTGAGCTACCCTATACTTGGTGAAATTCTTACATTATTCCATTCTTTATTATTATGTTGGAATAACATGTCTATCTAATACCGCATACGGTAAAATTCTTACGTTATTCCATTCTTTATTATTACTGTTGGAATATCATGTCTATCATACGTATTACGCATGACACAGTTCAATTATTTATTATTACATTGGAATAACACATGCATGCGATTCATCGCATACCGGTGAAGTCTATTGTTATTTCATTCTTTATTATTACATTTGGAATATCACGTACGTGCGTTTACGTATGAATTTGGTTCCAATATTTATTATTTTGTTGGAATAACTTGTCTGTGCGGTCTATCGCATGCATGGTGAATTCTTCTGTTATTCCATTCTTTATTATTCTGTTGGAATAAATTGTCTATGTGGATTACCACATGCATGGTGAATGACCCTTCGTATTCATTTCTTATTAAATTGTGAAAATGATCTGTCTTCGTGGATTATCGCATGGCGGACGAAAATCCATTTGCAGTTTTATATATTCTTTTATACTCAGTTGGTTAAAGCTTTGACTTCTATACACCATAAAATTAGTGGAATATCCTTTATATTTGCGCTTCATCCAGTATCTTTTCATGGAAATATTCTTCTGAGCATTCTTGAATTTTACTCTACAAAGCAGTATCATGTTGACAATTTGGACGTTATTGAATTCTGGATAAATTAATTGTTAAACTTGTTTTTATTGAATTCTTATATCATTGTCATCATCCTCATGCTTATATTATGTTGAAAGTCATCTATGGCCTGTTGTGCATAGATGGACTTGGTATGATTATGAATAGGGATTATTCGGTATAATCATGACCGTAATGTTACAAATGATGTGGTAAAAGTCCTCATTGGCCCGTAGTGCATTGATAGACAGTTATTGGCATGATCATGACCATTGATGAATACACGAATATCCTTGGCCCGTAGTGCATGGATAATTTGTGGTTGTGATACTAATGAATATCCTTGGTCAGTAGTGCGAGAGATGATGTGGATTATTTATTGTCGAGTCTCGTGATAAAAGTGATGAAAAACCTTTTAAATCATAAAAGATAGTAGATTTTATTCTCTACTTGACTCTTTTAATGGATTGCTTATTCATTGCAATTAAACTTGATGTCTATTGTATTTTATCGGTTTAACATTGTTGAAGACTAATGATAATTTATTACGCATTATCTTAGTCATAATATTTCTTCTTGGGCTAGTTGAGCTCACCCTTTCTTTCAATGTTCTCTTCAGGAAATGAGAACGTAGCCGGGACTAGTCGGGGAACGGAGTGACGGTCCAGATGATAGCATTAGTAGTCCTCACTATTCTATTAAATAGTGTGACAATAAATGTATTGAGGACTCCATTGAGTGTGGATATTGTCTAGATGACAATATTCTTATTAAAATTATTAGATTATGTTTTATCGTATTTTACACGACTGTTGTATAATTAAGTTGTATTTAAATTTTGTACCATGTATTTGACGACTCAAGATGAGTGATGTATACCTGTTTTGGGGGCGTCACAGACAATGTTGTTGTGCATTATACAGTTGAATGATTGACAATGTAAAATGCATTTGAAAAAATGTTTTATATTCTGGTTACTAAATACATATAAATTGGTTACTGTTTATTATTGATTTGGTTGCTTTATAATGTTTATTTGCTTGCTTTATAATTTTAAAGTTTATTCTACTGATATTTTTTATATTAATGATTACTTATTAAATAAATTAGTTACCTTCTTGCAACTATTAGATCTTTAAGTACATATTGATGTTTTTTAAATTGATGTTTTTATATTGTTTGTTTTTTCTATAAAATGCATGGAAAAATATGTTTTATGTTATGGATAATAAGTAAATATATGTTGAGTTCTTGTCTAATTTGGATTTGGTTAGTATATAATCTTTGACTTAGTTCTTTGTGTAATATTACCATGGTTCTTTGCATTATATTACCGTGTTTTATCTTGATTTTTTATATTGATGGTTCTTGATTAACTACATTGGTTATCTTCATACATCACCGTTAGTCTTTTATTTGTAACAAAGTCATTCTTGATTGTTTTGGTTGTAAAATGAATGTAAAAATATTTTTATAATCTTGGTTACTAATTACATATATATTAGTTCTCGCTCAATATGTATTTAGATCTTTGTAAGGTGTTTATTTAGTTCTTGTATAATGTTATTGTGTTTTATAATTGTTTCTTTTATATTAGTGGTTACTTATTGACTACATTGGTTACCTTCATACATTTATTAATCTAATTATATATATTGGTTGCTGTATACTATTTAATTTGTACTGTATAATGTTTATTTAGTTGTTGAATAATATTAATGTACACTTGTACTGATGTTTTTTTTATAGTTATGGAAAGATTTGATTCAGTGGTAATTTTGTAATTTCTATCAAGTTTGGAGTGTCAGATGATTTTAGCGTTTTCGGAGCCTAATTTCATTGAAAACGGGTCAACGATCAAAAATCACCAGCTTTGCTGGTGAACTGCAGGGTTTTTTGGTCAAATTCCATCATTTAGGCCTTTAAAATTGCATGTAAAAATATGGTTTATGTTTTGGTTACTAAGATTATGTAGTTTGGTTACTATTTAATATTGATTTGGTTACTTTACAATGTTTATTCAGTTGTCAGACAATGAAGATGATTTCAGTTGTGCTTTATTTCAATGGAACATAAACAAAAAGTGTGTAAATACAAGAATATATAATTGTTTACTGTTAGTAACCATTAATCACATGGTTGGTAACATTTTTGATGGTGTACAGTAACCAAAATTGTTATTGATTAATATTTTAATTTTTGATTTCATCATGAGTTGTCAATATAAAGTAAACATATACATTAAACAATTGGTAACTGTTCTGAAACATTTTTATGTAAATTTGGTTACCCATCTAAAATAAAATGGTTACCTCTATATTCATATTTAGTTACCAACTGGATCATTTCCAAATAACTTTTATAACTATGTAATTTAAAAGTATACATCAACTAGATAAATGGGAACCTCACATGTACATTAAGCACTTGATAAGCATTACGATATAAGTTTTAATTATTTGGTTACTAACAAAAACTAAAATGGTTACCCTTATATGCAAGTTTGGATACCAACCGCACCTCTCAAACTATTTTTATTTTAATATGAGATCTATAAGTGACCATATATATAAATGGAAACTCTCACATGTACATTTAACAATTGATGTTTGTCCTGATACAAGCTTGTAACTATCTGGTTACTAATAACATTAACCATAATGTAACATAATAAAACAGTAACCACATAATTATATGATAGTAACCAGAATAGGTTTTAATGGTAACCAAAACAGAAATATCATGTAATGAAACCCAGTTTAGGCAATCCATGTATACTAAATAATTACATATTGACCAGAATAAAAATAAAAGTAACCAAAATCTCACATTGAGGGCACAATAATAGTAGCCAAACCATAAGGTAACAGTAACCAAAACATAATAAAGAAGTAACCAAATAGTTATATGAAAAGTAACCAGAACATGTTTTAATGGTAACCAAAACAGAAATAACTTGTATATCCAACCCAGTTTAGGCAACCCATGTACACTCTTACATGTACATTTAACACTTGATATATGTCCTGATACAAGCTTGTAACTATCTGGTTACTACCAAGAAATTACATGGTTACCCTTCTATGCATGTTTGGTTACCAACTGCACCTTTCAAATAATATATCAGACACAACTTAGAAGTAACTAATACGAACCAACAAACAATGTCAAATAATTGATAATATAATCAAATATGTAATCCTATTTACATAAACTCCAATAAACATTACATACTCACTAACCATAACAAATGGTTATGGATATCTAACAAAAACCAAAGTACAAAACACAATTCAGAAGGACAAGACAACGACAACCGAACTAATCAAAATCTGGTACAAATCTTCCTGAAACTTGAGCTTTTTGGTTGCTGTTACTTTCTTCTTCATGGCTGCTCTCATTCTCTAGAAAAGACTTCTTCATTATGAACCTGTGGGAGGAAGAGAAATATCTTGGGATTAGTGAATAGAGAGCCCATGTAGGATGTGTTTGTGGAAATGGAAGTAGAACTAGAAGAGCATAAACCTTGTAGAAGATATTTGAAGGAATTTACAAAAATAATACATCAATGTATACTAAGCAAATACATGGTTTATTATGACTTGGATTTTTTATTATTTACAAAAATAATACATCCACAAACTAATGATGCCTTAAACTTCTCCAACTGACTTGGGTTCAATTTCTTAGTAATAATGTTGGGGACTTCTATGTCACACCAATATATAACTTTTTCAGTGAATTTTATGTTGCATTTCTCATAATAAAGATCTCATAACTGCAAATAAATAAAATCAGATTTACACAATCATTAGTAACTAATATAAACAATATTTATACCATAAACAGTTACATAGTAACCAACAAATAATAATAGACTATAAAAAGTAGCCAACATCCCACATTGACTGCGCAATAATAGTTATCATATCATAATATAACAGTAACCATAACATAATAAAGCAGTAAACAAACATTTATATTATATAATCTAATGGTAACCAAAATATAAACAACATGTAGTACAGACCAGTTTATGTAGTAACCAAACAGTTATATATAATATTTACCAAAACATAATTTAAAGGTCACCAAAATAAAAATATGTAGACCAAAAATATACTAAAAAGTAACCGAACAGTTATATGATAGTAACCAAACCATGTTTTAATGGTAACCAACACAAAAAAAAAACATTTAGACCAAACCCAGTTTAGTAAACTAATGTATACTAAGCAAATACAAGGTAACCAAAATAACATAAAAAAGTAACCAAAATCTAAAATTGAGGGAACAAGAATGGTATCCAAATCATAAGCTAACAGTAACAAAAAACATACAAAAGAAGTAACCAAATAGTTATATGTTAGTAACTAAAACTTATTTTAATGGTAACCAAAACATAAACAAACTTCCCCTTCCTCTTCATAGCAAACTTCTTCAAGTCTTTAACAGAATCACTCTCCGTAATTCTTTTTCTCTTTCCATCCTTCTTCCTTGTATCAACCATTCTATACAAAACATAAAAACAATACAAACCCAAATAATCAATACTCCATTCTGTCTTTAATAGATAATACATTAAACTATATATTTAGAAAATACTCACTTGAAACAATAATAAACACCAGAATCGATCAATGGAGAAGAAGAAACCAACTGAACCACTGTGCAACAACGATAACGAGTAACAACGACAATGACGAACAACTAAACGAAGATGATAACGAGTAACGATCACGGAAATGTAGATTAAATCACCAAAAAACGATCAATAGAGATGAAGAACGCACGAACAGAAGAGAAAAACAAGGGTTTCAGTATGCAGAACAAGGGTTTATAACTGAAGAGTCCCAATCTTGGCGGCATTTCAAAAAAAACCAACCCGATTTTAAGATGGATACTAATTTGCCGTGTCAGCCCATTAATATTAATCCCTTAAATTAAGAACTCTTAATTGTATTAGTATTGTAAATAAATATGATGAAATGTCATATTTTTATAATTATTTTATGGATGTATGATTATTGTAATTATTTTTAAAAATATACTATAATATGTAATTAATCCTTGTTTTATTATTAAGCTTTAAGTAACTAAAAAGTACTTAAAATGCTCTATAACACTAATTTTTCTTTTTTATTGTATGAAATAGAATTTAAACATTTTGTAATATTTCCAACATCAATAATCCCCTTACTCTTATTAGAAAATAATTGTCGATAATATTAGAATAATAATTATCTTTGTTAGAGTAATAAATTTTTTTAAAAAATTTAAATATAGCTAACAAGTGTAAGAGTATTACAAAACACATATTTGCTCTATCATCATAAATATTACTCTTTATCCATGTTTTTAAAAATATTGTTGTATTTATTTTTATTATTTGGGATGAATTTTAAGATATTTTCCGTTATCTTTTGAGGTATTTATAAATATAATATAAAAATATAAAAGTATAAATATATATTTTAGCATGATTCCCCAAAACTAGAAAAGAGTAACAATAGGGAAAAATGCTTATATTAACTAAGATAGTAAAATAATTATTAGGATTGTATGCATGAGCAGTTTAAAAACTTTATTAATGTAATATCCAAATTTTTTTTATAATAATGATAATAATAAATAAAATAAATAGCATTTAAATCTATATTTTAAATATAATAATTGGGTTTGTCTTTTATTTGGGTCAAATTTGAAAATAATTTATGTGGGCTAATTAGAAGGGTTAGATAATATTATTATGGGTTAATTACATATTCTATTATATTTTTGAAAATAATTACAACAATAGTGTACTCATAAAATATTTATACAATTAATACAATTTCATATTTATTTACAATATTAGTGCAATTGAGATTCTTTAATTTAGGGATTAGTTATCCCCATGACTTCTTCTCTCTCTTCATCTAGAACAACTGCATACTAATTACAAGAACAGAACAACATCCACACTCCTACTCCTCCACCCTCCTCATCTACGCTCCGTCTCCCTCCGATGATCGGCCATCATCACCAACAAAGAAAGATGCACCATCATTTTACTGTGGTTTCTGCTCCTTTCTTGATCAAATCGATTTTGTAAGGCGATGGATGATGTTCCGCCTCAAGTCAGTCCCAACTTGTTAACCATTAACCTAGACACAATATTTTCAGTGTTGCTGAATCACATATGTGAGACCCCGAATTTTATGAATTGAAAGTTAAATTTTATTATAATTATTCTATTTAGTAAATGGTTAAATTGATAAAGGTTAAAGTTAAGGGTGATATTTGAAAATTTTTCAAAGTATGCAAGTTGTTATAAAATATTCGTTGTGTCGGGGAATATTCGATTGGTCGAAGAATATTCGTTTTAACAAGGAATATTAAATACGACGGACAACATAATCTTTGGTGGACCCCCTAGCGGAAGTATTGTCATAGTTAGAAAAGCGACGTAAATATCATTTTATAAAAATAACGGCGAAAGTGTTACCGTTAAAAGCTGTTGAACTACCCTTAGTAGTAAAAATGCGATGAATACGCTGTGGTTGCAGTAGTAGCACTGCGGTATTGATTATTGATGCTTACGTTAGAAGTCACTCGATTATACTCAATTATTGCTACGATAATTCTTTGCATCATATCTCTCATATTATTGATTCGATTATTGTCACAGTATCATCTGCATAATATTTTATATATTATTAAATTAATAATTGAGACGACATAGTTATTCATATTATTAAATTAAATATTTATTCGTAAAATTTGGGGTTTTACTAAAGTCCTCATTGGCCCGTAGTGCATTGATGGGCAGTTATTAGTATGATTACAACCAGGGATTATTCGGTATAATCATGACCATTGATGATTACATGAATATCCTTGGCCGTAGTGCAGGGATGATTCGATGATGTGAATTATTTATTAAGCTGAGTCTTAGCAATAAAATATTGATTATATATTTTTAATTCGTAAAAGATAGTAGATATCATGCTCTACTTGACTCTTCTAAAATACAGTTGTATGTCTTTGGCTTGTAGTGCAAAGATGAATTATTAATGAATATCTTTGGCCGTAGTTCAAAGATGAATTTATTAGTATGATTATGAGCAGGAATTATGATTTGGCATAACCATGATTCTTGATGTTTCAGGTGAAGATAAGTGATGAAAATTATTTTCGTCCTAGGTGCGAAGAGGAATTTAGAATCACAATTATGATTATGAGTTATTCATATGATTTTGGACAGGAATTGTTGATTGATATTACAGGGATAAAACATTATTGGTGGACTTTTAACATGGAGAAGATAATAGACCTGATGGTCTATTTGACTCTTCTAATGGATTGCTTATTCCGCTGCAACTATGGTTGAAAAGTTTTATCATCTACCATATGTTCTAAATCTCTGATTTATTATTGACGAAGGCTA
The DNA here is from genome assembly GCA_020205605.1 of Panax ginseng. NCBI lineage: Eukaryota > Viridiplantae > Streptophyta > Magnoliopsida > Apiales > Araliaceae > Panax > Panax ginseng. The sequence goes on from CM035128.1 coordinate 156,562,259, forward strand.
TTGATAATTTAATCATCTTTAGTCATGATATTCTTTACTGGGCTATTTGTGCTCACCCTTTGCTTCACAATTCCTTTCAGGTAATAAGAGTGTAGTTGGGTCAAACGAGGATAACAGGAAAATAGTGTGATGGTCCGAGACTGTCGAAGTTTCTCAATACATTATAAAACGGTATGACATGCAATAGATAATTGTATTGAGGACCTAAGATGTGTGTGTCGTATTTTATACGTCACTTAATAATTGATTTTGGCGAACATCAATAGGGTGATGAGTACCCGACTTTGAAAGCGTCAAAAGTACACCTCATTTGAATGAATATGATAGTAATCTTCTCGTTCTTCTTTGGGATCTTAAAATATTTGCTGCTGTATTTTATATGACATTATAATAATTTGAGTTTGGATACTATCTACGAAACAATATTGTATTAAAAACTCATAGCTTATCTGTTGTCGTACTCTGAACGACAGTTCAACAGTTATATAAATGAAGTTTCTATTTGATTTTTATAGAGTGATATCTGGCGACTCAAGATGGGTGATGTATACCTATTTTGGGGGCGTCACAACATACCTTTCCATGAACAGTGCATCGGGTTTTGAAGATATTATTCCTTTGAGGGTTCTCATCCTGTTTCGGGGCCATAAATATCTTTCTAACAACAAGAGAAAGCCTATCGCCATCATCACCTTATGTCATTCCAACATTGTCATACCATGAGAAGTCTTCTATTTATTCATCTTCTTGCAGTTCATATTCTTTATTTTCTGCCTCCATCAAATTCACGCCGCCTCTTTTAGAACATTGATTATAGTTGTGCCCAGGTTGTCCACACCTAAAACATTTTATCCAAGCTGGGCCACGCATAAGGGCTTATCATGTTATGTTTTCTATTGCAATTTATGGCTTTGCAATTTATTTTTTATGAATATTTGGTTACCCATAAATATTAAAATTGTTACCTTTGTACGAAGGTTTGGCTACCAATTGTACCATATTCATAATAATTTTATATTTAAAATGTTATTTATAAGTTGGTAGCCAAACCTTCATAAAAAGGTAACCAATTCAGTTTTATTGGGTTATCAATTAATAATAATAAAAAAATAAGAACAGTTTCTAAATGTTACGTGCAGATGGTATCCGAAATGTCATGTCTAAGTTTCCATTTATGTAGCTGTTAGTTATTTATAAATAACCTTTTAAAAATAAAATTATTTTGAATATGGTGCAGTTGGTAGCCAAACCTTCATACAAAGGTACCCATTTTAGTTTTTGTGGGTAACCAAATATTCATAAAAAAAAATTGTTCGTGATTTCCTCTTTGTTCGGCTACTCCGAATTCGTTTTGGATCTGTTCTTGTTGGTTTGGCAACTCTGACTTCTTCTTTTTTGATTTGTTTTGGTAACTCCGACTTCTTCTTCTTCTTCAATTTATTTTGTTTTGGTTGTTCATGATATCCTCTTTGTTCGGCTACTCCGAATTCATTTTGGATCTGTTCTTGCTGGTTTGATAACTCTGACTTTTTCTTTTTCGATTTATTTTGGTTGTTCGTGATTTCCTCTTTGTTTTGTTTTCGATTTGTTTGGTAACTCTGTTCTTGCTGGGAATTAGTATGCAATTATTTTTGAATTTGAATTTATTTTTGTTAGATCTAAGATATTTGAATTTGAATTATTAATTATGGTAGTTATTTCTCCTTGATTTTAAGTTTCCTTATTATTATGACTTTAATTATTTACTAATTCCCTAAATTAAAGAAACCTAATTGCACTAATATTATAAATAAATATTGAAAAATGTATTATTTTTATAATTATTTTTTGATGCACTAATGGTGTAATTACTTTTTAATTGTTGTATATTTCTGTAAAGAACCCTATTATTATTTGGTTAAAAAATTGAGCCTTAATATTCATTGAACCCAATTAAAAGTTCATTAGGGCAAGACTCTCTTAATTAGTAAATAGCTAGCCCTAATCTTATTTTGTTACACAATATTTTGAGGGAAAGATACAAAACATAAAAGATAAGGGAATTTACAAGTTAATACTAGTACGTAGTCCTGCTACAGAAAAGAGGTAAATTAATCTTTTTGTTGAATTTCTTTTTTTTTTTGCCATGCATGTAAGTCTTTGCCTGATATTATTAAACCTATTTGTGAAGATAGAAATTATGTAAAATTATTTATTTAATTGATAACACTATATATACGATTAGCCTATTTCATGAATGGTATATGTATACATAAATTCTGTGCGTTCATCGTTAAACTACTAACGTAAGGAATTATTGATTCTTTTAAATTAAATTATTTCTTTTATATAACCTCACATGATCATCATTTAGATCTAACTAAATAATAATGTATAACTACTATATAAGTTTAGTAAATTTTATAATATGTTATAATTCGAGAAACATGGATAATTCGGATTCAATCACCAAGTTGTATAACAGTTTGTTGTTTTCTTTAGATATTTATATTAATAGTTACTTTTTATGATTCAACTAATATATTATATAACTATATATAATATCATATAAATATATGCATATGTTATATATATTAAATAATAATTAGAGTTTTTCTATAAATTTGGAAGTTTCATTAATTTAACCCATAATTGTTAATTGTGAATTCCCATGTAAAGAAATTCTATTTAAAAAAAAGATTTATATATGTTTTTTAATTGAGGTGAGTTATAGTTAATGTGTGTATATATAAGTATAACCATTAGCAAAATTTTGTTTTTGAACGTCTTTGAAGTTATTTTGTACTTTATATATATATATATATATATATATATATATATATATATATATATATATATATATATATACTAATTAATGATATGTGCCATGTTTGTTTTATAAGAATAAAAGGCAAAGTAAATTTTTTTAATAAAGTATGTTTGGCTTGCTACAGCTGTAGTTCTCATTTCAAATTAATTAATTTATGGAACAAAATTTGGATAAATGTTCATGTGTATATTGTAAAGAAATAAAGTATAAAAATTAGGCATCATGGTCCGTACATGTTACACTAATTAATTGTTATTTAAATTTTGGTGGACTGATAATTAATAAATAATAGAATTGTTGGCAACTGCATACTATTTAATATATTAGCTATGTGCAAATTAATATGCATAAATTATTGATTTGGTAGGCTTTTATACTTGATGCAAAATTATAACTTCTATCTATGTATTTAGCTATTTAGTGCGATAGTTCGGACGAAGGGCTTTAACGATTTTATTTGGGAATTTTGGATATTTCATTACTTAATCCATGTACGGATTCCGTACTCTTTCAGCGACACTCTTGTTAAATTTGTTTGTTCGTTTGTTTCCTTATTTCGAATTCTGTTATGATTTCACATAATTGTTTCCTGTGAAATAAATATATTAGTTTCATTTTAGAGTTGATACATATGACTCGTATTTGTACTCTTTGAATTAGGTTATCATGTTTAGTGCTATTTATTTTGATAATTATAGAGCGATACATATTGCTACCTTCTTTTTAAAACCTTGTGACTATAATTTGATTTGGTTCAACATGTACATATAGAACCTTTTTGTTGGTATTATGTCGCATGTGTTGTGACATGGTATTTTTGTTAGAATATACCATAGGGAATACCTGAGCTATAACCACATGTGGGGGTACCACAGACATGTCGTCTTGGCACGAGAGGCATGACACTTTCCGTGGCAGTGTGATTAGTCCACGGCGTCTCCGTTTTGGGCTCCGGAGGATGTGGGCCATTTGTTTTTTTGATGTGGGAGACGTATGGGTTAACCCTAGTTTTCTATTTTGCGGATTGGTGATGTTGTGCCAAACACACCTATCCGATTTGTCTAAATTGGATTCGTGGTCCAATGTGTGTGACTTGCCTGTGTGGCATTATTTGATTTACCTGTGTGACATTATTTGACTTGCCTGTGTGACAAGGTATATTTCTGTCTTGTTTTGAGCTCGGTATGAAATAACACCCGGCCATTTTATTCAGCCTATTATTTCGTTGTGTTAGTTTTGTTGGTTCAGTTCAGTTCATTTAATTGTGTTAGTTATTTCGTTTCATTATTCTTTTATTCTATATCCGTACTGGGCATTTGGCTCATTCTATATTTTTCTTCTGACAGGTAATCAGGGGGATCAAGGGCAAGTGTGACGTGAGCTCCCTTTTATCCAAATGGTTTAGATATATTATGTTTAGGTTGTGATACATTAGTTTGTTCAGAATTGTAATAATTATTTTTAGATGGTGATTTGAGCTAGTTTGACATTTATTATGGTTAATTTGTGGTATTTATCAGATATTAAGACTATTCTTTTGTGGTTTAGAGCCTTGATATATATATATATATATATATATATGTATGTATATTCTTCAGTCTTGTTATGTTTTGTGCGTAATCTCTCTTTCTATTTCAGAAAGGGGGTGTTACAATTAAGGCCATTGTTAACTATAACAATTTAGGATGCGCATGTATTGTGAGACCCCAAATTTTATCAATAAAGATTTAAATTTCTCAAAATATTTTTTTGAATATTATGGTGTGGATTTGATATAATGTTATAGTTATGGGTAATATTTATAAATTTTGCAAAGTATGCAAGTTGTTATAAAATATTTTTTTTGTCGGGGAATATTCTTTTTGTCGGGGAATATCCGTACGATGACACAATCATTGGTGGACCCACAACGAAAGTATCGTCGTAGTAAGAAACGACAAAATTATCTTTTATTAAAAATAACTTATGGAAGTGTTACCGTTAAAAGCTGTTGAACTACCCGGTAGTAAAGAAATAAAGATGTCTGCGTGGTTGCATAGTAGCACATGGTATTGATTATTGATGCTTACGAGAAGTCACTCGGTTATACTCAATTATTGCTACTGAAAGAATTGCTGATAATTGTCGCATATTATCTCTCATATTATTGATTCGATTATTGTCAATAAAGATTATCATCGCATAATATTTTATATATTATTAAATTAATAATTGAGACGACATAGTTATTCATATTATTAAATTGCAATATTTACAATGTCTAGAAGTTCTGTCAAGGAGAGGTTTGGTCATCTAATTGCGCGCCAATAAGGAGAAATCCTTATCAGAAAGCCCCATCTTTCCTGAGAACGACCTGGTTGTTAAATATTGTGAGTTATAATATTAATGATGAATAAGTTCGTGTTGATTAAAGATGAATTTGATAGTTCCATTGTGTTGGAATTATTAGTGTTAGTGGAAATCGATATTTATTTCGATATTAATTGATGTCTGGGGTTATATTGATAAATCGGGTAATTAATCGGATAAATGAGCAATTAATTGCTACTAATTCACATGCTTTTATAACTATTTATTCACATGTGTGTACTATTGAATCACATTCTTGTACTATTAGGAGAGTTGGTGCAAGATTGATAATACTTGCATGACTAAGTAAAAAATGGAGGTATAGATGGAGGTACTATATCGTAATTCGTATTTTCACATGATTATAACTATTGATTCACATGATTGAACTATTGATTCACATTATTTACTATTAGGGGAGGTGGTGCAAGTTTGGTAATACTTGCAGGACTAAATTAAAAATGAAAGAAAAGTTGAAGGTATTGTACTGTAATATTTCGAGCCCCAAAATATGCAATTATCGAAACTATATTTTTCTATAAATAGAAGCTCATTCTTCCTTTATTTCTCACCAATTCACTAAAGCTATAGAGCAATTATTATAGACAGAAATTATAGAGAGAGAGAAGAAGAGAAGTCTACTACCTCTCTATTCCAGTATCCAGTTTCTTCTAAGGTAAGGAGTATTATTTGTTTCGTATTCATGAAGAGAGCTGTTGTTATTCCATTCTTTATTATTTTGTTAGAATAACTTGTCTATGCGAAGTACCGCATATGTGAGACCCCAAATTTTATGAATAAAGATTTAAATTTTTTGAAATATTTTTTTTAATATTATGGTGTGGATTTGATATAATGTTATAGTTGTGGGTAATATTTATAAATTTTGCAAAGTACGCAAGTTGTTATATAATATTCGATTGGTCGGGGAATATTCGGTTTAGCAGGGAATATTCATACGATGGCACAATCATTGGTGGACCCTATAACGGAATTATTGTCGGATTGAGAAAACGACAAAAATATTTTTATGAAAATAACGACTAAAGTTTTACCGTTAAAACTGTTGAACTACTCGGTAGTAAAAGTACAGTAATACGCGTGGTTGCATAGTAGCACACGGTATTAATTATTGATGCTTACGTGAGAAGTCACTCAGTTTTGTTCAATTATTACTTCAGTAATTGTTGCATAGTATCTCACGTTATTTGATTCAATTATTGTCGATATTTTATATATTATTAAATCAATAATTGAGATGACAGAGTTATTAATATTATTATTTGCAATATTAACGATGTCTAGAAGTTACGCCAATGAGAGGTTTCGTCAACTAATTGGCGCTGATAGGAGAAATCCTTATTGGAAAGCCCCTCTTTCACGAGAACGATCTCGTCGATTAATATTGTGAATTATAATAATGATGATAAATGTTGTTAAATATATTGAGGTGTCTTTTTTATGAAGTCACGGAAGTTTATATATATACATATATATTATATATAAATTTTGTTTTATTAGTATTATTAATGTAATAAAATAGAAAAGCTTTTTATATAAAATGAATACTTTTATAATGTTATTTATTTTATTAGACTATAAATAGAATATATTATATTCTATTATGCATAGTATTTTTATAGTAAAATCTTTTATATAAAATATAATACTTTTATAAAGTTATTTGTTTTGTTAGATAATAATTAGAATATATTATATTTTATTATGCATAGTATTTGCATAGTACGCATAGTATTTGCATAGTAAAATCTTTTTATATAAAACAGAATACTTTTATAAAGTTATTTGTTTTATTAGACTATAAATAGAATATATTATATTTTATTATGCACAGTGTTTGCATAGTACCTGCATAGTATTTTGCATAGTATGACCTACCTAAGTTTATTTGGTATTTAATTGGTCGGTCAGAGTATAGGGATAATATGTGATATGTTAATTAACCCTTATTTTGTGGTAGTGTTTGAAAATGGCATCTGAAAATGTTGAGATAAGCAATGGAGCAAAATAATATGACCAAGATCGCAGCATGACGAGGCTAAGTTTATGAGTTATCCCGGTTTGCATCCCATTTGGTAGATAATGAGGAGCGAATGACGCGAATGTTTCTAAGAGGTTTGAAACCCGATATACGTCAATACCTCATTTCTCATAAACTTTGTTTATATTAGGATGTTGTGAATAGGGCTCGATTATTGGGTAGCGATAATGAGTCAAGACAACAAAAAAGGCAACAACCAACAACACACGATAATAATTGTACGGTGGCTTGGCGGCCATCGGAACAATGATAACTATCGTGGGAGAAATTATCATGCCAAGAATGGTAACCACTTGGTGGTAATCATGGCCAAGATAATAGAAGTGGAAATTTCAAGAAGAGAAGGTTCAATAATGATGGAAAAGGCAAAGAAGATCGCGACCCATTTCAAAGGAAGAAGAACGACCACCGGTCAGATGTTTCAAATGCGACATGAGGAGACATCCGTCAAGCGTGACGCAAACAATCCAAAGCGTGTTTCAATTGCGAAGAGAAGGTCACCTAGCTCGATTTTGTCGTGTAGTGAAGTCAAGTCCAATGGGATAGTGATGCCAAAGGATGTCCCAGACAAGTTAAATTTGGTAGTTTAAGTGAGAGCGTTTATCGAGGAACCCGAACGAAGTTATCACGGGTAAGTTAATCATAAACGCTTACGAAGTTTATACCTTATTTGATACCGGTTTTACGTATTCTTTTATCTCTCTTGCTTGCGCTCAATGTTTAAATTTGACCCCAGAGAAGTTAGATTTTGACTTATTGGTTGAAACTTCGTTAGTAGAAACCTTCGTTACATCCACTGTTTATAAATCTTGTTTAATTTAAATTGACACTTTCACGTTACCTGTCGATCTTATCTATTTGAAAATACTTGCCTTTGATGTGATTTTAGGAATCGAATGGTTAACTACTCATCATGCTTTTCGTAAGGTTGTTAGCTTTCATATTCTTAACCAACCTATCATGCGAATTCAAGCAACCAAACCACTAAAGTTAATCACTATTATATCAAGCCATAAGTAAAGAGCCCCGATCCTTTCGTTGTTAACTTCCTTGTGTGGAATGCACCGAAACTAGACTTTCTGTAGGCGACGTCGTGAATGACGATGGCAAGTTGATAGGTATCAATGTGACGTGCTATCCAAGTCTTGGGATGAGAGTCACAGTTTTGAATGATATTTCTATTGTTAATAAATTTTATGGCGTATTCTTGAAGACTTCTTAGCCTAACCTTAGAGCATGAAATCGAATTTTGTATTGACCCCAGTACAAAACCCATTTCTAAAACCCTCAAATATTTCTTCAACTAAAATGAACGTAACATGCGCTAGAGACGTTGGCTCGAGCTATTGAAGATTACGACCATACCATTCAATATCATCATGGAAGAGCAAACGTGGTAGCAGACGCATTAAGTAGAAGATCGTATGTGATTACGAGTGTGACATTGTTAACATAAAAACCCATTTCGTATAACTTACAAATGATGAAGATAGAGTTAAAGACTCTAGGGACCCATGTGGTGATATCAAATATCCAAGTAGAATCGACTTTAATCGATAAAGTTAAAAGTCGCTCAAGCTACACACTCGAAGCTGATGAATGTGAAGAAGAAGGTTCAAGAGGGCGTTATTCTAGAAGCAAGAGTCGATGAAGAGAAGAAATCTCAACCCTCAATTTTATTGGCCCATTTGAAATCCTTGATCGAGTAGGAACTGTGGCCTATAGACTCGTTTTATCGCCAAGTATGTCGCGTGTTCATAACGTTTTTCACGTATCGATGTTATGTAAATATGTGGATGACCCGAACCACGTTATTAAATTAGAACTAGACGAGATAGCAGAAGATTTAACGTATGAGGAGATACATGTTAAAATCTTGGATAAGAAGGATCGTATTCAACACTCAAGGGTTATACCTCAAGAGTTAGAATCTGAAATGAAGTCAAGGTATCCTCACCTCTTCGGCATACCAGGTATGTACGTAAATTTCGAGGGCGAAATTTCATAAGGAGGGGAGATTGTGAGACCCCAAATTTTATGAATAAAGATTTAAATTTCTCAAAATATTTTTTTCAAAATTATGGTGTGGATTTGAGATAATGTTATAGTTGTGGGTAATATTTATAAATTTTGCAAAGTATGCAAGTTGTTATATAATATTCTATTGGTCGGGGAATATTTGTTTTAACAGGAAATATTCGTATAACGGCACAATCATTGGTGGACCCCACAACAGAATTATTGTCGGATTGAGAAAATGACAAAAATATTTTTATAAAAATAATGACGGAATTTTTACCGTTAAAACTGTTGAACCGCTTCGGTAGTAAAAGTACGATGTCTGGCGTGGTTGCATAGTAGCACACCAGTGATTGATTATTGATGCTTACGTGAGAAGTCACTCGATTTTGTTCAATTATCGCTTCTGAATTGTTGCATAGTATCTCACGTTATTTGATTCAATTATTGTCGATATTTTATATATTATTAAATCAATAATTGAGATGATAGAGTTATTAATATTATTATTTGCAATATTAACGATGTCTAGAAGTTTTGTCAAGGAGAGGTTTGGTCACCTAATCAACGCCAATAAGGAGAAATCCTTATTGAAAGCCCCTCTTTCCAGGAACGACACATTGTCGATTAATATTGTGAATTATAATAATAATGATAAATGTTGTTAAATATATTGAGGTGTCTTTTTATGAAGTCACGGGAGTTTATATATATATATATTATATATATAAATTTTGTTTTATTAGTATTATTAATGTAATAAAATGTAAAAGTTTTTAATATAAAACAAAATACTTTTATAAAGTTATTTATTTTATTAGACTATAAATAGAATATATTATATTCTATTATGCATAGTATTTGCACAGTTGAAATTTTTTTTATATAAAGCAGAATACTTTTATAAAGTTATTTGTTTTATTAGACAATAATTAGAATATATTATATTTTATTATGCATAGTGTTTGCATAGTACTGCGCATAGTGTTTGCATAGTAAAATCTTTTTATAGTAATGAATACTTTTATAAAGTTATTTATTTTATTAGACAATAATTAGAATATATTATATTTTATTATGCATAGTGCTCGTGATAGTGTTTGTATAGTAAAATCTTTTTATATAAAATGAATATTTTTATAAAGTTATTTATTTTATTAGACTATAAATAGAATATATTATATTTTATTTAAAAGATTTTGTTTTATTAGAATATTTTATTAATCTTTGCATAGTAAATCAATATGGACCGTCTAGCTTAAAAGTAATCCGGACCGTTCATGAATTAGTTACTATAGGTCCATTCTCCTATAAATATAAGCTCATTCCTTCATTATTTCTTACGAATTCTTTGAAACTCTGAGAGAGAGAAACTATAGAGAGAAAGAAGAAAAGTATTCGCTACTTCACTACTCCTATATCCGGTTTCTTCTAAGGTAAGTGGTATTATTTCTTTCGTATTCATGAAGAGAACTTACATTATTCCATTCTTTATTATTCATTGGAATAACTTTGTATCTGTGAGCTACCCTATACTTGGTGAAATTCTTTGTTATTCCATTCTTTATTATTATGTTGGAATAACTTTATATATAAGCAATCCGCATACATGGTAAAATTTCTTCCATTATTCCATTCTTTATTATTCGTTTAGAATATCCTATCGGTGCGTATTACGCCTGACCTGGTTCCATTAATTATTATTCTATTGGAATAACTTGTCTGTGCGGTCTATCGCATGCATGGTGATTTTTGTTGTTATTCAATTCTTTATTATTACATTTGAAATATCCCGCTTGGCGGTTAATTTTGCTCGACACGGTTCCGTTCTTTATTATTACGTGGAATATCCTCACATGCATGCGTTTATGCATGACTGGTTCCATTCTTTATTATTATTATTTGGGAATAACACATGCATGCGTATCTATCGCACGCGCATGGTGAATCCTTCTATTATTCCATTCTTTATTATTACATTGGAATAACACATACATGTGGATTACCACATGCATGGTGAATGATCCTTTGTATTCATTCCTTATTAAATTGTGGAAATGATGCATGATACGTGGATTACCGCATGGTGGGCGAAAATCCATTTGCAGTTTCATATATTCTATTATACTCAGTTGGTTAAAGATTTGACTTCTATACTCCATGAAATTAGTCGAATATCCTTGATATTTGCGCTTCATCCAGTATCTTTTCATGGAAATATTCTTCTGAGCATTCTTGAATTTTACTCTACAAAGCAGTATCATGTTGACAATTTGGACGTTATTGGTTCCTGGATAAATTAATTCTTGAACTTGTTTTATTGGATTCTTATATCATTGTCATCATCTTCATGCTTTATATTATGTTGAAAGTCATCTGTGGCTTTGTTGTGCATAGATGGACTTGGTATGATTATGACAGGATTATTTCGGTATAATCATGGACCGTAATGTTACAAATGATGTGGTAAAAGTCCTCATGGCCCGTAGTGCATTGATGGGACAGATTGTTGGCATGATCATGACCATCGATGAATACACGAATATCCTTGGCCCGTAGTGCATGGATAATTTGTGGTTGTGATACTAATGAATATCCTTGGTAGTAGTGCATGGATGATGTGGATTATTTATTAAAAGTCGAGTCCCAGTGATAAAAGTGATGAAAAACCTTTTAAATCATAAATGATAGTAGATTTTATTCTCTACTTGACTCTTTTAATAGATTGCTTGTTCCGCTGCAGTTAAACTTGATGTTTGTTATATTTTATCAGTTTAACATTGTTGAAGACTAATGATAATTTATTCTACATTATCTTAGTTATAATATTTCTTCACCAAGCTAGTTGAGCTCACCCTTTCTTTTCACCGTTCTCTTGAGGAAATGAGAACGTGGTAGGAAATAGTCGGGGAGCGGAGTGATTGGTCTAGATGATAGTATTAGTAGTCCTCACTATTCTGTTAAATAGTGTGACAATAAATGTAATAAGGACTCCTTTGAGTGTGGATATTGTCTAGATGACAATATTCTTATTAAAACTCTCAATTTATGTTTTGTCGTATTTTACACGACAACTGTATTATTAAGTTGTATTTGTATTCTATACCATGTATATAGCGACTCAGAATAGGTGACGTATACCTATTTTGGGGGCGTCACCGCATACATGGTGAACTTCTGTTGTTATTACATACTTTATTATTCTATTGGAATAACCTGTCTATGCGAAGTACCGCATACATGGTGAAATTCTGTTGTTATTTCAATCTTTATTATTCTGTTAGAATATCCTGTCTGTGCGGTTTACGCATGACCTGGTTCCATTCTTTATTATTCTGTTGGAATATCACATGCATGCGGTTTACGCATTATTACAGTTCCATTCTTTATTATTCGTTGAGAATAACACATGCATCTTGATCTATCGCATGCATGGTGAATTCTTACGTTATTCCAATCTTTATTATTCATTGCTGGAATAACTTTGTCTATGTGGATTCGCATGCATGGTGAATGATCCTTTGTATTCATATGAATAGTATTTTCATTCAAAAAGGGTTTACGCCAGGGCTGTTTACGTAATTTTTCCGACCCTCAAAAATTCTGAAAAAATTTGAAATGATAATTTGATGAGTTTTCTAGATTGTGTCCAAAAATGGCGATTTTTGGATGTATAGATTAAGAGTTATGGATTTTATGGGAAAAGACTATTTTAAAAGTAAACCCTTAAAACTCTTTGTGGTTAACTCCAAAATTGGTAAAATTTTTATTGGGAGTACATGTATATAACAGGAGTATACCCTGTAAATTTTGGAATTTTTAGACAAAATTACAATTTATGATAAATGTCTAAATATTCGGTAGTTTTGGCCATATGAAAAATAGTAAATGAATTTTAAAAATTTCGAGAAAAATATATGTTCAATATGGGACTATATTCTGCTAAATCCCAGAAAAGAAATATTTTTGGGACTGATTTGGTATTTTTCATGAAAATGAACTAGCTATGAGTAAATGAATTAAATATGTTATGTGAAGTAACAAAATTGGAAAATAGGATTTTATGGCTTAAGAATCCTATATAGGGTATATGCAGATTTTTGATGAGGGATTTGATCATTGGTGATGAAATCTTATGAGTATGACATTTTTGAATGATTAAATACATTATTTGGTAAAGTGTTAACAATTGAAATAAATTATTTATAAGTTTATGAAGTGATTAAAATATTGTTATAATATTAATAATATGAGATGATGAGTTTATTAAGTGATTGATAATATTTGGATAAATTTAAAGTCTTTAATATTTATCCTTGTTTTCATTTGATTAATGCTTATATCATTGTAATCATCCTCATGCTTATATTGTGATGAAAGTCATCTTTGGCTTACATGCATAGATGAACTTGGTATGATTATGACCAGGGATTATTCGATATAATCATGACCGTAATGTGACGAATGATGTGGTAAAATGTGACGCCCCCAAAATAGGTATACATCACCCATCTTGAGTCGCCAAATACATGGTACAAAATTCAAATACAACTTAATTATACAACAGTCGTGTAAAATACGACAAAACATATGCTGTGAGTTTTAATACAAATATTGTCATCTAGACAATATCCACACTCAATTAAGTCCTCATTACAGTTATTATCACACTATTTAATAGAATAGTGAGGACTACTAATGCTATTATCTGGACCGTCACTCCGTTCCGTGACTAGTCCCGGCTACGTTCTCATTTCCTGAAGAGAACAGTGAAAGAAAGGGCGAGCTCAACTAGCCCAGTAAAAAATATTATGACTAAGATAATACAGAATAAATTATCATTAGTCTTCAACAGTGTTAAACTGATAAAATATAACAAACATCAAGTTTAATTGCAGTGGAATAAGCAATCCATTAAAAGAGTCAAGTAGAGAATAAAATCTACTATCTTTTGTGATTAAAAGGTTTTTCATCACTTTTATCGCTGGGACTCAGTTTAATAAATAATCAACATCATCCCTGCACTACGGCCAAAGATATTCATTAGTATCACAACCACAAATTATCCATGCACTACGGGCCAAGGATATTCGTGTATTCATCAATGGTCATGATCAACAACAATCGTCCATCAATGCACTACACGGCCAATGAGGACTTTTACCACATCATTTGTAACATTACTACCATGATTATACCGATTAATCCTCGGTCATAATCATACCAAGTCCATCTATGCACTACAGTGCCACTGAGATGACTTTCAACATAAAATAAACATGAGGATGATGACAATTATATAAGAATTCAATATAACAAGTTCAAGAATTAATTTATCCAGGAACTAATAACGTCCAAATTGTTAACATGATACTTCTTTGTAGAGTAAAATTCAAGAATGCTCAGAAGAATATTTCCGTGAAAAGATACTGGATGAAGCGCAAATATCAAGGATATTCCACTAATTTCATTGAGTATAGAAGTCAACTAAGTATAATAAAGAATGGAATAACAAAAGAAATCACCAGGCATGCGATAGCACATGCATGTGTTATTCCAACAGTAATAATAAATAACGGAACCAAAGTTAAAGCGAAATTACGACCAAGCCGGATATTCCAGCGAATAATAAAGAATGGAATAACAACAGAAATCACTATGCATGCGATAGCACCTTACATCTGAGTTATTCCAACAGAATAATAATTAATGGAACTGAAGTCAGCGTAATCTGACCAAGCGAGGATATTCAAACGAATAATAAATAATGAGAACCAGTCATGCGAACGCATTGCAGAAGAGATGTTCCAAATGAGAATAATAAAGAATGGAACAATGAAGAATTTAACCATGTATACGGTGCCAGATGAGACATGTTATTCAACATAATGATAAATAATGGAATAATGAAGAATTTCACCAAGTATAGGGTAGCACAGATATCAAAAGTTATTCTAACGTAATAATAAAGAATGGAATAATGAAGTTCTCTTCATGAATACAAAAGAAGTAATACCCTTACCTTAGAACAAACCTGGATATAGGAGTAGTGAAGTAGCGAATACTTTTCTTCTTTCTCTCTATAGTTTTCTCTCTAGAGTTTCGTTGAATTTGTAAGAAATAATGAAGGAATGAGCTTTATTTATAGGAGAATGAGTTTGAATAAGTAACTAATTCTAAGCGGTCAGATTGATTTACTTTTAAGCAGACGATCCAGATTATTGGTTTACTATAAAATATTCTAATAAAACAAAATCTTTTAAATAAAATATAATATATTCTATTTATAATTTAATAAAATGAATAACTTTATAAAAGTATTCTGCATTTTATATAAAAAGAATTTACTATGCAAATACTATGCATAATAAAATATAATATATTCTATTTATAGTCTAATAAAATAAATAACTTTATAAAAGTATTAGTTTTATATAAAAAGATTTTAATATGCAAAATACTATACATAATAGAATATAATATATTCTATTTATAGTCTAATAAAATGAATAACTTTATAAAAGTATTCTATTTTTTATAAAAAACTTTTCTGTTTTATTACATTAATAATACTAATAAAACAAAACTTCATCATCATTGTTATAATTCACACTATTAATCGACCAGGTCGTTCCTAAGAAAGAGGGGGCTTTCAAATAAGGATTTCTCCCTATTGGCGAGCAATTAGGTGACCAAATCTCTCCTTGACAGAACTTCTAGACATCGTTAATATTGCAAATAATAATATTAATAACTTCGTCATCTCAATTATTGATTTAATAATATATAAAATATAGACAATAATTGAATCAATTAACGTGAGATATTATGTAACAATTACTGAAGCAATAATTGAACAAAACTGAGTGACTTCTCATGTAAACATCAATAATCAATACCGTGTGCTACTATACAACCACGCGTATTCCTGTACTTTTAACACCGGGTATTTCAACAGTTAACGATAAAACTTCCGCCGTTATTTTCATAAAATATTTTTATCATTTTCTTAATCCGACAATAATTCCGTTGTGGGGTCCACCAATGATTGTGTCGTCGTACGAATATTCCCTGTTAAAACGAATATTCCCCGACCAATCGAATATTATAACAACTTGCGTACTTTAAAAAATTTATTACTATTACCCACAACTATAGCATTATATCAAATTCATTCCATAATATTCAAAAATTATAATTATAGAAAAATCATCTTTATTCAAAAAAGTTGGGGTCTTACAATCTTCCCTTCTTATAAAATTTTGCCCTCAAAATTAGGGTACGTACCTGGTATGTCGAAGATGTAAGGATACCTTGATTTCATTTCAGATTCTAACTCCCAGGTCATTTCCTCAATATTGTGGTTCCTCCATAAAACTTTGACTTGAGGTATAACCTTGGAGTGTAGAATATGTTCCTTCTTATCCAAGATTTGAACAGGAACCTTATCATACGTTAAATCTTCCGCTATTTCATCTGGTTCTAACTCAATAATGTGGTTCGGGTCTTTCACATATTTACGTAAAAACTCATTCTTCCTTTATTTCTCTCCAATTCACTAAAACTATAGAGCAATTATTATAGAGAGAAATTATAGAAGAAGAGAAGTTTGCTACCTCACTATTCCAGTATCCAGTCTTCTTTTGAGGTAAGGGGTATTATTTCTTTCGTATTCATGAAGAGAGCTTCT
The DNA here is from genome assembly GCA_020205605.1 of Panax ginseng. Taxonomy (NCBI): domain Eukaryota; kingdom Viridiplantae; phylum Streptophyta; class Magnoliopsida; order Apiales; family Araliaceae; genus Panax; species Panax ginseng. The sequence continues at coordinate 156,579,188 of CM035128.1, forward strand.
GTTATTCCATTATTTATTATTATGTTGGAATAACTCGCCTATGCATAAATACCGCATACATGGTAAAATTCTTCATTATTCCATTCTTTATTATTATGTTGGAATAACTTTATACATGCAAATACCGCATACATGGTGAAATTCTTACGTTATTCCATTCTTTATTATTCTATTGGAATATTATGTCGTAAGCGTATTACGCATGACACTGGTTCCATTATTTATTATTCATTGGAATAACTTTTATCTACGCGATTCTATCGCATGCCCGGTGAAATTACATTGTTATTCCATTCTTTATTATTACATTTGGAATATCCATGTCATGCGGATTACGCATGACTGGTTCCATTCTTTATTATTCTGTTGGAATATCACGCCTATGCGGATTACGCATGACACGGGTTCCATTCTTTATTATTATGTTGGAATAACTTACATCTGCAAGTACAAAGATACATGGTGAACTTCTTCTGTTATTCCATTCTTTATTATTATGTTGGAATAACCTATCTATGAGAAGTACCACATACATGATGAAATTCTTTTGTTATTCCATGCTTTATTATTTTGTTAGAATAACCTGTCTATGTGGATTTACCACATGCATGGTGAATGATCCTTCATATTCATTCCTTATTAAATTGTGGAAATGATCTGCCTACGTGGATTACCGCATAGCGGACAAAAATCCATTTGCAGATTCATATATGCTATTATACTCAGTTCGTTAAAGTTTTGGCTTCTATAATCCATGAAATTAGTGGAATATCCTTGATATTTGCGCTTCGTCCAGTATCTTTTCATGGAAATATTCTTCTGAGCATTCTTGAATTTTACTCCACAAAGAAGTATCATATTAACAAATTGGACGTTATTGATTTTTGGATAAATTAATGTATAAATCTTTAAAATTTATCCTTGAACTTGTTTTATTGAATTATTATGTCATTGTCATCATCCTCATGCTTATATTGTGATTAAAGTCATCTTTGGCTTACGTGCATAGATGGACTTGGTATGATTATGACCAGGGATTATTCGGTATAATCATGACCGTAATGTGATGAATGATGTGGTAAAAGTTCTCATTGGCATGTAGTTCATTGATGGACAGTTGTTGGTATGATTATGACCTGAGATTATTCGGTATAATCATGACCATTGATGATTACATGAATATCCTTGGTCGTGGTGCGAGGGATGATTCGATTTTATTTATTGTGAGTCTCAAATAATAAAGTTGATGAAAACTTTTTAAATCATAGAAGATAGTAGATTTTATGCTCTACTTGATTCTTCTAATGGATTATTTATTTCATTGCAGTTGTTGATCTAAAACTTGTTGTCTATTGTATTCTATCAGTTGTTATACTGTTGAAGGCTAAGGATAATTTCTTACGCATTATCTTAGTCATAATATTTCTTCTTGGGCTAGTTGAGTTCACCCTTTCTTTCATTGTTCTCTTGTGAAATGAGAATATAAATTTGGACGAGAGTGGGGAATGGAGGGACGGTCCAGGATAAGTGGCTTTATTAGTCCTCACTATTCTGTGAAATAGTGTGATAGTAATTGTAATGAGGACTCCATTGAGTGTGGATATTGTGTAGAAGGCAATATTCATGTTTAAACTCTCAGCTATATTTTATCGTATTTTGCACGACAATTGTATAATTAAGTTTGTATTTGATTTATGTACCATGTATTTGGCAACTCAAAATGGGTGACGTATACCTGTTTTGGGGGCGTCAAAGGAGGCCATGCATCTAAGTTGTAATAGATATCATATGACTCGAGAATTATCCTTGGTTGACCCAATAGACCCCAAAGAAAAACGAGAAGATTACTATCATGTTCTTTCCAATGGTGAGTCCTCTCTTGACATATAACTATCTCCACTGTCTGTAATTGAAAATTTTATTTCAACCAAACTCCAAGATTATATAAGTAGTGCTCGTAGATATACTCAGCAAGTGGATGTGCACAACCCTGTCTTATGATAACTCGTAGGTCATTAGACATCTTGTATGATAGTGGCAAAACATCCTTCCAAAGTAAGGTTCACCTCACCCTATTCGATTCACCAAAATTAAATATCAAATGACGTATACAATACGACATACTTATCTAAAGTTCTCAATAAAATTATTTCCATACTATTTAGGGAGAACCTCAACAACTATAGACCACCGTTCTATTCCCCTATTATCCCCGCTCGACCCGGCAACACTCCTATTACCTGAAAGGAATTGTGAAGCAAAAGGGTAAGCAAAACTAGCTCTGTAAAGAATATCATGACTAAAGATAATTAAATTATCAATAGCCTTCATCAGTAATAAATCAGAGATTTAGAACATATGGTAGATGATAAAACTTTTCAACCATAGTTGCAGCGGAACGAGGAATCCATTAGAAGAGTCAAATAGACCATAAAGTCTATTATCTTCTCCATGTTAAAAGTCCACCAACAATATTTTAACCCTGTAACATCAATCAACAGATTTTGTTCACAGTCATGTGAATAACTCATAATTGTAGTTCTAATTTCCTCTTCTCATCCAAGACGAAGATAATTTTCATCACATGTCTTTACCTGAAACATCAAAGATCATGGTTATACCAAATCACAGTTCCAGTTCATAATCATACTAATAAGTTCATCTTTGCACTACGGGCCAAAGATATTCATTAACAGTTCATCTTTGCACTACATGCTAAAGATATTCAGCAACATGTCATCTTTGCACTACGGGCCAAAGATATTCAACAACAGGCCATTTTTGCACTACGGGCCTAAGATATTCATCAACAATTCATCTTTGCACTACAAGCCAAAGATATTCAACAACATGTCATCTTTGCACTACGGGCCAAAGATATTAATATCTCAAAGAAATATATAATCATTTCAGAATTTATATTAACAATAATTATAACCATGTTGATCAATTCACCTTTGCACTTAAGCTAAAGATATTCAATTATAAATTCAATGGTCATGATCATACCAGTCACAATTCATCTTTGCACTACTAGCCAAAGAGAACCCATAGTCACGATCATACCAATAATCTACTCATCTTTACACTCAAGTCAAAGAGAAATATCATCATTAGGGTTATAAAAATGTTATATATGATAATAAAAACAATATGATCAACAACTGCATTTAATTTCAAGAGTAAGATTCATAAATCAACGATAATTTGGTCAGAAAAAGAAACCAATTTTTTTGTGAATAGTACCCGTGAATAGTAACTCATGAATAGTAACTCGTGAGTAGTAACTCGTGAATAGTAACTCATGAATAGTAACTTATGAATAGTACTCCATATTTGTACATAGTACCGTATACATAAATAATGTAGTATACATAAATAATTCCATATACATGAATAGTGCCGTATACGTGAATAGTACCGTATACGTGAATAGTAACCCCGACACAAAAAGGTAGAAATTCCACAATAAAATTCATATCAATATTTCAAAATAATGATATTGAAGAAAATAACATCCCTTATAATCCCTTACAATCCCTTACCATAATAATGACAATATCCCTTACCTCAAAAGAGTAGCACTTCTGACTGGAATATCGGATATGACGCTGAAGGAAACTTGCACTGATTAACAACTCTCAAAGTATCAAAATACTGACAAAATACGCTCAATAATATAGGGAGAGAAAACTTATGTTTCTGGTGTGATTTTAAATTATAACTCAACACTCTATTTATAGGAAAATGCTAGCACGCCGAAGCAGACTTGACCTGCTACCTAATGGCTTTACCTACTACTATTGCCACCTACCACATTTGAAATAAAATTTGAGCACATTTCTCACAAACCAAAAGTGGGGCCCACTCATTCTAGAATTTTTCACCAAAAATCATTTATAAACATAATTTCTGAATCAGTCACCTTTTAAAATTCATAACAAATCATGCGTTAATTTTTAACGGTTCAAACTTTGTAGACATATACTCAACTTATATATGTATAAAATATCCAAAAATCACAACGATCAAACGGTTGGATTAAAAATTATAACTCATGCAATATATCTCAAGAACACTGATTTTTCGGATTATGAGTTCTTCGGACCAGTTTCATTCAAACAGAGACTACGAAAAATCCACAATGAATTTTTGGGTGATTCCAGTTTCTACGGTTAGCTTACTTCCAGGGCTTTCTTTTGATATATGGATCATCTCCTAACTCATTATACACAAAGAGTTATAGATTTTACAAAATCAAGTAATAAACTAATTTTCTAAAAATTTCCAAATTTCAATCTTCATTTCGACAAAATACTAATAAAACACCTCAGCATTAATTCCTTCATTTATAACCACATAAAATAAATATTTTTCTATCCATCATTTATGTCCACATAAAATAAATATTTTCTTATCATATAAATTAATAATTAATTATTCACAAATAATATTACAGTATCACAATAATGATAACTAAGCCGTTCCTAGGAAAGAGGGGGCTTTCCGATAAGGATTTCTCCTTACTAGCGCGTAATTAGGTGACCAAACCTCTCCTTGACAAAAATTTCTAGACATTGCCAATAATGCTATCTAATAATATTATTCAAATAATATGAATTATTGATCTGATAATGAGAAATATCGTGCAGTGACAATTATTGAAACAACAATAATATAAAATATCAACGTAGCAATTATTGAATCAATAAAATAAAATATTAAACAGTAATTACTGTAACAATTATTGAGTAGTGCCTTCTTACGTAAGAATCAATAATTCAAAAAAATATTGTGCAATACTGTGTGCTATTGTGCAACCACGCGTATTATTGTATTTTAACCACCAGGTATTCCAACAGTATTAACGGTAACAACTACGCCGTTATTTATAAAACTCAAACTTGTCATTTTCTTCATTCGACAGTTATTCTGTTATGGGGCCCACAAATAGCTGCGTCGTCGTATGAATATTCCCCGACAACAAGAATATTCCACGACCAAACGAATATTCCCCGACAACAATGAGTATTTTATAACTACTTGCTTATTTTGTAAAATTTATATATATCACCCTTAACTTTATACTTTTATCAATTTAACCATTTACTGAATAATAATTATAAGAAAAATTGAATACTTTTATTTTATAAAATTCGGGGTCTTACATAGCCTAACGCACTCAAGATGTCTTGGGAGAAGTTCCAAGAGCTATTCAACAACAAGTACTTTCCCGAAAGTATTCGTCACATGAAGGAGGTGGAGTTTATCAAGTTGGAGCAAAACAATATGACCATGTCGCAATACGAGGCTAAATTTACGGAGTTATCCCGGTTTGCATCCCATTTGGTCGATAATGAGGAGCGAATGACGTGAATGTTTCTAAGAGGTTTGAAACCTGATATACGTCAATACTTCATTTCTCACAAACTTTGTTTATATTCAGATGTAGTGAATAGGGCTCAGTTATTGGAGCGCGATAATGAGCCAGCCCAACCAAAAGGTAATGATCCGAACACGATAATAAATCATCTGGGTGGCGGCCGCCGGAACAATGATAACCATCGTGGGGGAAATTATCATGCCAAGAATGGTAACCACTTTGGTGGTAATCATGGCCAAGATAATAGGAGTGGAAATTTCAAGAAGAGAAGGTTCAACAAAGATGGAAAGACAGCAGCACCAACACCCGTTTTCAAGGAAGGAGATCGACCACCAATTGTATGCTTCAAATGCGGAGGGGAGGGACATATCAGTCCAAACTGCGTGATGCAGTCCAAAACATGTTACAATTGTGGAAAAGAATGTCACCTAGCCCGATTTTGTCGTGCACCAAAGTCAAGTTCAGCTGGGACGGTGGCACCAAAGGCGGATACGGACAAAATAAAGTCGGTGGTTTCAGGAAGAGCGTTTTTCTCGACTTCTCAAAAAGCGAGTAACCCGAACGAAGTTAGCACGGGGTAGTTAATTATAAATTCTTGCGAAGTCTATACCTTATTTGTGATGCCCCCAAAATAGGTATACATCACCCATTCTGAGTCGTCAAATACATGGTACAGAAAACAACTACAACTTTATTATTATAATTGTCGTACAAAATACGACAACACATACTGTGAGGTTAAATACAAATATTTTCTTCTAAACAATATCCACACTCAAATAAAGTCCTTATTATAATTATTGACACACTATTTTACAAAATAGTGAGGACTGCTAAACAACTGTCTAGAACCATCATTCCACACCCCGACTACTTCCTGCTATGTTCTCGCTTTCTAAGAAGAAAAATGGAACCAAAAGGAAAAGGGTGAGCTCAACTAGCCCAGTAAAGAATATAATGACTAAGATAATATATAAAAAATTATCTTTAGTCTTCAACAGGGAAAAATCTGATAGAATATAATAGACAACAAGTTTTAGATCAACAACTACAGCGGAAACAACAATTCATTAGAAGAGTTAAGTAGAGAATGAAATCTACTATCATCTATGAATTTAAAAGTCCATCATCAATATTTTATCCCTGTAACATCAATCAATATACATCTTGCATCAAATATTCATCTTTGCACTACGGGCCAAAGATATTCATTTGTATCACCAGATTTGTCATTTTCATCTCAACACTGCTCATCTTTGCACTTCTACGGCCAAAGATATTCATCAGGTAATCATACATCTTTGCACTACAAGCCAAAGATATTCATCAAGTATCACCATTAAGGACTGAGGATGATGAAAAATATTTTAGAGAACGAATCCAGTGAGACAGAAGGACAAATATTAGGGATTCATATTTCGGTTTATAAAAATTCAATAATACTCCATAATAACCAATTGTGAAGTAGAATTCAAAAATAAAGATCAAAACATGGATACAATTAAAGATAGTAACCATAATAGACATCTGGGACAAAGAAGAGAAAATTTCATTTTTTGGTGAATAATGTCGTATTTGTGAATAGTGACATATACGTGAATAGTAACCCCGACACAAAAAGATAGAAATTTTACAATAAAATTTATATCAATATTTCAGCATAATGATATTGAAGAAAATAATATCATTTACGAAGAAAATAACATCCCTTACCTCAAAATAACAGTATTTTTAATCGGAATATCGGATGTAAAGCTGAATGAAACTTGAACTGAATAGAAACTCTCAAAGTATCTAAATACTCACAAAATACGCTCGATAATATAGAGAGAGAAAAAACTTGTTTCTGGTGTGATTTTCAATTCTAACTTAAGCACCTATTTATAGGAAAATGCTAGAACGCCATAGGAGACTAAATAATAAAATAATAATATTATTTTTCAAAGTTTCTACGCATGCCACTAACCAAGACAAAATTTCAGCCATCTCTAGTGGGTCCCACCAATTCAGCACATGTTTTCTACACCAATCAAAAGTGGGGCCCACCCATGTTTTTAATAAAAATATTTATTTTCCGAAACATCAATAATTCATAATAAATAGGCCTTGTATCAGAAAAATACGAATTTTATGTCCATTCCACACGAAATTGAATTCTCTACAACTTTACGAAAAAAAGTTTTTCCAAATTCCAAACATAAAATATTCGAATTCCACAAACGGACAATTTTCAACACCTCATAAAATTCATAACAAATCATACGTTAATTTTTAATAGTTCAAAATTTGTGGACATATACTCAACTTATATATGTATAACATATCCAAAAATCACAACGATCCAACGGTCGGATTAAAATTATAACTCACGCAATAGAGCTTTAAGAACACTAACTTTTGATTTTTTAATACCTCCAATCCGACAAAATACTGATAATGTAAGACCCCGATTTTTTTTTTTTATAAATAAAATTAAATTTTTTCTATTCATTATCTTGAAATAATAAGGAGTTAATTTGATATAATGTTTTGTTTATGGGTGAAATGTGCAAATTTTACAAAATAAGCAAGTGGTTATAAAATATTCATTTTTGTTGGGGAATATTCGTTTAGTCGTGGAATATTTTTATTGTCGGGGAATATTCGTATGACGGAGTAGCCATTTGTGGGCCCCATAACGGAATAACTTTCGGATGTAAAAAATGACAAGTTTGAGTTTTTATAAATAACGACATAATTGTTACCGTTAACACTGTTGGAATACTTGGTGGTTAAAATACTGAATGTCTGGCGTGGTTGCACAAAGAGTAGCACACGGTATTGCTGATAGATTTTGAATTAATGATTCTTACTTAAGAAGGCACTACTCAATAATTGTTACAAAGTAATTCTTTATTCAATATTTTATTTTATTGATTCAATAATTGATGCGTTGATATTTTATATTATTGTTGTTTCAATAATTGTCACTGCACAGTATTTTCCATTATTAGATCAATAATTCATATTATTTGAATAATATTATTAGATAACATTATTGGCAATGTCTAGAAAGTTCTATCAATGAGAGGTTTGGTCACCTAATTGCGCGCCAGTAAGGAGAAATCCTTATCGGAAAGGTCCCTCTTTCCTGGGAACGGCCTGATTGTCATTATTGTGATTCTGTAATATTATTTGTGAATAATTAATTATTGATTTGTATGATAAGGAAATATATATTTTTATATGGATATAAATGAAGGAATTAATGCTGTGGTGTTTTATTAGTATTTTGTCGAAATGAAGAACGAAATTTGGAATTTTTAGAAAATTAGTTTATTACTTAATTTTGTAAAATCTATAACTCTTTGTGTATAATGAGTTAGAAGATGAGCCATATATCAAAAGAAAGCCCTGGAAGTAAGCTAACCGTAGAAACTGGAATCACCCAAAAATTCATTGTGGATTTTTCGTGGTGACTGTTGGAACGAAACAAGTCCGAAGGACTCATAATCCGAAAAATCATTGTTCTTGAGATATAATGCGTGAGTTATAATTTTTAATCCGACCATTGGATCGTTGTGATTTTTGGATATGTTATACATATATAAGTTGAGTATATGTTCACAAATTTTGAACCGTTAAAAATTAACGTATGATTTGTTATGAATTTTATGAGGTATTGAAAATTGTCCGTTTGTGGAATTCAGATATTTTCTGTTTGGAATTTGAAAAAACTTAAAACTACAAAGTTGTAGAGAATTCGATTTCTTATGGAATTTACATAAAATTCATATTTTTCTGATAAAAGGGCTATTTATTATGAATTATTGAAGTTTCTGATTATTGTTTAAATGGTAAAACATTTTGGAAAATTCTAGAATTGGTGCCTCACTTTTGGTTGGTGAGAAATGTGCACAAATTTTATTTCAAATGTGGTGGGTGGCAATAGTAATAGGTAAAACCATTAGGTAGCAGGTCAAGTCTGCTTCGGCGTGCTAGCATTTTTCTATAAATAGGTGTTTAGGTTAGAATTAAAAATCACACCAGAAACATAAGCTTTCTCTCTATATATTATCGAGCGTATTTTGTGAGTATTTAGATACTTTGAGAGTTGTTATTCAGTACAAGTTTCATTCAGCATCATATCCGATATTCCATTCCGAAGTACTGTTTCTTTGAGATAAGGGATGTTATTTTCTTCTTAAATGATATTATTTTCTTCAATATCATTATGCCGAAATATTGATATGAGTTTGATTGTGGAATTTTTACCTTTTTGTGTTGGGATTACTATTCACGTATACTGTGACGCCCCCAAAATAGGTTCACACGACCCATTCCGAGTCGCCAGATATTATACTATAAAAATCAAATATAAACTTCATTTATACAACTGTTGAATTGTCGTGCAGAATACAACCACAATTAAACTATGAGTTTTTATACAAATGTATGTAACTCTCATGGTGCCTCGACCACAACCTTACAATGGTACTTTACATAAAAGTACAGTAAAAAAATATTTTAGAAATTAAAATCTTTGGGAAGTGCTCAAAGAAACCTTCGTACATGGGAGGCCATGCGTCTAGGTTATGATAGATATCATATGTCCACAGAATTATCCTTGGTTGACCCAATAGTCCCCAAAGAAAAATAAGAAGATTGCTACCATCTTCTTTCCAATGGTGAGTCTTCTCTTGACATATAATTATCTTCGTTTTCTCCAATTGAAAATTATATTTCAAATAAACTCCAAGATCATATAGGTAGTGCTCATAGATATACTCAGCAAGTAGAGGTGCACAACCCTGTCTTATGATAACATGAGGTTGTATGTCATTAGACATCTTGTATGATAGTGGCAAAACACCCTTCCAAAGTTGGGTTCACCTCTCACCCTATTCAGTTCACCAAAATTAAATATCAAATGACTTATACAATACGACACACTTATCTAAAGTTCTCAAAAAAATTATTTCCATACTATTTAGGGAGAACCTCTACAGCTATAGACCACCGTTCTATTCCCCTGTTATCCCCGCTCGACCCAGCTACACTCTTATTACCTTAAAGGAATTGTGAAGCAAAAAGGGTGAGCACAACTAGCCCAGTAAAGAATATCATAACTAAAGATAATTTACATTATCAATAGCCTTCATTAGTAATAAATCAGAGATTTAGAACATGTGGTAGATGATAAAACTTTTCAACCATAGTTGCAGCGGAACGAGCAATCCATTAGAAGAGTCAAATAGACCATCAGGTCTATTATCTTCTCCATGTTAAAAGTCCACCAATAATGTTTTATCCCTCTAACATCAATCAACAATTCCTGTCCACAAACATATGAATAACTCATAATCATAATTGTGATTCTAAATTCTTCTTCTCACCCAGGACGAAGATAATTTTCATCACCTATCTTCACCTGAAACATCAAGAATCATGGTTATGCCAAATCATAATTCCTGCTCATAATCATACTAATAAATTCATCTTTGCACTACGGCCAAAGATATTCATTAACAATTCATCTTTACACTACAGGCCAAAGACATACAACTGTATTTTAGAAGAGTCATGTAGAGCATGATATCTACTATCTTTTACGAATTAAAAGTGTATAATCAATATTTTATCGCTGAGACCCAGCTTAATAAATAATCCACATCATCGAGTCATCTTTGCACTACGGCCAAGGATATTCATGTAATCATCAATGGTCATGATTATACCGAATAATCCCTGGTTATAATCATACCAATAAATGTCCATCAATGCACTACGGGCCAATGAGGACTTTTACCACATCATTTATAATATTACGGGTCATGATTATACCGAATGATCCCTGGTCATAATCATACCAATAAACACTTCATCTATACACATAAGCCAAAGATACTCATCAATTAATAGTCCATCTTTGGACGTAAGCCAAAGATATACAACTGTAAAACCAATAATCAGCAGTCCATCTTGACTTTCATCATAGTATAAGCATGAGGATGATGACAATGATATAAACATTAATCAAACGAAATCAAGGATAAATATTAAAGACTTTAAATTTATCCAGAGTTTAAAATATCCAAATGTTATCAATCACTTAATAATCTCATAATCTAATATCATTAATATTATAACAATATTTTAATCATTTCTTAAACTCATAAATAATTTATTTTAATTATTTACACTGTACCAAATAATGCATTTAATCATTCAAAAATGCCATACTCATAAGATTTCATCACCAATGATCAAATCCCTCATCAAAAATCTGTATATACCGTATATAGGATTTCTAAGCCATAAAATCCTATTTATCAATTTTTCAACTTCACATAACATATTTAATTCATATGTTCGTAACTAAACCATTTTCATGAAAAATAACAAATCATTCCCAAAAAGTTTTCTTTTTTGGGATTTAGCAGAATATAGTCCTATATTGAACATATATTTTTCTCGGAATTTTTAAAATTCATTTACTATTTTTCATATGGCCAAAACTGTCGAATATTTAGACATTTATCATAAAATGTTCTTCTGTCCAAAAATTCCGAAATTTACTGGGTATACTCCTGTTATATATATGTACTCCCAATAAAAATTTTACCAATTTTAGAGTTAACCACAAGGAGTTATAATGGTTTACTTTTAAAATAGTCTTTTTTCATAAAATCCATAACTCTTAATCTATACATCTAAAAATCGCCATCTTTGGACACAATATAGAAAACTCATCAAATTATCATTTTAAATTTTTCCAGAATTTTTGAGGGTCAGAAAAATTATGAAACTGCAAATGAATTTTCACCCGCCATGCGGTAATCCACGTAAACAGATCATTTCCACAATTTAATAAGGAATGAATACAAATGATCATTCATCAAGCATGCAGTAATCCACATAGACAGGTTATTCCAACAGAATAATAAAGAATGGAATAATGCATTTAATTCACCATGCATGCGATAGACCGCATGCATAACAGTTATTCCCAACATAATAATAAAGAATGGAACGAAGTCAAGCGTAATCCGCTTGAGATAGGATATTCCAAATGTAATAATAAAAAATAGAACCAGTCATGTGTAATCCATGCAGATGGGATATTCCAACGAGTAATAATAAAGAATGGAATAACAACAGAATTCACGGGCATGCGATAGACCACATGATAAAGTTATTCCAAATGAATAATAAAGAATGGAATAATGTAAGAATTTCACCATTTATGCGGTGATTACGATAGCAGACAAAGTTATTCCAACATAATAATAAAGAATGGAATAACAACCCTTACGAGTATTGAAAGAAAATAACTCTCTTCATGAATACGAAAGAATAATACCCCTTACCTTAGAAGAAAACTGGAATAATGAGGTAGCAGACTTCTCTTCTCCTTTCTCTCTATAATTTCTCTCTATAATAATTGCTCTATAGCTTTAGTGAATTGGTGAGAAATGAAGGAAGAATGAGCTTCTATTTATAGGAAAATATATTTTAGATAATTGCACGTTTTGGGGCTCAAAATATTACAGTATAATACCTTCCTCTTTTTCTTCATTTTTAATTTAGTCCCGCAAGTATTATCAAACTTTACCACCTCCCCTAATAGTAAATAATGTGAATCAATAGTTCAATCATGTGAATCAATAGTTATAATCATGTGAAAATACAAATTACAGTATAGTACCTCTATCTATACCTCTATTTTTAACTTAGTCATGCAAGTATTATCAATCTTGCACCACCTCCCCTAATAGTACAAGAATGTGAATCAATAGTACACACATGTGAACAAATAGTTATAATCAGGTGAATTAATAGCAATTAAATGCTCATTTATCCAGTTAATTACTCGATTGGTTAATATAACTTCCAGACGTCAATTAATATCGAAATAAATGTCGGTTTCCACTAACACTAATAATCTCAACACAATGGAACTATTTTTATCAAAAAACTTATTTTTAAAATTTCAAAGTTTGCCTTTTTCTGAAAAAGTCAATTGTTGACTTTTTGACAAAAAATTCAACCCCGGAAAATTTTATGTTTATAGTCTATTTTTACTAATTTCATCGTTCCCGACTCAAATATCACGCCTGCGTCTCCAAATTCAACTCCGAACTCAAATTTGATTTTTAATAACATTATTCATTATTATTATAATTTGCAATATTTAACAACCAGGTCATTCCCAGGAAAGAGGGGGCTTTCCGATAAGGATCTCTCCTTATTGGCACACAATTAGGTGACCAAACCTCTCCTTGACAGAACTTCTAAACATTGTCAATATTGCAAATAATCATATGAATAACTTTGTCGTCTCAATTATTGATTTAATAATATAACATATTATGACAATAATTGAATAAAACTAAGTGACTTCTCACATAAGCATCAATAATCAAAGATACTGTACAATACCGTATGCTACTATGCAACCATGCGTATTACTATACTTTTATCACCAATTATTTTATAACAACTTGTTTACTTTGAAAAAATTTCACATATCACCCTTAACTTTAACTTTTTATCAATTTAACCATTTACTAAATAGAATAATTATACGAAAATTGAATACTTTCATTTAAAAAAATTCGGGGTCTCACATATACGGCACTATTCACGTATACGGCACTATTCATAAATATGGCACTATTCACCGAAAAATAAAATTTTCTCTTCTTTGTCCCATATGTCTATTATGGTTACTATCTTTGATTGTATCCATGTTTTTAATCTTTATTCTTAAATTTTACTCCATTATGGTTTATTATAGAGTATTTTTAAACTTGAGTTATCTAAAGTACGAATCTCTAAACTTTATCCTTTTATCTCACTGGATTCGTTCTCTAAAATATTTTTCATCATCCTCAGTTCTTAATGGTGATACTTGATGAATATCTTTGGCCTGTAGTGCAAAGATGTATGATTACCTGATGAATATCTTTGGCCCGTAGTGCAAAGATGAATAGGTGTTGAGATGAACATGACCAACTGGTGATACAAATGAATATCTTTGGCCCGTAGTGCAAAGATGAATATTTGATTCAAGATGTATATTGATTGATGTTACAAGGATAAAATATTGATGATGGACTTTTAAATTCATAGATGATAGTAGATTTCATTCTCTACTTAACTCTTCTAATGAATTGTTGTTTCCGCTGCAGTTGTTGATCTAAAACTTGTTGTCTATTATATTCTATCAAATTTTTCCCTGTTGAAGACTATGGAAAACAATATGAACGTGTCGCAGTACAAAGCTAAGTTTGCCGAGTTATCCCGATTTGCATCCCATTTGGTTGTTAATGAGGAGAGAATGACGCGAATGTTTCTGCGAGGTTTGAAACCCAAAATACGTCAATACCTCATTTCTCACAAACTTTGTTTATATTCAGATGTTGTGAATAAGGCTCAGTTATTGGAACGCGATAATGAGTTAGCTCAACCGAAGAATAACGACCAACAACTCGATGATAATTGTACCGGTGGCAACGATCATCGGAATAATGATAACCATCGTGGAGGAAATTATCATGCCAGAAATGGTCACCACTTCTGTGGTAATCATGGCCAAGATAATAGAAGAAATAATTTAAGTGGAAATTTCAAGAAGAGAAGATTTAACGATGACGGGAAGACGTTAGCGAAAGACCAAAGACCAAAGAACAAATTCTAGGGAGGAGAAGCACCCTTGAGTTAGATGCTACAAATGAGGAGAGGAGGGACATATAAGTCTAAACTGTTCATAGCCTTCCAAGGTATGTTTTAGTTGTGAAAAAAGATGGTCACATAGCTTAATTTTGTCCTGTAGCGAAATCAAGTCCAGCTGGGACGGTGGCACTAAAGGCGGATGTGGACAAAACAAAGTCGGCGGTTTCTAGAAGAGCGTTTGTCGTGACTGCCCAAAACGCGAGGAACCCGAATGAAGGTATCACAGGTTAGTTAATTATAAATTCTTGTGAAGTCTATACCCTGTTAGATACCGGTTCTACCCATTATTTTATCTCTCCTGTTTGTGCTCAATGTTAAAACTTGACTCCGGAGAAATTAGACTTTGAGTTATCTGTGGAGACTCCGTTAGGAGGAACTTTTATCACATCCACTGTTATAAATCTTGTTTGATCCAAGTTGGTACCATCACATTGCCTGTTGATCTTATCTCTTTAAAGATACTTACATTTGACGTGATTTTAGGGATTGATTGGTTAACTACTCATCATGCCAAAATTAATTATTTCGTAAGGTTGTTAGTTTTCATATTCTTAACCAACCTGTTATGCGAATTCAAGTAACCAAACCATTGAAGTCAAACACTTTCATATCAAGCCATAAAGCCATTCGTTTATTGAAAAACTGATGTCAAGCTTTCTTAGTCCATTTCATGGATTTAAACAAAAATACGTCAGATTTGAATGATATTTCTGTTGTTAGTGAATTTCCTGACGTATTTCCTGAAGAATTTCCTGGTCTACCCCCAGTGTGTGATATTGAATTTTGTATCGACTTTGAACCCGGTACAAAACCCATTTCTAAAATCTCATATCGAATGGCTCCTATTGAACTTCAAGAGTTAAAAACCCAAGTACAAGAGTTGGTACCCTAGCCTCTATCTGGTGACTTCCTTTGTGAAATGCACCAAAGCCAGACTCTCCGTAGGGGACTCTATATTTTTGTGGTGGTAAAACAATAGGTGCCATTGTGACGTGTTATCCAAGATTGGGATATGAATCACAGTTGAGAGCAACCGAAGTCGGTGACCAAAGTACGTAGCTTTTTGGGCTTAGCTGGTTATTATCGAAGATTCGTGGAAGGATTTTCTTGAATCGCTACTCCGTTAACTTAGCTGACTCGGAAAGATACAAAATTCGTATGGAGCGAGGAATGGGAGAAGATTTTTCAAGAGCTCAAGAGGCGACTCATTTTGGCACCTGTTCTGACCATACCATCCTGGAAAAAACGAACGTGGTAGCTGACGCGTTGAGTAGAAGATCGTACGCGAGTACGAGTGCGATATTGTTGAACACAAAGACCTATTTTGTATAATTTACAAACGATAAAGATAGAGTTAAAGACTCTAGGGACCCACGTTATGATGTTAAATATACGAGTAAAATCGACTTTAATTGATAAAGTTAAAATCGCTCAAGCTACACACCGGAGCTGATGAATATAAAGAAGAAGGTGCAAGAAGGCGTTATTCTAGAAGTAAGAGTCGATGAAGAGAAGAAAGCTCAAGCCTACGATTTATTTGAAATCCTCGATCGAGTAGGGCGTGGCCTATAGACTCGCCTTAACGCTAAGTATGTCGCGTGTTCATAACGTTTTTCACGTATCGATGTTACGTAAATATGTGGACGACCCAAACAACATTATTGCGTTAGAACCAGACGCGATAGCCAAAGATTTAACATAAGAGGAGGTACCTGTCAAGATCTTGGATATGAAGGAGCATGTCCTACGCATAAATGTTATACCACAAGTTAAGGTTATGTGGAGGAACCATGCTATTGAAGAAATGACCTGGGAGTTGGAATCAGAAATGAAAGCGAGGTATCCTCACCTTTTTGAAACACTAGGTATGTATGTCAATTTCGAGGACGAAATTTCATAAGGAGGGGAGGTTGTAAGATCCCAATTTTTTTTATATATAAATAAAATTGAATTTTCTCTATTCATTATCTTGAAATAATAAGGAGTTAATTTTATATAATACTTTGGTTATGGGTGAAATGTGCAAATTTTACAAAATAAACAAGTGGTTATAAAATATTCATTTTTGTCGGGGAATATTCGTTTGGTCGTGGAATATTCATACGACGACACAACCATTTGTGGGCCCCATAACGGAATAACTGTCGGATGAAGAAAATGACAAGTTTGAGTTTTTATAAATAATGACGTAATTATTACTGTTAACACTGTTGGAATACCTGGTGGTTAAAAAATACAGTAATACATGTGGTTGCACAGTAGCACATGGTATTGCACAGTATTTTTGAATTATTGATTCTTATGTAAGCAGGCACTACTCAATAATTGTTACAATAATTACTGTTCAATATTGTATTTTATTGATTCAATAATTGCTGCGTTGATATTTTATATTATTGTTGTTTCAATAATTATCACTGCACAATATTTTCCATTATTAGATCAATAATTCATATTATTTGAATAATATTATTAGATAGCATTATTGGAAATGTCTAAAAAATTCTATCAAGGAGAGGTTTGGTCACCTAATTGCGCGCCAGTAAGGAGAAATCCTTATCGGAAAGTCTCCTCTTTCCTGGGAATAGCCTGGTTGTCATTATTGTGATTTTGTAATATTATTTGTGAATAATTAATTATTTATTTATATGATAAGGGAATATATATTATTATATGGATATAAATGAAGGAATTAATGCTGAGGTATTTTATTAGTATTTTGTCGAAATGAAGAACGAAATTTGAAAATTTTAAAAAAATTAGTTAATTACTTGATTTTGTAAAATCTATAACTCTTTGTGTATAATGAGTTAGAAGATGAGCCATATATCAAAAGAAAGCCCTGGAAGTAAGATAACCTTAGAAACTGGAATCACCCAAAAATTCATTGTGGATTTTTCGTGGTGACTGTTGGAAGGAAACTGGTCCGTAGGACTTATAATCCAAAAAATCAGTGTTCTTGAGATATATTGCGTGAGTTATAATTTTTAATCCGACCGTTGGATCGTTGTTATTTTTGGATATGTTATACATATATAAGTTGAGTATATGTCCACAAATTTTGAACCGTTAAAAATTAACGTATGATTTGTTATGAATTTTATGAGGTATTGAAAATTATCCGTTTGTGGAATTCGGATATTTTCTGTTTGGATTTTGGAAAAACTTAAAGCTACAAAATTGTAGAGAATTCGATTTCGTATAGAATGAACATAAAATTCATATTTTTCTGATAAAAAGGCTATTTATTATGAATTATTGAAATTTCTGATTATTGTTTAAATAGTAAAATATTTTGGAAAATTCTATAATTGGTGAGCCCTACTATTGGTTGGTGAGAAATGTGCTTAAATTTTATTTCAAATGTGGTGGGTGACAATAGTAGCAGGTAAAGCCATCAGGTAGCAGGTCAAGTCTGCTTCGGCATGCTAGCATTTTCCTATAAATAGGTGCTTAGGTTAGAATTGAAAATCACACTAGAAACATAAGCTTTCTCTCTCTATATTATCGAGCGTATTTTGTGAATATTTAGATACTTTGAGAGTTGCTATTCAGTACAAGTTTCATTCAGCATCATATCCAATATTTCATTCTGAAGTACTATTTCTTTGAGATAAGGGATGTTATTTTTTTCTTAAATGATATTATTTTCTTCAATATCATTATGCCAAAATATTGATATGAGTTTGATTGTGGAATTTCTACCTTTTTGTGTCAGAGTTACTATTCACGTATACGACACTATTCACAAATACGACACTATTCACCAAAAAATGAAATTTTCTCTTCTTTGTCCCATATGTCTATTATTGTTACTATCTTTGATTGTATCCATGTTTTTGATCTTTATTCTTGAATTTTACTCCATTATGGTTTTTTATGGAGTATTTTTAAACTTGAGTTATCTAAAGTACGAATCTCTAAACTTTATCCTTTTATCTCACTGGATTCGTTCTCTAAAATATTTTTCATCATCCTCAGTCCTTAATGGTGATACTTGATGAATATCTTTGGCCTGTAGTGCAAAAATGTATGATTACCTGATGAATATCTTTGGCCCGTAGTGCAAAGATGAACAGGTGTTGAGATGAACATGACCAACTGGTGATACAAATGAATATCTTTGGCCCGTAATACAAAGATGAATATTTGATTCAAGATGTATATTGATTGATGTTACAGGGATAAAATATTGGTGATGGACTTTTAAATTCATAGATGATAGTAGATTTCATTCTCTACTTAACTCTTCTAATGAATTGTTGTTTCCGCTGCAGTTGTTGATCTAAAACTTGTTGTCTATTATATTCTATCAGATTTTTCCTTGTTGAAGACTATGGATAATTTGTTGTATATTATCTTAGTCATAATATTCTTTTACTGGGCTAGTTGAGCTCACCCTTTTTCTTTTTGTTCTATTTTTCTTCTTAGGAAGCGAGAACATAGCAGGAACCAGTCGGGGTATAGAGTGATGGTCCTAGACAGTTTTAGCAGTCCTCACTATTTTGTAAAATAGTATGTCAATAATTGTAATGAGGATTTTATCTGGGTGTGGATATTGTCTAGAAGACAATATTTGTATTTAAACTCACAGTTATTGTGTTGTCGTATTTTGTATGACAATTGTATTAATAAAGTTGTAGTTATTTCTGTACCATGTATTTGACGACTCAGAATGGGTGATGTATACCTATTTTGGGGGCGTCACAGATAAAATACCTCAACATTAATTTCTTCATTTATAACCACATAAAATAAATAAATCCATCATTTATGTCCACATTAAATAAATATTTCTTTATCATATAAATCAATAATTAATTATTCACAAATAATATTACAGAATCACAATAATGACAACCAGGCCGTTCCCAAGAAAGATGGGGCTTTCCGATAAGGATTTCTCCTTATTGGCACGCAATTAGGTGACCAAACCTCTCCTTAACAGAACTTTCTAGACATTGCCAATAATGTTATCTAATAATATTATTCAAATAATATGAATTATTGATCTGATAATGGGAAATACTGTGCAGTGACAATTATTGAAATAATAATAATTTAAAATTTCAACGCAGCAATTATTGAATCAATAAAATAAAATATTTAACAGTAATTACTGTAACAACTATTGAGTAGTGCCTTCTTACATAAGAATCAATAATTCAAAAATATTGTGTAATACCTGGTAATCTTTGTTGTGCAACCACGCCGTATTCGTATTTTTAACCACGGGTATTCCAACAAATTGTTAATTCAGTAATAACTACGCCGTTATTTATAAAAACTCAAACTTGTCATTTTCTTCATCAAATAGTTATTCTGAGCTTCAAAAGCTTCAAACATCCTCGAAAGTGTCTCAATCTGTGCTGACAATGCAGAAAGTTTCTCGAGTCTTTCAATCTCCACTCCCCTTGGTTGAGTCATGTTCGTGTATGGCCATTGATACACAAAGTCATCCATGGTACCTGAAAAGAGAGAAATATAGAAAGAGAATTAAAAATAAAAATAAAAATGTTTAAATTAAGACTAATTTGATTGAAATTAATATTGGTAAATAATTATTAAATTAAGTCCCGGCAACGGCGCCAAAAACTTGGTTGATCGATTTCGCAATCAATGAATACGTGCAAGTATACACGGTCAACAAGTAATAAAGTGAAAGTAGAGTATCGTTCCCACGAGGAATTATTTAATAAAAACCACCAAGTACTAATTCTTAACCAAACTAATTTTATTTAAACAATCTCAAATCGTGTTTTTTCTAATTAAGAAAACTAAATTAACTAATTAAAACTAATATTTTAACGAATGAATTCAAATAAATAAAGATTAAGACTTCAATATCCCCAATTATGAACTATAAATCAATTAACCAATTATCCCAATTATTATGCCTACTGAATTGTTAACAGGAATTCTTAATTGCCAAGAGTCCTTTTCCAAGTGATCAATTGCCTTCTATTTAATCCAGATTAATCTTGCTATATTCCTATGCAAAACAATTGAATTAAACTCGTTACAATCCCAATTCCTTATGTGTTACATGCGTGAAAAGATATTTCCATTCTATTTACAAACCTAATTATTCTTTGTGCAAATAACTAAGTCACATGATATCATGCCCGATTCTAACCCTAGAATTCCTCTTCCAATTCCTTCTAGAGTAACAAAGTAATTCTTGATCAAATAATTAAGCAATAAGCACAAGACAAGATAAACAACTCACTTTAACATAAATAATTAGAATATAATGAATAACTAATTCATAGCCATAAAAAGTTCAATTGAAATCTCAAAAATAGTTAGTTCATAATTAATGAATTAAAACCAAGAATCCACTGGCTGAATAGACATCAAAAGATAAAAGTAAGATGAGAGAAGAGAATAGAATACATTGTCAAGAACTCGATGCTCCCCTCTTTGCTCTCGCTCTTGATCTTCAATGGTCTCCAAGTTGCTTCAATCTCCAAAACTAATAAGAATTAGGGTTATTTTCTAATCTAAAGGAGTGTTTTCTCTAGGCTAAGCTATGTAATCTCCCTTTATTTTATGTCTTACATCATGTATTTATAGGTTACAAGTCCAATTTTAGTTTTGAACAACCCCAATCCTATTTGGAGTCAAAAGGTGTCAAAATTCGCCCAAAAGCGCGCGTCGAGGCCATCACCAAGACCTTTCCTGGCGCCTTTTCAAATGGCTGGTACAGCCATTGAGAGTCTGCCTTATAGCGCCCGACCTTTGGAAAATGCACTAAGAATAGCGCCCGGCGCTGCCCCAAAATCGACATTTTCTGCTCAAGCGTCCTTTGGTAAAATGGCCATAACTTCTTCGTCCGAACTCCGATTTTGATGATTCAAGATGTTCGGAAAGAGGAGAAGTAGATCTACAACTTTCATTCTTGAAGTTTGTCGAAATAATGTCAGGAGCTATAGTCAAATTGGCTCCGAAGTGACTCTTTGTGTAAATGGCAAAAATAAAACGCGAATCTAGCCACCCCAAACATCGATCCATGTAACTTTTGTCCCAATTCCTATAAAATAACATAAAACATGCATGAATAGACACAAACACATAAAAACATCCTAAAAGACTTAAGAACAACAATAAATTAAGCCCGAATGTATCCAATTCATGGGTATAAAACTCACTCATCAGCGCCGTCGTACAAATATTCCCCGACAACAAGAATATTTCACGACCAAACGAATATTCCCCGACAAAAATGAATATTTTATAACCACTTGTTTATTTTGCAAAATTTGCACATTTCACCCATAACCAAAGTATTATATCAAATTAACTCCATATTATTTCAAGATAATGAATAGAGAAAATTCAATTTTATTTATAATAAGTTGGGGTCTTACAACCT
Source organism: Panax ginseng (assembly GCA_020205605.1). Classification (NCBI taxonomy): domain Eukaryota; kingdom Viridiplantae; phylum Streptophyta; class Magnoliopsida; order Apiales; family Araliaceae; genus Panax; species Panax ginseng. Next base: position 156,601,663 of record CM035128.1, read on the forward strand.
CCCCTCCTTATAAAATTTCGTCCTCGAAATTGACGTACGTACCTGGTGTTTCAAAAAGGTGAGGGTACCTCATTTTCATTTTCGATTCCAACTCCCAAGTTATTTCCTCAATAGCATGGTTTCTCCACAAAATCTTGACTTGTGGTATAACCTTTGTTCGTAGGACATGCTCTTTCCTATCCAAGATCTTAACAGATACCTCCTCGTACGTTAAGTCTTCGGCTATCTCGTCTGGTTCCAACGCAATAATGTGGTTTGGATCTTTCACATATTTACAAAGCATAGATATGTGAAAAACATTATGAACACGAGACATGCTTGGAGGTAATGCGAGTCTATAGGCCACATTTCCTATTCGGTCAAGAATCTCATATGGACCAACAAATCGTGGATTGAGCTTTCCTCTCTTCCCAAATCTTGTAACTCCCTTCCATGGAGCAATACGTAATAGTACATGACCTCCAATATTAAACTCCACGTCCTTTAGATGAAGATCAGCATAACTCTTTTGTCGATCTTGTGAGGTCTTTATACGTTGCCGGATCATTTGAATCTTTTCTGTAGTCATGCGTACTAATTACGGTCCCAACAACGTTGCTTCTCCCACCTCATCCCAAAGATCTTTGGAGAATGACACTTTCGTCCATATAATGCCTCGAATGGAGCCATTGCCTATACTTGCTTGATAAGCTGTTGTTGTAGGAGAATTCCACGGTGACAAGTACTTATCCCAACTTCCTTTGAAATCTAGGACACGAGTCTTAATAGATCTTCAAGGGTTTGAATAGTCCTTCGATTGCCGTCGTCTGGTTTGAGGATGGTATGCCGAACTGAATCATAAATCCGTGCCCATAGCTTTCTGCAAGCTAACCCAAAATCTTGAAGTGAATCTTGGGTCACGATCAGAAACTATGGATACTGGCATGCTATGCAATCTCACAATCTCATTCACATACATACGAGCAAGATGTTCTAGGGAATAAGTCTCACGTATAGGTAAGAAATGAGCAAACTTGGTTAATCTATCAACAATAACCCAAATCGCATCTATGCCTTGAGAAACCTTGGAAAGACCCGTAACGAAATCCATAGTAATGTGTTCCCACTTCCATTTTGGAATCTCAAGTGGTTGCAATGGACCCTTTGGTACTTGATGTTTCGCCTTTACATGTTAATAGGTTAAACACCTCAAAATAAACTCCGCGATCTCTCTCTTCATATTGCTCCACCAAAATGTATGTCGAAGATCGTGATACATTTTGGTACTCCCAGGATGGATTGCAAATGGTGTGTTGTGTGCCTCCATCATGATTCTATGCTTCAAGTCAGAATAGTTAGGAACGCAAAGTCTGGAGTTGACTCGAAGTATTCCTTCTTCATCGATTCTTGCTTCCGGAATAGCACCTTCTTGCACTTTCTTCATACTCATCAGCTCCATATCTTTAGTTTGAGCAGCTTTAACTTTATCAATTAAAGTCGGTTCTTCTCGTATGTTTGATATCATTATGTGGGTACTTGGAGCCTTTACCTCTATCTCCATCCTTTGCAAGTCATACAAAATGGGCCTTTGTGTTAACAACATTGCACTCGTACCCCCATATGATCTTCTACTCAGTGCGTTAGCTACAACGTTTGCTTTTCTAGGATGATATTGAATGTTATGGTCATAATCTTTCAACAACTCGAGCCAAGGTTGTTGCCACATGTTGAGTTCCTTTTGGGTGAAGAAATATTTGAGGCTTTTATGATCCATATAAATCTCCACTTTCTCCCCATACAGGTAGTGTCTCCAGATTTTTAACGCAAAAACTACTACTGCCAACTCCAGATCATGAGTAGGATAATTCCTCTCATATTCTTTGAGTTGTCGCCAGGCATAGGCTATGACTTTCCCATATTGCATGAGAACACATCTTAACCCTTTGCATGAAGCATCACTGTAGATAACAAATCCATCCGAACCAGATGGTATTATCATAACAGGTGCCGAAATGAGTCTTCTCTTAAGATCTTGGAAACTCTTCTCCCATTCCTCGCTCCATATGAAATTTGTATCTTTTCGAGTCAGCTGAGTTAATGGAGTAGCGATTCAAGAAAATTCTTCCACGAATCTCCAATAATAACCAGCTAAGCCCAGAAAGCTATGCACTTCTGTCACCGATTTCAGTTGCTCCCAACTTTGTATTGCTTCAATCTTTGTCGGGTCAATAAATACTCCATGTTTTGACACCACGTGCCCAAGGAATGCTACTTCTTTAAGCCAGAACTCACATTTCTTTAGCTTGGCATATAGCTTGTTGTCACAAAGTCGTTGAAGTACCAGCTTCAAATGGTGCTCCTGATCTTCACGGCTTTTGGAATAGATGAGGATGTCATCAATAAAGACAACAACGAACTGATCTAAATATTCCTTGAATACATAATTCATCATATCCATGAAAGCAGAGCATTAGTCAATCCAAAAGACATGACTAAGAATTCATAATGCTCGTACCGAGTTTTGAAGGTAGTCTTTGGAATATCCTTAGTTTTAATCTTCAGCTGATGATATCCAGAACGAAGATCGATCTTTGAAAAGAATTGTGCTCCTTGCAACTGGTCAAACAGGTCATCAATGCGAGGTAGTGGATACCTATTCTTGATTGTGACATGGTTTAATTCTCGGTAGTCAATACAAAGTCGCATACTCCCATCTTTCTTCTTTACAAATAAAATAGGAGCACCCTAAGGAGATGTACAAGGACGAATGACACCGATGTCTAACAATTCCTATAGTTGGACTTTTAACTCCTGAAGTTTAATATGAGCCATTCGATATGGAGTTTTAGAAATGGGCTTTGTACCCGGTTCAAGATCAATAAAGAATTCAACTTCATGTTCGGGGTAGACCAGGGAAGTTCTTTCAGAAATCGTCGGAAATTCACTAATAACAGAAATATTATTCAAATCTGACGTGTTTTTGTTCAAGTCCATAACATGGGCTAAGAAAGCTTGACATCCATTTTTTAATAATCGGATAGCTTTATGGATTGATATGATAGTAACTGATTTTAGTGGTTTAGTTGCTTGAATTTGTATAACAGGTTGGTTAGGAATGTGAAAACTAACAACCTTACGAAAATAATTAATTTTGGCATGATGAGTGGTTAACCAATTAATCCCTAAAATCACATCAAATGCAAGTATCTTTAAAGAGATAAGATCAATAGGTAATGTGATTGTGCCAACTTGGATCAAACAAGATTTATAAACAGTGGTTGTGATAAAAGTTTCTCCTAACGGAGTCTCCACAGATAAGTCAAAGTCTAATTTCTCTGGAGTCAAGTTTAAACGTTGAGCACAAACAGGAGAGATAAAAGAATGGGTAGAACTGGTATCTAGTAAGGTATAAACTTCACAAGAGTTCAAGATTAGCTTACCCATGATCACCTCGTTCGGGTTTCTCGCGTTTTAGCCAGTCACGACAAACGCCCTCTAACTTTGTCTTGTCTGTATTTGCCTTTGGTGTCGTCGTCCCAGTTGGACTTGATTTTGCTAGCGGACAAAATCGGGCTATATGACCATCTTTTCCACAATTGAAACACACCTTGGAAGGCTGTGAACAGTTTGAACTTATGTATCCCTCTTTTTCGCATTTGTAGCATCTAACTGGCGGTCGTTCTCCTCCCCTAGAATTTGTTATTGGTGCTGGTGCTGGTGCTGATGTCTTCCCGTTATTGTTGAATCTCCTCTTTTTGAAATTTTCACTTGACTCACATCTCCTATTATCATGGCCACGATGACCACCCGAGTGGTTACTGTTTTTGTCAAGTATTTTCCCTCCTCTCACGATTGATTATCATCGCTCAGAGTAATTTCACATCAGGTAGATGACCGGTTGTGGTCCCTTGGTTAAATATACTCATTATCTCGCTTTAATAATTAAGCCCTGTTGACAACATCTGAATACAGAGAAAATTTGTGAGAGATAAGATATTGACGAATCCCAGGTTTTAGACCTCTCAGAAACATCTGCGTCATACTTTCCTCATTCTTTACAAAATGAGATGCAAACCTGGATAACTCTGTGAACTTTGCCTCGTACTGGGACACCGTCATGTTGTTCTATTCCAATCTAATAAACTCTATCTCCTTTATATGACGAATACTTTTAGGAAAGTACTTCTCATTAAACAGTTTCTGAAATCTTTCCCAAGACATGTTGAGTGCGGCTGGCTGGGTACGCTTCACAGATTCCCACCAGTAATCAGCCTCACCGCGAAACATAAAGGTGGTGAATGGAACCTTTTGTTCTTTCGTGCATCTCAAGACATTGAATATCTTGGTAATTTGCTTGACCCATGTTTCCGCCTTAATCGGATTCGGCTTTCCCCAGAAATTTGGTGGGCCCAACTCCTTGAACTGCTTGGTCGTGACAAACCGCGCGTTGCTATCATTTCCACCCGTATTTTGTACACGAGTCTCCCTCGTCTGATTTTAAATGAACTGCAAAAAGCTTCTAAACATTCCATCATTCATCGTTTGCTCCATAGTGTTGTTTAAAGGAGGAATATTGCCTTCCTGTTGCACGTTGATCTCTTGGTTGGTGATTGAAGGTTGTTCCACAGTCTCATACACTCCATTGTTAACGTTCTCAGCTTCCATAAAACAAGGGTTAATTAACATATCACATAATATCCCTATATTATGACCGACCAACAAATAAGCTTAGGTAAGACACACTAGCGAAGGATTTATTCATTTCTCCCCTCCTAGTTTTATTCTCCGATCTTCGCCAGAGACCATATCCCTAAGCTCTAATACCAACTGTGACGCCCCTAAAATAGGTATACATCACCCATTCTGAGTCGCCAAATACATGGTACAGAAAATAACTATAACTTTATTATTATAATTGTCGTGCAAAATACGACAACACATACTGTGAGTTTAAATACAATTATTGTCTTCTAGACAATATCCACACTCGAATAAAATCCTCATTATAATTATTGACACACTATTTTACAAAATAGTGAGGACTGCTAAACAACTGTCTAGAACCATCATTCCACATCCCGACTACTTCCCACTATGTTCTGGCTTCCTGAGAAGAAAAATGGAGCAAAAAAGAAAAGGGTGAGCTCAACTAGCCCAGTAAAGAATATTATGAGTAAGATAATATACAACAAATTATCCTTAGTCTTCAACAGGGAAAAATCTGATAGAATATAATAGACAACAAGTTTTAGATCAACAACTGCAGCGAAAACAATAATTTATTAGAAGAGTTAAGTAAAGAATGAAATCTACTATCATCTATGAATTTAAAAGTCCATAATCAATATTTTATCCTTGTAACATCAATCAATATACATCTTGCATCAAATATTCATCTTTGCACTATGGGCCAAAGATATTCATTTGTATCACCAGTTGGTCATGTTCATCTCAACATTTGTTCATCTTTGCACTACGGGCCAAAGATATTCATCAGGTAATCATACATCTCACTACTCTGAGCAAAGATATTCATCAAGTATCACCATTAAGGACTGAGGATGATGAAAAATATTTTAGAGAACGAATTCAGTGAGACAGAAGGACAAATATTAGGGATTTGTATTTCGGTTTATCCAAATTCAATAATACTCCATAATAACCAATTGTGAAGTAGAATTCAAAAATAAAGATCAAAACATGGATACAATCAAAGATAGTAACCATAATAGACATCTGGGATAAAGAAGAGAAAATTTCATTTTTCGGTGAATAGTGCTGTATACGTGAATAGTAACCCCGACACAAAAAGGTAGAAATTCTACAATAAAATTTATATCAATATTTCAGCATAATGATATTGAAGAAAATAATATCATTTACGAAGAAAATAACATCCCTTACCTCAAAATAACAATATTTCTGATCGGAATATCGGATGTAAAGTCGAAGGAAACTTGCACTGAATAACAACTCTCAAAGTATCTAAATACTCACAAAATACGCTCGATAATATAGAGAGAGAAAACATGTTTCTGGTGTGATTTTCAATTCTAACTTAATCGTCTATTTGTAAGAAAATGCTAGAATGCCAAAGGAGACTGAATAATAAAATAATATTATTATTTTTCAAAATTTCTACGCATGCCACCAACCAAGACCAAATTTTAGCCACCTCTAGTGGGTCCCACCAATTCAGCACATATTTTCTACACCAACCAAAAGTGGGGCCCACCCATGTTTTTAATAAAAATATTTATTTTTCGAAACTTCAATAATTCATAATAAATAGCCCTTTTATCAGAAAAATACAAATTTTATATCCATTCCACACGAAATCGAATTTTCTACAACTTTGCGGAAGAAAGTTTTTTCAAATTCCAAACAAAAAATATCTGAATTCCACAAACGGATAATTTTCAACACCTCATAAAATTCATAACAAATCATACGTTAATTTTTAATGGTTCAAAATTTATGGACATATACTCAACTTATATATGTATAACATATCCAAAAATCACAACGATCCAACGGTCGAATTAAATATATAACTCATGTAATAGAGCTTTACGAACACTTATTTAATTTTTTAATACCTCCAATCCGACAAAATACTGACAAAACACCTCAACATTAATTCCTTCATTTATAACCACATAAAATAAATAAATCCATTATTTATGTCCATATTAAATAAATATTTTCTTATCATATAAATCAATAATTAATTATTCACAAATAATATTACGTAAATCATAATAATGACAACGGTAGTTCACAGGAAAGAGGGGGCTTTCCGATAAGGATTTCTCCTTACTAGCGGCGCTGTGATTAGGTTATCAAACCTCTCTCTTGTGAGAACTTTCTAGACATTGCCAATAATACTATCTAATAATATTATTCAAATAATATGAATTATTGATCGATAATGGAAAATATTATGCGTTGACAATTATTGAAACAACAATAATATAAAATATCAACGCGACAATTATTGAATCAATAAAATAAAATATTGAGCGAGTAATTCTTTGTAACAATTATTGAGTAGTGCCTTCTTACGTAAGAATCAATAATTCAAAAATACTATGTAATCTGCAGTGTCTTTCTTTGTGCGACCCACAGCGTATTCTTTGTATTTTAACTCAAAGGTATTCCAACGATTGTTACTTCAGTAACAACTACGTCGTTATTTATAAAAACTTCGAACTTGTCATTTTCTTCATCAAGACAGTTATTACATTATGGGGCCCATAAATGGTTTGTCTTTGTCGCACGAATATTCCCGACAACAAGAATATTCCACGACCAAACGAATATTCCCCGACAAAAATGAATATTTTATAACCACTTGCTTTTTTTGCAAAATTTGCACATTTCACCCATAACCAAAGTATTATATCAAATTAACTCCATATTATTTCAAAATAATGAATAGAGAAAATTCAATTTTATTTATAATAAGTTGGGGTCTTACATTATTAAATACTGGTTCTACCCATTCTTTTATCTCTCTTGCTTGCGCTCAACGTTTAAATTTGACTCCGGAGAAATTATACTTTGACTTATCAGTTGAAACTCCGTTAGGAGAAACCTTTGTTACATCCACTGTTTATAAATCTTATTTGATTCAAATCGATACCCTCATGTTACCTGTCGATCTTATCTCTTTGAAAATACTTGCCTTTGATGTGATTTTAGGAATCGATTGGTTAACTACTCATCATGATTTTCGTACGGTTGTTAGCTTTCATATTCCTAACCAACCTGTTATGCGAATTCAAGCAACCAAACCACTAAAGTTAATCATTGTCATATCAAGCCATAAGTAAAGAGCCCCAAGCCTTTCGCTGGTGACTTCCAAGTCTTGGAATACCCCAAAGCTAGAATATCCGTAGGGGACGTCATGAATAACGGTGGCAAGTTGATAGGTATCAATGTGACGTGCTATCCAAGTCTTGGGATGAGAGTCACGGTTTTAAATGATATTTCTATTGTTAATAAACTTCTTGAAGTATTCCTGAAGATTTCTTAGCCTACCCCAGAGCGTGAAATCGAATTTTGTATTGACCCCAATACAAAACCCATTTTTAAAATCCTTAAATATTTTCTTCACCCAAAACGAACGTATAATACGCCAAAGACGTTGGCTCAAGCTGATGAAGATTATAACTATATCATTCAATATCATTGTGGAAGAGCAAACATGGTAGCTGACGATTTGAGTAGAAGATCTATGCGTTTACGAGTGTGATGCTGTTAACACAAAAACCCATTTCGTATGACTTACAAATGATAAAGATAGAGTTAAAGACTCTAAGGACCCACGTGATGATGTCAAATATATGAGTAGAATCGACTTTAATCAATAAAGTTAAAGGTCGCTCAAGCTACAGACCTGGAGCTTATAAATACGAAGAAGAAGGTTCAAGAAGGCGTTATTCTAGAAGCAAGAGTCGATGAAGAGAGGAAATCTCAACCCTTGATTTTATTGGTCTATTTGAAATTCTCGATCGAGTAGGAACTATGGCCTATATACTTGTTTTACCGCCAAGTATGTTGCTTGTTCATAATGTTTTTCACGTATCGATGTTACGTAAATATGTGGATGACCCAAACCACATTATTGAATTAGAACTAGACGAGATAGCAGAAGATTTAACGTATGAGGAGACACTTGTTAAAATGTTGGATAAGAATGAATATATTCTACGCTCAAATGTAAGACCCTGAATTTTTTTTTATATAAATAAAATTGAATTTTCTCTATTCATTATCTTGAAATAATAAGGAGTTAATTTGATATAATACTTTGGTTATGGGTGAAATGTGCAAATATTACAAAATAAGCAAGTGGTTATAAAATATTCATTTTTGTCGGGGAATATTCGTTTGGTCGTGGAATATTCTTATTATCAGGGAATATTCGTATGACGGCGTAGCCATTTGTGGGCCCCATAACGGAATAACTGTCGGATGGAGAAAATAACAAACTTGAGTTTTTATAAATAACGGCGTATCGTTACCGTTAACACTGTTGGAATACCCGGTGGTTAAAATATAGTAATACATGTGGTTGCAAAGTAGCACACGGTATTGCACAGTATTTTTGAATTATTGATTCTTACGTAAGAAGGCACTACTCAATAATTGTTACAATAATTACTGTTCAATATTTTATTTTATTGATTCAATATTTGTTACGTTGATATTTTATATTATTGTTATTTCAATAATTGTCACTGCACAATATTTTCCATTATTAGATCAATAATTCATACTATATGAATAATATTATTAGATAGCATTATTGGCAATGTCTAGAAAGTTCTGTCAAGGAGAGGTTTGGTCACCTAATTGCGCGCCAGTAAGGAGAAATCCTTATCGGAAAGCCCCCTCTTTCTTGGGAACGGTCTGGTTATCATAATTGTGATTCTGTAATATTATTTGTGAATAATTAATTATTAATTTATATGATAAGAAAATATATATTTTTATATGGATATAAATGAAGGAATTAATGATGAGGTGTTTTATTAGTATTTTGTCGAAATAAAGAATGAAATTTGAAAATTTTCAGAAAATTAGTTTATTACTTGATTTTGTAAAATCTATAACTCTTTGTATATAATGAGCTAGGAGATGAGCCATATATCAAAAGAAACCCCTAAAAGTAAGCTAAACTTAGAAATTTGAATCACCCAAAAATCCTTTGTGGATTTTTCGTGGTGACTGTTTGAGTGAAACTGGTACGAAGGACTTATAATCCGAAAATCAAATCAGTGTTCTTAAGCTCTATTGCGTGAGTTACGATTTTGATCCAACCGTTGGATCTTTGTGATTTTTGGATATGTTATACATATATAAGTTGAGTATATGTTCACAAATTTTGAACCGTTAAAAATTAACGTATGATTTGTTATGAATTTTAAGAGGTGTTGAAAATCGTCCGTATGTGAATTTAGGTTTTTCTATTTGGAATTTGGAAAAACTTTCTTCTACAAAGTTGTAGAGAATTTGATTTCCTATGGAAAGAACATAAAATTCGTATTTTTCTGATAAAAGGGCTATTTATTATGAATTATTGAAGTTTCTGATTATTGGTTAAATGATAAAACATTTTGGAAATTTCTAGAATTAGTTGTGAGACCCTAGATTTTATGAATAAAGATTTAAATTTATCGATATATTTTTTTTGAATATTATGGTATGGATTTGCTATAATGTTATAGTTGTGGGTAATATTTATAAATTTTGTAAAGTAAACAAGTGGTTATATAATATTCGATTGGTGGGGAATATTCGTTTTAACGAGGGAATATTAAATACGATGGCACAATCATTGGTGGATCCCTAACGGAAGTATTGTCGTTGTAAGAAAAGCAGCATGAATTATCTTTTATAAAAATAATGGCGAAAGTGTTCGTTAAAAGCATTGAACTACTCGGTAGTAAAAAAACGATGAATACGCATGGTTGCGTAGTAGCACACGGTATTGATTATTGATGCTTACATGAGAAGTCACTCGGTTATACTCAATTATTACTTTCTGAATTGTTGCATCATATCTCTCATATTATTGATTCGATTATTATCACAAATATATCATCGCATAATATTTTATATATTATTAAATCAATAATTGAGATGACAAAGTTATTCATATTATTAAATTGCAATATTTACAATGTCTAGAAGTTCTGTCAAGGAGAGGTTTGGTCATCTAATTGCGCGCCAATAAGGAGAAATCCTTATCAGAAAGCCCCCTCTTTCCTGGGAACGACCTAGTTGTTAAATATTATGAGTTATAATATTAATGATGAATAAGTTCGTGTTGATTAAAGATGAATTTGATAGTTCTATTGTGTTGGGATTATTAGTGTTAGTAGAAATTGACATCTATTCCGATGATAATTGATGTCTGGGGGTTATATTGATAAATCGGGTAATTAATCAGATAAATGAGCAATTAATTGCTACTAATTCACATGCTTATATAACTATTTGTTCACATGTGTGTACTATTGATTCACATTCATGTACTATTAGGGGAGTTGGTGCAAGATTGATAATACTTGCATGACTAAGTTAAAGATGGAGGTATAGATGGAGGTACTATACTGTTATTCATATTTTCACATGATTATAACTATTTAATCACATGATTGAACTATTGATTCACATTATTTACTATTAGGGGAGGTGGTGTAAGTTTGATAATACTTGCAGGACTAAATTAAAATTAAAGAAAAGTTGGAAGTATTGTACTGTAATTTTTTGAGCCCCAAAACGTGCAATTATCGAAACTATATTCTTCTATAAATAGAAGCTCATTCTTCCTTCATTTCTCACCAATTCACTAAATCTATAGAGCAATTATTATAGAGAGAAATTATAGAGAGAAAGAAGAAGAAGAAGTCCTGCTACCTCTCTATTCTAGTATCGACTTTATTCTAAGGTAAGGGTATTATTTATTTCAGTATTCATGAAGAGAAGCTTACATTATTCCATTCTTTATTATTATGTTGGAATAACTTTATCATCGCAATCTACCGCATACATGGTGAAATTCTTCATTATTCCATTCCTTATTATTATGTTGGAATAAGCGTGTCATCACAATACCGCATACATGGTGAAATTCTTCTGTTATTCCATTCTTTATTATTCTGTTGGAATATCCTGTTTGTGCATATTACACATGACCTGGTTCCATTCTTTATTATTCTGTTAGAATACCCAATCTGTGCGGTTTATGCATGACCTGGTTCCATTCTTCATTATTACATTAGAATATCCCATGCATGCGGTTTACGCATGACTCGGTTCCATTCTTTATTATTACATTTGGAATATCACATGCATGCGGTTTCGCATTGACTCAGTTCCATTCTTTATTATTACATTGAGAATAACACATGCATGCGATCTATCGCATGCATGGTGAATTCTTACATTATTCCATTCTTTATTATTCTCGTTGAAATAACTTACATGTGGATTACTGCATGCATGGTGAATGATCCTTTATATCCATATGAATAGTATTTTTCATTCAAAAGGGGTTTCTGCCAGGGGCAGTTTCGTAATTTTTTGACCCTAAAAAATTCTAGAAAAATTTGAAATGATAATTTGATGAGTTTTCTAGATTGTGTCCAAAAATGGCGATTTTTGGATATATAGATTAAGAGTTATGGATTTTATGGAAAAAGACTATTTTAAAAGTAAACCCTTATAACTCTTTTTAGTTAACTCCAAAATTGGTGAAATTTTTATTGGGAGTATATGTATATAATAGGAGTATACCCTGTAAATTTCGGAATTTTTGGATAAAAGTACAATTTATGATAAATGTCTAAATATTCGGCAGTTTTGTCTATATAAAAAATAGTAAATGAATTTTAAAAATTCCAAAACAAATATATGTTCAATATGGAACTATATTCTGCTAAATCCCAGAAAAGAAATATTTTTGGGACTGATTTGGTATTTTCATGAAAATGAACTAGTTATGAGTAAATGAATTAAATATGTTATGTGAAGTAACAAAATTGGAAAATAGGATTTTATGGCTTGAGAATCCTATATAGGGTATATCTGATTTTTGATGAGGATTTGATCATTGGTGATGAAATCTTATGAGTATGGCATTTTGAATGATTAAATGCATTATTTGGTAAAGTGTAAATAATTGAAATAAATCGTTTATAAGTTTAAGAAGTGATTAAAATATTGTTATAATATTAATAATATTAGATTATGAGTTTATTAAGTGATTGATAATATTTGGATAAATTTAAAGTCTTTAATATTTATCCTTATTTTCGTTTGATTAATGCTTATATCATTGTCATCATCCTTATGCTTATATTGTGATGAAAGTCATCTTTGGCTTACGTGCATAGATGGACTTGGTATGATTATGACTAGGGATTATTCGGTATAATCATGACCGTAATGTGACGAATGATGTGGTGAAAGTCCTCGGTGGCACAGAAGTGCATTGATGGGATGATTTTTGGTATGATTATGACCAGGGATTATTCGGTATAGTCATGACCATTGATGATTTAATGAATATCCTTGGCCCATAGTGCAGTGAAGATTCGATGATGTGGTTTATTTATTAAGCTGAGTCTCAGCGATAAATATTGATGAAAACATTTTAAATCATAGAAGATAGTAGATATCATGCTCTACTTGACTCTTCTAATGGATTGCTTATTCCATTGCAGTTAAACTTAATGTCTATTGTATTTTATCAGTTTAACACTGTTGAAGGCTAATGATAATTTATTCTGCATTATCTTAGTCATAATATTTCTTACTGGGCTAGTTGAGCTCACCCTTTCTTTCACTGTTCTCTTTAGGAAATGAGAACGTAGTCGGGACTAGTCAGGGAATGGAGTGACGGTCCAGATGATAGCATTAGTAGTCCTCACTATTCTGTTAAATAGTGTGATAATAAATGTAATGAGGACTCCATTGAGTGTGGATATTGTCTAGATGACAATATTCTTATTAAAACTCTTAGATTATGTTTTGTCGTATTTTACACGACTGTTGTATAATTAAGTTGTATTTAAATTTTGTACCATGTATTTGGCGACTCATGATGGGTGATGTATACATATTTTGGGGGCATCACAGTTGGTATCAAAGCTTAGGGATATGATCCCTGGCTGAGATGTGAGACAAGAACTAGGAGGGAAGAGACAGGGAATTCCTTCGCTAGTATGACCTACCAAAGTTTATTTGGTATTTAATTAGTCGGTCAGAGTATAGGGATAATATGTGATATGTTAATTAACCCTTATTTTGTGGCAGTGTTTGAAAATGGCAGCTGAAAATGTTCACAATGGAGTGAATGAGACCGTTGAGACACCTTTAATCACTAACCAGGTTAATGTGATGTCAAACGAAGAAGAAATTAGAGATATCTACGTCTTTGGTGAAGAACTAATAGTTACTTTGAGCTAGTTGCAGAGGTAGCAGCTGAGAGTGAGGAAGAAGAGGAACCTGAGGAGAATTTATTAGAAGAATTTTATGATCGAAATTTAGAATTACAAAATCGTATTCATGAGTTAAAAGAGCATGTTGAAGAACGGCAGGCGGTCGTGGAGCAAAGAGATGTAACAATTCTTTGTGTTACCCGATGTGCGATGCTTAAACAGAAGCACTCTTTGGCAGAGTATAAGATATTAGAGCTGGAATCTGAGAATGCTATGATCAAAGTTCTGATGAAAGAAGAAAAAACTGAACGAAGGAGAATAGATGATGCATGGGTAGAAGCCGCACGACGCGTAGATATTCTAGAAAAAGACGTCCGATCCAATAAGGCCAAAATAGATAAAATGGATTTTACTTTTTGGACAACAATTGGGAGAATCCAACATCAAATTCGAAATTACCCTGTGCAGAGCGGTCAACCCCAATTCGATATGGATCAGAGAGTAATGATTCAAATCATGGATCAGGAATATGACGAAGCAATTAAGGGTGGAATGTACCCTATAGCAAAGTAAAATCCGGTAGTTTAAGTGAGAGCATTTGTCGAGAAACCCAAACAAAGTTATTATAGGTAAGTTAATTATAAACTCATGCGAAGTCTATACCTTATTCGATACTAGTTCTACCCACTCTTTTATTTCTCCTACTTGCGCTCAATGTTTAAATTTGACTACGGAGAAATTAGACTTTGATTTATCTGTTGAAACTCCGTTGGGAGAAACCTTCGTTACCTCCACTATTTATAAATCTTGTTTGATTCAAATCAACACTTTCATATTACTTGTCAATCTATCTCTTTGAAAATACTTGCATTTGATGTGATTTTAGGAATCGATTGGTTAACTACTCATCATGCTTTTCGTAAGGTTGTTAGCTTTCATATTCCTACCCAACCTGTTATGCGAATTCAAACAACCTAAACACTAAAGTCAATCATTGTCATATCAAGCCATAAGTAGAGAGCCCCTAGCCTTTCGCTGGTGACTTCCTTGTGTGGAATGTACTGAAGCTAGACTATCCGTAGGGGACGTCGTGAATAACGGTGGCAAGTTAATAGGTATCAATGTGACGTGTTATCCAAGTCTTGGATGAGAGTCACAGTTTTGAATGATATTTAATAAATTTCCTGACGTATTCTTGAAGACTTCTTAGCCTAACCCTAGAGCATGAAATCGAATTTTGTATTGACCCCAGTACAAAACCCATTTCTTAAACCCTCAAATATTTTCTTCACCTAGAACAAACGTAACATGTGCCAAAGACGTTGGCTCAAGCTGTTGAAGATTATGATCGTACCATTCAATATCATTGTGGAAGAGCGAACGTGGTAGCTGACGCGTTGAGTAGAAGATCGTAGTATTTACGAGTGCGATGTTGTTAACATAAAAACCTATTTCGTATAACTTACAAATGATGAAGATAGAGTTAAAGACTCTAGGGACCCATGTGAAGATAACGAATTTACGAGTAGAATCGACTTTAATCGATAAAGTTAAAGCCGCTCAAGCTACACACCCGAATATGATGAATGTGAAGAAGAAGGTTCAAGAAGGCGTTATCTCAACCCTCGATTTTATTAGCCCATTTGAAATCCTCGATCGAGTAGGAAATGTGGCCTATAGACTCGTTTTACCGCCAAGTATATCGCGTGTTCATAATATTTTTCACGTATCGATGTTACGTAAATATTTGAACGACCCGAACCACATTATTGAATTAGAACAAGACGAGATAGCAGAAGATTTAACGTATGATGAGATACGTGTTAAAATCTTGGATAAGAAAGATCATATTCTACGCTCCAAGGTTATACCTCAAGTCAAAGTTTTGTAGAGAAACCACGATGTGGAAGAAATGACCTGGGAGTTAGAATCTAAGATGAAGTCAAGATATCCTCACTTCTTCGGCATACCAGGTACGTACGTAAATTTTGAGGGCGAAATTTCATAAGGAGGGGAGATTGTGAGACCCCAGATTTTATGAATAAAGATTTAAATTTCTCAAAATATTTTTTTTAATATTATGGTATGGATTTGATATAATGTTATAGTTGTGGGTAATATTTATAAATTTTACAAAGTAAGCAAGTGGTTACATAATATTTGATTGGTCTGGGAATATTCGTTTTAACGGGGAATATTAAATGCGACAACACAATCATTAGTGGACCCCACAACGGAAGTATTGTCGTAGTAAGAAAATGCGAGAATTATCTTTTATAAAAATAACGATGAAAGTGTTACTGAAGTTAAAAGCTGTTGAACTACCGGTAGTAAAAAAGTAATAATATCTGGCGTGGTTGCATAGTAGCACACGATATTGATTATTGATGCTTACGTGAGAAGTCACTCGATTATACTCAATTATTGCTACGATAATTCTTTCGCATCATATCTCTCATATTATTGATTCGATTATTGTCACAGTATCATCTGCATAATATTTTATATATTATTAAATCAATAATTGAGACGATAAAGTTATTCATATTATTAAATTATAATATTTACAATGTCTAGAAGTTCTATCAAAGAGAGGTTTGGTCATCTAATTGTGCGACAATAAGGAGAAATCTTTATCGGAAAGCCCCCTCTTTCTTGGGAACGACCTGGTTAAATATTGTGAGTTATAATATTAATGATGAATAAGTTCGTGTTGATTAAAGATGAATTTGATAGTTCCATTGTGTTGGGATTATTAGTGTTAGTGGAAATCGACATCTATTCCGTTGATAATTGATGTCTGGGAGTAATATTGATAAATCGACATCTATTCCATTCTTTATTATTATGTTGGAATAACACATACATGCAATACCGCATCATAGTGAAATTCTTACATTATTCCATTCTTTATTATTACATTGGAATATCTTGTGCATGCGTATTACGCATGACTTGGTTCTATTCTTTATTATTACATTTGAATATATCACGTATGCGGATTACATATGACTGGTTCAAATATCACATGCATGCGGTTTCTGCATGACACAGTTCCATTCTTTATTATTATTGAGAATAACTTTGTCTATGCGGTCTATCGCATGCATGGTGAATTCTTCATTATTCCATTCTTTATTATTATGTTGGAATAACACATATCATGTGGATTACCACAAGCATGGTGAATGATCCTTTGTATTCATATGAATAGTATTTTCATTCAAAAGGGGTTTCTGCCAGGGGCAGTTTCATAATTTTTCTGATCCTCAAAAAGTCTGAAAAAATTTAAAATGATAATTTGATGAATTTTCTAGATTGTGTCCAAAAATAACGATTTTTGGATGTATAGATTAAGAGTTATGGATTTTATGGGAAAAGACTATTTTAAAAGTAAACCCTTATAACTCTTTGTGGTTAACCAAAATTGGTGAAATTTTTATTGGGATTATATGTATATAACAGGAGTATACCCAGTAAATTTCGGAATTTTTGGACAAAAGTATAATTTATAATAAATGTCTAAATATTCTACAATTTTGGCAATATAAAAAATAGTAAATGAATTTTAAAAATTCTGAGAAAAATATATGTTCAATATGGGACTATATTCTGCTAAATCCCAGAAAAAAAAATATTTTTGGGACTGATTTGGTATTTTCATGAAAATAAACTAGTTATGAGTAAATGAATTAAATATGTTTTGTGAAGTAACAAAATTGGAAAATAGGATTTTATGGCTTGAGAATCCTATATAGGGTATATGCAGATTTTTGAATAATTAAATGCATTATTTGGTAAAGTGTAAATAATTGAAATAAATTGTTTATAAGTTTAAGAAGTGATTAAAATATTGTTATAATATTAATAATATTAGATTATGAGTTTATTAAGTGATTGATAATATTTGGATAAATTTAAAGTCTTTAATATTTATCCTTATTTTCGTTTGATTAATGCTTATATCATTGTCATCATCCTCATGCTTATATTGTTATGAAAGTCATCTTTGGCTTACGTGCATAGATGGACTTGGTATGATTATGACCAGGGATTATTCGGTATAATCATAATTGTAATGTGACGAATGATGTGGTGAAAGTCCTCAGTGGCCTGAAGTGCATTGATGGACAGTTTTTGGTATGATTATGACCAGGGATTATTCGGTATAGTCATGACTATTGATGATTTAATGAATATCCTTGGCCCATAGTGCAGTGAAGATTCGATGATGTGGTTTATTTATTAAGCTGACTCTCAGTGATAAAAATTAATGAAAACATTTTAAATCATAGAAGATAGTAGATATCATGCTCTACTTGACTCTTCTAATGGATTGCTTATTCCGCTGAATTTAAACTTGATGTCTATTGTATTTTATCAGTTTAACATTGTTGAAGGCTAATGATAATTTATTCTGCATTATCTTAGTCATAATATTTCTTACTGGGCTAGTTGAGCTCACCTTTTCTTTCATTCATTCTCTTTGAAATGAGAACGTGGAAATGGATTAGTCGGGGAGCGAGTGAGCGGTCCAGATGATAGCATTAGTAGTTCTCACTATTACATTAAATAGTGTGACAATAAATGTAATGAGGACTCCATTGAGTGTGGATATTGTCTAGATGACAATATTCTTATTAAAACTCTTAGATTATGTTTTGTCATATTTTACATGACTGTTGTATAATTAAGTTGTATTTAAATTTTGTACCATGTATTTGGCGACTCAAGATGGGTGATGTATACCTATTTTGGGGGCGTCATATTGGTGGGCCTCACTTTTGGTTGGTGAGAAATGTGCTCAAATTTTATTTCAAATGTGGTGGGTGGGAATAGTAGCAGGTAAAGCCATCAGGTAGCAGGTCAAGTCTGCTTCGACGTGCTAGCATTTTCCTATAATTAGGTGCTTAGGTTAGAATTAAAAATCACACCAGAAACAAGTTTTCTTTCTCTTTATATTATCGAGCGTATTTCTATAAGTATCTAGATCCCTTAAGAGTAACTATTCAGTGCAAGTTTCCGTCAGCATCATATCCGATATTCCATTCAGACATACTGTTCTTTTGAGGTAAGGGATGTTATTTTTTTTTGTAATGATGTTATTCTTTTAATATCATTATACCGAAATATTGATATGGATTTTATTATGGAATTTCTACCATTTTGGGTCGGGGTTACTATTCATGTATACGACACTATTCACATATACGACACAATTCATGAATACGGCACTATTCATCGAAAAATGAAATTTTTCCTTTTTGTCCAAAATATCTTTTATGGTTACTATCTTTGATTGTATCAATGTTTGATCCTTATTTTTGAATTATACTTCACAATTGGTTATTATGGAGTATTATTGAATTTGGATAAACCGACATACGAATCTCTAATATTTGTCCTTTTGTCTCACTAGATTCATTTTCTCTAAAATATTTTTCATCATCCTCAGTCCTTAATAGTGATACTTGATGAATATCTTTGGCCTGTAGTGCAAAGATGAATGATTATCGATGAATATCTTTGGCGTAGTGCAAAGATGAGAATGATGTTGAGATGAACATGACTTGTTGGTGGTGATATAAAATGAATATCTTTGGCCCGTAGTGCAAAGATGAATATTTGATTCAAGATGTATATTGATTGATGTTACAGGGATAAAATATTGATGATGGACTTTTAAATTCATAGATGATAGTAGATTTCATTCCCTTCTTAACTCTTCTAATGAATTATTGTTTCCGCTGTAATTATTGATCTAAAACTTGTTGTCTATTATATTCTATCAGATTTTTCCCTGTTGAAGACTATGGATAATTTGTTGTATATTATCTTAGTCATAATATTCTTTACTGGGCTAGTTGAGCTCACCCTTTTCTTTTTTGTTCTATTTTTCTTCTCAGGAAGCGAGAACATAGCAGGAACCAGTCGGGGTATAGAGTGATGGTCCTAGACAGTTGTTTTAGCAGTCCTCACTATTTTGTAAAATAGTGTGTCAATAATTGTAATGAGGACTTTATCTGGGTGTGGATATTGTCTAGAAGACAATATTTGTATTTAAACTCACAATTATTGTGTTGTCATATTTTGTACGATAATTATATTAAGAAAGTTGTAGTTATTTCTGTACCATGTATTTGGCGACTCAGAATGGGTGATGTATACCTATTTTTGGGGTGTCACACAAAGGTTATATCTCAAGAGTTAGAATCTGACGAAGTATCATCATCTCTTCGACATACCAGGTACGCACCCTAATTTCAAGGACGAAATTTCATAAGAAGGGGAGGTTGTAAGACCCCAACTTTTATGAATAAAGATTAAATTTTTCTCGAAATATATTTTTAAATATTATGGTGTGGATTTGATAAATTGTTATAGTTGTGGGTAATATTTGAAAATTTTGCAAAGTAAGCAAGTTGATATAAAATACTCGTTGTGTCGGGGAATATTCGATTGGTCAGGGAATATTCGTACGACATCACAATCATTGGTGGACCCCACAATGGAAGTATTGTCGTAGTTAGAAAATGACAGAATTATCTTTTTATAAAACTAACGGCGAAAGTGTTACCAATTAAAAGCTGTTGAACTACCGGTAGTAAAAAATGCGATGTCTGGCGTGATTGCATAGTAGCTGTACGGTATTGATTGATTATTGATGCTTACGTAAGAAGTCACTCAGTTATACTCAATTATTGCTACAGTAATTGTTGCACCATATCTCTCATATTATTGATTCAATTGTTGTCACAGTATCATCTGCATAATATGTTATATTATTAAATCAATTGAGACGACAAAGTTATACATATTATTATTTGCAATATTAACAATGTCTAGAAGTTCTGTCAAGGAGAGGTTAGATAATCTAATTGCCCGCCAATAGGGAGAAATCCTTATCGGAAAGCCCCTCTTTCACAGGAGCGGCACTGGTTGTTAAATATTGTGAGTTATAATATTAATGATGAATAAGTTCGTGTTGATTAAAGATGAAATTGATAGTTCCATTGTGTGGTAATTATTAGTGTTAGTGGAAATCGACATTTATTTAGATAATAATTGATGTCTGGAGGTTATACTGACCAATCGGGTAATTCACCGGATAAATGAGCAATTAATTGCTATTAATTCACATGCTTATAACTATGTGTTCACATGTGTGTACTATTGATTCACATGATTTACTATTAGGGGAGTTGGTGATAAGTGGATTTTATATATGCGATTCAATGTCCATTTCATGCTTATTTGTTGCTAATTTCTTGTGATCATATTTCTTTTTACTCGTTTTGTGTTATTGCATGTGCAGGAGGGTGGTTGTAGTATTTAGCGTGCATTTGGAACTATTCGGTGTGATTTGAAGTCAATTAGAGCAAAATTGGAGTACAACATAAAATTCAGCAAAGTCATCTAGCAGAAGACAAGCCTCCCGGGGCGGGCTCATTTACACTATACACCCCCGCCGGGGTGGGGGGTCTTGATACTCAGTTAACAGAAAGGAAGCCCGCCGGGGTGGGCATATTTATACTATGTACCCCCGCCAGGGCGGGGGGTCTTCAATTATGCTAGACAGAAAGGGTGCCCGCCGGGACGGGCGCTAATAGTACATGAACCCTCGTCGGGGTGGGGGGTGTCGAATCTGAAGTGTCCTGTTATGTTTGTAATTCTTTTTTGGGCATGTTTCTAGTATTTGCATGGCAATGTAACTCTAATTGAAGGAAATTTTGGCTGGGACTTGTGTGTTGGACATGATATACTCAATGAATAACAACTTTAAGAGGACACAAGACATATTATGAAAATCGAAGCTCTGTTTTTGATAGCAAGCGTGGAGGAGTATTTCGAAGGGATTTTTGAGACAATTGCGATTTTAGACTACGTGAAGGGTGTTTTTCAATATTCTTCGTGTTAGGCTATTATTTGTAATTGAAAGAATGATTTCTATGATTTATTCAATGTTTATTTCGTTTGTCATGAACTAATTCACTTTTTAGGCTTATGGTGGATCCTTAAGTGAATCGATGATTTTGTAAACTTTAATTTCCAATTTAATAATCTATCTCCAGTTTATCTATATTGATTTGAGCTGAATTTATGAATTGCCTGATCAACAATTCTTTGTGGAATTGGATGGAATCGAGAGAGAATATTCAAATCTAGACCTAATTAGTATAGCATGTGTTCATGATTTTGTGAATAGCTTAATCTTGATGAATGTTAAGGTAGAGATATGCTTGACATCGCATATAATCGGATAGAGAACTTATTCTTAAACCTTCTTCAATTGTAATTCACAAAGAGATATAGTGGGTTAGTTGATTAAGGTGTTTAACGAATTTCTATCTTAATTGTGGATTGACGTTAATACGGTATTAGTGCATCGAGAGGTGGTTAATACTAAGTTCATGTTCTTGATTAATAAACTGGGATAGTGCATTGAATTGGAATAAAGGTGTTAAAATCAAAGTGAAGCTTAGGGTGAAATCATAAGTCTAATTCTCCATTAACTGTTTGAAAATCTAGATTTTGATATTTGTGATAGTTTAATTACTATTTAATTTAGAATCATTAGTTATAATTATTGAGTTGACTTGTTTAATAAAATTAGGGTTAATAGGAAATTGGTAATTGTAAGTTAAGGTTATTGCTAGTTAGTCTCTGTGGGAACGAAACTCTACTTAGCACTCTATTACTTGTTGACCACGTATACTTGTGTGTTGTGCATATATAGATTTTACCCAACAAGTTTTTGGCGCCGTTGCCGGGGACTATTTAGTATAATTCTTAATATTTTTACAATATCAGTTTAATTAATCCAGTTTTACTTAGACATTTTTTATTTGTGTTTTGTTTCTTCTATTTCAGGTGTTGAAAGTAGTTTATGCAAACTCGATCCCAAAATCCAGACTTGCTGCCTTTTGAGGACGACATTGAGAAAAGGTTCCAGAGGTTGAATAAGTGGATCAAGGAAACAAGACAAGAATTTGAAACACCTGAGAAAGAAGAGGAAATGGCAGCCGAAGATTGGAAAGCGTTAAGGGACTTCGCCACACCCAAGGTGATTGAACTGCAGACAAGCATCATTAGGCCCGCAATAGCAGCGAATACGTTTGAAATTAAGCCTAGGATGATACAAATGATTCAGAATTCAGTTCAGTTTGGGGGATTGGCAAATGACGATCCGAACGAGCATCTAGTCAGCTTTCTAGAAATTTGCGACACCTTTAGGTACAATGGGGTGTCAGATGAGGCGGTGAGACTTCGCTTGTTTCCATTCACTTTACGGGACAAGGCGAAGAGTTGGTTGCATTCTCTACCGTCCGGTTCGATAACTACATGGGAGGATTTAGCTCAGAAATTCCTCGCCAAATTCTTTCCACCGACGAAAACTGTAAAGATGAGGAACGAGATAACGATGTTTGAACAGCAACATGTGGAGTCGTTATATGAGGCATGGGAGAGATACAAAGAATTGCTCAGAAAATGCCCACATCATGGATTGCCCAAATGGCTGCAAATGAACACCTTTTACAACGGACTACATGGGAATCTCAGAATGAGTATTGATGCAGCGTCGGGCAGAGCATTCATGGCTATGAGTTACGAGGAAGCCTACGATTTGATTGAAACCATGGTGGCTAATAACTACCAGTGGCCCACAACGAG
This sequence comes from Panax ginseng, assembly GCA_020205605.1. Taxonomy (NCBI): domain Eukaryota; kingdom Viridiplantae; phylum Streptophyta; class Magnoliopsida; order Apiales; family Araliaceae; genus Panax; species Panax ginseng. Next base: position 156,625,269 of record CM035128.1, read on the forward strand.
AATGACAAAGGCAAAGGTAGCTGGGGTGTTAGAAGTAGATGGTGTAACAGCTATACAAGCATAGATTTCTACACTTTCAAAGAAGTTGGATTCGATGAAAAAGGCACAAGCACAACAAGCCCAGCAAGTGGCAATAATATGTGAGTTGTGCGCGGGAGAGCACCCAACGGATCAATGTGCAATAAATTCAGCATCGGTTCAGTTTGTGGGTAATTATAACATAATTTCGTAGAACACATACCAGAACACATACAATCAAGGAAATAGGAATCATCCGAATTTCTCATGGAGCAACAACCAGCAAAATCAAGCTACACGACAGTCATACCCTCCAGGTTTTCAGAATCACCAGCACTCAGTTCAACAACAGGAAAGAAAATCAGATTTCGAGGAACTGGTGTCGAAGTACATGACTAATAACGATGCAGCGATGAAAAACCATGTAACAATCATGAAGAACCTGGAGAATTAGATAAGACAAATTGCTTTAGCATTAAACAGCAGGCCACAAGGGACCTTACCAAGCTATACAAAGAGAAATCCAAAGGGTAACCATGAACAGTGTCAAGCAATTACATTGCGGAGTGGAAAACATCTCGAAGGTACTAATGCAGAAAATTCAGCAACTCCAAATAAAAAGTTGATGATAGGAACGTGATTGTAGAAAGAAAAGATGAGGATAAGCAAGGTGAGGAAACAAAGCTAAACAATAAGCCAATTATTATCCTCTACCACCATTTCAGCAGAGGGTCCAAAAACAGAAAGTAGACAAGCAATTCACAAAGTTTTTGGAAGTATTCAAGAAACTTCAGATTAATATTCCGTTTGCAGAAGCCTTAGAGAAAATGTCGAGCTATGCGAAATTTATGAAAGGGATTCTATCAAGGAAGAAGAGATGGGAAGATTTTGAGACTGTGGCACTAACAGAGGAGTGTAGTGCATTGTTACATCAGAAATTACCACCAAAACTCAAGGACCCAGGGAGCTTCACTATCCCATGCACAATCAGAAATATGCATTTTAGCAAGTGTTTATGTGATTAGGGGGTGAGTGTAAACCTTATGCCATTGTCAGTATACTTAGAATTGGGTTTACCTGCACCAAGGCCTACGAACATTACATTACAGTTGGCGGATAGGTCAGTCACATATCTGAAAGGCATAGTAGAAGACATTTTAGTGAAAGTGGATAAGTTTATATTCCCCGCGGACTTTTTCATTCTGGATTTTGAGGAGGACAAGAACATCCAAATTATCCTAGGGAGACCATTTTTGGCTACAGGTAGAACACTCATAGATGTACAAAAGGGAGAACTCACTATGAGGGTCCAAGATCAAGAAGTAAAATTCAATGTGTTTAAGGCCATGAAATTCCCTACGGATGAGGAAGAATGTTTTTGAATGGATTTAATTGAGCAAATCATCAGTGATGATATGAGCAAGAGTTTGGGCAACGATCTGTTAGAAAAAATGTTATTGGGGGATGAAGAGATCGACGATCCAGAATTGGTGGATTACTTATAAATGCTAGACTCATTGCCACGAGTTCCCATATTCAGAACACCGTTTGAACCATTACACACGGAGGAAGTAGCCGCAGAAAAAATGAAACCATCATTGGAAGAGCCACCAAAGCTGGAACTTAAGCCACTCCCCAAACACCTCAGGTATGCATACTTAGGCAATTCAAATTCTTTACTTGTTATTATTTCTACTGCACTTAACGAATTACAGGAAGAAAAAGTGTTGAGGGTGCTTAGGGAACATAAATCAGCTATTGGGTGGACAATCGCAGACATAAAGGGAATCATCCCTTCATTTTGCATGCACAAGATCTTAATGGAAGATGAGGCAAAACCAACGGTGGAGCAACAACGACGACTTAACCCGATTATGAAGGAAGTTGTGGAGAAGGAAATTTTGAAGTGGTTAGATGCCGGCATCATCTACCCGATTTCCGACAGCAAATGGGTTAGTCCGGTCAAAGATGCGTCGTCTTAGAAAAAGGAGGAATAATAGTGGTGCAGAATGAGGACAATGAATTAATACCGACTAGAACAGTGACAGGTTGGAGGGTTTGAATGGATTATAGAAAATTGAATAAGGCAACCCGAAAAGACCATTTCCCGCTGCCATTTATTGATCAAATGTTTGATAGATTAGCGGGACATGCGTATTACTGTTTGTTGGATGGGTACTCGGGCTATAACCAAATAGTCATCGCTCCGGATGATCAAGAGAAGACCACATTCACGTGCCCTTATGGCACATTTGCATTCAAGAGGATGTCATTTGGGCTACGCAATGCACCTGCAACTTTCCAACGGTGTATGATGGCCATTTTTTCAGATATGGTGGAGAAAAATGTTGAGGTCTTCATGGATGACTTTTTCGATTCTATGGGGATGACTTGATACTTGCTTAAAGAATCTGGTCATGGTGTTGCAAAGATGTAAGGACATGAATCTCGTACTAAACTGGAAAAAATGCCACTTCATGGTCGAAGAGGGCATAATTTTGGGCCATAAGGTATCAGCTCAAGGATTGGAGGTTGATAAAGCAAAGTTGGAAACTATTGAAAAACTGCCTCCACCGAGCTCGATTAAGGGTATTAAGAGTTTTTTGGGACATGTTGGGTTCTACAGGAGGTTTATAAAAGCCTTCTCTAAAATTGCGAAACCTCTATGCAGTCTTTTAGAGAAGGATACGACGTTCAACTTTGATGAATAATGCAAGACAGCTTTTGACTTATTAAAGAGAAAATTGACTACAGCCCCCATTATAGTCGCACCGGATTGGAGCATGCCATTCGAGCTTATGTGTGATGCAAGTGACTATGCGGTTGAAAACATATTACAATAACGTCGAGACAAGGTGTTTCACGCCATATACTATGCAAGCAAAACACTTACAGAAACTCAATTGAATTACACAACCACAGAAAAAGGAATTGCTTGCAGTGGTGTATGCGTTTGACAAATTTTGGGCTTACTTGATCGGGACTAAGGTGATAGTTTACACAGACCATGCGGCGATTCGGTACTTGATAGCGAAAAAGGATGCTAAGCCACGCCTTATCCGGTGGATTCTCCTACTTCAAGAGTTTGACTTAGAAATAAAGGATAGAAAGGGTACGGAGAACCAAGTAGCCGATCACTTGTCTAGGTTGGAAAACTAAGGGAAAGCGAAAGACGACAGATGTGAGATTAATGAGTCATTCCCAGACAAGCAACTATTTGGGATTTCAGCAGAAATTCCGTGGTATGGGGATTATGCAAATTTCATTGTGAGCAACATTATACCACCTGACCTCACAAGACAACAGAAAAGGAAATTTCTTCACGATGTGAAATGGTACATGCGGGATGAACCATATTTGTTCAAGCAGTGCGCCAACAAAATGATTCGACGCTGCATCCCATATAGTGAAGTGAAGAATATTCTACATGAGTGTCACTCATCGGCATATGGCGGAAACTTTGGTAGCGAGAGGACAACAGCGAAGGTGTTACAAGCAGGTTTTTATTGGCCTACATTATTCAAAGATGCCCACCATTTTGTCAAGCAATGCGATAGGTGACAAAGGGTGGGCAACATTTCGAAACGGAATGAGATGCCTCTGCAAACAATTCTTGAAGTGGAAATCTTTGACGTATGGGGTATCGATTTCATGGGGCCATTCCCTTCATCATTGAACAATCAGTATATTCTACTCACAGTGGATTACGTATCGAAGTGGTTTGAAGCTGTAGCATTGACATCAAACGATGCCAAGGTGGTCCTCAAGTTCCTACAAAAGAACATCTTCACGAGATTTGGCACACCAAGAGCATTAATCATTGACGAAGGTAGTCACTTCTGCAATAAGTCCTTTACGGCTCTTTTGGCCAAGTATGGGGTCAATCACAAGGTAGCTACAGCGTATCACCCTCAAACTAGTGGACAGGCTGAGGTGTCTAACAGAGAAGTTAAAAAGATACTAGAGAAAGTGGTGAATCCTAGCAGGAAAGATTGGTCGCTTAGATTGGATGATGCACTATGGGCATACAGGACGGCATACAAGACACCAATCGGAATGTCACCATACCAATTACTGTACGAGAAGGCATGTCATTTATCGATTGAGCTACAGCATAAGGCATATTGGGCTGTACAAAAACTCAATTTTGATCAAACAACTGTAGGTGCGAAGAGACTACTTCAATTAAATAAACTCGACAAATTTCGCCTTCACGCCTATGAGAATGCCAAACTATACAAAGAAAAGGTCAAAAGATGGCACGACCAGAAAATTATGCGTCGAACATTCGAGCCAGGCCAAGCAGTACTCTTGTTCAACTCACGGCTGCGATTGTTCCCCGGAAAGCTTAAATTGAGATGGTCGGGACCATTCACGGTCAAGCGGGTATATTCTCTCATGGTGAAGTCAAAATCTATAGTCGCAATCCACTAGAAACATTCAAAGTCAACGGACACCGTCTAAAGCATTATTGGGGTGGAGAAGCCAACACCGACGTGATCGCCATCACATTGACTGACACAACATAAGCAGGAAGTAGTCAAGCTGAACGACTTAAAATCAAGCGCTAATTGGGAGGCAACCCAATCTTTAGTTCTTTATCTTATTTTCAATTCACATTTGTTTAATCATAGTTTTCATTAAATTACTAGGTAGAAGAACAATAAAAGTCTCGTTAATATTTCCACATTATATTATGTTATCAATAACTCACTATTTCTCATGTGTTAAATCTTGCAGGATGGAAAATGGAGACTTAAGTGAACTACATGAAGCAGAACAAAGAGCTCGACAAGAGGTATGCCGTAGGAAGAAAGCCTTTTCAAGATACTACAATACCCCGGTGGCCTTCCTAATCGAATATACCCCGGCAAAGTGGGTCTTGGAATTCAACAGACTTTCGAGACAATTGTGATTTTAGACTACGTGAAGGGTATTTTTCAATATTCTTCGTGTTAGGCTATTATTTGTAATTGAAAGAATGATTTCTATGATTTATTCAGTGTTTATTTCATTTGTCATGAACTAATTCACTTTTTAAGCTTATGGTGGATCCTTAAGTGAATCGATGATTTTATAAACTTTAATTTCCAATTTAATAATCTATTTCCAGTTTATCTATATTGATTTGAGCTGAATTTATGAATTTCCTGATCAACAATTCTTTATGGAATTGGATGGAATCGAGAGAGGATAGTCAAATCTAGACCTAATTAGTATAGCATGTGTTCATGATTTTGTGAATAGCTTAATCTTGATGAATGTTAAGGTAGAGATATGCTTGACATCGCATGTAATCGGATAGAGAACTTATTCTTAAATCTTCTTCAATTGTAGTTCACATAGAGATATAGTGGGTTAGTTGATTAAGGTGTTTAACAGATTTCTATCTTAATTGTGGATTGACGTTAATACGGTATTAGTGCATCGAGAGGTGGTTAATACTAAGTTCGTGTTCTTGATTAATAAACTGGGGTAGTGCATTGAATTGGAATAAAGGTGTTAAAATCAAAGTGAAGCTTAGGGTGAAATCATAAGTCTAACTTTCCATTAACTGTTTGAAATTCTAGATTTTGATATTTGTGATTGTTTTGTGATAGTTTAATTACTATTTAATTTAGAATCATTAGTTATAATTATTGAGTTGACTTGTTTAATAAAATTAGGGTTAATAGGAAATTGGTAATTGTAAGTTTAGGTTATTGCTAGTTAGTCTCTGTGGGAACGAAACTCTACTTATCACTCTATTACTTGTTGACCACATATACTTGCGTGTTGTGCGTATATAGATTTTACCCAACAGTTGGTGCAAGATTGATAATACTTGCATGACTAAATTAAAAATGGAGGTATAGATGAAGGTAATATACTGTAATTATTTTTTTACATGATTATACTATTGAGTCACATGAATGAACTATTGATTCACATGATTTACTATTAGGGGAGGTGGTGCAAGTTTGATAATACTTGCAGGACTAAATTAAAAATAAAGGAAAAGATGATGGTATTGTACTGTAATATTTCGAGCCCCAAAACGTGCAATTATCGAAACTATATTTTTCTATAAATAGAAGCTCATTCTTCCTTCATTCTCACCAATTCACTAAGACTCACAAGAGCAATTATTATAGAGAAATTATAAAGAGAAAGAAGAAGAGAAGTCTGCTACCTCACTATTATAGTATCCAGTTTTCTTCTAAAGTAAGGGGTATTATTTCTTTCGTATTCATGAAGAGAGTTATTGTCTTTCAATACTCATAAGGGTTGTTATTTCATTCTTTATTATTACATTGGAATAACTTGTCTCATATGAGATCACCGCATGCATGGTGAATTCTTCTGTTATTCCATTATTTATTATTCTGTTGGAATAACCTGTCAACGCGGACTACCGTATGCATGGTGAAGTCTTCTGTTATTCCATTCTTTATTATTCTGTTGGAATAAGGTGTCTACGCGGACTACCACATGCATGGTGAATTCTTCTGTTATTCAATTTTTTATTATTCTGTTGGAATAACCTGTCTACGCGGACTACCGCATGCATGGTGAATTCTTATGTTATTTCATTTTTATTATTCTTTTGGAATAACCTGTCTATGCGGACTACCGCATGCATGGTGAATGACCCTTCGTATTCATTCCTTATTAAATTGTGGAAATGATCTGTCTACGTGGATTACCGCATGGCGGGTGAAAATCCATTTGCAGTTTCATATATTCTATTATACTTAGTTGGTTAAAGTTTTGGCTTCTATACTCTATGAAATTAGTAGAATATCCTTGATATTTGCGCTTCATCCAGTATCTTTTCATGAAAATATATATTCTTCTGAGCATTCTTGAATTTTACTCCACAAAGCAGTATCATGTTGACCATTTGAACGTTATTGAATTCTGGATAAATTAAATTATAAATATTTAAAATTTATCCTTGAACTTGTTTTATTGAATTATTATGTCATGGTCAACATCCCCATGCTTATATTGTGATGAAAGTCATCTTTGGCTTACGTGCATAGATGGACTTGGTATGATTATGACCAGGGATTATTCGGTATAATCATGACCGTAAGGTAACGAATGATGTGGTAAAAGTCCTCATTGGCATGTAGTTCATTGATGGACAGTTGTTGGTATGATTATGACCAGGGATTATTCGGTATAAACATGACCATTGATGATTACATGAATATCCTTGTAAAGTAGTGCGGGGATGATTCGATGATGTGGTTTATTTATTAAGTTGAGTCTCGTGATAAAGTTGATGAAAAACTTTTAAATCATAGAAGATAGTAGATTTTATGCTCTACTTGACTCTTCTAATGGATTGCTTATTCTCAACCGCAGATTGTTGATCTAAAACTTGTTGTATATAATATTCTATCGGTTGTTATATTTGTTGAAGGCTAATGATAATTTATTACGCATTATCTTAGTCATAATATTTCTTCTTGGGCTAGTTGAGCTCACCCTTTCTTTCACTATTCTCTTGTGAAATGAGAATATAAATTTGGACGAGTCGGGGAATGAAGTGATGGTCCAGGATAAGTGGCTTTAGTAGTCCTCACTATTCTGTGAAATAGTGTGATAATAATTATAATGAGGACTCCATTGAGTGTGGATATTGTCTAGAAGACAATATTCTTATTTAAACTCTCAACTATGTTTTGTCGTATTTTACACGACAGTTGTATAAAAGAAGTTTATAGTTGTATTATGTACCATGTATTTGGCGACTTAAGATGGGTGATGTATACATGTTTTGGGGGCGTCACAACCATTGTCCACCCACTTCCTCTTCTTTATTGTATTTATATGCTTTTTACAGGCAACGGGGGCAGGATCCGCGCTCAGTTTCCTTACAGGATCATTGGCATTCTCTAAGCACATAACTGAGACCACCAAGTATTTCAGCATAACCGTTAATTTTGGTATTCTTCCTATTCGAGTGCATATGTTCACCATAGTTACTAGTTCATTCTCTGGTTTAGAAAATAATATAAAAGCATAAAATTTCATCTCCTTAATTTTGAATGTTCATGTAAGGAATATGTAAGGATATAAAAATAAATATAAGAATTAGTGGGGGCATAATGGTAATAGCGATTTTCTAAGTAGATATATAGCCGAGTTGTGATTCTATTTGGATTATTGAATGATAATGTGAAGTTTCTCTTTCTCTCTGTACGATTTTCTCTCCCAATTTCCAGTCTATGTCTTCTTCTTCCCCAAATTCTTTCTTAATTCTTCTCAAAATACTTATTCTAGTTCTCTGTTCCTTACAATTGGTATCAGAGCCATTCCAATCCCAGCCATAATGACATCGGAAAATCAAAATTGTGCAACCCTAGAAAATAATTTTGAGAAAATTCGAGAATTGATGAAAGGACTGCAAAGTTCTATGGATGAAGAGTTCAAGCAGGTTATGAAGAAATTTGATGACTTAAGAGCTTCCATTCCAAAGCATGATCGAAAAGAACAACAAATTCCTTAAATTCAGTATACCAAGACATTAATGATGAAGATGATGTGGATCTGGATTTTAAGGAGGAAGAGAGCCTTCAAACACAATTGCAGATCCAACAAAATGTTGGTTCGATTGTTCTTGAGATTGGAGGTCATGAGGATTTCCTGGCGGGAATTGAAGACCCAATCTCACTCGTCAATCAAGTTTGTACTGAATCAATTCAGGACAAGGTAACTTCTGTTCCAAAATGTGAATTCTCATCTCCTAACTTGGCAACAAACACTATGGAAGGGGCGTTCGTTACAAATAAAAAAGAAATTAATGTTGCGTGCAAGGTATTCAATGAAATGTCTAATAGAGATAAATCATTTTAGGGTGTTTTCATTGTTGTCTTAAGTCAATATAATGATTGTTTGTGTTGTAAATAATCCGAACAAGCCGATGTATAATGATAGTGGGGGTAAAACTAGGACTATGCATATGAAGGCTTTGAGTGCGGATGATGGGATATGTAATGGTTCTCATAACCATGAGCTATTGTTGGGTGTTGAACTACCTCAATCGATAAATATTGGCGAAACAATTTTTGCACCATTTGGATTGCCATAAATAAATGGGAAAATTTCAGAGTTGGTGCCACCAGAAAGTTTGGTGGAATCATTACAAACTAAATATGTTTATAAAAGCCAATTGAGGAATGCTCATAATGTGCCTTTGTTTGATGGAAAAATTGGTTGCATGGTGGATGACTCAGATTTAATAATGATTACCATGGATATAATCAAGTTACATGGTACCAACAAAATAGTTTATCCTCTTGAGCCTTTTGATGTTGGACCAAAACTACAAGCTGCTGGAATCTCAAACAGAAACAAGCATCTAGCCTTTACAGATGGTATTGTTGATCTAAGGTCTGAACTGGGAAGTAATGTAGGTCTTTAACAACAACCGATTGAAGTTTGTAATGGTGAATTTCCAAAATAGTCATCTTAAGCAACAGATTTCGGGGTTTCTCCGACCCAAGATCATGATGCTCCCAAAACAATACTGGTAACAGTGAAGAAATTTATTGAAAATTCTCAATCTAGTGATGAAAAATCTAATTTTCTGGTTGGCGGTGTTAATGTTTCCAATGTTTGTGTGGTTGCGCTAGAGGGATCAAACCATTGCAAGACATTCAAAATTATTTTTATAGCTTGTTTACGCGATGAGAGAGTAAAATGCTACCCTAATGCTGAAAATGAGTTCAATAAAGTGCATGGAGTGATAGAAAAAGATGTGTTATTCATACTTGGTAACAATGTGCGCTTCACTCGAGCCAACTTCGAGGTGTCTACCGTGCTTCAAATTGAACTAGTTAAGGTGTCCACTTAGGATGTCATGACTGTGTTTTTTGTGCTTGAGCTCACTGTTAGTGTCACTTTGTGCAAAGGACCGAATAGAGGGTTAGGGACACTGGCAATTGACTCATTGTTATTCTTGGTGGAGTTTATTGTTACAAACCATGGGAGGGTATTTCGAGTTATCTACATTAGTGTTGCAATTTTTGTGCAAAAGTTGTTATTTGAAATGCCTCAGTGGAATCATATTGCATGGAAGGTAGTACAATCAGGTTATTGTGGAAAGGCAGGCGCCATTGTTTTCGACCCGGGTGGTGAGAAATTTCATTATATTTGGTTTGAAGCACCAAATGTATTGTCATTTTGCTCTTTGGGTTGCTCCTTTTGCTATACAGGTTATGCTCAATGTGGGAAAGTAAGGAAAGACGTGGTGGTGGAGTATTCATGGTGGAGTTTTGACGAGTTGCCTCGATGAGAATTTTTTAGGATTGGTTTATGGTGCCAGGAAACTCTAAAGAAAGCTTTGCAACTTCTGATTATTATTTTGGAATTGCATATGGAGAATTTGGGTTGCCTACTTGTATGAAAAATTTTCCTCAACAATGATGTGAGCAACTTCTCTATGGTCAAATTTCCTGCTGAAACCAACAACAATTGTCATGCTGATTTTATCAACACGACAAAATCAGACAACGAGTTCAAGACAATGGAATTTTTAATATTTTTTCTCTGCTCGACTGTTTAGTTGGTAATTGTTTGCATCTTTTTAGTTCCTTGTTGATCACCCTTGAGAGTAAGGATGTTTTTGAGGAGCAGAGAATGTAAGGAATATGTATGGATATAAAAATAAATATAGGAATTAGTGGGGGCATAATGGTAATAGTGATATTCTAAGTAGATATATAGCCGAGTTGTAATTCTATTTGAATTATTGAATAATAATGTGAAGTTTGTCTTTCTCTCTGTACAATTTTCTCTCCCAATTTCCGGTCTGTCTTCTTCTTCCCCAAATTCTTTCTTAATTCTTCTCAAAATACTTATTCTAGTTCTCTGTTCATTGGATAATGTGATCGTCTTCAATTTGCAGGGAGTGTGAAGTGGATTAATAAGCATGCTCGCTTTATGTCCCACGATCCATCCATACCGATTCTTGAGAAAGGGCTAGAGGTCTCTCAACTTAGGATCTTGTTCGTATCTCTGTCGGAATTGAGGATGTACTTGATTGCTGATCTAGACCATGCTCTGAGTAGTGGGCCTGTGTAGGGGCATGAAAAGAATTAAATTTTGTGCAATAAAATAATTATTTATTATATAATGCAACCGTGATGTATAAAAATCAAATGCTTCATATAACAATGGCTATTGAAATATTTACTTGATTGCTAAGAACTCACCTTTTTTAGGTCCTTATTTTATGATCTGATGAGATTACCAGTATCTAGTGTTCTAAAATAAAAAATGAAGATGTATGCATACACATCTTGCAATATGAGTAATCTTTTTTCTACTTTTGAGTGGGAGTTCAACCTTTCTCCTTTTCTACAAAAGGGAACAAGTGGTTTGATTTACTTCATTAGCTAGCTTATCAGGAAGAGATTGGTGCCCAGGTTAAATGAATTTAAAAATTTTGTCGGTCTAAAAGCAGTTTATTCTAAACATAACTAACAAAGTGTCCCAACATATAAAATATAATGTTAATATTAATATCTGCAAACAAACGGTGTAAACACCAATAACAAACATACCTCCCGGAACACGTGTTACTAAAGGAGACAAGTTTCGTCTAGTATTAACATGTTAGAATTGAAGGACTCGACTCTCGGGATTGAATTTACTAGCTTCATTACTTAATATAACTTAATATAAGTAATTTTAGAGTTGTGCACAAGAAATGATTGTATAATATTTAATATAATATTAATTATCTATATTATCCTTGTATTGATAAAAAATATCATTTATTGGATAAAAAATAATGAGAAAATTTAAATTATATTTAATAGTTGAAATAATATTAGAAAATGTTTAGTTGAAAATATTTAATAAGGGACAAAAAAACAATTCTCAAATATAACTTATATTAGAGGACGCTGCCGTTGCTGCTTTGTTTAGTAGTACCAGATGGACAATCAACGGAAACTTGTATTCCTCATCATCAACAAATCCAGTTCTTCCCACCATTTCCTACAAAAATCACTTCATCACTTCTCAACTGCCCCTCCTCGTTTGGCAAGACCACCTCCAAAACGTGTATTCAACTCCTCAAGAACTGCAAATCCATGATAGAAGTGAAACAAATCCAAACTCAGCTTTTCAGAATCTGTATTCACCAAAAAGACGACGTTCTCAAAAAGCTCATGGTCGTATGCGCAGACCCATCTCAAGGAAATTTACGTTACGCCCAGAAAATCTTTGATTACATCATCGAAACCCCGTCTTTGTTCATCTACAACGTGATGATCAAAGCTTACGTGAAGACCAATTGTTACAAAAAAGCAATCTTTTTGTTTGATGAATTGAGATTTTATGGGTTGTGGCCGGATAATTTCACGTACCCGTTTATGTGCAAGGCGGTTAGTTATTTAAGGGAGGTTTCTGTAGGGAAAAAGATTCATGGATTTATTGTGAAATGTGGGCTGGAGTTTGATTGTTATGTTTGTAATTCACTTATGGACATGTATGCTGAATTGGGTTTTGATGGGAATTTGACGAAGTTGTTTGATGAAATGCCCGAGAGAGATTTAGTTTCCTGGAATATTTTAATTTCTGGGTATGTTAAGTGCAAGAGATTTGAGGACGCTGTTCGGGTTTATTCAAGGATGCAAGAGGAGGGAAGAGTGAGACCTGATGAAGCCAGTGTTGCAAGCACTCTTTCAGCTTGTATAGCATTGAATAATTTAGAACTTGGCAGAGAAATTCACAGTTATGTTGCCAGTGAACTTGGATTTACCACTATAATTGGAAATGCATTGTTGGATATGTATTCTAAGTGTGGAAGTCTAGATGTGGCCCGCAGAATTTTTGATGCAATGCCGAGAAAAAATGTCATTTGTTGGACAAGTATGGTGACGGGGTATGTGAATTGCGGTCAGTTGGATGAAGCTAGGTTCTTATTTGAGAGGAGTCCAGTTAAAGATATTGTTCTCTGGACTGCTATGATTAATGGGTATGTGCAGTTTAACCATGTCGATGAGGCAATGTTCCTATTTAGGGAGATGCAATTCAATAGGGTTAAGCCGGATAAGTTCACGGTGGTTGTCCTACTTACAGGTTGTGCTCAGGTGGGAGCCTTGGAACAAGGGAAATGGATCCACGCATACATGGAGGAGAACAGGATAACAATTGATGCAGTTGCCTGCACTGCTCTGATAGAAATGTATGCGAAATGTGGGTGCATAGAGAAATCCTTGGAGATTTTTTATAGCTTAAAAGAGAAAGATGCAACTTCATGGACCTCAATTATCTGCTCCCTTGCTGTGAATGGGAGGACCAGCAAAGCACTTGAGTTGTTCTCTGCCATGAAACAAGCTGGGTATAAACCAGATGATATCACCTTTGTTGGTGTTTTGACTGCATGTAGTCATGGAGGATTGGTGGAGGAGGGCCGTCAGCATTTTTATTCCATGACAAAGATGTATCAGATTGAACCAAAGTTGGAACATTATGGTTGCATGATAGACCTACTTGGCCGTGTTGGATTGTTAGACGAGGCAGAAGAATTGATGGAAAAGATGCCTAGTGGAAATAACAATATTGTAGTTCCACTTTACAGTGCTTTACTTAGTGCTTGTAGAATACACGGTGATGTTGATATGGGTGAACGTCTCGCTAAACGGCTTGTGGATATTGAGTCTGGTGATTCCAGTGCTCATACTCTTCTGGCCAATATTTATGCATCTGCTGACAGATGGAAAGATGTTACGAAGGTGAGAAGGAAAATGAGAGCTCTCCGGAAGGAGCCTGGTTGCAGTTCTATTGAGGTTAATGGCAATATCCACGAATTTCTTGTTGGAGACGCATCTCACCCTCATATGGAAGGAATTTTATCCATGTTGAATAACATAGCTAAACCGTTGTCAGATATTCCAGAAAACAAAACTGAATATGATAACCTAAATTTGTTGATTTTATGATGGATAATATTACTGGAAAGTCTAAAGATCCAGAAAATATACTAGGTACAAGCTCATTATGATCTTCTGAAAGACGGACAGAGATTCCAGAGTTCCACACTCTGGTAAATACCAGATTGTTTATGGATGCTTGAAAACTGGGTTTGATGGTGGTAGCAAGAGGATGAGAGCTAGCTATTAATTCACTGCTCTGCAGTTTCTTGGGAAGATGAGGTGTAAAAGTTTTATATGACGCATTGACACTGGGGTTAGTTTTATGAAAACGTTACAACATGGGAATGTTTCAGCTAAAAACTAATGTTGGTCTTGCGCTCGGAAAGTATTGGACTTTGTACAATTCAGAATGATTGGTTAAATTGACCGGTTTTAGGTGCTTATGTTATGATCTGAAGAGTAGCAGAAAATCATAAGGTCTACGAGGACCTATTTTCCTAATTTTGAGTGGGAGTTCAACCTTTCATTTTACAAGGTAAGCCGTTGGAATAGTTCAATTTTCTTCTCAAATAGATCCATCCTAAAACACAAAACCTCACTGCTAAGGTATTCCAAGATAGATAATTCTAGCTTGCCATTCAGTAATGTTACTAGCTGCAACAGACATGGTGGACGTCAATCTAATAATTAGACTCAACTGCCTGCAAATGTAAGTCTGAATGTTTGTGTCGAGCATAAAATATATTTGCTTAAGATACCAACTAGTACAATAATAGCATGTCCCAAATGACACTAAAATCACTTATGTCAATTAGTACATGATAGAATGTACAACACCAATGAATAAAATAAAATAATAATAATAAAAATGAATCTTCCAAATTTGGTTTGCAGTTCAACAATAAGCCACTGCCAACTGTAACAAAGTTCCACATTTATGCTTAAAGAAAAGCCTAAATAGGAGTAAGGTCGTCTACAAATTTCTATAACCTGCTTCCAACCGTTCTTTACCTAGAATCTAATGCCATTCTCTATGACTAAGATTATTACCACCACTAAGTAGCCAATCAATAACTTCTGAAAGTTCATAAATCTGAGATCTCCACTCCAGCAAAGCTATTTACAAAAATTGTGTCCTACAGGGTCGCTGTCGAATCTGCAAAAGGAAAATCGCAGAATTAAATAAAGGTTTTTAAAACAACATACACGAGCTAAAGAGCATAAAGAGTTCTCTAGCAGAACGGCATAATGTAAACATTACATTTCCTTGAGTTTGAGGTTATTGCCTGACACGATTAGAGGAAACTTGTTAAAAGTTACTCATACATTAAATATTATAATATATATATATATATATATAGAGTAAGGATCAAGTGCATACTCCTTATCTTACTCACCCGTGCTTACCCCCCTTTAGCGACGGACCCGGCGACGGTTTTCATCATACAAATCGTCGTCTATACTTTTTAGCGACGGACAACATATATAGCGTCACTAAAAAAGTATGAGCGACGATTGTATGACCGAACTGTCGCCAGGTCCATCCTCTAAAGGGTGAGCATGAATGAAAGAAGATAAGGAGATGATTGAATCGATCCGAATGTATATATATATATATATATATATATATATATATATATATATATATATATATATATAATAAGATGATTACTCAAATATGAAATGTATATTTTTGTTTTGTAGGTCCAAGAATCCATGCATGTCGATATAAAGTTAATTGGTTTGTAGTAAGTTAATGCAGAATAGCACTTGAGATATTCAATCAGTCAATAAACCGCTGCCAAAATCATCATATAGCCCAAGCATTCAAATATTCATATCTCCTGACGAGGAGACAATATTAGTTCTACAGAGTTTCAAATGCATGTCAAATGCAAGAAAACTTACCTTAGTGTCCTCTACCATGGGGATTGAGGAAGTTGTCCATATCTGTTGCTAGGAAGGGTGACCTAGAGTAGCTCTCCAATATATCTGAAAGAATTATAACATCCAAAATAAACATAAAAATACTATAGGAGAAATAAGTAGTTCACTTAAAGTTTGGCTCTGTAGTTGCCCCATAAAGTTTAAACACACAGACATAGAGAGAGAAAGAATGACAATGAGAGAGAGAGAGAGAGAGAGAGAGAGAGAGAGAGAGAGAGGGAGATGGAAAGCCAACCACTACTGGAAAAGTTAGCAGTCAAATCCTACAGACTAAAGTTTCGTGGAATTTGACCCAGAAATCCAAATGAAGAAGTGTCTACTTCTAATGTTGACTCATTCGGGGTTTGCGATTTCGACTCTATACCAGTCAAAGATGAAACAGAAGGATTGCCAATAGCAGGATGCGTTTCCAGGACATCGCCATTAACACCATACACGAAAGGGGAAGTGCTAGCAAATCCAGTTTCTGGTTTCATTATTCCCCCATTCGTTCCTGGAATCATTCCCATATTTGAGCTCTGAGCCAACAGCATGTGTGGTGAGACGTCGATTCTTCTAGCATGAGCACCATTAGTGAATGCAGGTAAACTAGAGCCTATAGACTGGTGCATATACTCTGGTTTCATAGCAGTTCCGGTTCGTTCTGGTGCATAGCAATCTGTGTTTGGTGCACTGTCAAAAGGCAACAGGTGATACCGAGTCAATCAATAAACTTGAAAATCTAAAATCTTAAGGCAAGTATTTTTTTACTTAACAGAGCACAAAATAACAACAATATTCCCCAAGTGTTTCAATTTGATATATATATAATGAGCTACCAAGTAGCACAAATGCAATGTGTGTGTAATAGCTAAATGGGAGGAGATGAATAGCACAAACTAATTGACCTAAATATCAGTCAACCAGTGTTCCAGCATCCAGCATCATATATCAAGAAATTTATTTCTTTCCTTGCTCTAGCAAGGCATATAAACACCAATAGACCATAACCATGAAATTGAAATTCTCAGAAAAGTAAGTAAAAGTCAATTGATTCATCAGGAACATGTTCGAGGCATGCATTAATTGGTAGTCATATAGATGGTGTTAAGCATGAATGTCATAAATCAAGCTGAACAATGAGATATAAGGGAAGGACACTGAGAGGGAGAAAGGATGAGAAAGATTGAATTCTATTGAATGCCACACTTGACAATTGATGACTTGTGGTGCAGGGTTGATAAAAGATGCAAGTTTGACAAATGCTATACTAGTTTTAACGAAAAGACCTTACGTATCAGAAAGCTTAGCTTATATTGTTGCATCTTAAAGATCAACTCTATTACTCGAAATTATGCAAATTTCCCCTTCCATTGAAAAAAAGGAAAAGAATGCGAGAGGATTTGCATGCAGGGGATACATGTTATAACTGTTATCCATATGAATTACTATAAAGTATCTATCTATCTGCAAATACAGGTTATAATTGTTATTTATGCCCCAAAAAAATTTAAAAAAAGAAAAGAAAAAAATAATACAAGCGTTATTATGCTAGTATTATCAAAGCAGAAACCTAGCTTACTTGGTGAAATTTGAGATCCATTAGATATAGGAACGGAGGCAACTCCAGCTGCCTGACGCATTAGCTCAGCCTGTTTTTCAAGCAACTGATTGAATTCTAATATCTGTTCTTTCAGCACTAGTCTCAGATGATATGCCTCGAAAAATTGCTGATTTTGTTTTTCAAGACATTGCCAAACTGGACACAAAAATACTAGATGTTAGAATCTCAAAGAGTTTATAGCCAAAATAAATAAAGAAATCTTATTATGACATTATAATATGGCTATGTCCGTTTTATTATTTTTATTGTTTTTTTTCCTAGTATGTTTATAACCTTTAATCCCTACTCTTATTTTTTCAAGATAGCCGCCACTCACAAGTGATAATTTGAACTACACAGATGTTAGCATTTTAATAAGGATGCAATCTACTTGATGCTATCTAGTATTCTAGTTTAGGCTGACTTAATCCGACGTAATAAACAATTAAGTTAAAGAATCAACCAAAAACAATAAGCAACGGTAACTTATAAGGAAGATTTCAGTGATAAACTGTGACTAAATGATGAACAGCAATGGAGATTAATGCTGAATCAATAAATAAATATGAAATATTATGTTATATTTAAATGCTTCAGCTTGAATTTAGAATGTCAAAGTCAACAGATCGTAGCATAAACAGGAATATCTACGAATGCTACATGGAAAGGAATAATAGGGATGGGGAGCCAGTAACCCAAGCATAGAGAGAATGGAGTTATAATATACAAGCACCAACAAAAAACAAAAGAAGCTAATAAGAACAGATAGAACAATTATCTGAGTGTTAACTCAACAAAAGAGAGAACAAACTGCATCAGACACGCCAAGGTTCCATCTACAAACACATTTCAAAATGAAGCATCCATCCTACATTTATTTCCAAGTATCTTCTACCATGTGTAATTTAATACCTCTTTCACATATCAAAACCAATAATCTTAAAGGAAACATTTCTTTTTTTACAACATTTTCTTGTAAGCTTTTCCAGACATGCATTAATTTTGCTTGTGAAACAACAAAGAGCCAATCCCCAATACCCAATACCATGTGCCATAATTTCATAATAAAATTAAATGGTAGATATGAGAGGATATACTGATTGATAACACCTACTAAGTTCAGTGAAACCAGGTTCAATTTTCGCCTGTTGTAAGAGAGTACCTACAACTTCCTTCTGGCTCATGTATAGTTGAAGGCATCGTTCTATAAGATGTTGCACCTGTCATCAAAAATCAATAAGCAAACAAAAAAGAATATTGATATTAATAAGTAAACCAGATATATCTCTACTTATGAGGTGCTACAACAACATGTGCATTAGGAGAGCATTAGCACAATTTCGATGCAAGTAGTTTTACCAAGAAGATTAAAGCCTGGTTTAAGCTCAAAAGTCAAACCTGCCAGTTTGTTCTACATATGTTAATTGGATTGGGTGGCCTGATCATAATTCACATTCTGAAACCATAATTTAGTATTACCATATCAACTTAAGCCAAATTACTCTTTTTTCTTTTTTTCTTTTTTCTTTTAAGCTTTGTAGTTCTCTTCAATATTTATAATTCTTGCATCATGTAACACACAACGGATATGTCAAGAACCAACCACTAATACAACCCAGAACATGGAACTACAAATCTGTGCTATAAATTAGAAATGACAAAGAGGATGTATGAAGTGTATTATATAGTTGTATTGGAAAAAATAGATGACTACTTCAAAGATCATTAACATCTCAAACAAAAAAATCACATCTTTAAACAAGCTTGACACAGAAAGACACATACGAGAAGTATCTATGATATAATAATTCTTCGTCTGCAATATATACACATGAACCCTATACACTTTGAGAGAGTTATCAGTCCAAAACATGATAAGATGAAGATCTTACAATGTATCTGTTCATTACTAAGAATTTTTACAACCAAGAAAGCACCTTGGAACATCTTTAAATTATTCCGATCTATTAATACAACAAAGGCATCATTGCCTATCACCACAAAGGAGAAAGAAACAAAATTATAGAAAATTCCACAATTCCACCAAATCTTTCTTGAAGTTATTAATTTAAAATCAAATTATTGAACAACAAGTGATGAAAAAAGGAAGAAGGAAAAAGAAATGCAAGAATCAAACACAAGAGTAAAGGCAAAAGAGAAACTATTTGACATAAGAAATCTTTTAACACCGTGTCTAGGAAGTAAAAATATAGGTATTTGTTTAAAGTTCAATGACATGGAATAACAAGAATTAACATTTTTTTCTCAAGATTGCTGTTCCATGGGACTCTTATGATTGTTTTTTTTTTCTTTACTTTTTGAAAAATGCATTTGGATTTGTTCACCAAAATTTAGGGGGAGAGCTATGGAGTACTATTGAGATGGAACTCCTCTTACTAACAAAGCTTGTTGAAGATATTGTCTCATTGTTTCTATAGGGAAGATACAAATTTATCTGTATTCTTTTAATCAAAGTTCCATATGTGCTTCATTTACATTTTCATTCATGTTTTCATTGATAATTTAAGAAACTAATATCAGAAAATATTGCTTGTTCTCTTTTTAATTGCATGGAATCGTATGAAAGATGACTCATGGAATAAAAATACTTAATAAATATCATATTAATTAGTAGGTCTTTTAATTACATTGGATATCATATTAGGAGTTGTGATCTTATTAAATTAGGTTACTTGATTTACAGTAGAATTACAGTTATTTCTAGTCTATATAAACTCATGTCAGCTCACTATTATTAAGAATTGAATATATTATTAATTATTATTCTGAATTTAAAGCTTGGAGCTTTTGAGTGTGTTTCTACCAATTCCCTGCGTGTATCTTCTTTCACATCCTTAATCTATATTCTAAACCTTCTCTACACATGTCCTGCACCAACCATAAATGCAACTACGCTTTGCAAGACAATGCTGGGTTTTAGCTTTAGCTTTGAAATTAAGAGGGGAGAGGGAAAGAGATAAATAGAAGTTGATAAATGGAGCTTTGCCAATAAATGCAGCATTGACTGAGTTTACGGCATGCAATTAAGAGAAACCATAATCATGGAAATATCCAGAGCAAAGAATAAGATTATTTTCTGCTTCGTCATTAACAGCAGAATCTCATATCATTTGATGCCTTGCGAGTTGAGACAAAAGGCAATTCATTGACAAATTAGAAACTAGAACTAGACCTAGTTGAAGACATCGATCTCGGATATCACTACCACGACAATTGAGAACTCCATGCAGGGAGGTGCAATGATTCCAAAATATTTCAGCAAGTAGGTTACAACGTCAATGGCAATAGTACCACATACTTGGTTCTGAAAAGGATAAGGTTGAGGTCGTACGGCAATTGAGGATGGTAGCACTTGCTGTTCTTTTTAGTGATGGTAATGAGAACTGAGAAGAGGGGCAAGGAAAAGGGGTTGGCAGATCCAAAAAGATGAGGTGAAGAGAATAACAATTGCCAAATTTTACAACCAGAAGAAACCTGTGAACTTTGATGCACATTGGTTCCCCTGTTGTATTGAAGGCTTGTTTTTATATATATCTAGGTTATACAAATAAGGAATTTGATTCTGTAGAATTAAAAAAGGCATTTAATTACATATAAAAGTTATAACTAGATTCCTCCAACCTTTATGCCAAGACTGTTTTTTTGGTTAGTATAGTGATAATCTCACATTAAAGCAGAGGGATTGCAATGGATAAAATTAAGGTAGATAAGCATAACAAAATTTCCCAGACAAGGAACTACCGTAATCAATAGAAACGCAGTCAAATAATAATAGTAATAATAATCCAATCCCCTCTCCCCCAACACACAATTTTCTGTAAAAAAAAAAATAATAATTGCAATTTCCACATAATATATGCACTAAAGAAGTAGGACCTTCAAAAATAAGTTTCATGCAAAAGTAACTACAAAAATTCCATAAAAAATATAAGCATCTGATACATGATCAGCAGTGGTGAAACAGTTCAAATTGGGGTTAGGGTTATGATGAATTTCAGTTAATTTGAAACATTAAACCTGGTATAGTATGTAACATTCACTACCCCTAGTGTGGTTGACCAATTAATATCCAAAAATATTTTTTGATATATATATATATATATATATATATATATATATATATATAATGAAAGAGAGAGAGAGAAAGAGACCTTCAGAGTTCCAAAGTATAATGAGCTACCAAGTAGCACAAATGCAATGTGTGTGTAATGGAAGTGGTTAAGCATGAAGTCAATGAAGTCAATTAACCAATAGAGTGCTGACACGCAGGCGAGACTCTATGTATACTAACCTATACTAACCGGATCCGTGTGTAATAGCTAAATGGGAGAAGAGATGAATAATAAAAACTAATTGACCTAAATATCAGTCAACCAGTGTTCCAAAACCATATATCAAGAAATTTATTTCCTTCCTTGGAGTAAGGCATATAAACATCAATAGACCATAACCATGAAATTGAAATTCTCAGAACAGCAAGTGAAAGTTGGTTGATTAATCAGGAAGATGTTCGAGGCATGTATTGGTAGTCATATAGATGGTATTGAGCATGAATGTCTTAAAACTAAGCTGAACAATGAGATATAAGGGAAGGACGTGGAGAGGGAGAAAGGATGAGAAAGATTGAATTCTATTGAATGCCACACTTGATAGTTGATGACAACAAGGCAAACCTGCTGATTTGTTCTACATATGTTAATTGGATTGGGTGGCCCGATCATAATTCAGATTCTGAAACCATAATTTAGTATACCATATCAACTTAAGCCAAATTACTCTTTTTCCTCGTAGTTCTCTTCAATATTTATAATTCTTGCATCATGTACCAGACAACAGATATGTCAAGAACCAACCACTAATACTACCCAGGACATGGAACTACAAATCTGTGCTGTAAATTAGAAATGGGCTAAGAGGATGTATGAAGAGTATTATATAGTTGTATTGGAAAAAATAGATAACTACTTCAAAGATCATTAACATCTCAAACAAAACAATCACTTCTTTAAACAAGCTTAACACAGAAAGACACATACGAGATTGAGCAACGAAGGCATGACCCCACTCCTTACTCGGTTTCCTTCCCTCGAATTTCATTACCTTGACAATCAAATGTACAATTCAATTCAATTAAATTTATGTATAAATTTGCAATGTTAAATTATAACATTGGACCAACACTTCAGGATCCAGCCATACAAGGCTGAACAAAGTGTAAGATCTAGCAAAATTCATTCTATATCAAAAGGCATGCAACTTTCTCCGGACAATAGATGACAACTAGAACAAAGGTACCAACCATCACATAAATTCATCATGTAAATTCTTGTATCGACTGTTAAAAGATTTGTAATCCTAAAACTTGCATGTCTAAACATTCCTCTTCCATTATAAACCCTTCATATGATACATAACCAGCCTTCTTTATTTTCAGATGAATATCCCAAAGTAAAGTATAAATAAGCTCAGTTTCACAGTGAGATTTATCACCAACTACAAGTACATGGAACCTATTTGCGATTTTGATCCAACTGCAACCTGGTTGCTTCTTCAACCCCCTGTCCTTCATTTTCAACCTTAGATTTGCAGCTTCTCTCCATTTTCCACTTGAAGCATAAATATTAGACAACATGTAAGTACCAGCATTCTCTGGCTCCACCTCTAAAAGTTGCTTCACTTTCCTATATTGGCATTTCCATGAACATTACATCCTGCAAGCAAAGCCCCCCAAACACATGATGAAGGCTTAACTGGAAGCCGTTGAATGAAATCAAAAGCCTCCTTGAGCCTCCCTGCTCGCCCACAAAGATCAACAAAGCATGAATAGTGATCTTCTCTAACTTGTATTGACCTTTCTTTCACAAGCTTATCAAAGTAATAAAAACCTTCTTCTACCAAACCAGCATGACTGCATGCAGCAAGCAGTGCTATGTAAGTCACATCATTTGGTTTGAAACCCAAAGTCTGCATTTCTTTGAATAAGTTGACTGCATCTCTACCACATCCATGGTGGGCATAGGCTGCTATCATGCCATTCCAAGATACCAAATCCCTTTTAAACCCATGATCAAACATTTTCTTAGCAGATATCAGCTCCCCACATTTAGAATACATATTTATGAGTGCCGATACTAAAAGTGCACCATCATGATAGGATGTCTTACTTATTATTTGGTGAATTTGTTTTCCCTCACTAAGACCAGCCAAACTACTACAGGCACCCAAAACACTCATAAAAGTTCCTTGATTCGGCTTCACCGACTCTGTTGCCTGCATTTTCAAGAAAATCTTTAATGCTTCCTCGATTTGATCATCTTGCACATAGCCACTGATCATGGTACTCCAAGATATGACATTTTTTTGAGGCATCTCATTGAACAACTTCCTCGCCCTCCTCAAATCACCATTCTGAATAAAACCCGTGATCATAGTATTCCATGATGTTACATCCTTCTCTAGAAACCTCTCAAACAAATCAAAAGCTTCATCCAGTCTCCTATTTTGAGCATACCATGTAATCATGGCATTCCATGAAACTACATTCCTTTCTGGCATTCTATCAAAAAGCACCCGAGCCTCATCAACTCTTCCAACTATTGTCAATCCACCAACCATTGCAGTCCAAGAAATCACATCTCTTTCAGGCATCTGATCAAAATGTCTTTGTGCTTCCTCAATCTTCCCACATTGTGCCAACGCATTGAAAATAGTATTCCAAGAAACTACATTTCTCTTGGGCATTATCTCAAATAGATTCAAAGCCGAATCTACCTGATCATTTCTGACATACCCATCAATTATAGTGTTCCAAGAAACAACATTCTTCTCAGGCATTTCATTGAATAGCTTCTCCGCCTCCAAAATGCAATTCTTGCGCAAATACCCAGAAACCATAGCAGTCCAAGTAACCACATTCTTTTTAGCATCGACTCTATCAAACAATCTCTTTGCTTCCCTTATCATCCCACACTTGATATACCCCGATATCATAGATGTCCATGTAATCACATCTGGGTTCGGCATTTCATCAAACAGACGATGTGCTTCAATAATTTGACCCTCTCTACTGAGCTTGGTGATCATCCAGTTTGACCGTGCCACATCCTGATTAACAGTAATATCCAGTCTGGGTATTGATAATCCTGCAATTCTAGGTTGAGTAATTGAGTGATACAAATTTATTCGCAACTTGCATTTAAGCTTGACATAGCACATGAAAGAACCCAGAAGGCCTAATTTTGCAGAACCCCATAATCTCGGCATGACTGATACTCGAATCAGTGTTAGCATTTTAATGGTGTGTTGCTAGCCTACTTCAATAGTGGTAGATTATAGGATCCACTGTTATAATACAATTTTACACTGAAGGCAATATAAGAAACAGGGAGTAGGAAGGCAAAACAAGAGGAGGATAAGTATCATTCAACATCCTCCCTTATTTCGGGATTCCATACAAAGTATACATGTTCCCTCGCTTCCAAATCTTGATCCTGGATAGTTGGAAACATTACATAATTAGAATTTAGACTGATAATGTTTACTTCCACAACCACTTTTTAAAGGCTACTCGTATTTTTGGCTTATTTAAAAAAGCCATTTAATTACATATAAAAGTTATAACTAGATTCCTCCAACCTTTATGCCAAAACTGTTTTTTTGGTTAGTATAGTGATAATCTCACATTAAAGCAGAGGGATTGCAATGGACAAAATTAAGGTAGATAAGCATAACAAAATTTCCCAGACAAGGAACTACCGTAATCAATAGAAACGCAGTCAAATAATAATAGTAATAATAATCCAATCCCCTCTCCCCCAACACACAATTTTCTGTAAAAAAAATAATAATAATTGCAGTTTCCACATAATATATGCACTAAAGAAGTAGGACCTTCAAAAATAAGTTTCATGCAAAAGTAACTACAAAAATTCCATAAAAATATAAGCATCTGATACATGATCAGCAGTGGTGAAACAGTTCAAATTGGGGTTAGGGTTCTGATGAATTTCAGTTAATTTGAAACATTAAACCTGGTATAGGAGATCTATTACGTCAAAAATCATGATCATCGCCATATAAACACAACAAAACCCTAAAATAGGCCACGGATAAACACCATTACAGAATCTAAATATACATACGTATATACACACACATTAACCCGTGTCAATTGGAGGAGAAATTATAATTTGCAAATTACCTGGAAAAATATATTCGCTCGATCTTTTAACTGACCTTGATTAATTTGGGTAAAATTCGCCGACTGGCTCTGTTAAGACAGAATTTACAGAGATCGAATTGGTCGCAAGTGCTTGTGACGTGGAACCATGACGCGTGAGGGTCTGAGAAGTAGAAAAGTGGGACACACCCAACGGGTGGTTCCGATTAATCCAACGACATACATGCACCGGCTGATCATTTCATTGGACAACAGAATTAAACTCAAAATATAAAATACAAGATCAAATTTAAAATATTTTTAAATTAAAAATTAATGCGACTTAATTAATTTTAAAAAGTAAAGTTTTATAAATATTATTCAACTATTTTAAAATTTTATAATTGTAATTTTTAAATATATACATATATATAAATATATATTTAAAAATATTTCAAATCAGCTCTAAATATTAATAGACCTATATTCTAAATATCTATATTCTAAACTAAAATGACTGATAGTCTTTTGGTCAATTGAGAATGTTTATTTTACAAAGTTAAAATTGATATTTTTATAAATAAAAATTAATAATTTTGGTCAATTGAAATTATTATTTTATTTATGAAAATATCAATTCTCTTCTTATTTACTAACTTAATACTCCCCCTTTCTAGAGAGTAAATTTGTTCTTTTTATCTATTATTTTTACATTATAATGAAGTATTAATAATTTAATTTCTTATATTATTTTTATCAAATATTTTTTAATAAATTTTAAAAGATAATATTAAAATTTTAAATCTATTTTATCATTTAGATAATATATTAATTATATTTCTTAATTTTACATTTTTTAAACATTAATTAAAAAAAACCATAGTGAATAATATTTTAATATGCATAAATATTGAAAATCTCATTCAAGGTAATGGAGATTTTCACAATAAAGCAATAATAGTCGTAAGATCATTAAAAAAATATATTTCTAATTTTAGAACTAAGAGAGTAAAATTAAGGAAGGTTTTCATATAATAAAAGGCAGCTAATCGTATGAGAGTGTTGATTTTTTTATAGAAAAATTACTCTCCCATGACTATTAAAAAGAATGTAAATTTTGAATTCTATTAGCATCTTAAATATTTACCAAAATAGCCATACATTTTGGAAGAAAATATTTTGAAAATCTTATTATTTAATATCTTACCTTGGACAATAAGATTGTGTAGAAGTAATGGGATTCTAGTAATTGTGTAAGACCCTAACTTATTATAAATAAAATTAAATTTCTTTATTTATTATTTTAAAATAGTAGGGATTGATATGATTAATGTGGTTAGTTATGGGTAAAATGCGTAAATATTTCAAATAAGCAAGTGGTTATAAAATATTCATTGTTGTCGGGGAATATTCGTTTGATCGTGAAATATTCTTACTGTCGGGGAATATTAAATGCGATGGCTTGACCTTGTGTGGGCCCCATAACGGAAAGCGATTGGATGAAGAAAACGACAAGTATAAGTTGTTTATAAATAACGGCGTAGTTGTTTGTAAGACTCCGAATTTTATGAAATAAAAGTATTCAATTTTTCTTATAATTACTATTCAGTAAATAGTTAAATTGATAAAAAGTTAAAGTTAAGGGTGAGATATGAATTTTTTTTCAAAATAAGCAAGTGGCTATAAAATACTCATTGTTGTCGGAAAATATTTGTTTGGTCATGGAATATTCTTGTTGTCAGGGAATATTCGTACGACGGCGCAACCATTTATGGGCCCCATAATAGAATAATTGTCGCATGAAGAAAACGACAAGTTTGAGTAAATAATTCACAGTAGTAGTTATTCACAATTAACACTATTGGAATACACGGTGGTTAAAATACGATGAATACGCGTGATTGCCGCGAGAAGCACACCGGTATTGCACAATATTTTTGAATTATTGATTCTTACGTAAGAAGGCACTACTCAATAATTATTACGATAATTATCGTTCAATATTTTATTTTATTGATTCAACAATTCTTTGCGTTGATATTTTATATTATTGTTGTTTCAATAATTATCTTCGGACAATATTTTCCATTATCAGATCAATAATTCATATTATTTGGATAATATTATTAGATAACATTATTGGCAATGTCTAGAAAGTTCTATCAAGGAGAGGTTTGATCACCTAATTGCAAGGCCATGAAGAAGAGAAATCTTTATCGGAAAGCCCCTCTTTCACAGGAACAGTCTGCTTTTTCATTATTGTGATTCTGTAATATTATTTGTGAATAATTATTTATTGATTTATATGATAAGGAAATATTTATTTTATGTGGATATAATTGATGGATATATTTATTTTAGGTGGTTATAAATGAAGGAAACTGGTTCGAAGGACTCATAATCCGAAAAATCAGTGTTCTTGAGATATATTGTGTGAGTTATAATTTTTAATCCGACCGTTGGATCGTTGTGATTTTTGGATATGTTATACATATATAAGTTTAGTATATGTCCACAAATTTTGAACCGTTAAAAATTAACGTATGATTTGTTATGAATTTTAAGAGGTGACTGGTTCAGAAATTGTTGAAGTTTCTGAATTTATCATTTTGGTAAAAAATTCTAGAATGAGTGGGCCCCACCTATAATTGGTGAAGAAATGTACTGAAATTTTATTTCAAAAGTGGTGGGTGGGAATAGTAGCAGGTAAAGCCATCAGGTTGCATGTGACGCCCCCAAAATAGGTATACATCACCCATCTTGAGTCGCCAAACACATAGTACAAAATTCAAATACAAATTAATAATACAACTGTCGTGTAAAATACGATAAGACATAAACTGAGAGTATTAAAACGAATATTGTCTTCTAGACAGTATTCAACTCAAATGGAGTTCTCAATACATTTATTATCACACTATTTCATAGAATAGTGAGGACTACTAATACTATAATCTGGACCGTCACTTCGTTCCACTACTAGTCCCGGCTATGTTCTCATTTCCTGAAGAGGACAATGAAAGCAAAAGGGTGAGCTCAACTAGCCCAGTAAGAAATATTATGACTAAGATAATGCAGAATAATTTATCGTTAGCCTTCAACAGTGTTAAACTGATAAAATATAACAAACATCAAGTTTAACTGCAGCGGAACAAACAATCCATTAGAAGAGTCAAGTAGAGAATAAAATCTACTTTCTTCTATGATTTAAAAGGTTTTTCATCACTTTTATCGCTGAGACTCAGCTTAATAAATAATCCACATCATCGAATTACCCCTGCACTACGGCTAAGGATATTCTTTAGTATCACGACCACAAATTATCCATGCACTACGGGCCAAGGATATTCGTGTATTCATCAATGGTCATGATCATGCCAACAACTGTCCATCAATGCACTACGGGCCAATGAGGACTTTTACCACATCATTTGTAACATTACGGTCATGATTATACCGAATAATCCCTGGTCATAATCATACCAAGTCCATCTATGCACTACAAGCCACATATGACTTTCAACAGAATATAAACATGAGGACGATGACAATGATATAGGAATTCAATAAAATAAGTTCAAGAATAAATTTTAAAGATTTATAATCTAACTTATCCATAAATCAATAACATCCAAATTGTCAACATGATACTGCTTTGTAGAGTAAAATTTAAGAATAATATTATACCAAAAATAATTTGGACCGAAAACGAATCAATTTTTATCATGAATAGTACCCCGGGTGAATAGTACTTGAGTGAATAGTATCCCGTGAATAGTACTTTGGGAATAGTAACCCCGTGAATAGTACTCCGGCATAAAAAAGTTAAAACATATCAAGAATGCTCAGAATAATATTTCCACGAAAGATATTGCATGAAGCGCAAATATCAAGGATATTCTTCTAATTTCATGGAGTTTAGAAGCCAAAACTTTAGCAAAACGAGTATAGAATTCAAAATCTGAAAGGAAAAAATATTACTTACATACTACAGAGTATGGAAGAAAATAATATTTCAAGCGAATATTGAACAAAAATAACATCCCTTACCTTGAAAAGAAGAGTATTCCAACTTGTATAGCAAGGATATTCTTGAAGAAAACTTTCACTGTTTTCTACACTCAAAGCTTTCTAAAACTTTAAAGAAATACACTCAAGATTATAGAAGAAGAATTCTCTGATTCTGGTGTGATTTTCAATTCTAACTAAGCACCCTATTTATAGAAAAATACTAGAACGTCATAGGAGACTAAATAATAAAATAATAATTTAATTTTTTTTCCTACGCATGTGTTTTTGAAAATTTTTAGCCACCACAAGTGGGGTCCACTAAAATCATCCACCTTTCTCAACAACCAAAAGTGGGACCCACCCATAATTTAAATAAAAATATTTTAATTTTTAAAACTTTAATAATTCATAAAAAAATAGCCCTTTTATCAGAAAAATATGAATTTTATGTACATTCCACACGAAATCAAATTCTCTACAACTTTGTAGCTTTAAGTTTTTCCAAATTCCAGACAGAAAATATCCAAAATCCATAAACGGATGATTTTAACACCTTTTAAAAGTCATAACAAATCATGCATTAATTTTTAACGGTTCAAAATTTGTGGACATATACTCAACTTATATATGTATAACATATCCAAAAATCACAACGATCCAACGGTCGGATTAAAATTATAACTCACGCAATAAAGCTTTAAAAACACCGATTTGATTTTTTAATACCTTTAATTCGACAAAATACTGATAAAATACCTCAACATTAATTTCTTTATTAATAACCACATAAAATAAATAAATCCATCATTTATATCCGCATCAAATAAATATTTCCTTATCTATAATTAATTATTCACAAATAATATCACAAAATCATAATAATGACAACCAGGCAGTTCCCAGGAAAGTGGGGGCTTTCCAATAAGGATTTCTCCTTACTGGCGCACAATTAGGTGACCAAACCTCTCCTTGACAGAACTTTCTAGACATTGCCAATAATGCCATCTAATAATATTATTCAAATAATATGAATTATTGATCTGATAATGGGAAATACTGTGCAACGACAATTATTGAAATAATAATAATATAAAATATCAACGCAGCAATTATTGAATCAATAAAATAAAATATTGAACAGTAATTGCTGTAACAATTATTGAGCAAAACTGAGTGACTTCTCACGTAAGCATCAATAATCAATATCGCGTCTTCTTATGCAACCACGCCAGACATCGTGATTACTTTTACTACTTAGGGTAGTTCAACGATTAACGGTAAAACTTCCGCCGTTATTTTCATAAAAAGATATTTCTGTCATTTTCTCATTTCGACAATAATTACATTGTGGGGTCTACCAATGATTGTGCCGTCGTATGAATATTTCCTGTTAAAACGAATATTCCCCGACCAATCGAATATTATATAACAACTTGCATACTTTGCAAAATTTATAAATATTACCCACAACTATAACATTATATCAAATTCACTCCATAATATTCAAAAATGATATTTATAGAAAATTCATCTTTATTTAAAAAGTTGGGGTCTTACATTGCAGGTCAAGTCTGCTTTGGCGTTCTAACATTTTCCTATAAATAGAGTGCTGAGTTAGAATTGAAAATCACACCAGAAACAAATTTTTTTTCTCTCTCTATATATTATCGAGCGTATTTTTGTGAGTATTTAGATACTTTTAGAGTTGCTAATCAGTGCAAGTTTCCTTCAGCGTCATATTAGATATTCCAGTCAGAAGTACTGCTCTTTTGAGGTCAGGGATTGTAAGGGATATTGTCATTATTATGGTAAGGGATTGTAAGACATTTTAAGGGATTGTAAGGGGTGTTGTTTTCTTTGTAATGATGTTATTCTTTCAATATCATTATACCGAAATATTGGTATAAATTTTATTGTGGAATTTCTACCTTTTTCATGTCGGGGTTACTATTCACGTATACGACACTATTCACGTATACAACACTATTCATGTATATGACACTATTTACGTATATGACATTATTTATGTATACGGTACTATGTACGAATACGAAGTACTATTCATGAGTTACTATTCATGAGTTACTATTCATGAGTTACTATTCACGGGGTATATTGGGTCAACCAAGGATAATTCTATGGGCATATGATATCTATCATAACCTAGACGCATGGCCTCCCATGTACGAAGGTTTTCTT
Source organism: Panax ginseng (assembly GCA_020205605.1). Lineage (NCBI taxonomy): Eukaryota > Viridiplantae > Streptophyta > Magnoliopsida > Apiales > Araliaceae > Panax > Panax ginseng. Next base: position 156,657,085 of record CM035128.1, read on the forward strand.
GAACACTTCCCAAATATTTTAATTTTTAAAACAATTTTTGACTGTACCTTTATGTAAGGTGCCATTGTGACATGATATCCAAGGTTGGGATGAGAGTCACAGGTTGTATATATTTGTATCAAAACTCACAACATATGTGTTGTTGTATTTTGCATGACAATTATAGTAATAAAGTTGTAGTTATTTTCTGTACCATGTATTTAGCGACTCAGAATAGGTTGGGTGATGTATACCTATTTTGGGGGCATCACAGTTGGTATCAGAGCTTAGGGATATGATCTCTGGTGGAGATCGGGGAATAGAACTAGGAGGAGGGAGACGAGTAAATCCTTCGCTAGTGTGTCCTACCTAAGCTTATTTGTTGGTCGGTCATAATATAGGGATATTATGTGATATGTTAATTTGTTCAATTAACCCTTGTTTTGAAGCTGTATTCTAGAATGATATCTGAAATACACGAGATGCGCAATGGAGAAATCACGATGACATGGAAGATGGAATCTGAAATGAAAGCAAGGTATTCTCAACTCTTTGAAATACCAGGTACGTAAATTTCGGGGACGAAATTTCATAAGAAGGGGAGATTGTAAGACCCCGAATTTTATGAAATAAAAGTATTCAATTTTTCTTATAATTACTATTCAGTAAATGGTTAAATTGATAAAAAGTTAAAGTTAAGGGTGATATATGAATTTTTTTTCAAAATAAGCAAGTGGCTATAAAATACTCATTGTTTTCGGGGAATATTCGTTTCGTCGTGGAATATTCTTGTTGTCAGAGAATATTCGTACGAAGGCGCAACCATTTGTGGGCCCCATAACAGAATAACTTTCGGATGAAGAAAATGACAAGTTTGAGTAAATAATTGGCAGTAGTTATTCTGAATTAACACTATTGGAATACACCGGTGCTTAAAATACGATGAATCTGGCGTGGTTGCACAAAGATGACACTGCAGGTATTGCACAATATTTTTGAATTCTTGATTCTTACGTAAGAAGGCACTACTCAATAATTGTTATAGTAATTAGTGTTCAATATTTTATTTTATTGATTCAATAATTGCTGCGTTGATATTTTATATTATTTTTTCAATAATTGTCACTGCACAATATTTCCCATTATCAGATCAATAATTCATATTATTTGGATAATATTATTAGATATCATTATTGGCAATGTCTAGAAAGTTCTGTCAAGGAGAGGTTTGGTCACCTAAATGCGCGCCAGTAAGGAGAAATCCTTATCGAAAAGCCCCCTCTTTCTTAGGAATGGCCTGGTTGTATGATGAGTAGAATTTATACCCACGAATCAGATACTTTATGACTTAAATAGTTGCCTGTTCTCGTAGTTTTTATACGGTTTTATATGATAATAGTGTTATTATGCCTAACTGATGTATTGCAGACCTTTACAGTGTTTTTCTAGCTTTAAAGGGGCAAAATGGTCAAATTCTACATAAGCGTAAGCGCTTATAAAGCCCAAACTTAAAGCACTTGTGGCACCACCTCCCGACCATTCTTGACGTAAGCCCTTCATACCAAGCAGTCACCATCGTTCCTTTATGGTCTCATGCTGCATGCTGGCTACGAGCTCAGTGTCCCAGTACTAATGTGGTACTTTTAACGCCATCTAAAGCTTGGTGGTTCATGTACGCCAAGGCCACCTCCTGCTTCAAAATGAGAGAAGGCTTGTTTTTGACCTAAAGAGGAGGCAGTAAATTATATAAGGCAAGACGGAGGCTACATAACACATATCATATCATATATAGAGAGAAGAAGTCTAGAGAGTAGTTAAGCTTAGGATTTTATTTTCTTCTGTAATTTCTCTTCCTTTCTTCTGATAAATGTTTGTAAATATAGATTAGTTAGTTTAGGGATAGGTTTGGGTTTCTTTGGAGCATCAAGAGCAATGAGCTACACGGACTGGAGAGCTTGATTCGAGCAGAATGCTTAGAGATTGAAGGGTCTTAACAAAGTTTATTCTTATCTATTTATTTTCTCTGATTTTGTAATCCATAAATGTTGCCTTTATTGCTACTTGTATTTTATTCAATAGCTATGAACTGAATATTTGCTCTAAGGTTATAATGGAACCATTTGTTATTTAAATTGACTGTCTTATCTCTTTGGTTGGCACCATACGATTTGGTTTGATATATTTATGCTTAATGATTCTCGCTAAGACATTAGCGATGATTTTAGTAATTTACATGATATCGATAGAAGAATTATAGATTTACACCTGAATATATTGGCATGTGATTGTGGGTTTCGACTGCATAAGTTGTGCGTAGAATAGACATATATCTGTGCACCACGTGAGACCTAATTGAGAGCTTATGCTTAAATCCTTGTTCTGATCAATTCACATAGACATATGTAGGATTGTATCTAGCTTGGGCGTTCTTTTCTGTTCTATTCCCTATCGGGTGGATCTGGAGGTGTTCGACAGAATGCCTGAGTGGGGTGAAGTTGTAACCTTAGCTTGTTATTCCTTAGATTACCATTCGTTATCCATTTACTTGCTTTGATAATTAGTTATGCTTAGATTAATCACTCTTTCATTTATCATTTTGTTTGAATAAGACTTTAGTGATATAAAAGTCAGTATTTGGTAAATATTAGTGATAGTTCCTCATGGGTACGAAACTCTACTTATCCTCAGACATTACTTGTTGACCGCCGATATACTTGCGTGTTTAGTGATCGGTTATCCGACCAACAAGTTTTTTGGCGTAATTCTTGGGAACCGTTATTCTAATATTGTCAATATTGATTTCAATCAATTTAGTCTTACTTTGAACGTATATATATTTATTTCTTTTATTTGTTTGATCTTCCTTTCTTTTGTTTTTAAGTTTACAGATTATGGACGATCAATGTTATCAATGGCCTTATGAGTGGATGACGCCACCAAGCTCGGAAGAAGGACTCGAGAAATTGCAAGTTCAAATTGCCAATGCCTTGAGGTTTTCTACCAATCTTGAGTATCAGTCCACTCAGAATGCCTACTGTCAGGAACGAGCTGACTTTGAACCGAGCTCCTATCATCCAAACTGCCAGGGTTATCCAAACTCTTGGGACTACAGTCAAGAGCAGTATCATGATCCGAATCATGCATCTCAGTTTGAATATCAGTCTCCACCGCCCTATGAGTGGACATCTCAACCGAATGAGAACTTTTCTGAGTCCTCAACACTTGAAGAAGAGAACAGGCTTGAGGAGCTTCTCACCATCTTTATCGAAAGAAATGAGTTTAAGATGGCAAGCCAAGAAGCCGCATTTCACAGCCTTGAGAATCAATTGGGGCAACTCGTCAATGTCATCACAAATCCACCGCGAGTCTATGTACCGGTCGTAATTGATCTCGACGATGAAGCAATAGAGTATTGCATGGTGGATACGCAAGGAAAATACGATGAGTCTCGCACAGATGTTAAGGGAGATGTCATAGTGCAAACTAACCAATCAGTGGAGTCTGAATTTGAAGACAAACGGAGAAACAGTGGTTGTATAGTCATTACGGATCTACAATTAGAAACCACGCTCTCGACTGTGAAAACCCTGGAGGGCCCGATTGAGCATGAAGAACGCTTTCAAATTAATGAAACAGGCGAATTAGTGGATAATTCCAGTGGCGAGCGATTCTTTGTGCCAAAGGATGACTGGATGGATGAAGGACAGAAAAATGGCCAAGCATCCATGTCGGCCATTACTTTAAAGGAATTGACGAATAGGTGGCATGAAAAGGTCATTTTTGCTTATGAGCCGGATTGAACGACATCAATATAGTCAAGCTGACGACTTTAAAACAAGCGCTTGGTGGGGAGGCACCCCCATCTCGGTATAAATTTTATCTATTTTTCTTTACTTATGTCTAGTTTACCTTGTGTCTGTTCACTTTAGTTGTTAACATAGCTACCAGATTGAGCTTTAATGTTTTTGTGTCTATCATCAGTATGCGGCATGTTTAGTATGATGCAGAGTATATTACAATAGTGTTTATGAGGTTTTTATTAAGGTATGATAACCTTTGTAGTATAGTTTCTGTTCTTGTCTTGGCAAGTGCAGATAACAGAAGAAAAAGCTCAAAAAATGGTACTCGTGCCGCGGCGCCACCAATTATACTACATCTCATGCATGTGGGCGCTTGGTGAAGAGGGTGCATCGCCAAACTGACAGGCCAAGCATGTACCAATGAAGGCAAGATAAGTCATGGCCAAGCAGCCATACGTAATCGAACCTCATCGTTAACTTCGCCGCCGATGCCAATTAACAAAAAAGGTTGTCTCATGGCATGTACCGACAACGATATTTTGTTTTTAAAATGCTATTTTTGGCCTGCAGTTGATGTCATTTCCTCCTCTTTCTCAACAGCATTCGGCAGCCCTAACCCAAGCACACCAACCATCGCCCCACCCCAACATCATTAGAAATTGATCGACTGCCCCATCTCAACCCACCATCACAGCCGATTTCTGCTCAACGATTGCCAACACACGAAGTGGCCTTCAAATCATTCGCACTACTAGGGTTTTTCACTCAAGGTATTCTCACAATTCGTTCAATTGGTAGAGTGGATTTGTGAAAAAATTCTTGTTGTGTTCTTTTTGTGTTTGATTGGGTGATTTCTACTGCTGGAAATCTGGTTTGAGCAACAACAGACAAAGGCTATCCACGTTCAGTTTTCAGAGGGCACGCAAGGTGCTTGATAATTTTTTTAAGAGAGATATTTGATTGTTTTGGACTATAATCGCTGGGACTTAATTGAGTAATTGTTGTGCATTACTTCAAGGGTCCTTTCTACAGAAATTTGGCACTGTGTAGGTTTTGTTTTTGAACCTCTCCAATTAAAACTTAGACATGGCACCAAAAAGGCAACGCCTGAGCGTAGGAGGGTCTTCATCTTCCACCGCGCCACCACCCACGGATTGGGACAGAGCCAAGTTTATCAGTGAGGAGGCCTGGAAAAGGTACAAGAGCTCTTTTACTGCACGCAATCTTATTCCTGAGCGGGGGTTGAGGCCTGACAAAAAGGATGGCGAGTTGTCGGCCATGATTTCGGGGCGCCAATGGATCCATTTCACAAAACCACCCGGGTCAACTATTGTATCTGTGGTTTGGGAGTTTTATGCGAACGTCAATGCCGAAGGTGATGTAGTTGTTCAATTCAGGGGCTGCTCAGTGGCGTTTGGAAGTCAAGCGATCACGGCACCTGAGAGATGTGACCAAGGATCGAGCGATCCTCCTTTTTGATATTGTCACGGGCCTGAACGTGGACATCGGTGTCCTCATACACGAGTCCATCATGAAGGCAATCAAGAGTACCGTCGCTTCAAGACTTCCACATCCTTCCTTGATCACCCGTTTATGCAAGCAAGTGGGTATTCAGTGGGGGCCAGAGGAGATAGCCTTGCCTCCCATGGCAATTATCGACCATCAGACAATCTCACGCTTTAATGTGTGGGATGGGGAAAAGTCGCATGTTAGAGGTGAAGGCTACGGGCCACCTACAGCGCCGCCTCCTACAGCAGAGCCCTTAACAGCACAATCTTGAGCATGTGCCCAAACGCACAGGCTTCATCGGGTCGACATTATGGCATCCCTCACCCTGCTGCATCAGAAACATGACGCCGAGGCACGAGGCGGTGAAAGACATCGCAAATTGGCGTGAGAGGGAGGAAATAGCGATGCGAAGCAGTCGAAATTTGGTGGTGAACACCATTCAGAGCATCTACACTGATTAATGTGGCGATAATACAAAGTTCATGCCATACCAGTTCCTGGAGCTTCCTGTCTTCCCACCTTACCCTCCACCAGCACCGCCCGTCGAAGTTGATCTGGACGAAGCTGATGAGGATGGAGCTGATGCTGAGTGAGCGATCTCCAGGGAAGCCCTCTTGTATTAAATTGATTTATGTTTAGCAATGAGGGCATTGCTCACCTCAAGTTTGGGGGTGTTTTTGGCTTATATCTGTTTATTTCCGTACTGCCATGTTAGGTTGCCAGACTTTAGTACTTTATTATGTTTTTGTTATCAGTTTTGTGGTGCAGTCATTTTTGAACTGCGGGATTATGTTTGAATATTTTTATCATTATGGATGCCATGAACTGATTTTTGGTTTTATTTATTAACGCTTTGATTATTTTTAGCATGATTATGGTTTATAGCCATCTTTTTGGGGGCTTATACAGATTAGATGCTTGTGCCATTTGAATGACCTTCTTCACCCTATTTTGAGCTGCTATTTAGCAAGGGTGTTATAGTTATCATTTTTTTTATTATGGCTGATGACAAACACTAAGTTTTATGGTCTATCTCTTAGAGTCGTGTCAAGCATGTATGAGCTAGGGATTTTTCAATTGATAAGTTTAGACTGTTATTGATCCGTCCTTCTAGCGAGCACCGACCAACTGTGTTAACTAGTAAATTTTTTTCAAAATTTAGTTTGAGTGTTTATTTCTTTGAGCATTTGTTCACTCTTATAAATTTTCATTTTTATAAGGTAATAAAAGACTTAGACGTTTTTACAGTTGTGGATCTTGGATTCGTGCATGTTTAGATATAAAAAAAATTGTTATTGAAGATTGAATATCGAAAGTTTTGCGGTGGGTCGAGATGGAGCGTAAAACGCACTCGCCCATAAACACAGGATCGATATTGAGATGGAGCATAAAATGCACTCTCCTAATAATCTTCGGTGCTTGTAAAGTCTAATTTGGCTTATGTTGATTACGTGGCCTTTGCTACTCGAGTTACTAGATTCTTAGGGGTGTTCTACACCTAGTGCCCTAAAGCCATCTGGTTTGGGAGTCACTATCAAAAGCTCATTAATGGGTAGTTCTGATTAGCCTAAGGTAATTAAGGACTATCTGAGTCAGGTTTTACAGTCTTCATGCTAGAGTCTTTTGATCCGTTACTGCACTTGTGTCTTATTCTTAATTGAATGTTTAAGTTGTGGAGTGTGCATATTTGTATTAACAATCAACTGTGCGAACTTATTTGGAAGCTATGATTAGTCAAGACGGTTGGTCTCCACACACACACATATAATGGATCAAATACAGTCTTATGCTTGAAATTGATTTAACCCTTATTCATATTTATGATTGCATGTTCTCTTGGAGTAGCGTTATGCTTTGAGGCCATGATGCTATATTACAGTTTTATTTTTCTTTCGCGTGTGTTTTACTTTTTTTAATGTATATTAGATAGTTTGCTCGAGGACAAGCAAAGACTTAAGTTTGGGGGTATTTGATGAGTGGAATTTATACCCGCGAACCGGATACTTTATGACTTAAATAGTTGTCTGTTCTCGTAGTTTTTATACGGTTTTATATGATAATAGTGTTATTGTGCCTAACTGATGTATTGCAGAGCTTTACAGTGTTTTTCTAGCTTTAAAGGGCAAATGGTCAATTTTCATATATGGCACTGCGCTTAAAGCCCGACTTAAAAGCCATGGCCGCCACCTCTTGACCACTGCTGACGTAAGCCACGTCGCGGCACCACTGTTCCTTTATAGTCTCGCGCTGCATCGCGAGCTCCGTGTCCTAGGTACTAATGTGGCGCTGCAGCGCCATCTAAAGCTTGGTGGCCCACGCCGCGACGCCACCTCCGGTTCCCAGGCAAAGAAGGCTTGTTTTTGACCTAGCAGAGGAGCAGAAATTATATAAGGCAAGAGGGAGGCTACATAACACATATCATATCATATATAGAGAGAAGAAGTCTAGAGAGTAGTTAAGCTTAGGATTTTATTTTCTTCTGTAATTTCTCTTCCTTTCTTCTGATAAATGTTTGTAAATATAGATTAGTTAGCTTAGGGATAAGTTTGGGTTTCTTTGGAGCATCAAGAGCAATGAGCTACACGGACTGGAGAGCTTGATTCGAGCAGAATGCTTAGAGATTGAAGGGACTTGACAAAGTTTATTCTTATCTATTTATTTTCTCTGATTTTGTAATCCATAAATGTTGTCTTTATTGCTACTTGTATTTTATTCAATAGCTATGAACTGAATATTTGCTCTAAGGTTATAATGGAACCATTTGTTATTTAAATTGACTGTCTTATCTCTTTGGTTGGCACCATACAATTTGGTTCGATATATTTATGATTAATGATTCTCACTAAGACATTAACGATGATTTTGGTAATTTACATGATATCGACAGAAGAATTATAGATTTATACCTGAATATATTGGCATGTGATTGTGGGTTTCGACTGCATAAGTTGTGCGTAGAATAGACATATATTTGTGCACCACGTGCGACCTAGTTGAGAGCTTATGCTTAAATCCTTGTTCTGATCAATTCACATAGACATATGTAGGATTGTATCTAGCTTGGGCGTTTTTTACATTCTATTTCTATCGGGTGGATCTGGAAAGGATATGTTCGTACATACCTCGATAGAGGTGTATGAGCACTTGTGTGTTCTCGGTCGACAAATTGTCGTGACCATTTAGACCAGAGAGAGAAGGGCAGCTAGTTTGATGAAACTTAGCACGCCAGGTGTTCGACAGAATGCCTGAGTGGGTGAAGTTGTAACCTTAGCTTGTTATTCCTTAGACTACCATTCGTTATCCATTTACTTGCTTTGATAATTAGTTATGCTTATATTAATCACTCTTTCATTTATTGCTATTCGAATAAGACTTTAGCGATATAAAGTCGGTATTTGGTAAATATTAGTGATAGTTCCTCGTGGGTACGAAACTCTACTTATCAACAGTATTACTTGTTGACCAGCGTATACTTATGCGCGTGTTTAGTGATCGGTCGTATTTTTGGCGTACAGATACTATGGCGTATACTCTATTTATCTCTCTCTATATTATCGAGCGTATTTTTGTGAGTATTTAGATACTTTGAGAGTTGCTAATCTGTGCAAGTTTCCTTCAGCGTCATATTCGATATTCCATTCAGAAGTACTGCTCTTTTGAGGTAAGAGATTGTGAGGGATATTGTCATTATTATGGTAAGGGATTGTAAGGGATTTTAAGGGATTGTAAGGGGTGTTATTTTCTTCGTAATGATGTTATTCTTTCAATATTATTATACTAAAATATTGGTATAAATTTTATTGTAGAATTTCTACCTTTTTCATGTCGGGGTTACTATTCACATATACGGCACTATTCACGTATACGACACTATTCATGTATATGGCACTATTTACGTATATGACATTATTTACATATATGGTATTATGTACGAATATGAAGTACTATTCATGAGTTACTATTCACGAGGTCTATTGGGTCAACCAAGAATAATTCTGTGGGCATATGATATCTATCATAACCTAGATGCATGGCCTCCCATGTACGAAGGTTTTCTTGAACACTTTCCAAAGATTTTAATTTCTAAAACAATTTTTGATTGTACCTTTATATAAGGTGCCATTGTGACGTGCTATCCAAGGTTGGGATGAGAGTCACAGTTGGTATATATTTATATCAAAACTCACAACATATGTGTTGTTGTATTTTGCACGACAATTGTAGTAATAAAGTTGTAGTTGTTTTCTGTACCATATATTTGGCGACTCAGAATAGGTTGGGTGATGTATACCTATTTTGGGGGCGTCACATTGTTATCGTTAATATTGTTGGAATACCCGGTGGTTAAAACACAAGAAGATTACCAGTATTGCACCAATTCATGATTTCGACGTAATAAGGCACTACTCAATAATTGTTACGGTAATTATCGTTCAATATTTTATTTTATTGATTCAATAATTGCTGCGTTGATATTTTATATTATTGTTGTTTCAATAATTGTCACTACACAGTATTTTCCATTATCATATCAATAATTCATATTAATAATATTATTATATAGCATTATTGGCAATGTCTAGAAAGTTCTGTCTAAGGAGAGGTTTGGTCACCTAATTGCGCGCCAATAAGGAAAAATCCTTATTGGAAAGCCCCCTCTTTCCTGGGAACGGTCTGGTTGTTAGTATTATAATTTTGTAATATTATTTGTGAATAATTAATTATTGATTTATATGATAAGGAAAATATTCATTTTATGTGGATATAGATGGAGAAATTTTTTAATGTGACAATTGTTGAAAATTGATATTTTATCATTTCTGATAAAATAATTTATTTAAATATAGTATTATATTTTAATAATATAATAATGGTGATATTTTTATAATGAATGTGGGATATATGAATAAATGAGGAGGAAGAGTATTTTTGTTACTAAAAATATTTAAAACATGTTTTTCATGTACTCCAAGATATGACATTTTTTTAGGCATCTCATTGAACAACTTCCTCGTCCTCCTCAAATCACCATTCTGAATAAAACTCGTGATCATAGTATTCCATGATGTTACATCCTTCTCTGGAAACCTCTCAAACAAATCAAAAGCTTCATGTAGTCTCCTATTTTGAGCATACCCTGTAATCATGGCATTCCATGAAACTACATTCCTTTATGGCATTCTATCAAAAAGCACCCGAGCCTCATCAACTCTTCCAACTTTTGTCAATCCACCAACCATTGCAGTCCAAGAAATCACATCTCTTTCAGGCATCTGATCAAAATGTCTTTGTGCTTCTTCAATCTTCCCACATTATTATTATGTTTATCCCTCCTATCTCTATATTTATTTCAAGTTCTTCCTCTTGTCACGCCCATACATTGAATATTAAACAAATCCAATCGTCTCCTAAAACTTAAAACGCCTTTTTGTAGACCAACAAACAGTCTTTTTATGAACATGAAATCCAAAATTTTATTGGATTTTCAAAGAGAATCAAAATTAGAATTAATTTGGAGATTGCAATCATGAAGTTTACTATGAAAGAAGATTTGCTTATAGGTTACACTACCACTGCAGATTGCGACTTGTTTGGTGGTTTTATGAGAACAACGTCAACGTGAAGAAAAAGGGTCAATCTCTTTGGTATCATAAAAAAGTATTGTTCAAAACATCAAGGCTATTATCGTCACAAAACATTAATGAAGCAGAACCCAAAAAAGTAAAAGTTCATCATCTAGGTACTGGTTATACTATGAAACATTTTAACGTAACAACTGATAGTCAGTTGTGTGAGCCAAAATCATCATCGATTCTAATAAACCCAAAAACGAAAAAGTAACCGATTAGGAAAGTGAAAGAGGAAGAATTATCTGAATTCACCAGAAACGAAGTCAATCACAGAAGCGGTACATGATTTGGGGATCATATCGGAGATTTCAACAGAAACAAACAAATCGAAAAAAAATTGATTGACGGCGGACAACAGAACCACAGTGGCAGAGCGAATAGAGAGTTTGTTATCTGTAATATATAGTATTATTATATATATAATAAAAACAAAACAGAATTATATATATATATATATATATATATAAACAAAGAAAAAATATGAATAAATAAATCCGAGTCCTTTGAATTCACAAAGTCTCCTTAAAGCAAATTTATTCCCTCACAGGTACTAAGGATTAATTGAATAATTGCTTCCCAAGATAAAATGGATTTCCAGTTCTTAATTAGAAACACTTCAAAATTAAGAACACATCGAACCAATTTCAATGTTTATGCACTGAACTTACAATAATTACAATAATAATGCATGAAAATGATTGCATGGATACACTTACACTGAAACCGAAAATATTGTAAAACTGGACGGGGAAAACTCTTGCAGAACGGAACGGAAAGGAACTGCAGAACGGGAACGGAAAAAATTACAGAACGGGAAGGAAAGGAAAAATATACTATAGAAACGGGAAAGGAGAGGAACGGGAAAAAGTATGTTTTGTTGGCGCCCATACTGATTAATTTATAGCCTAAGTTGGCAGTTTATTACCGTTGGCACCATCAAAACTACGTAGTATTGATAATAACTTAAACCAAAATCTGATAATTTATTAAACAACTTTTGTCCAAAAAGTTATATATCATGACCCGACCCACCCACTGAACACGAACCTGTCGCTTCAAACCGACCGAACGGACGGACCACGACGCTGCTGATGTGGGTTTGAACCATGCCTTGGCTATGTCCTCTCCCTTCTAAAAAAGTGGGGTGCCCCTTGGGGCCCTTCCCATTGAGCAAACATCCCATATAAATGTTCTTCATTTTTCCCTCTAATGCCCTATGTGGGACTTTTGCAACTTTCAACAATCAAGTAGGTGACTTTGGAGTCAATTTTCTCATTCAATTCTTAATGGATTTGAAACATAAATATACCAAGTTACACTCCTCACGAAGGAGAACACATTGGTGCAAAGACCCGACATTTTCGGAATGTGGGACCCTCATTAAATTGAGCTTCAAAATGTTCTAATATTTAATATTTCAAATCTCATTTCCAACAATCCCCCACATGAATGTAAAATTGGCTTTACAATATGTAAATATGTTATGAATATGCAGACACTAGTTTGAGTACATGAGAAAAGATATTTCATCAGGTTAAGTAGCCTAGTGGCTTTGAACTTGCCCTAGTAAAATCTATAGGATTTACTTGGCTAATCAGTAGACTTGATGTCTTTGAACTGTCAGCTTTTCATGTAAACCAAGACAATAGAATTCACAAAATATCTCTTCAAACATAGTTGGTTCTCACGTTTGTGTTCATTTTGGCCTTGAAACACCTCTTGGTTCCGTGAGTATATTATAGAATTCAGCCTTCAAAATTCTCACAGAAGTGGTCCCCTTCTTACTCACGTAGGTGACTTCTATCAAGAGTATCTTGCAATACCCCACTTGAACATATTTCAAGATATAAAATCATTAAAAGGGTAACTTATCCTAATTCTCGCGGTAGATGTGCACTGTCTCATAATAGGAATGGTTAGGATTAAATATCTCCTCAAAGGCTTTCATTGAGTACTACATAATTCGATTTGCCCATTGAACCTAGATCTTGGGATCTCCAATACTAGGTTGGGTTGCCACTATGACGACTCTTATTTAAACAAAGAAGCTTTAAACCCATTCCCTTCGATGATTTTTCCACTTGCTCTCTTGTTAAACCTTTTGTAAGCGGATCCGCAATATTATCTTTTGACTTTACATAGTCAATTGAGATAATTCTATTTGAGAGAAATTATCTAACGGTATTATGTCTTCGTCATTCGTATATGGCGTGACTTATCAGTTATATAAATGACTTCAGGTCTTCCAATCGCCGATTGGCTATCACAAAGGTATACATATAAATTTGCATGCAGTCCGGACCAATTTGGAATATCCTCTAAGAAATTACGAAGCCACTCTGCTTCTTCTCCATCTTTGTCTAATGCAATGAATTCCGATTCCATTGTAGACCTAGCAATACACGTTTGTTTTGAGGATTTCCAAGACACTGTTGCACCTCCAAGGGTAAAGACATATCCACTTGTGGATTTCGAGTCTTTATTATCAGATATCCAATTAGCATAACTATATCCTTCCAATACTGCTGGATATCTTGTATAGTGCAGTCCATATTTTTGAGTATGTTTTAAATATCCTAAAACTCTCAAAATTGCTTTCCAGTGATCTTTACCTAGATTACTCGTATACCTACTTAGCTTACTTACCGAATAAGCTATATCTGGTCTAGTACAGTTCATGACATATATTAAACTGCATATTGTACGATAATATTCTAGTTGAGATATGCTATCACCTTCATTTTTAGCTAAATGAAGATTTATATCAACTGGGGTCTTATTTAGAATTATATTATACTTGTTAAAATTTTCAAGTATTTTTTCAATGTAATGAGTTTGAGATAATATAATTCCATCAGATATTCTAGAAATCTTGATTCCTAGTATTATATCAACAACCCCCAAGTCTTTCATGTCAAACCTATTTGACAACATACGTTTGGTAGAGTTGATAACTTCATTGTTGCTACCCATGATTAACATATCATCCACATAAAGACAAACAATGACATATTCCTTTTGAGTACTTTTGACATAAACACATTTGTCACACTCATTGATTTGAAATCCATTTGATAACATAACATTATCAAATTTCTCATGCCATTATTTTGGTGCTTGTTTTAATCTATACAAGGATTTAACAAGTTTGCATACTTTCCTCTCTTGTCCAGGAGCTATGAAACCTTCAGGTTGTTCCATATATATTTCTTCGTCTAATTCATCATTTAAGAATGCAGTCTTGACATCCATTTGATGTATTTCAAGTCTATTTGAAGATGCTATTGCTATTAGCATTCGAATAGATGTAATTCTTGTAACATGTGAATAAGTGTCGAAATAATCCAATCCTTCCTTTTGTCTATAGCCTTTAACAACAATCCTTGCTTTATATTTATCAATTGAGCCATCAGCTTTCATCTTCTTTTTGAAGATCCATTTATACCCTAAGGGTTTGGAACCAGGTGGAAGGTCCACCAATTCCCATGTATGATTTTGCATAATGGACTTAATTTCGCTATTTATTGCTTCTTTCCAATGAGAAGCATCTGGAGAGGATATTGCTTCCTTGTAAGTTTGAGGATCGTTTTCTAACAAAAAAGTTAGAAAATTCGGACCAAAAGATTTTGAAGTCCTTGCCCTTTTGCTACGTCTAGGTTCATCCAATACAGACTCTTTGTCTATATTTTCAGGATTATTACTAGTAGCATCCAAAGGTCTTTTGTTTGAATTTGAATCTTTATTTTCATTATATGGAAAAATATTCTCAAAGAATGATGCATCTCTTGATTCAATAAATGTATTAACATGAATATCATGAATTTCAGACTTATGAACAAGAAAGCGATAAGCACTGCTATTATTTGCATAACCAATGAATACACAGTCAATTATTTTTAGTCCTATCTTAACCATTTTAGGTTTAGAAACCATCACTTTTGCTAGACACCCCCACACTCTTAAGTATTTATAGCAAGGTCTATGACCTTTCCATAATTCATAAGGTGTTTTGTGAGTTTTCTTATGAGGCACTTTGTTAAGAATATAATTTGAAGAAAACAAAGCTTCCCCCCACAAATTCTAGGGTGCTCCAGAACTGTTTAACATAGCATTCAACATTTCTTTCAATGTTCGGTTCTTGCGTTCAGCAATACAGTTAGATTGAGGTGAATAAGGAGCAGTTGTTTGGTGAATAATACCATGAGTAAAGCATATCTCTTCAAATGGTGATTCATATTCACCACCTCTATCGCTTCTTATTGCTTTAATCTTTTTGCTAAGTTGATTTTCAACTTCATTTTTATAAAGTTGAAACATTTCTACAGCCTCATCTTTGCTTCTTAGCAAATATACATAACAATATCTTGTGCAATCATCAATAAAGGTTATGAAATATTTGTTCCCACCTCTAGTTTGCACAAACTTTAAGTCACATATATCAGTTTGAATTAAATCTAGAGGTTCAGTTTTCCTTTCAACAGAATGAAAGGGTAATCTTGTCATTTTTGATTCCACACAAATTTCACATTTATGTTTTTGATTAATATCAAATTTAGGCAAGAATTCTAAATTAATTAATCTACGCAAAGTATTATAATTAACATGTCCTAATCTAGCATGCCATATGTTTGAAGATTCTAACAAGTAAGCAGAAGAATTAATTTTATTATTATCAATAGACTTTGGTACAACAGTCATAACATTCATCTTAAAGAGCACATCATTCATGTAGCCCTTTTCCTACAAACATATCATTTTTAGTAAGTACAAACTTATCAGACACAAACACTAACTTGAAGCCATTCTTGCGAAGTAGTAACCCAGAAACTAGATTTTTGCGGATATCTGGCACATGAAGCACTTCATTCAAAGTCAGTTCTTTGCCAGATGTCATTTTCAGTATAATCTTTCCATGTCCTTCAACCTTTGAACTTGAGGAGTTTCCCATGAAGAGTTGATCATCATTCTCTACTGGTTTGTAAGAAGAGAACATCCATTTGTTGGAACAAATGTGGTGAGTAGCCCCAGTGTCCACGTACCATTCTTTAGGGTTTCCGACCAAATTGCATTCAGATATAACTGCAGAAAGATTAATGTCTGAAACATTTTCAGAAAGTTTTTCCACTTCTGTCACATTTGCTTCAGGCCTTTGTTCTTTCTTGAACTTCTTTGGCTTGCGACATTCACTTGATTTATGTCCTTGGATGCCACAGTTGAAGTATTTGCCTTTGAATTTCTTCTTGTCCTTGAAAGCTTATTTGCCTTCACGCTTCCTTTTGTTCTTATTTGTCCTTGAAAGCTTATTTGCCTTCACGCTTTCTTTGCTTCAATGAAGTTTTTCCCACTCTTCTTCTTAGATCCTCGATTGTCCTCTTCAATCCTAAGTCGCACAATCAATTCTTCAAGATTCATCTCCTTGCATTTATGATTTAGATAATTCTTGAAATCTTTCCATGATGGTGGAAGTTTTTCAATCATTGCTGCAACTTGGAATGAGTCACTTAATGACATTCCTTCAGAATGAATGTCATGTAGAATTACTTGTAATTCTTGAACCTGAGTGATAACTGCTTTAGAATCTACCATTTTAAAATCAAGAAATCTACAAACTATGAATTTCTTCATGCCAGCATCTTCAGTTTTATATTTCTTGTCTAAAGATTCCCAAAGTTCCTTTGCAGTTTGAATTGTACAATACACATTATACAATGTATTGTCTAATCCATTCATTACATAATTTCTACAAAGGAAATCTGCATGTTTCCATGCATCAACTGCAGCCACATTTTCCTTGTCAGTTTCTCCTTCAACAAGAGTAGGACAGTCCTCTTGTAGAAACCTTGCCAAGTTCAGTGTTGTGAGACAGAAGAGCATCTTTTGTTGCCAACACTTGAAATCCGTTCCATTGAACCTTTTAGACTTTTCTCCATGAGACATACTCACGGCAGGAATGGTACTAGTAGATGCCATTTTTGTTATACAAGAATAAAATTATTAATAAACAGAAACAAATTTCTGTTGTACAAAATTTAACAGAATTAAAATTTTATTTGTAAAATTTAATTTCTGTTGTAAAACAATTTAAGAGGAAAAAAAATAATAATAAAAAAATAAACAAACAGAAATAAATTCTGTTTAACAAAATGATGTGTTTAATAATAAATACACTTATTATTTCAATACCCACATGCCATTACAATACTCATGATGCAATCAGAAGCCATTCATCACATTATTATTTCGGGTATGAGATGCAATCAGAAGCCTTAATCTTCCAGTAACCCAATAAATGAATGCAATTTAGTCTTTGGAATAACTATAATAAATGCATAAATAACGTATCATAGACAATACTGATAATACAACATACTGATTTAATGTACTTAAAAATGACTAGACATTCTGATATAAAAATAAAGTGAATTACAAAAAACATGCATGCCTACCCAATATTAAAGCCATGCAAATCCAGGAAATCAAAAAGCGCACTGACCGAGAAAAAAAAAACATTCTGATTACTTAACTATCCAAGCCGTATATTACAAATTTTCAGCCATGCAATGAATTTTTTATAATACTGTTTAATATAGAAAATTTGTTAACATGCAATGGAATTCTAGAATACTTTTGATACAGAAAATTTGTTTTATCAATAATTTTCTGTTCAAATAAATTGTATAAATTAAATAGTACTATATTTACAGAAAATTAAGTTTGCTTTAATATTGTTATCGTAATATATATTATTTATTTAATATATATATATATATATATATATATATATAAAATAAAAACAGAACAAAATTATATATATATAAACAAGGAAAAAATATGAATAAATAAATCCAAGTCCTTTGAATTCACAAAGTCTCCTTAAAGCAAATTTATTCCCTCACAGGTGCTAAGGATTAATTGAATAATTACTTCCCAAGATAAAACGGATTTCCAATTCTTAATTAGAAGCACTTCAAAATTAAGAACACATTGAACCAATTTCAATGTTTATGCACTGAATTTACAATAATTACAATAATAATGCATGAAAATGATTGCATGGATACACTTACACTGAAACGGAAAAATATTGTAAAACTGGACGAGGAAAACTCTTGCAGAACGGAACGGGAAGGAAATACAGAACAAGAACGGAAAAAATTGCAGAACGGGAAGGAAAGGAAAAATATACTGCATAAACGGGAAAGGAAAGGAACGGAAAAAAGTATGTTTTGTTGGCGCCCATACTGATTAATTTATAGCTTAAGTTGGCAGTAATACACCATCAAAACTACGTAGTATTGATAATAACTTAAACTAAAATCTGATAATTTATTAAACAAATTTTGTCCAAAAAATTATATATCATGACCCGACCCACCTGCCCGAACCGACCAACCGCGCGTGTGGATTTGAACCATGCCTTGGTTAGGTCCTCTCCCTTCCACAAAAGTGGGATGCCCCTTAGGGCCCTTTTCATTGAACAAACATCCCATATAAATGTTCTTCATTTTTCCCTCTAATGTCCTATTTGGGACTTTTGCAACTTTCAACAATCAAGTTGGTGACTTTGGAGTCAATTTTCTTATTCAATTCTTAATGAATTTGAAACATAAATATACCAAGTTACACTCCTCACGAAGGAGAACACATTGATGCAAAGACCCGATATTTCCGAAATATAGGACCCTCATTAAATTGAGCTTCAAAATACTCTAATATTTAATATTTCAAATCTCATTTCCAACAGAGTTACCAGAGATTTTAAATATGAATGAGTTGAATGTGTTGCTTACTGTTGTGCCAACATTTTCCAAAAATATCATATTATAAAATACTACTGCTTTTTTTTTTTTCTAAGAGTAACGTTTCATAAAAACAGTGGAGTATCATTTATAAAATTTATAACTATTAAAGATGTATTTTTGTGTCATTTATAAATATTAAGAATGTATTTTGTTTTATTTTAATAAACTAGAAGATGTAGTGTCATTTTATATTATTATTATTATTAAAACTTGACTCTTTTGTGTAATTAAAATAATAAATAAAAAATATTTTTAACGAAAGGAGCAGTATGTAAAATTTCACATTTTCAACTCATTCAATAGTTAAGTTTTTATCTTTTTATAATATAACATATTTTCTAATCTCTTTTACAATAAATACTTTGTGTAATTAGTGTGTTTAAAGGGAAAAAAGAGTAACTACATCGATGCAAAGTCATAATGTTTATTTATCTATGTCATTACTTTGCCTTGGGTTACACTAATTCATTTCCAAACCAGTTTAGCTGTCTTTTGATTTTCTCTCGTGTGTGTGACGCATTAATTTGAAGAAGTATAAATATGAGAGTAATATATTTTGAAGTATTTGTGTAATATAGTTGTGTACTATTATTAATATTTAAAGGAAAAATGTATGAATGTGATTATCATAGTTATTGTAATAATACAACCACATAATTGTTATTAATAAAATGATAAAATTGTGGAGTATTAATAAAATTTCGTTACTACGGTCACAACATTCCATTCAAATAATAGTACATGCATGGTTGTGATTGTCACAGTTAGTTAAATTTAAAATAACAGTTGATCATTACCTGGAATGACATATATATAAGAGGCGAATGGGGGTAGAAGGCGCATAGGCCCTTGCTTATACTCAATTTTTTTATAGGTAAACTCAAGGGGTAGAATTTATTAGATTTTATTGTACTTTTCAAATATTCTTACATATAAATTTTTTTTTGGTATGCTTCATAGATGAATTCAATTTGTTTGAGCAATGTGTGGTCGATGAGCAATACTGAAGGGTATCAAAGGGGCAGAGATAACACCGTAAGTCATGATAATAACTCAAGTAGAAGTAAACCTGATTTAATGATCAATATTCACTATCCATTTAATTGACTAAAAACATTATTTGTAACAATGTATAATGCCTATATGCCTATATGCCTATATGCCTTGGTTGATCTTTTTGCATTGGATGTTATTGGAAATTGTAGAAAATATCATTCCTTTGTAATGGATTTGTATAGAAGATTTTATTTTTTGCTAAATTGTATATGGAGAGAGAAATAAATAATAAACTGAAGTATGGATTATGATGATTAGTTGATTACAGGTTTTAAAGGTTTGTAGTGTTGAATGTTGGAAATATTGAATAATAGGTTTCCTTACCCCTTTTCCTGTAACATTTTAACCTATAATGTGCTTTTATTATCTCTGGTGCAGGTGATTGATGTTACTTTTATCTTTCTTTAGTTGCTTTTATCCTGTCTATTTGTATCCCTCTTTACCGAATTTAAAGTTAAAAGTGATTCCTTTTGTGAGAGGAGACTTTTATAGCATACTTCTTCTATTTGCAGTAAGCATTGCTTGTCTAAATATTGCAGAGTTTCATGTACTTAGAAAAATGTATGAGTGAACTGATTTGTGGCTCTGTAGGGTTTGAATCACATTTTACTTGTTGCTTCAGGTTTCATGGGGGCAAGAAAGAGATGTACTGATAATGGTATTACAAACTCTGGGTGGACCCACTGCTTAAATGGGAGATTTATTACACTTTACTAACTTAAATCAGGGGAGGATGGCTAGGAAAGGGTTCTATTTGGTGAAGCTCCTACGAATTGTTACTACTGCTGCTGTTCAACATGTTTAAAAAGTTGCACACTTGCAGGATTGCAGCATTGCTATAGCTCATCAACCTGTTTAAAAAGTTGCACACTTGCACCATTGTTAAGTTAGATTGCTGCAGAAAAAATTTACATTTTAGATAGCTTATAGTTTTCATTGTTGTATTTGTCTACATTAATGAACTTATATCAATTTCAAAAATAGAGAGCTTATTTTATATCAATTGGTGTTTCAATTGGTTTTAGAACCGAAACTGCACCAAATGAAACCACACCGCACTTTTAAAACAGTACCGCACCAATCACAAGCGGTTTCATGTGTGATTTTGGATTTATCAAACCGCACCTAAGCGGTTTTGGGTGCGATTTTGACTTCAAATTGCACCAAACCGCACCATGGTCACCCCTACTCAAAGGGAAAAATTAATAAAAAAGTTAAATTTGGTGGAAAAAAAAAATTTCATTATAATATAATTCTTCAAATATGTTTATAGCTTACAGAAAGTTAGAGAGAGACAATTGCTCATAAACTTGAAAAAATTTAGTTAAAATCTGCCACTGCTAAAATTTTAACCATACTATATATCCGCCCCTGTATATAACCATACTATTGAATTACTTAATTTCTCTCTCCTTCACACCTATATGAAATACTCTTTTCGTTTTAGAGAAAATTTCAAGATTTCAACGTAGTTGTCAAAATTATTCTACAAATATTAATTTCTCCCTATGACTTTAGCTTTGGTTCATTCCCAATCTAGGATCTCCTATATACTGACTAGAGAGAGTGAGTAAAGAAGGCATAACCCCTCACCTTACTCGGTTTCCCTCCCTTGAATTTTATTAATTTGACAATCAAATATACAATTCAATTAAATTTATATATAAATTTGCAATGTTAAAATTTAACATTGGACCAACACTTCAGGATCCAACCATACTAAACAAAGCGTAAGATCTAGCAAAATTCATTCTTCATCAAAAGGCATGTAACTTTCTCCGGATAATAGATGACAACTAGAACAAAAGCCACCAACCATCACATAAATGTAAATTCTAGTATTGATTGTTAGAAGTTTTGTGGTAGACTGTCAACGCGTGTGATCGATTTTGACGAGAACGTCAAAAATTTAAGTGAGAGAGCTTATAATACCCTAGTCTTACATCAAAATATGTAAAAAAAAATTGTCTAAGTTATTAACAATAGTAACTTCAGTCACGACATTTTTTGTGAGACTGCGGTGGATTAAAATAACCTAAGAAGATACTATTGTACTAATGATTTAAGTATTGTTTGGATGGATTTAAAATTAGAGATACATTTTAACTTGTTTAAGTCCATTGGCATCAAAATTGATATGAAGTTTTTTAGTTTTAATACAAACAAATATAACAATTATAAATTAACTATAACGTACTACTAATTATCATATTTGTTGTTTCTAAATTTGAACGAAATTATATCAATTTTGAGTTTTAAAATTTCACAAATTAATTTAAAAAAATTAAAATTTATCTCTAATTTTGAATGGTAGTTACTAGTAATTAATATTTATAACTGCATCCAACAAAGATTAGATTATTAATTTTTTTATTCTTTTTAAAATGTAGTGTAGTAGTAGTTGACAAAAGAGTAGTAGATCACCCCCTAATTTATTTCAAGTTCGCCTGATATCAGGTTTGGCCCGAGACCATCAAGCAATCTTGACCCAAATAAGATTGTACTCCCCTTTTACAATTCGCATTTCCTGCTTCATCTACCTTTTCAATTTCATTTCAATTCCCCATTCAGTTAGAAAACCCTAACGACTGATAAGAAACCCTAAAACCGATTCTGAAACTCTAATTTCAATTTCGGGAATCCGAAATCCTAATTCGGAAATTGGAAACCCTAAATTGGGAACTTAATGGCTTAAATGTATTGATTATAAACTTAATTAGGGTAATTAAAGCTTAATTAATTAGAAAATCCTAATTGCAAAATTAGAAACCCTAATAGTTCCATTGGAAACCCTAATATATAATTATGGACTTAATTGCTAAATTAGCAATTTTAATTAGGAAATGTTAATCCTAATTAGAAAGATTGAACTTATGATTAGGAAATCTTAATATAATTATAGAATCCTAATTATAATTTAGAAATATTAATTTTCTATTTTGAAAACCGGAATTTGGAAATCTTAGAAATTGAATTTCAAAAATCTTAGGGTTAAACCCTAAACCCTAAGGGTTAGGGCAAATGACAAGTTAGCCATTAAAATTGTATGCAAAATGACCCATTTACCCTTATTGCATTATTGAAGGTTACTTGCAAATCTTGCCATATTTTGGAGTTGGTGGCCAACCTAGATCAGCCATGTGATTAAAAATCACAGCAACCAACCATATTATATCAGCCAAATACAATGGATCAAAGATAAAAGTGAAAAAAGAGAGAGAAAGTCTAAAACCTTAACCCATTTGCTCTCAACCAAACTTTTATCTCTCCACTCCTACGGAATACACAAGTATTTCAGTCACTAAACAAGCCGCTTGATCATCAAGATCATGATCAAAGATCAGAATCAAAGGATTTGAGCATAAGAGGTATAAACCCTAATCTATGAGTTTTATGTTAAGTGTTGTTATTGGTTGTTTAAAGTTGTGTTAGAGGGTGTTAATAAGTAATCTGAGTTTTTAGATCCTTGATCCATAACATCAAAGTGCTCGAATTTAAAGATTTCTCAAATCTAGAAAAGTTGGAAAAAGTTGTCTGACAGCCATATGTCAGACCTCATAGATCTGTGTGTGTTTGATGTTTGGTGTATTTTATGTTATAGATCTATTCTTTGTTGTTAGGGCTTTGATCTAAGACTTGAATCAAGCTTACACTACAAGAAAAAGGTCTATCAATGACCGATAATATCGGCTGACCGCATGCGATCATTGAAATAATAATGATAATACGCTTTCCTGCAATAGTAATTATATCCGATCATTATTCAATATCGTGACACGTGACGCGTCACGATTCGCTAAGTGGTCGCTAGCACAATTTTACCTCCAAAAATTTGGCTGGAAATGTTGGCGCAAGGATTCTTTGCGACTATTGATATTGCGACCGATAGTATCGGTCATTGATAAGTCCATGTCATTAAAATTTAGCGGCCGCGATCGTCATTTGATCAAACTTAATCTAACCAGATTACTCATTCGCGGAAGACATGACGGAAGAAAAAAAAGAGGAGAGCAGATAGAGAGAAGAGGAGAAAGGGGGAAGAAGAAGGAGAAGAATTAGTCATCATTGTCACCACCGCCGCCCGCCGCCACCACCCGCCATTATCACCGCTACCATGGGTAACCCTAACGCAATAATTTTTATAGTTTTCTAAATTTGAAGATTAATGTTGAATGTGGTATATAAATTTCTGAATTAGGTGTTATGTAGATAACTGAATTGGGTATTATATAGTTTTCAGCATAATAGTCCTAACATTGCAATAATTTTTATAGTGTTCTACTAATGACTGTAGTTTATTGCTGGCCAATTAATGTGTTTCTCTGTATTCATTAGCAATCCTGTTTCCTGGTTAGCTAGAGGAAACTTCGTGTCCCCTGGATAAAATCATAAAATACGCACTGAAGTTTGAACTAGAACTTAAAATACTACTAGGGCTTTTACTCTTTTGAACTAACAATTTTAACAATAATTTTTTTTTCTTTCATCCTTATCTAATTGTAGAATCCCTTTTTTTTATGCTTTAAATTTTGTGTTTTCATAAATGGGTGGATTAGGGAGTGGTTGTGAGTTGTGACCTATGTCAAAGTATTGTGTTTGGCTAGGTTGATCAACTACCAAACCCCCCCCCCCAAATGGGTAGAGCCCCAAGACTCTAAATCTTTAATTTCTAAGATAATAGAAAAATGAAAGCGCGAGTTTTTGGAACTCTGAATTTGTAGTATACTCCTGAACTTTCTACTGCTTTAATTTGCATTCAATCGTTATTGTTTTTGTCTTATTATATTGGGAATTTGTATATTTCTCTTGGTTTGTGTCTTTGGGTGCCTAGAAATGACCTTATATACATGCTGTCGTGCATGTAGCTAGTCCATATTATAGGGGAGACTCTGGCGAATTTTTTTTTATTGGTCGGGTATTTGCGAACATTTATACTATTAACGAGCCTATTGGTGATCCACTAGAGCCTATTAAGGGGCCGTTGGAGCTGATGGGCTGGGCTTGGGGCCGCGAGGCCACACGAGGCCACGCCAAGATTAACCAAGCCTCACGGGGCCAAGCCAAGCTTGGTTGTTAGCATGGTAAGCAATTGGGGAACATTAAGCCTAAATAAGCGATCTTTAGGGAATTATTAGTGCAATGCAGAAGGTAACTAGACACACTTGGTCAATAAAGAGACTATTTTGGCTATAACAAAAAGCAAGAGTATTTAACACTTATGTATACAAGAATAAAGCTACAAAATGTTATAAAGCTATAAATTGCTCAACCAATTATGAGGGGTATAATCCCAAAAGTTGCTTAACACACTAGTTAGTTGATATGAATGAATCTCCAAGATACTCAAAAGTTGTATAAATGAGTTAGAAAACTACGATATAAAGCTAGCATAAATGAAATACCTTACGTATTCACTTACGATAAACAATTAGAACAAATTTAAAACAAATTAAAATAAAATAACATGATATAATATAACTATTAAACTAAGTAGCATTTACTTAGTTTCTCATACTAAATTTAATAACATTTAAAGTTTCTCATCTTTGCTTTAATTTGCATTCATTCGTTAACATCAAGTATGCTTAAATGTTAATCATATGCTTACAAGTATACTCAAGTCATATGATTACAAGTATATATGCTCTCAAGTCAATCTTACAAGTATGCTTACAAGTATGCTTAAATGTTAATCATATGCTTTACAAGTATGCTCAAGTCATATGGTTACAAGTATGCTTAAGTCATATGCTTAGAAGTATGCTTAAATGTTAATCATATGCATGCTTACAAGTATGCTCAAGTCATATAGTTACAAGTATGCTCAAGTCATATGTTAACATTTATAATGTTATCTATAGTAGAGTCTTAGTGGAATCATGGACCTCTATTAGAATAGTAGTTGGATGGCACAACGAAAGTCGAAGTGCCGGATAAGTCTTCAATTTGAATTTAAATTTGGTTGCCAAGTGTTTTTGGAGTATCATATAGTCACCGGAATGTATGAATGGTAAGTCCTTGAATCGATGTCCATGTTTGAAGTGTAAGAATGTAAATTATATGGACAGAGACATGGTAAACTATCATTTACTTGTTTACGGGTTCATGAGAAATTCTGAAGAATCTTTGGTGGGCACATGGGCGAGAGAAGAGATGGTGGCATCACAAGTACACAATTGAGGCGTAGTACTCATCGTATGAATGAAATGGTTCATGATATTGCGAGGGCCCGATTTTGATTGGGAACAAGGAGAGAGAGCAACCTATGAATTACGATGCAAAGACTTCTTTAAGTTTTTAGGCGAGGGTAGCGAGCCATTGTGGCATGGTTGCACCAAACACACTACATTGTCTGCGATGGCAACATTACTTAACATCAAGGTTGATCACAACAACATGAGCCATGAGTGTTTTGAGTCGCTCTTGAAGGCCATTAAGAGTATGTTGCTTTGACGGGTGAAATTACACAGTAACTATTACTTTTGTAAGAAAATGGTGAAGAAGTTGGGTCTTGGATACCAAAAGATCGATCGTGTCCCAACGATTACATGTTGTTTTATAAGGAAAATGAGCAGGATGACAAGGTGCACGTTTTGCGGTCATGATCGGTTTAGGCCTAATAAAGAGGTGTGACTACAAAAAAAATCAAGTATCTGGTTTAAGATTCTAAGGTATTTTCCAATAACACATCGGCTAAAAAGATTGTACACATGTCTTGAGCAATTTGAACATATGAGTTGGCATCGAAATCTCGCTAAAGATGGAGAACTAAATCATCTTGAGATGGGCGGGGCTTGGAAAGATTTCAACTTAGCACATCTGGATTTGCATTGGAACATAGAAATGTGAGGCTTGGATTGTCCACCGATGGTTTCAATCGTTTGGCCACTCATTTATTCCGTACTCATGTTGGCTTTGTGATTGTTACTCCTGTCTAACTTGCCTCCTTGGATGTGTATGAAACAGCCATACTTGTTTCTTTCACTCGTGGTTCCTGGTCCTAAGAGTCCTGGAAAGAACTTAGATGTTTACTTGAGACCTCTTATAGACGAGTTGAAGGTATTGTGGGAGGATGGAGTCTGAGACTTGGGATGTTGCAACGAAAACAAATTTCAACCTTAGGGCAGCGGTTATGTGGACTATAAGTGACTTCCCAGCTTATGGTATGTTAGCTGGATGGAGTACACATGGGAAGTTGGCTTGTCCGTATTGTATGGAGCATACAAAGTCGTTTAATCTATCAAAAGGTCGAAAGCCTTGTTGGTTTGACTATCATCGTCGGTTCTTACCGGTAGATCACCCGTTTCGAAGAAATAGAGAACACTTCAGGAAAGGGAAAGTAGACAATGATATGCCTGCACCGCGATTGTCGGGAACGGAGATCGAGATCGTGTGATGAGATTGCCGGGTTATCCCATTTTGTAAGGTTGATGCCACAAACATAATCAATGGGTTTGGCGAATCTCATATTTGGGTTCGGAGAAGCATCTTTTAGGAAGCGCCTTATTGGTCTACAAATTTGATTAAATCATAATCTAGATGTGATGCATATTGAGAAGAATGTGTTTGACAATGTGTTTAACATTGTGATGAATATTATGGGGAAGACAAAAAGATAATGATAAAGGGACGTTTGGACATGAAAGATATTTGTAAGCGTCTGGATTAGAACTTTATGAATCTCTAATGGTAAGATTGTCAAAGCCGCATGCAAGGTACACATTGTCCAAAAAGCAAGTTGAAGATGTGTGCACATGGGTTAAGTCTACGAAACTACCGGATGGATATCGTCAAACATTGCAAAGGTGTATTACGGGTGGGAAATTACAAGGGATGAAGAGTCATGGTATCGTGTGTTCATGGAGAGACTCATACTATAGCATTCGGGATCGCTTGATAAACCAATATGGGATGCTTTGGCGGATCTTAGTCGTTTCTTCAAAGACTTATGTTCAAAATCATTAAATGAGAAGGACATATACGTACTTGAGAAGAACATCATAGAGATCACGTGTAAAGCTGGAAAAAATATTCCCACTGGTTTTTTTGACTCCATGGAGCATTTGCAAATCCATCTTCCCTATGAAGCTCGTGTTGGGGGGTCGATTCAATATAGATGGATGTACCCTTTCGAGAGGGTGATGGGAAACCTTAAGAGGAAGGTGAAGAATAGAGCTTATGTCGAGGGGTCGATATGTGAGGCATCTGATTTCGATGAGATATCTACGTTTGTCTCAAACTATTTTCGAGACGAAGTCTTGACAAAGGCCAATCAGTATCGAGACATGATGATGGGGAAATGTTGAACTAAATGGTGGCTCTCTGTATTTGGTCTATCGGGGCGCTTATGGAAAAGAAGCGCATATTCCTCTACGAGCAAAAATTACATCTTTGCACATACTTATATTCTTCTCGATTGTGAGGAGATTGGCCAATTTGTGAGGTACACATGTAAACTTGATAATTTATCTTTTAAGTTGAAAATTTATTCCAATATGTTAATGTTTATAACATGGTATAGATTGTACGATGGTGAGTTAAAAGTGAAGCATCCGGCATAATGATAAAGATATTCAAATCAATCGGGGATAAAAATTTGCACTTTGGCTAAAGGACAAAGTAAGTTCAATTTTAAACACGTAGTATATATATATATATATATATATATATATATATATATATATATATATATATATATATATATATATATACTCCATATTAACTATGACTTCATTTAATAAGATGGAGTTTTTGTAGGCTTTATTTGAGGGATCAAGCGATTAGGCTAATGTACAAGTCCTAGCTATGGGACGAGACGAGGGACCAAGTCGTACCGCAATGGTTACAAAATAAATGGTTGTGAATTTCACACAAAGGCATATGGGGCGGTAAAGAACAACGAACTACTGGGTGTGTGTCCAAGGAGATTATTCTGATGAGCTTGGTCGTGCCTTTTATGGGGAGTTGGAGGAAATCGTAGAGTTGTCGTACAAGGGCACGTACGGGGGTCATATTCACTTGTTCAAGTGTCGTTGGTTTGATTCAGAAAAAGGGATACGTGTTGACAGACATGGAATCGTCGATATTGACCTCCATAGGTCTGCGTACTCCAACGAACCGTTTGTTTTACCAACTCAAACAGTACAAGTATACTACACTCCTAGTCCTGTTAGGAAAAGGGATAGACCGCCTACAGATTGGCAAGTTGTAATTCATACTCCCGCGCGTAGTCGTGTAGAATTAGTTGATGGGGAGATTTACCAAGAGCAGATGCTTCATAGTCAAACTATAATAAATGTGGAGGACGACAATGAAGTAATCCAGTTAGATGGTGGAGATGAACCACATGAATTAGATCTGAGTCAATACTTGTGTCGGATGACATTGATCTTTGAGGAGGAAGAGTTATTGGTTGAATCGACCTTTGAATCTGAAGTAGATGATGGTTATGAATCGCAACACGTAAACAAGATGATTACGAATCGAGACATTGACACTTGAACAAATGAAATGTATGTTTAGCATTACATATTTTTTATATCATTGTCATATTTATGTACTAAACTATTTAAATGCAATTTTTGTTTATTGTCATTTTATATTCATATATATACATGTTTATATCAACTTTATCATGTTTATGTACTAAACTATTTAAATGCAACTTTTGTTTATTGTCATTTTATATTCATATATATATATATATTTATATTATATCTTTATCATATTTATTGTCATATATACATATAATCAAAATGACTCATAATAACATCTTGAAATTTGTAATATCTGAGATGGCTTACGAAGCGGTATGAGAAAAAGCCTTGACTTGGGTAGGGGGCCTAATCATGTGCCCAAGGCCCTACTAATCGGATGATCGGATTCTTATTGATTCTCCCTCCTCGAATAGCACGTCGTCCGCATATATCATTTATATATAAGCATTTAAGATTCCATTTATTGTATATTGGTAATGTTTTGATTGATATTATATTGGTAATATATGGGTTTGAATTTTTCTTTGCTTTAATTTGCATTCAATCGTTATTGTTTTGGTCTTATTGTATTGAAAATTTGTATATTTCTCTTGGTTTGTGTCTTGGGTGCCTAGAAATGTCCATATATGCATGTAAATCGTGCGTATGTAGCTAGTCTATATTATGGGGAGACTTGGCGATTTTTTTTAAGTATTATAAGTATAAGTTTGAAAAATGTTCATAAGTATTATAACTTAGATGTAAATTGCTTTAATATATGCTAATTGATGTTGTATATTATAGTGATTTTTAGGATAATAAGATCGTCAAGTGCATATCACGGTTGTGTTCTGAGAATTAACCTCTGTTTTATGATTCGATTGGATGAGCACACCTATCGCCCACAAGGATCTTTGTTTGGGCGAAATTTTAGGTATATTTTTTTAATTATGATGAGATAATATTAATATAATATTCAAAGGATAATTATTTAGTAATGTTATTATTGTTGTTTTATTTTTAAAAGCGGTATAGATGGGAGGGCCTTGCGAGGCTTGGTAATCTGAGACATTATTTTGGCGGAAGTGCATGCGGTCGCACCAAAAACAATTGAATAAAAAAAGACAAAAAGCCCTTACAATCTTTGAGATCGACCATCCGGGCCGGGGAGAAGATTACATGCACTGAGCATAGTCCTGGTGGTGCACCAGGCCATATAAATTTGAGATGTGTGCCCAATGGATGGAGGTGAGAGAAATTTGGGTGAAAAGGCGAAAGGCTGCCGCCACCAACAGATCCTCGGGTGTACTCGATGGCGAAAAAGGCTAAAAAGGACATCAAAGGCGGTAGTATTTCACAGATTGTGACATATATCACTTTGCGAGGTGCGTATTTACAAGTTTTAATATGTTTACAATCATGAATTGTAGAAAATATATCACATTTTACTTAGTAATATTATGCTATTTTTTGTATAGAGTCTCGGTCTCAAGGTCGACCTATCCATTTAATTTGGATGTGTGCGTGGCCACCCGTGATAGTGCACTTTGAGGCTATCCAGATAAGCGATAATAAATTTTAACAACTTGATCTTGTTTATTAATGCTTACGAAATTAATTTATTTTTAACTATTTAATTGTTAACATGATGACGGGACACTTATAAGCGTTTATTGAATGAAGTATTTATCTGAAGGCACTCACGTCGCCTATTGATCGAAGTTGTGGGAGAGGCGTACATTGTGAAGAAGAACTACATTAAAGGTCGAGGACAACGGCGGCGCCCATCCTTGATGGCTCAATTTGCTCTCTTTGAGTCTACCACGGTCATTGAGCCATCCAATTTATTCATACTCCGGTGTTGTGTGAGAGCTATATGTCGAGATCGCGATCTTACGAAGATCTTTGGTGGGCATCTGGGGCTCTCTGAGTCTTTGAGGAGTTAAATTTGAAGCGATGGCGGCGGCAACATCATCAAACAGGGGATGGCGACGAGGTATAAAATCAATTTGTTATATATATTGTCGTAATATACCAATATTAACATAGTTAGTATATATTTGTAACTTGTTTTATTATTTTGTTAATTACAGGGTGATCAAGGAGGCGATGATGCTTGGCGTACCTGCTTTAGATTAGTTTTGTAGTTATAGTATAAGCTTGTACTTGTATATTCATTCTTTGGATGTTTGTATGTTACTTAAACAAGTTTTGAAATGTTATTATATTTATTCAAATCATATTGGTTTTTAAAGGTTTATATACTAGTTTGGTGTATGTGTTGGTGGACGATGGATGTTTATATTATTTGTGTATGTTGTTGTTGGGTTGTTGTTGGGTATGTGTGTTGGGATAAAGCTAAATATTTGAGGTACAAAAGCCACGTGGACCACGTACACTGGTTTTTAGCGGATTTGTTTTTGGCAAAACAACAAAAATCTATTTTTTATTTTTTTCCATATCGTGGATGTTGTAGATCGGTATATGAACTACTAATCCATGCCATTAGATCACCTTGATTAACAACAGATTAGTTAATATGTATGGTCAAACCTAGGTTGACCGACTGTCTGGGTTCCATTTCTGGAAAACCTAGATTCGTGAAGAACATGATTCTGACAGTGCTTTGACCGACTTATTTTTCTCTCTTGATATGTTATTAGACTGTTATAGTACATGATAGTTGTAGCTTAACATATCGACTACAAGATTAAACCTTTACATCACATAAACAAGTCATGGAAATCAAAGATTCAAGGCGGAAAAGTAGGACCCTTATACTGCTTGAGTTTCTGGGCAACCCAGAAACTCAAGAACACGTCTGATAAGATATTTGATGGCTTAGATCTCTTTGTGATTATATGTTTTGGACATGAACTTTGCTTAGAGTTGTAGTACTACATCAGTACTATAACATTAGAATAATTCACAACCCAGAAACTTATGGATCAAAGAATTACAACCGGTCAAAGAAGACACCTTGCTAACTGACCATGCATTTTTGGGTTCGCTGAAAAACACTTTCAGCGATGGTTTTGTCGCCTAAAGCCCCTATAGCGACACTTAATTTCAGAAAATGAAATATTTTATTAAATAAATAGAAAAAATTAGTTTTTAATTATTAAAAATACATAATAAATTCCTAAAATTATTTTAAAGTCCGAAAATAGGTTTTTAATAATTTTGAATATATTTCATAATTATTTAATATTTTTGAAATATAAATGGTATTTAATTTATTTAATTATAATATTAAATAAATTATTTAAAATGAATTTAATACATAAAAATTATGAAAAATTATATTATGGTGTTAAAAATATTTTAAGTTATTTCTAATAACTTTTGATATTTTGTGATGAATTTCATTAATAAATTTATATTAATGGTGATTAATTTATTTAATAAATATATTAAATAAATTATGGAAAATTAGAATTAATGCTTTAATAATCATATAAAAATGATTTAAGGGTTAGAAAATATTTTAAGTTATAAAATATAACTTTTAATATTTTATCATGAAAATATCAATATTTTAATATTAATAGCAATTATCGGATAATGGATTTAATCGCTTAAAAATCATATAAATATGATTTTAAAGTATTAAAAATAATTTGATATATTATAAATATATTATAATATTATGACATGTATTTCATTAATATTTGATATTAAATAAATATTAATGATAAAGGAATTATGTGGTATTTAATTCATATAAATACGAGTTTAATGATGGAGGGGTAAGCGAACTCTCTTTTCGAGAAGGGTCACAGGCATGGCGGTCCAACCTTCAGGTCGCTGGTACATTCGTTCTTCAGGAGTTGGAGCCCTTACCAAGTGGGTGTCTGGAATCTGATATCGATTCCTAATGTTACGCAGCTCGATTTCTGTAACAATAGAAAGAGTATTGGCATGAGGGAATTGTTCCTCATCCTTGAAAAATTCAGCAGGTTTTGGTAAGGGTTTCGATGGTGGATTTTTGCTTGTAGTAGCAGTGGATTTGGGGTTGGAGCTCGAGGCCCCCTTGGTAGGACTTGGGCTAGGAGGAATGGAGGTGAGGGGGGTCACCTCGAGAGGGATGTCTTGCTTGAATTCTTGAGACGCCATTGCTGGAAGATTGTAGAGAGAGAGAGGATTCGAAAGAGAAGATGAGAGCTCAAGAGATTGAGATTTTGAATTGGCAGATAAAACTGTTAGAATTGGGGGAAAATGCTTTATATAATAATTGCCCCTTCAGTTATTCGCGGAGCTCGAGGGAGGCATATTTAATGCCAATAATGATGGCGAATTTGGAGAGTTACAATCCGGATTCAATTTTTTTTATCAATTGGGCTTCCGGCCTTATCCTGTCGTAGGTATTTGAACTTCATCGAATGGGCTTTGGTATTTTATTTTTGGGTCCTATCTGATCTTGCCACAATTCTTTTGCCATCATGGACCATTTACAGTCTTCTATTGAACAGTCTGTTTTATAAAAGACTGGGGACAATGTTGGGTCATGATATTTTATGTGTATTGTGCCGGACCTCT
Source organism: Panax ginseng (assembly GCA_020205605.1). Lineage (NCBI taxonomy): Eukaryota > Viridiplantae > Streptophyta > Magnoliopsida > Apiales > Araliaceae > Panax > Panax ginseng. Next base: position 156,690,876 of record CM035128.1, read on the forward strand.
GGGCCAAGTTCATTGGTTCATTTCTATTGGGTCCTGAAAGTATTGGGCCTAATCATTGGGCTGAAACCAATGGGTAAATAATGTTTCCATTTGGGCTTTGACCGATAATGATAACAAAGATAACTGTTGACCGATATCCTACATTGCATTAATGAGGATTAGACAGATTCGGGCCAGCGGTGGACAAAGGTGATGGGATCAACTGGTAGGCCACCAGGCTGAGGAATGGTGTCAGGCAAGTCAGTTGCACGCAAAACCGGAGTTGGAGTATATGAAGTACCGAATATAACACAATTAGAGGTAATAGATATTTTTATCTATCAAAACACTAGAATTCTTATCCTCTGTGATAAACATTGTATCTGCCTGTACTGACTCTCACGCCGAAGCTATCCCCCGACGGTCCAAGCCGTCAAGCTTCTGGTATTGACTTGTTGAACTATGCAGTTAACACATGTTGCATAAATCATGGACAAATTAAAGTGCATTTGCATTATTAAATAATTATAAAGGCAACGTTTGGGTAGATTTGAACCCAAGACCTTGCACACCCAAAATTCTGAAACCATGTTAAGTAACCAACTCACCTAAAAGCTTAAGTTGGTAAATGGATGTCCTAACAATGTATATAATAATAATACATCAAAATTCAAATTTGCATTGAATAAAATAGTATCCATAAGCCAACTCATTTACCAACGACAAAAATAAACTATATTATAAGCAAAAGCCAAGTTACTGAAATTGAAGATAATGTGAATACATGGTCATAAAGCAAAAAATTAAAAACCAACACTCTAGTGTCCATAAACCATGATTCGCTTTAAGACTGATAAAAAGAGGAAGCCATATCAACAAGGAAATGTAGGGTTTCAAATATAAGCAGTTTTGTACAAGTCATGGTATTAGAAGGTTCAAACTGCCACAATAAACAACAACTAATCTAGACATCAAGAGCACAGACACATCAGAATAAAGTTCAGAAGTTTCAAACATATTATTTCCTAAACGCCATTGCATACTTGCATATATATTAACAGATAAACGAAGCTCAAGCAGGCACAGTCATCGGTCCAAATCAATAGATCACAGAAAGTTATGATCATGAGAAATTTGAAGTCAAAGTTAAGTAATCTCAATATTTCCAGCGATTTTTGCACAAGGGTCGGTATTAATTTGGTTTTATTGTACATAACCGCGTACATAAAGCAACAACACTAGGCTGTTCTTACCTCTGGATAATAATGGAGAGCTACCATTTACATGAAACTTTTCTCACCACTATAGTTTTGTAATTAACTTTCTAAAAACGGAAATAAAGTGAATAAAAGGGTTCCAAGTAATCTTGATATCACACCTTACTACAAACAACAAAAAAGCTCATTGTACAACATTCAAGTATTTGATCCCCATCATTCGACAATAAGAGCTCAGTAGCAGAAGAGGGTCTCAACTCTTCCAAAGTCTTTCTCAACCTAGGTAGACAACAATCACATTCCAAAAATTACAAGTAGCTAAAACCATAAAAACCATTATATATATATGGACAATGATCCATAGCATGTATTTGTTATGGATCAAAAATGGACAAATAACATCTTTACCTTTCATAACAAATATTAACGATGAGGATTTAAAAAGCAAATACGCCGTCCGCTAGTTATTTTAGCGGACAGAATGAATTTTTTTTTTTGTCGCTTCTGCCCCCAATTCAACGCAAAGATAGAGATGACTAGCAGACAGAAAACTCAAGTTTGATAGCTAGGGTTTTGATCCGCTATTTGTTTCTCCTTTTCCTCTTTAAATCGAATAAGCAATGTTTTTAAAAAAACCAGACAAAAAGGCAGCTCTGAAGCAGTTTCGGACCCATGTAACCATGTTCGGGACATGGGACGAGGTGGTTCGGGTCACCCCTTACATTCTTCAATACTTTTCTGATCAGTAACAAGAATTCAAGCTTGATTTTTTATTACATGGTCCGTATCTTCTCTTTACTGGATTTCTATTGCTATAATTCAGAACTAATTGGATCGTTTGCTACAAAAATTAGGGTGCCATTTTACACTATGCTTATATCATGCTATTTTTTGTTTTTTATTTGTGTTTTTATCAAAAATTATGAATTATGAGTTGTTGTTGTTTTTTAGTTATGAGTAATGTGTCAATTTGTTACGAGTAATATGTGAGCCTGAACACACTACTCATATGTTATTGGTTAGGTTCATCAGAAAGCTAAAATAAGTTTGTATATGTAACGTCCACAAATTTTAAAACTCCTTATTAATTAAATATGTGATTTAATTTTTTATAAGTTAGTTTTGTGAGTTTATTTAAACCTCAAGTGGTTATGTGAATTTACGAAATGATTAAAGGGAGTCACTAATAGTTGATTTAAATTAGTGAACTAACCCTAAGATTCTAATATCAAAGACTTAATAAGAGTATTAATTAAATATTCGAATTATTTGAATATAGTAACAAGAGTTGAACATATTGATTAATTGTAATTATGAGTAATTAATTGATAATATGTTGATTTATAATTATTATGAATAAATAATAATTAATGAGTAAGAGATTAATAGTTTATAAAATGATTATATGTTTACTTGATTTATTTGTGCAAGTATGCAATATAGTAAACCTTTATTATGTGGTAGTTAATTGTATATTTTATATAGTACAAGGTGACACATTAATATGTCTATATACTATAAATATAGACTATATAGTAAGAGTTATCTACATTCATGTGAATTGCATAATAATATTGTTATATGATGTGAAGTGTGTGGGTAAACATTCATGTATACCCTATTGACATATAATAATATCAATTGTTAAATTAATAATGATTTCATTAGTTATTATAATAATAACAGTCATGGTAATTAAAAATGTACATGAATTATATGTATGTGCACTACTTGATATCTTGTAATTGGAAAATACATTGTATGCTCTTTAAATCATTATAACCTATGTTATATGAAATAAATTGAGTGTACATAATGTATAACCAAATTATATTATGTGTATATATGGTATAAGCCAAGGGTTGCATCTTATTTCATATGTTGCAAATGCTAGGATTTTGCTTTGTCCCATAATTAGAGTCCCATTTCTTTTCACGTGAACAAGCTAGCAAGCCTACTCTAGCTTCATCTCAAATTCAACCAACCTAGAACAATTAGTGGATGGGGAGTGGGATTCATGAGTGGAATCACCAACTCTTACCAAACTCTCTTAATCCAATGAATTCTTCATCCATCCCTTGGTTTAAATTCTTGAATAATGGCTTAACATGGTCAATAAACTTTCTATAAATAGAACACTTCTCTTCTCATTCCTTGTTGCTGAGATTGTGCATTTGAGTGTGTTAGTTGCTGAGCAATTAGGGAGAATTGTTAGAGAAGAGAGGGAAATCAATTCAAGCTTAAGAGGTATGAAAATCTAATTTATGTTCTTGAATTGGGTTTTTGGCAAATTCTTGTAATTTTCATGAATTCCTTATAATGTGGTATGAATTGGCTTAAGGGTGTGTTATCTAAGTTAGTATGCATGCTTAGAAGTATTAGAAGTAGTTGAATTGCTGCATAAGATGTTTGGCATTGGTTGGAGTTGAGCCTCTGCAGAAGCAGATGCCATTTTTTTTCTATCTGGTCGAAGTGGCGCGGCCGCGCTACTTCCCTAGCCTTTCATCGCGCGACCGCGCTGGTAGCAGTTCTCAGTTGCTCATGTTAGCTCCTTAAGATATTCTGAGCATGTTACTTTGATTACTATATGCATACAACAGACCTGAACTTGTGGACTAAGGTAGTTATGTATATAGTAAGCCATGTTAGTTGATTTTAATTGGATTATTCAAAGAGGGCTTAAAGAGTTTGAAAATAGTTTTGATAAACCTTTTTGCAAAACAAGTTCTAACCTCGATTCTAAGTGTATTACGTTCTGATATGTCTTGACATGGGTCAATATGTTAGTTACATGGTTGAAGATATTATAAGATATTCAAGCATGATTAAGATAGGAATGTCAAGAATAAGGACTATATTGGCTATGTATAAACGAACTATGTATACACTAAGTTTTTGAACTTAAAAGAGATGTTAATGTGTTTTATTATGTGATTATAAAAGCATGATTTAGACTATGCAAACTCACCTTGCATGTTTGAATGAATTTACTATGGAGACTTAAAGTTTTGAAAATAAATTTGATAAATTGAGAACTTGTAAGTATGCTTTTGATATCTAGCATATGAATGTATATTTGAGGCTAAAGGACCATGTAGCATATGTATAATGACTAGACATGATCGACCTTGTTAGCTTAACATGTGAAGTCTTGATTAAGTGAAAATGAATAATGACCTTTGATATGTTTGATAAAAAGTTAGTTATTCATATAATAACATGTGTGTTGTGCATGATTGTTCGTTTATGTGCAAGTTGTGTATTTGATCGGCTTATCGCAGGTATAACCATGTCTTGGTTTCAGAAGGGGAGCAGCGGTAATTAGCACCACTCCTTAGTACAAACCAAGCGCGGCCGCGCTAGTCTGCAGTGAGGTCTGAGTTTTGTTAATAAATTGAGAACTGATGAATGCTTATATGATTGCTCTAATATGTAATACATTTCCAGTATAGTAGTCATATGATAATAAGCATGTTATTGAAAGAATTCTATGATGAATTAGTAAATGGTGATTTCAACTATGACATAGTTAGAAACTAATCGAGTAATGTAATGATACATGTATAGAAGCATGCTATGTGATGATTTGAATATTTAAGTGTAGACTTATACTAGTTTACACATACTAATTGAAAAGACCGACTTGTTAATATTAGGTCATTTCAACGCAAGTAATTAAAGCTAGAATTATATTGTAGCTGAGCAAGCAAGCAAGTATCCTAAACCCTTGCATTACTTTATTCGACGCATATCGTAAACAAGTTTTCTTTGAACTTCACTCTTTGATTGTGCAAGTTCCTTGAACCCTACTTTTGTTAAGCAAGTTTCCCTAAACTTGCCCTAAATTATATTGAGCAAGTATCCGAATTTATTGTGTTGCAAGTTTCCAAACTTACACAGCTTTGAGTTTGTGAAAGTTTTCCTATCCTTCTCATATTGCATTGAGCAGGATATTGTTGAATTGAAAGTTTGTCATTTAAGCTTGAAATCTTGTTTCCAAGCACGCTATTAAGTGGTTTAAATACTTTACAATTATCCCACATCGATATTATTGATATTCGCACTTAGTGCACTTGAGTTCGTACAGTCTTGGACTTGTACATCATTAAAGTTCAATAATTCTTGAACTATGTCAGATAGAGTCTGAACCTTTGTTCGGTCAGACAAACGTATGAAGTTTTATAAAAGCTATCCAAACCAATTGATGGTAAGGATTCTTAGACTGAAAGAACACCCCTCTTATGATAGGGGAGTACCCCAGGTACCTAATATAAGATACAACAGAGCAGATTTAAATGTTATGCATATACATAGAGTACGTGAGGCTGATCCCCTCAAGTACTTATTCTGTAGCTAGTAACCAAAGGGTCAATTAGCTATTGATTCCATTAGAGTGTTATAGTTCAAAGTCTACTTGACTAGCAGTTATTCTAAAAGCAATCATTATCTTTTCTTATAATATTCATATTGTTGAATCCTTTATATATTCATATTGTTGAATCCATTGCCAGATATTTTTCCATTTATCATGATATATCCTTATTGTTGTATTTAAACTTGTTGAGCAAACTTGTTGCTCATCCTTGCTCTATCATGAATTATATTGCAGCTAAGCTCGAGACCTCAGGAAAGGACAAAGGTAAAGGGAAGATGTAGGATAATTGCGAGAAGCAGAATTTATCTTATGCTTAGTTTAAATTACGATTATGTAATGTGAACCCTAATATTTATTTTAGGGTATGATTGTAAGATGATATTAAGGTTATCATATCTTGGGACTAGTAACACCTTTTGAATGAACAACGTACATTTATTATATTTCGCATTTTAGTTATCGTATGTTGTTTAGAGGTGGATGTTTGTATTTTATCATGATGACCGAATCGGGGTCAGAGGACCAGAATTTGGGGGCGTCACAGTATATATATTATTGAATGTGGGAATTGGTATTAAATTTGAGTGATCTGAAAATTATGTTGGTCGTAATTACTTATGTAACTTTATATATCTAGACCATCACCTTGATTTTGTGCCTTTCATATATAGATTACTTATCAAGAATATTTTGTTGTAGTACTGAATCCAACAAGGGGGAATGTGAACTAACATGAATAATCCCCTGGATTGAGATTCAGGGAGGATAACTGTTTAGTTATGGAGAAATTTTCATTTATGAGGCTAGTTGATTGAAATAGTGTGAAATGAGGATGAAGAAAGATGGTATATGGGGACCCTTTTAAAAGGATGCCACTTCAGACCTCATCCATCATTAAGGAAGAGTTAGACTCGGACATTTAAGTAACGGAAATTCTCCAGTTTTTTTCAGTCTATCTGCTAATTAAGAAACATGTTAGTCATCGAAGTTAGGGAATTTTTCTTTCACTTCTATATTGTACTTAGGCTATTAGGCACACAATGGTTTCAAACTAAACTTAGGAACTTGAAATTTTCTGCCTTAGGAATTTATTGATATTGCAATGCAATGAGAAATTACTCTAGTAGTAGTGAATTCTCTCCCTCATCAGTGTTGTGATATGTAAAGGCATAGTCCAATAAGTACTGGATGTACTCTAGATATACCTGATCGAAATAAGGCTGTTGGACTTCACTTAATTTTTATTGATAATATTCAATTGAGATGAACTTTGATGATTAATTTGAGCGACAAACTTTAGTTTTATTATCTTTAAATTAGTCTATTTGAAGATGTCCTTTCTCTCTCTGTGTGTACATTTTTAATCCCATGGGCTATCTATCTCTGTCTATAATCGTGCATGTTTGTAATCTCACGGTCTATCTATATCTGTCTATATATGAGTGTGTATGTTAGTAATCCCATCCCCATGCATGCATGAGAGTTGTGTGCGTGTATGTTTGCACTTTACAATCTATAATTAAGAACTTGTCTCCTGTTGATGAAACTTAATTAGGATGCCAACGACCTTTAGAAATAGATCCATATTCCTACATCATAGTGATTGGTACTCTTAAGAAAAAAAATATTGGCTTTTCTCTAATATGTACTTTACATTATGCTGAAGCTGATATTAATTAGGGTGATTTCCGATGGTCCTCTAGAATTTGATTGATGATGAGAAATAGGAGTGATTAACGGCACTCAGTTTTTGGATGGATGTACTTTTTTAACGAATCTAGTGGCACCCCTTCCTAAAGTCCCCAATCCCACCCCATTCATGTATATATGAAGATAATTACAGTATATGTAAATGGGATTATACTATTGTCAAGACATCTACTGTAACTTGTTAGTTTTGTATTATTGTCAGTATTATTGATTAATGTGTTGTTGTTTTCTTGTGGTGCAGCTGTTCTGAAAGGGAAGAAATGCCTGGGGAAGTAACCAAAGATTGACAAGAGATGAAACTAAAGATAGAGATCATGACAAGAAGGCCATTGTAGCAAATATTTGATATCTACTACAAACCTTTGGACGACAATAAGGCACCTCTGCTTTCAGTAGAAGATCGACAATGTAGATTGTTGAGCATGCTCCGGCTAGTGTGAGAATCGATAGCACCTGCCATTTATAGATTTCGAATTTGTCGCATATATGTTAAGAGCTATGTTACACGGACTCTTCACTTTGACGTAAAGTACCCGAGTCCGACATTCGACACTCGGACAAGTGTATGGATACTGGACACTTTATTTTAGTGTAAAAGTTGCCAAGATTAATTAATGAACGTACATTTAAAAGCTACAGTTGTTTTTCTTGCAATTATTAAAGCTTGTATGATAAACTACACCATACAACTCAATCTTATAATAATTATGATTAGAATCTATACTCCAACAATAAAGGGTAGATTTGTGTGTGGTGGTGGCTTTACCTTTATGTATGGCAACATTTTTTACTGCTCAAGGCAAGTACCATAATTGGACACCAAATAAAGCAGAAAGAAGTAGAAAATCAATGTTTTAAAAACCATGGCTGTAAACCCGCCTTCTCTCCCAATCTTTATCAACTTCATGGTAGATGAAAATATTTTTCAAAAAAAATGGTGATACATTGATTTTTAGTTATTATAATATCAACATAGAGTAATCTTAGTTGATGACGACACAGAAAGTTAACTTTATCAGACTGCAAGTCATTTATAACAACACTAAATAAACTTCCCATTCTTTTAGACCCCAGTTAATAGTAAATACTAGTAGTGACCATATAGTAACCATTTCCACCATTGCTTATGCTTGTAAGAGGACGACAAGCTCATGATAAGAGCTTAACAATTAGGGAAGAGCAATTACATAAAAACAGCCACTAAAATTCAGTGTAATAATATTATCGCTTCCGAAGTACCAAATACAAGAGAATCCAAACCTATAAGAATTCCTACATGTTATTCAATAAGTAAAAAAGTTGGTTTGGGAAAGGGATAGAAAAAGGTAAAAAGCACAAGCTATGGAACAGAGAACTCCACTTAATCCAAGCATTTCTCCCCTTTTAGAACAGTTTCACCACAAGAAAACAGTACCTTAATCAATAATATTGACAATAATACAAAACTAACCAGTTACAGTACATGTCCTGACAATAGTATAATCCTATTTACATATACTGACATACTGTAATTATCTTCATATATACATGAATGGGGTGGGATTGGGGACTTTAGGAAGGGGTGCCACTAGATTCATTAAAAAAGTACATCCATAGAGATAAATGACATCTTCAAATAGACTAATTTAAAGATAATAAAATTAAAGGTTGTCACTTAAATTAATCATCAAAGTTCATCTCAATTGAATATTACCAATAAAAATTAAGTGAAGTCCAACAGCCTTATTTCGATCAGGTATATCTAGAGTACATCCAGTACTTTGGACTATGCCTTTACATATCACCACACTATGATGGGGGAGAGAATTCACTGCTACTAGAGTAATCTCTCATTGCATTGCAATATCAATAAATTCCCAAGGCAGAAAATTTCAAGTTCCTAAGTTTAGTTGGAAACCATTGTGCAGCCTAAGTAGAATATAGAAGTGAAAGAAAATTTCCCCAACTTCAATGACTAACATGTTTCTTAATTAGCAGATAGACTGAAAAAAACAAGATAATTTCTGATGTCCAAGTCTAACTCTTCCTTATTGATGGATAAGGTCTGGAAGTGGCATCCTTTCAAAAGGGTCCCCATATACCATCCTTCTTCACCCTCATTTCGCACTATTTCAATCAACTAGCCTCATAAGAGAAAATTTCTCCAGAACTAAACGGTTATCATCCCTGAATATCAATCCCGGGATTAGTCAAGTTAGTTCACATTCCCCTAGTAAGATTCAGTATTACAATAAAATAAAGTAATCTATATACGAAAGACACAAAATCAAGGTGTCTAGATATATAAAGTTACATAAGCAATTACGACTAGCATAATTTTCAAATCACTCAAACTTAATACCAATTCCCACATTCAGTAACATATATACAAACATATTTTAGCTTTCTGATGAACCTAACCAATAACATATGAGTAGTGTGTTCAGGATCACATATTACTTCTAACAAATTGACACATTACTCATAACTAAAAAATAACAACTCATAATTCACAATTTTTGATAAAAACACAAATAAAAAACAAAAAATTAGCATGATATAAGCATAGTTTGCAACAAACGATCCAATTAGTTAAGAATTATAGCAATGGAAATCCAGTAAAGAGAAGATACCATGTAATCAAAAATCAAGCTTGAGTTCTTGTTTCTGAAAAGTATGGAAGAATGTAAGGGGTGACCCGGACCACTACGACCCATGCCTCGAATATGGTTATGGGTCCGAAGCTGCTACCTTTTTGTTTAGTTTCTTCATAAACATTTCCGGAAACATTGCTGATTCGACTGAAAGAGGAAAAGGAATAAAGGGATCAAAACCTTAGCTATTGTTTTTTGGTCCAGTAGTCATCTCTATCTTTGTGTTGAATTGGGGTGTGAATTGGGGGTAGAAGCGACAAAAAAAATTCATTCCGTCCGCTAGGATAACTAGCTAACAGTGTGTGGTTTTTAAATCCCCGCCGTTGATATTTTTTATGAAAGATAGACTTGCTATTTGTCCATTTTTAATCCATAGTGTAAGATCCTAACTTTTTTATGAATAAAGATTTAATTTTCTCTAAATATTATTTTGGATTTGATATATATAATGTTATATTTATGGGTAATATTTACAAATTTAGCAAAGTAAGCAAGTTGTTATAAAATATTTATTTGGTCGGGGAATATTAATTTTATTAGGGAATATTCGTACGACGATACAATCATCAGTGGACCTACAGCGGAATTCATCGCATCGGATATGAAAGCGGCGAAATAACCTTTTTATAAAAATAACGGCAAAACTTTTACCGTTAACTGTTGAAATACCCGATGATAAAAGTATAGTAATACGCGTGGTTGCACAGTAGAACACGGTACTTTAAAGTATCTCTTATTATTGATTCTTACGTGAGAAGTTACTCAGTTCATTCAATTATTGCCACAATAGTTGTTGCATAGTATCTCATATTACTGATTCAATTATTGTCACAGTATCATCCGCACAATATTTTATATTATTAAATCAATAATTGAGACAACACATTTATTTATATTATTATTTGCATTATTGACAATGTCTAGAAAATTCTGTCGAGAAAAGGGGTTAGGTCATTTAATTGCGTGCCAATAGGAGAAGTCCTGATCGAAAAGCTGTGAGACCCCAAATTTTATGAATAAAGATTTAAATTACTCAAAATATTTTTTTAATATTATGGTGTGGATTTGATATAATGTTATAGTTGTGGGTAATATTTATAAATTTTGCAAAGTATGCAAGTTGTTTTATAATATTCGATTGGTCGGGGAATATTCTTTTTGTCGGGGAATATCCGTATGATGGCACAATCATTGGTGAACCCACAACGGAAGTATTGTCGTAGTAATAAAACGACATAATTATTTTTATGAAAATAATTTGAAGTTTTACCGTTAAACCTGTTGAACTACTCGGTAGTAAAAGAAATACGATGTCTGGCGTGATTGCATAAGAAGACACGGTATTGATTATTGATGCTTACATGAAGTCACTCGGTTACACTCAATTATTGTTTTGATAATTCACGCATCATATCTCTCATATTATTGATTCGATTATTGTCACGGTATCATACGCATAATATGTTATATTATTAAATCAATAATTAAGACGACAAAGTTATTTATATTATTAAATTGCAATATTTACAATGTCTAGAAGTTCTGCCAAGGAGAGGTTTGGTCACCTAATTACGCGCCAATAGGGAGAAATCCTTATTGGAAAGCCCCCTCTTTCGTGGGAACGACCTGGATGTTAAATATTGTGAGTTATAATATTAATGATGAATAAGTTTGTGTTGATTAAAGATGAATTTGATAGTTCCATTGTGTTTGAATTATTTGTGTTAGTAGAAATCGACATTTATTTCGATAATAATTGATGTCTGGAGATTATATTGTTCAATCGGGTATTTAGGGCACTTTTCGTGTCGGAGTACTATTCACGAGTTATTATTCACGAGTTACTATTCATGAGTTACTATTCACGAGTTACTATTGAGTCACATTCACTTACTATTAGGGGAGTTGGTGCAAGATTGATGATACTTGCATGACTAAGTTAAAAATAGAGGTATAGATGGAGGTACTATACTGTAATTAATTTTTTCACATGTTTAGAACTATTGAGTCACATGATTTACTATTAGGGGAGGTGGTGCAAGTTTGATAATACTTGGATGACTGAATTATAAATGAAAGAAAAGTTTGAGGTATTGTACTGTAATTTTTTGAGCCCCAAAATGTGCAATTATCGAAACTATGTTTTCCTATAAATAGAAACTCATTCTTCCTTCATTTCTCACCAATTCACTAAAGCTTTAGAGTCATAATTATAAAGAGAAAATCTATAGAGAGAAAGAAGAAGAGAAGTCTGCTACCTCACTATTCCAGTATCCAGTTTTATTCTAAGGTAAGGGGTATTATTTTTTTTCATATTCATGAAGAGAACTTCTATTATTCCATTCTTTATTATTCTGTTGGAATAACCTGTATACGTGGACTACCCTATACTTGGTGAAATTATTCTGTTATTCCATTCCTTATTATTATGTTGGAATAACACAATACATGCAAAGATCGCATACATGGTGAAATTCTTCTATTAATCCATTCCTTATTATTATGTTGGAATAACCTGTCTATGCGAAGTACTTCTATTATTCCATTCCTTATTATTATGTTGGAATAACCTGTTTATGCGAAGTACCGCATATATGGTGAAATTCTTCTATTATTCCATTCTTTATTATTATTCGTTGAATATCACCGTCTAAAATGCGTTCTATTTGGACTCGGTTCCATTATTTATTAATCGCATTTATTATTACGTCGAAATATATCATCTGCATGCGTTTTACGTGGGACCGGTTCCATCATTTATTATTCATTGGAATAACTTTACATATCTGCAATCCGCATGCATGGTGATTTCATTGTTATTCCATTCTTTATTATTACATTGGGACATCCCGCTTGTAAATTTTGTCCGACTGGTTTCGTTATTTATTATTACATTGGAATAACCTATCTATGCTGACGTCTCGCATGCACGCGTGATTTCGTTGTTATTCCATTCTTTATTATTACATTGGAATATCACATCATGCGTTTCTGTGGGACTGGTTAAAATCTTTAGTATTACATTGGGAATAACACATGCATGCGGTCTCTCTCGCATGCATGGTGAATCCTTCTATTATTCCATTCTTTATTATTCTGTTGAAATAACCTGTATAAGTGGATTACCACATGCATGGTGAATGATCCTTCGTATTCATTCCTTATTAAATTGTGGAAATAATCTGGTTACGTTGATTATGATGAGAGTCATAATAAAAGCATTGGACTGATGAAAATCATGGGCATATGTGGTATTAGTAAGTGTTATGATGAGTTATGTTGGTTATTATGTGAAAACAAGAAAGTTTCTTAGAAATCACAAAGGGTTGAAAAATCAGATTTTGGTAAAAATGGAACATGAAATTCAATTGACCATATCTCCTATTATATTTTGAATTTTTGAGTGTGGTCAAGTTCTAGAGTTAGATCTATGAGTTTTGTAGCATCTCCAAGTGGAATCACTGGAAAAGGTGTTGTAGATTTTCGTGTGGACTGTTTTTAGCAAAAGAGTCCAAAGCTGCAAAAGAGGAAAATGCTACTGCCCAGAAAATTTAAAGGGAAGTTTCGGCCACTTAATTTGTGAGAAAAATTCCGGCCTTTTGGGACATGAAAGTATATAGTATAAAGAACATCTTGTCCAAAAATGAGCTACTTCCGACTTAAAATGAGCAAGTTATGACCATTTCAATATTTAGGTTTTTCTGACGAAAAACCCTATAACCGGAGTTCTATAACTTCGATGACCATGAAATTTAAACTGGAAGCTCACGTTAACATGTGTAAGATCCTGCCAAGATTTGGGAATTTCTGGAGTTAAATTCGAGGTAGCTAAATTCTTAAGGAATTAATTGGAAATTGATTTTTGAAAAATAGTAAATGAATTTTAAAAATTCCGAGAAAAATATATGTTCTTTATGGGACTATATTATGCTAAATCCCAGAAAAGAAATATTTTTGGAACTGATTTGGTATTTTTCATGAAAATAGTTTAGTTACAAACATATGAGTTAAATATGTTATGTGAAGTAACAAAGTTGGAAAATAGGATTTTATGGCTTGGAAATCCTATATAAGGTATATGTAGATTGTTGATAAGGAATTTGATCATTGGTGATGAAATCTTATGAGTATGACATTTTTGAATGATTAAATGCATTATTTAATAAAGTGTAAATAATTGAAATAAATTGTTTATAAGTTTAAGAGGTGATTAAAATATTGTTATATTAGATTATGAGTTATTTACGTGATAGATAATATTTGGATAAAATTAAAGTCTTTAATATTTATCCTTGTTTTAGTTTGATTAATGCTTATATCATTATCATCATCCTCATGCTTATATGGTGATGAAAGTTATCTTTCGCTTACGTGCGAAGATGGAGTGTTGATTATTGAATTGTATATCTTTGGCTTACGTGCAAAGATGGATTGTTGATTATTGGTTTTATTGTTGTATATCTTTGGCTTACGTGCAGAGATGGACATGGTATGATTATGACCAGGGATTATTCGGTATAGTCATGACCATTGATGATTTAATGAATATCTTTGGCCCGTAGTGCAGGGATGATTCGATGATGCGGTTTATTTATTAAGCTGAGTCTTGGCGATAAAAATTGATGAAAACTTTTTAAATCATAAAAGATAGTAGATTTTATTCTCTACTTGACTCTTTTAATGGATTGTTGGTTCCGCTGCAGTTAAACTTGATGTCAATTGTATTTTATCAGTTTAACATTGTTAAAGACTAATGATAATTTATTCTGCATTATCTTAGTCATAATATTTCTTCTTTGGGCTAGTTGAGCTCACCCTTTCTTTCACCTTTATTCTCTTGAAATGAGAATATAATGGGACGAGCGAGTGGGGAGCGGAGTGAGCGGTCGGATGATAGCATTAGTAGTCCTCACTATTACATTAAATAGTGTGACAATAAATGTAATGAGGACTCCATTAAGAGTGGATATTGCACAGAAGGCAATATTCTTATTTAAACTCTCGACTTATGTTTTTTGTCGTATGTTACACATTTTGTATTATTAAGTAAGTAGTATTTGTATTTTTGTACCATATATTTGGCGACTCAAGATGAGTGATGTATACCTATTTTGGGGGCGTCACAAAAGCCCCATCTTTTTTGGGAATGATCTGGTTGTTAATATTGTGTGTTATAATATTAATGATGAATAATTGTTGAAGATTAAAAATGTGTTTATTGAAGACAAGTGATTTGTGATAAATAGAGGGGGTTTTCATGAAGTATTTGTTATAAGTTTGGCTTATTACATGGACCCCCATTTTGTAAGACCCCGAATTTTATAAAATGAAAGTATTCCATTTTCTTATAATTATTATTCTATTTATAAATGATTAAATTGATAAAAGGTTAAAGTTAAGGGTGATATATGAAAATTTTACAAAATAAGCAAGCTGTCATAAAATATTCGTTTGATCGGGGAATATCCGTACGACGATACAATCATTGGTGGACCCCACAATGGAATAACTGTCGGATTTAGAAAATGACATAAATAAATTTTTTATAAAAATAACGGCAAGACTTTTACCGTTAAACTGTTGAAATACCCGGTGATAAAAGTACAATAATACGCGTAATTGCATAGTAGCACACAATATTGTACAATATATTTGATTATTGATGTTTATGTGAGAAGTCACTCAGTTTTATTCAATTATTGCAACAGTAGTTGATGCATAATATCTCATATTATTGAATCAATTATTGTCACAGTATCATCTGCACAATATTTTATATTATTAAATCAATAATTGAGACGACAAAGTTATTCATATTATTATTTGAATTATTGACGATGTCTAGAAAGTTCTTTCGAGGAAAGGGGTTTGGTCACCTAATTGCGCGCCAATAAGGAGAAGTCCTTATCAGAAAGCCCTCTCTTTTTCCTGGGAATGATCTGGTTGTTAATATTACGAGTTATAATATTAATGATGAATAAATGTTATTAAAAATGTGTTTAGTGAAGCCAAGTGAATTGAGATAAATAGAGGGGGTTTTATGAAGTATTTATTGTAAATTTAGTTTATTACATGGACCCCCCACTTACTCATTTTTCAAAATCGTCGGTAGAAAGTTATCTCAGTTTTTGTTTTATTATTATTATAATAGTAATAAAACAGAAAAAATTTTATATAAAACAAAAAACTTTTTATAAATAAAATATATTATATTTTATTATATTGCATAGTACTGCATAATGTTTGCATAGTACTACATAGTGTTGCATAGTACTGTATAGTGTTTGCGTAATACTGCATAGTGTTCCATAAAGTATTGTATAGTGTTTGCATAGTGCTGCATAGTAAAAATAAAAAAAATTGATTCTGCGCCAAATTCGCCTGTGAGAAAGTTACTGTGCGTCCGTGATTATTTTTCTTAAATAATATCTTGCCATTCTTCTATAAATAGGATGCTCAGTTTAGAAATGAAAATCACACCAGAATCAGAGAATTCTTCTTCTATAATATTGAGTGTATTTCTTTTGAGTTAAGGAAACTTTGAGTGTAGCAAATAGTTCAAGTTTTTCTTCAAGAATATCTCCGCTATACCAGTCAGAAGTACTCTCTTTTTAAGGTAAGGGGTATTATTTATTTCATATTCGCTTACGATATTATTTTTCCTATTCGTAAGGAATTTTATTTTCGTTCGATATTCGTAAGGAATATTATTTCCGTTCAATATTCGTAAGGAATATTATTTTCGTTCAATATTCGTAAGTAATATTATTTTCGTTCAACAGTCGCAAAGGATATTATTTTTGTTCACTATTCGTAAGAAATAATATTTTCTTCCATACTCTGTAATATGTAAGTAATATTATTTCGTTTCATATTCCTAATTCTACACTTATGTTGATAAGTATTGCTTCTATACTCCTTGAAATTTGTAGAATATCCTTGAAATTTGCATTTCATCTAGTATCGTTCCATTGAAATATTTTTCTGAACATTCTTGTTAAATTTTAATCTTTTCACGCCGGAGTAATATTAATGGGTACTATTCGTACGAACGACACTATTCATACGTACGGTACTATTCATACGTATGACCTTATTCACGGGATACTATTCACTCGGGTACTGTTCACTCGGGGTACTATTCACGACAAAAATTAATTTCTTTTCTGTCCAAATTTCTTTACACAGATTGATCTTCGTTCCAGATATCATCAGTTGAATATTCAAACTGATGACATTCTAAAGATTGCTTTCAGAACTCTATGTGGGCATTACGAATTCCTAGTCATGTCTTTTGGATTGACTAATGCTCCTGCTGCCTTCATGGATATGAGAACCGAGTATTTAAGGAATATTTGGATCATTTTGTGGTTGTCTTTATTGATGACATCCTCATTTACTCCAAAAGCTGTGAAGATCATAAACAACACTTGAGGCTGATACTCCAAAAGCTTCATGAAAATAAGCTCTGGCTTGAGGAAGTAGCATTCCTTGGGCACATGATATCAAATCATGGAATATCTGTTAACCCAGCGAAGATTGAAGCAATTCAAAGCTGGGAGCAACCTAAGACAATAACCAAAGTACATAGCTTTCTGGGCTTAGCTGGTTATTATTGGAGATTCGTGGAAGGATTTTCTCGAATCGCTACTCCATTAACTCAGCTGACTCAAAAAGATATAAAATTTGGTTAGACCGAGGAATGTGAGAAGAGTTTTTAAGAACTTAAGAGGAGACTCATTTCAGCACCTGTTCTGACAATACCATCTGGTTCGGAGGGATTTGTCATCTATAGTGATGCTTCAGGCAGAGGGTTAGGATGTGTTCTCATGCAACATGGGAAAGTCATAGCCTATGCCTCACGAAAACTTAAAGAATTAATATGAGAGGAATTATCCTACTCATGATCTAGAGTTGGCAGCAGTCATTTTCGCACTAAAGATCTGGTGACATTACCTGTATGGGGATAAAGTGGAGATCTATACACTACAAAAAAGGCCTATCTACAACCAATAATATCAGCGATTGCATATCCGGTCGCTGATAATAGTATTAGCGACTACTATCTATAACCGGGATGAATTATAGTAGCTAGTTGATATCAGCGACGGCATGCGATCGCTGATATGAATTTTCCCCCAAAAAATTTGATGCGAAACCCTGGCGCGGTTTTTTGTTGCGACTAATCTTTATCGGTGATCGCGTCGCGGTCACCATTTAAAAAGCGTCATCGTCATTAAAATCGGCAACCGCATGCGGTCGTTGATGCTCTTAAATGAATCTGAGCTCGAGCGTGTTTCGATTCAAAGAAAAAAGACAAAAAAGTGGGGCGGCAGCGGAGAAGGGAGAAGGGGAGAAGAGAGAAGAAGAGGTTTCGCTCGATTCGTGTGTTCAATCTTCTTCAAATCAGTTTAATTTTAGAGGTAAGAAATTCTTCTTCTTCTTTCGGTTGTTTGTTATTTATTCGTGTGTTTTTACTATTCATTTTCGTGACTAATTTATAATCTGATACACGGAAATTGATTGATGATGCATAAACACCTTGATTGTTTTCGCTATTTCTATGAGTTGAACTTGAAAGTGTATTACATATTGTTGTAAAGGTCCATTTAGTTTTATTACTTTTCTCATTTGCCATTTAATACATCATTTTGTTTTTGTTTTGTCTAATTTGTTATATAATTGTATTGGAAGCTATTATTTTTGTAAGCAAATTTGGGGTCGCTTCATGCTCAAATGCTTTCTCATGCTTAATAGTGAAAACAAATGAATTATGCAAGTATCTCAGATTGAAGTCTGCCGATATTTTGTTAAATCAAATCAACTTTTGGTGTGAAGTCTCATATGTATCTCCATTAACGAAGCACATTTTAGGTAAAACATTAGATGATGAACAATTTTATGAGCATTGGGATTCCGATAAGTTCATATTTTTTGATAATATAATATGAACACATTTACACAGTAAAAATGGTATCTCATTTGAGATGAACGCATTTATCATTTTGAAGCCTATGGTCAAAATAAAAATAAAAATTCCATTCAATTCCTAGGACTTCCTGGTTCAAATTGGCAGCTAATGGAGCAAAAAATCAAAGTGAATAAAAACAAAGACTTGGAATATACAACATCTTGATTTAAAACAGAAGGTTCTTGATATAAAGTGCATGTGGAATCACACCTTGACATAAAACATAACTAGGAATTAAGTTTATCCATAATTCAATCAAGAAGAAGGTTCAAAGAAGTTTATCCATAATTCACATCAAATATGCTAATTGATGTTAATTCTAAAATTCATTTATAATGTATGTTTGTTAAAACTAAAATTCATGTATAATTGTTTATTGGTAATGTTTTGATTGATATTATATTGGTAATATATATGGGTCTGAATTTTTTACTGCTTTAATTTGCATTCAATCGTTATTGTTTTGGTCTTATTGTATTGGAAATTTGTATATTTCTCTAGGTTTGTGTCTTGGGTGCCTAGAAATATCCATATATGCATGCCATCGTGCATGTGGCTAGTCTATATTGTAGGGGAGACTCTGGCAAATTTTTTTTAAGTATTATAAGTATAAGTTTGAAAATGTTCATAATAAGTATAAGTTTGTAGTTGAATGTGGCTAGTATATATTGTAGTTGAAGTTTGTAGAGAGCCTATTAAGGGGTTGTTGGGTGATGAAATTTGGGCTTGGGGAAATGTGAGGCCATACGAGAACACACCAAGCTTAGCTTAAGTCTCACGAGGGCCAATGAGCTTGGTTGTCGACATGGTAAGCTATTGGGGAACATTAAGCCAAAATAAGCGATCTTGAGGGAAGCTGTTAGTGCAATGAGAGAAGGAAACTAGACACACTTGGTCAATAAAGAGACTATTTTGGCTATAACAGAAAAAACAAGGGTATTTAACACTTATGTATACAAGAATAAAGATACAAAATGTTACAGAAAGTCATAAATTTAAATTGACAAATTGTGACTATCCCAAAACATAAAAGATTATAGAAAGGGAATAGTGAGGGGTATAATCTTAAAACATGTTAGTCGAGGCCTTAGATGGACTCTTCAATTCTTAGCGTGAAGCCTTAGATGGTGGTAGTTTTCTTAAGAAGAAACATTTCAATGCATCTGAATACCAACCAAATATGTATTACTGATATAAAGCTAGCATGAATGAAATACCTTACGTATTCACTTACGATTAACAATAAAAACAAATTAAAATAAAATAACATGATATAATATAACTATTAAGCTAAGTAGTATTTACTTAGTTTCTCATACTAAGTAAAGTTTCAAATTTAAAGTTTCATTTAAAGTTTCTCATACCTTACGTATTCATATGGTTACAAGTATGCTCAAGTCATATGCTTACAAGTATGCTGAAATGTTAATCATATGCTTACAAGTATGCTCAAGTCATATGGTTACAAGTATGCTTAAGTCATATGATTAATAAGCTCATGGTGTCTGTAGTAGGTACTTAGTGGAATCATGGACCTCTATTAGGGCATCAGTAGTTGGATGGCACGACGAAAGTCAAGTGCCCGAGATAAATCTTCTACAATTTGAATTTAGAAATTTGGTCTCCAAGTGTTTTTGGAGTATGTGTATAGTCACCCGGAATGTATGAATGGTAAGTCGCAGATACGATGCCTATGTTTGAAGTGTAAGAATGTAAATTATATGGACAGAGACACGGTAAACAATCATTTACTTGTTTATGGGTTCATGAAAAATTACGAAGAATGCTGGTGGGCACATGGGCAGAGAAGAGATGGTGGCATCACAGAAGTACACAATTCGGGGAGTAGTACTCATCGTATGAATGAAATGGTTCATGATATTGCAGGGCCAGATTTTGATTAGGAACAAGGCAGAGAGAGCAACCTCACTGATTACGATGCCAAAGACTTCTTTAAGTTGTTAGGCGAGGGGTGAGCGAGCCATTACGCATGGTTGCACCAACACACACTACATTGTCTGCAGCGTTGGCGATATTACTTAACATTAAAATTTGATCACAAACATGAGTCATGAGTGTTTTTAGTCGCTCTTGAAGTCCATTAAGAGAGTATGTTGCACTGACGGTGAGAAAGTACACAGTAACTATTACTTTTGTAAGAAAATGGTGAAGAAGTTGGGTCTTGGATACCAAAAGATCAATGCATGTCCCAACGATTACATGTTGTTTTATAAGGAAAATGAAGCAGATGACAAGGTGCACATTTTGCGGTCATGATCGATTTAGGCCTAATAAAGAGGTGTGACTACAAAAAATCAAGTATCCGTTTAAGATTCTAAGGTATTTTCCAATAACACACATCGGCTAAAAAGATTGTACATGTCTCAAGAACAATTTGAACATATGAGTTGGCATGCGAAATCTCCACTAAAGATGGAGAACTAAATCATCCATGAGATGGGCGGACTTGGAAAGATTTCAACTTAGCATATCTGGGTTTGCATTGGAACCTAGAAATGTGAGGCTTGGATTGTCCATAGATGGTTTCAATCAGTTTGGCCACTTAGTTATTCCGCAGACTCATGTTGGCTTTCGTGATTGTTACTCCGCATAACTTTCCTCCTTGGATGTGTATGAAACAACATATACTTGTTTCTTTCACTCAGTGGTTCCCGGTCCTAAGAGTCCGGAAAAAACTTAGATGTTTACTTGAGACCTCTTATAGGCGAGTTGAAGGTATTGTGGGAGGATGGAGTATGGACTTAGGATGTTGCAATGAAAACAAATTTCAACCTTAGGTGGCGGTTATGTGGACTATAAGTGACTTCCCAACTTATGGTATGTTATTTGGATGGAGTACACGGGAAGTTGGCTTGTCCGTATTGTATGGAGCATACAAAGTCGTTTAATCTATCAAAAGGTCGAAAGCCTTGGCGATTTGGATCGTCATCGGTTGCTTACCGGTAGATCACCCGTTTGAAGAAATAGAGAACACTTCAGGAAAGGAAAGTAGACAATAATATGCCCGCACCGCGATTTTTGGAGCGGAGATGCGAGATCGTGTGATGAGATTGTCGGTTATCCCATTTGGTAAGATTGATGCCACAAACATAATCAATGGGTTTGGCGAATCTCATAACTGGGTTCGGAGAAGAATCTTTTGGGAACTGCCTTATTGGTTTACAAATTTGATTCGTCATAATCTAGATGTGATGCATATTGAGAAGAATGTGTTTGAAAATATGTTTAACACTGTGATGAATGTTACGGGGAAGACAAAAGATAACGATAAGGCACGTTTGGACATGAAAGATATTTGTAAGCATCCTGGATTAGAACTTTATGAATCTCCTAATGGTAAGATTATCAAACCGCGTGCAAGGTACACATTGTCCAAAAAGCAAGTTGAAGATGTGTGCACATGGGTTAAGTCTCTGAAACTACCAGATGGATATGCGTCAAACATTGCAAGGTGTGTTATGGGTGGAAAATTGCAAAGGATGAAGAGTCATAATGTAAAACCCCAGATTTTACGAAAAAAGATTTAATTTTCTCGAAATAATTTTTTTAATATTATGGTATGGATTTGATATAATATTATAGTTGTTGGTAGTATTTATAAATTTTGCAAAGTATGCAAGTTGTTATAAAAATTCATTTAATTCGTGAATATTCTTTTTTTTCGGAATATCCAAATGCGACAGCCACAATCATTGGTGAACTCATTAAGCGGAATTATTGTCGTAGTAATAAAAGCGACATAATTATTTTTATGAAAATAACGGCGGAAGTTTTACCGTTAAAAGCTATTGAACTACTCATTAGTAAAAGTATAGTAATACTGGCGTGGTTGCGTAGTAGCCACGGTATTGGTTATTGATCTTTACGTGATAAGTCACACCAGTTATACTCAATTATCACTCTGAATTGCTACATCATATCTCTCGTATTATTGATTCGATTATTGTCTTTGTATCATCCGGGTTATATGATATATTATTAATTAATAATTGAGACGACAAAGTTATTCATATTATTAAATTGCAATATTTACAATGTCAGAAGTTCGCCGAGGAGAGGTTTGGTCACCTAATCAAGCGCGCATGATAGGAGAAATCCTTATTGAAAAGCCCCTCTTTCACGGGGAGCGACACGGTTGTTAAATATTGTGAGTTATAATATTAATGATGAATAAGTTCGTGTTGATTAAAGATGAATTTGATAGTTCCATTGTGTTGGGATTATTTGTGTTAGTAGAAATCGACATTTATTTCGATAATAATTAATGTCTGGAGATTATATTGTTGATCGAATTATTGAGGGCACTTTTGTGTCGGAGTACTATTCACGAGTTCTTATTCATGAGTTCTTATTCATGGGTTACTATTCATGAGTTACTATTCACGAGTTACTATTGAGTCACATTCACTTACTATTAGGGGAGTTGGTGCAAGATTGATGATACTTGCATGACTAAGTTAAAGATGGAGGTATTGATGGAGGTACTATATTGTAATTAATTTTTTAACATGTTTAGAACTATTGAGTCACATGATTTACTATTGAGTCACATGATTTTACTATTGATTCACATGATTTACTATTAGGGGAGTTGGTGCAAGATTGATAATACTTGCAGGACTAAATTAAAAATGAAAGAAAAGTTGGAGGTATTGTACTATAATATTTTGAGCCCCAAAACGTGCAATTATCGAAACTATATTTTCCTATAAATAGAAGCTCATTCTTCCTTCATTTCTCACCAATTCACTAAAGCTTTAGAGCCATTATTATAGAGAGAAAGAAGAAGAGAAGTCTGCTATATTTCTATTCCAATATCCAGCTTCATTCTAAGGTCAGGGGTATTATTCTTTCGTATTTATGAAGAGAATTACTTTATTTCAATACTCGTAAGAGTTTTTATTCAATTCTTCATTATTATGTTGGAAGAACCTGTTTATACGAAGTACCGCATACATGGTGAAATTTTTCTATTATTCCATTCTTTATTATTCTGTTGGAATATCATGTCGATGCAAATTTTGCCTGACCTGGTTCCATTATTTATTATTCCGCATTTATTATTACAGCCGTTTAATATCACATGCATCGCTTTTACTTGGGACACGTTCCATTATTTATTATTCAAACATTTATTATTCGCCGGAATATCACGTCTGTGCGTTTTACTGTGGGACTGGTTCCATCATTTATTATTACTGTTGGAATAACCTATCATCATCAATACCGCATGCATGGTGATTTCATTGTTATTCCATTCTTTATTATTACATTGGGACATCACATCGGTCATAATTTACTTTGACACGGTTCCGTTATTTATTATTACATTGGTATAACTTTTGTACATGCGACGTATCGCATGCATGGTGATTTCTGTTGTTATTCCATTCTTTATTATTCATTGGAATATCACATCATGCGTTTTACGCCGAACACGGTTCCGTCTTTATTATTACATTTGGGAATAACACATGCGTGCAGGTCTCTATCGCATGCATGATGAATCCTTCTGTTATTCAATTCTTTATTATTCTGTTAGAATAACCTGTATAAGTGGATTACCACATGCATGGTGAATGATCCTTCGTATTCATTCCTTATTAAATTGTGGAAATAATCTGGTTACGTTGATTATGATGAGAGTCATAATAAAAGAATTGGACTGATGAAAATCATGGGTATATGAAGTATTAGTAAGTGTTATGATAAGTTATGTTGGTTCTTATGTGAAAACATGAAAGTTTCTTAGAAATCACAAAGGGTTGAAAAATCAGATTTTGGTGAAAATAGAACATGAAATTCAATTGATCATATCTCCTATTATATTTCAAATTTTTGAGTGTGGTCAAGTTCTAGAGTTAGATCTATGAGTTTTGTAGCATCTCCAAGTGGAATCACATTGTAAAAGGTGTGTAGATTTTTTCGTGTGGTGATTTTAACAAAGGAGTCAAAAGCTGCAAATACCAAAAACGCTTATTGTCAGATTTTTAAAAAAGGCGTTTTACCACTTAATTTGTGAGAAAAATTCCAGCCTTTTGGGACATGAAAGTATATGGTATAAAGAACATCCTGTCCAAAAATGAGCAAGGTATGACCATGTCAATATTTAGGTTTTTTCGATTTAAAAACGCTATAACTTAGGAGTTCTATAACTCCGATGACCATGAAATTTAAAGCTGAAGCTCACGTTAACATGTAAAGATCTCGCCAAGATTTGGGAATTTTGGAGTTAAACTTGAGGTAGCTAAATTCTTAAGGAATTATTTGGAAATTGATTTTTGAAAAATAGTAAATGAATTTTAAAAATTCTGAGAAAAATATATGTTCTTTATGGGACTATATTATGCTAAATCCTAGAAAAGAAATATTTTGGGACTGATTTGGTATTTTTCATGAAAATAGTTTAGTTATGAACATATGAGTTAAATATGTTATGTGAAGTAACAATGTTGGAAAATAGGATTTTATGGCTTGGAAATCCTATATAAGGTATATGTAGATTGTTGATAAGGGATTTGATCATTGGTGATGAAATCTTATGAGTATGACATTTTTGAATGATTAAATGCATTATTTGGTAAAGTATAAACAATTGAAATAAATTGTTTATAAGTTTAAGAAGTGATTAAAATATTGTTATGATATTAATAATATTAGATTATGAGTGGTTGATATTATTTGGATAAATTTATAGTCTTTAATAATTATCCTTGTTTTAGTTTGATTAATGCTTATATCATTGTCATCGTCCTCATGCTTATATGGTGATGAAAGTTATCTTTGGCTTACGTGCGAAGAGGGATTGTTGTTTATTGAATTATATATCTTTAACTTACGTGCAAAGATGGATTGTTGATTATTGGTTTTATTGTTGTATATCTTTGGCTTACGTGCAGAGATGGACTTGGTATGATTATGACTAGGGATTATTCGGTATAGTCATGACCATTGATGATTTAAAGAATATCCTTGGCCTGTAGGGCAGGGATGATTTGAGGATGTGGATTATTTATTAAGTTGAGTCTCAGCGATAAAAGTTATGAAAAACTTTTAAAACATAGAAGATAGTAGATTTTATTCTTTACTTGACTCTTCTAATGGATTGTTTGTTTCACTGTAGTTAAACTTGATGTCTATTGTATTTTATCAGTTTAACATTGTTGAAGACTAATGATAATTTATTCTGCATTATCATAGTCATAATATTTCTTACTGGGCTAGTTGAGCTCACCCTTTCTTTCACTGTTCTCTTCAGGAAATGAGAATATAGTTGGGACGAGTCGGGGAACGAAGTGACGGTCCAGATGATAACATTAGTAGTCCTCACTATTTTGTTAAATAGTGTGACAATAAATGTAATGAGGACTCCATTGAGAGTGGATATTGTCTAGAAGACAATATTCTTGTTTAAACTCTCAGTTTATGTTTTGTCGTATTTTACATGACAGTTGTATTATTAAGTTGTATTTGTATTTTTGTACCATGTATTGGGCGACTTAAGATGGGTGATGTATACCTGTTTTGGGGGCGTCACACATAACTGTCATGTGTTCATGGAGAGACTCATGCCTATAGCATTTCGGGATTAGCTTGATAAACCAATATGGGATGCTTTGACGAATCTTAGTCATTTCTTCAAAGACTTATGTTCAAAATCATTAAATGAGAAGGACATGTCTGTACTTGAGAAGAACATCATAGAGATCTCGTGTAAACAAGAAAAAATATTCCCACCTAGTTTTTTTGACTCCATGGAGCATTTACAAATCCATCTTCCCTATGAAGCTCGTGTTGGGGGTCCAGTTCAATATAGATGGATGTACCCTTTCGAGAGGGTGATGGGAAACCTTAAGAGGAAGGTGAAGAATAGAGCTTATGTCGAGGGGTCGATATGTGAGGCATACTGATTTGATGAGATATCTACGTTTGTCTCAGATTATTTTTTCGGACGAAGTCTTGACAAAGGCCAATCGAGTATCGAGACATGATGATGGGGAAATGTTGAACTAAATGGGTGGCTCTCAGTATTTGGTCTATCGGCCGCTCTTATGGAAAAAGGAAACGATATTCCTCTCGAAAGCAAGAATTACATGTCGCATATACTTACATTCTTCTCAATTGCGAGGAGATTGATGAATTTGTGAGGTTACATGTAAACATGATAATTTATCTTGTAAGTTGAAAATTTATTCCAATATGTTAATGTTTATAACATGGTATAGATTATACGATGACGAGTTAAAAGTGAAGCATCCTTAAGATAAGCGATAAAGATATTCAAATCAATCGTGATAAAAAATTTGCACTTTGGCTAAAGGACAAAGTAAGTTCAATTTCTTAAGCACGACATATATATATATATACTCCATGATAACTATGACTTCATTTAATAAGATGGAGTTTTTGTAGGCTTTAACTGAGGGATCAACGATTCCGGCTAATGTAGAAGTCCTAACTATGGGATTAGACAGGGACCAAATCAGTCGCAATGGTTACAAAATAAATGGTTGTGAATTTCACACAAAGGCATATGGGCGCGGTAAAAGAACAAAGAAATATGGAGTGTGTGTCCAAGGAGATTGTTACAATGAGCTTGGTCGTGCCTTTTATGGGGAGTTAGAGGAAATCATAGAGTTGTCGTACAAGGGCACATACGGGGGTCATATTAACTTGTTCAAGTGTCGTTGGTTTGATTCAGATAAAGGGATACATGTTGACAGACATGGAATCGTCGATATTGACCTCCATAGGTCGACTTACTCCAACGAACCATTTGTTTTACCAACTCAAACAATACAAGTATACTACACTCCTAGTCCTATTAGGAAAAGGGATAGACCGCCTACAGATTGGCAAGTTGTAATTTATACTCCTACGCGCAGTCATGTCCAAGTAATAGACGGGGATTTCTACCAAAAGGAGATGCTTCATAGACCTCCTATAATAAATATAGAGGACAACAATGATGTAATCCAGTTAGAGGGTGGAGATGAACCTGATGAATTGGATCCCGAGACGGTTATTGTGCTAGATGACAGTGATACCGAGGAAGAGTTATTGACTGACACTGACAAAGAATCTGAAGAAGAAGATGGTTATGAATCTCCGACACTTGTACAAAATGATTCTGACTCAGACAACGATTTTCATTAAAATGTATGTTTAGTTTTAATTGTATTACAATGAATTACATATAAGAATGTTCTTTATATCCTTAACATGTTTATGTACCTTTCATTTATAGTTGTCGTAGTTAACTATTTCTTACAATTAATTGTCATTATTGTCCTTTTATATAAAATGTATGTTTAGTTTTAATTGTATTACATATAATTACATATGTACATGTATCTTTCATTTATAACTCATACTAACATCCTAAATTTTTTATTTATAGATGTCTTCTGAACCTGCAGCACGAAAGTGCGGGTTGGGTCGGGGCCCTAATCATGTGTCAAGGCCCATTAATCCCAGGATGATCGCATTCTTATCTGAGATCCGTCCTCCTCCAGAAAGCATGTAAGTTAAACATCGTGTATATATAAGGGTTTAATATTTCCATTGTTATAAATATATATGATTGTAAATTATTGTATATTGTAGTGATTTTCAATATAGTAAAATTGTGAAGTGCATTTCACAATTATGCTTACAGAACTGGCCTACGCCAGTGATTACATGGGAGAGCACACCTCTCGCCCATAAGGATGCAGTTTGGGCTGAATTTTAATTATATTTTTTTATCACTCTGATAGATAATACATAGTTAATCAAATAATATTGTTTAGTAATGTTGGATTATGGTAATATAATGATTTGTAATATTATTATTGTTGTTTTATTTTGCGAAGCGGTATAGATGGGACGACCTCGACATCGATTATTGAGACATTATTACGGCGAAGTATACCGTCAGAACTAAAGATAATCAACGAACGAACGACAAAAAGCCCTGTGCAATCTTTGAGATTGACTATCCGGGATAAAATGAAAGCGAGATATGCATGAGCATAGCCCACAGTGGTGCGCTAACCCATATATGGGTGCGGATGTGTAACCGATGGAGAGGTGAGAGCCGGGTCAAGAGGCACAAGATCGCCGCCTCAAAGCAGATCCTCGAGGTGTATTGACCACGAGAAAGGCAAAAGGTGCGTATCGGGCGACGGTATATCATAGGCAGCAAAGACATTACTACCGTGGAATGCGTATGTTATGTTTTGATCGTCATTTTGTAGCTAAAATATCATATGTTTACATAATAATATGAGAAAATGAAATGTAGGAGTCTCGGTCTCAAGGTCAACCTATCAATTGGTTGGATGTGTATACGGCCTCCCGCG
Organism: Panax ginseng; assembly: GCA_020205605.1. Classification (NCBI taxonomy): domain Eukaryota; kingdom Viridiplantae; phylum Streptophyta; class Magnoliopsida; order Apiales; family Araliaceae; genus Panax; species Panax ginseng. Next base: position 156,720,125 of record CM035128.1, read on the forward strand.
ATGGTCCACTTGAGAAACATTAGGATAAGCGGTAATAAGTTTACTTTATCCTAATATGTTGTTTATAAATTGTGACGACCTTTTTTAGTATTTTTTTTTATTTATTTTTAACTATTTAATTGTTCACCTTCCGACAGGACACTTATAAGGGCTTAATGAATAAGTATTTATCCACGAAGGCACCCCGCATCCGTCGATTAATCAAGAATTATGGGAGCGGGCGTCCATCATGAAGAAAAATTATGTCAAAGGCCAAGGACAAAACGGTGCCCGACCATCAGTGGCACAGGCAGCTCTGCCACCCAGTCTACACAGTTATCAGGTTCTCCTACTTATCATACTCTTGCTGACTGTGTGAGAGCGATCTGCCAGGATCGTGATCTACTTCGTATACTGGGCGGGCATCTGCAGTCTCTGAGTCCTGATGAGTTGGCAGAGGAAGCGATGCATGCGTGGCAAGAATAAGTAAGGCAAGCAGATGAGCAACGAGAACAACAACAGCAAGAATGAGACCAAGATATATATATATATATATATATATATATATATATATATATATATATATATATATATATATATATATATATATATATATATATATCGTTTATTATTTAGCTACATTGTCTTATATGTTTATAGTCTCTGAGTCACTATCTTACTTATATGTTTCACTACATTGTCTATTGTTTAGCTTTCCCTAAGTCGTAGCAGTATCAACACATGTAACATATATGTTTTATTATTTTGTTAATTACTGGGATCCTAATTTGGATGATCCATGAAAGAAGCGTTTAGACTTGTTTTTTTAGATTTTTAAAGCCTTGTACTCTTTTAGATTCATTCTTTGGACAATTGTATTGGTTTATATGGATGTTTATGATTTTATTGTGTTGGATGAATGTTTACAATTGTATTGTGTTGGATGAAGAGCTAGACTTGTTGTGTTGGATGAATGTTTATTCATGGATGATCAATGTTTATCATATAGTAGTTATATCATGGATGGATGTTAATATGGATGCTTGTATATACTGCCGTGTTGGGATTGAAAACAGGTACAAAGCAGGTTATTTTTGGGAAATCAATAAAACAGGCAAAAAAATTTTAAAAAAAAAAACATCAGCGACCGCATGCGGTCGCTAACACTATATCAGCAACCGCGTTGCCTTCCTGGAAACTAGCAACCGCATCGGTCGCTATTACCGGTCGCTGTCATGTGTGCCACGTCACACTTGACAAATGACTTAGCATGAGTCAGATTAGCGACAGTTGCGGTCACTGATGGCGGTCGCTAATAAGTCAGTCGCCATTAGTGGTCGCTAATGTCCATCTAGCGACCAGATTACTTGCAACTAATATTAGCGACCGCATGCGGTTGCTGATACCTATCTACGACAGTATACGGTCGCTGATATGCGGTCGCTGGTAAGCTTTTTTGTTGTAGTGATACGGATCATAAAATCCTAAAATATTTCTTCACCCAAAATGAGCTCAACATGCGGCAACGACGTTGGCTCAAGCTGTTGAAAGATTACGATCATATTATTCAATACCATCTTGGAAAAACAAACGTGGTAGCTGACGCATTAAGTAGAAGATCATATGCAGGTACGAGTGCGATATTGTCAACGCAAAGGCCCATTTGGTATGACTTACAAAGGATGGAGATAAAGTTAAATAGACCCATGTGACGATGTCAAATTTTCGAGTAGAACCGACTTTAATCGATAAAGTTAAAGATGCTCAAGCTACGAACCTAGAGCTGATGCGTATGAAGAAGAAAGTGCAAGAAGGTGCTATTCCGGAAGCAAGAATCGATGAAGAAGGAATACTTCGAGTCAACTCCAGACTTTGTGTTCCTAACAATTCTGATTTGAAATATAAAATCATGATGAAGGCGCACAACACACTGTTTGCAATCCATCATGGGAGTACCAAATGTATCATGATCTTCGACATACATTTTGGTGGAGCAATATGAAGAGAGAGATAACAGAGTTTATCTCAAGGTGTCTAACTTGTCAACGTGTCAAGGCGGAGCATCAAGTGCCAAAAGGTCCATTGCAACCACTTGAAATTCCAAAATGGAAGTGGGAGCACATTACCATGGATTTTGTTACTGGTCTTCCCAAGGTTTCTCAAGGTATAGATGCAATTTGGGTCATTGTTGATAGATTAACCAAGTCTGCTCATTTCTTACCTATACGAGAAACTTATTCACTTGAACGTCTTGCTCGTATGTACATAAACGAGATTGTAAGACTGCATGGTATGCCAGTATCCATGGTTTCTCAAGTCTGCTCATTTCTTACCTATACGAGATTGTAAGATTCACTTCACGATTTTGGGTCAGTTTGCAGAAAGCTATGGGCACGGATTTACGATTCAGTTCGGCATATCATCCTTAGACGGACGGGCAGTTAGAGAAGACTATTCAAACTCTTGAGGATCTATTAAGACTGTTTCTTTGACTTCAAGGGAAGTTGGGAAAAGTTCTTGCCATTAGTAGAATTCTCCTACAACACCAGTTATCAAGCAAGTATCGGCATGGCTCCATTTGAGGTGTTGTATGGACGCAAGTGTCGTTTTCTAGTATTTTGGGACGAGGTGGGTCAAGCAACGTTGTTGGGATCAACATTGGTACGCATGACAACGGAAAAGATTCAAATGATCCGACAACGTATAAAAACCTCATAAGATCGACAAAAGAGTCATTTTGATCTTCATCGAAGGAACGTGGAATTCAATGTTGGAGAGCATGTGTTGTTACGTGTTGCTCCATAGAAAGGAGTTACAAGATTTTTAAAGAGAGGAAAGCTCAATCCTCGATTCATTGGCCCATTCGAAATCCTCGACCGGGTAGGAACGGTGGCCTATAGACTCGCCTTAATGCCAAGTATGTCTCGTGTTCATAACATTTTTCATATATCTATGTTATGTAAATATGTGGAAGACCCGAACCACATTATTGAATTAGAACCAGATGAGATAGCGAAATATTTAACGTATGAAGAGGTATCTATTAAAATCTTAGATAAGAAGGAACATATTCTACGCTCCAAGGCTATACCTCAAGTTAAAGTTTTGTAGAGAAACCACGATGTTGAGGAAATGACCTGGAAGTTAGAATCTGAAATGAAATAAAGGTATCCTCACCTCTTCGACATACCAGGTACATACACCAATTTTGAGGACGAAATTTCATAAGAAGGGGAGGTTGTAAGACCCCAACTTTTATGAATAAAGATTAATTTTCTCTAAATATCATTTTGAATATTATGGTAAGGATTTGATATAATGTTATAGTTGTGGCTAATATTTATAAATTTTGCAAAGTAAGCAAGTTGTTATAAAATATTCGTTTGGTCGGGGAATATTCATTTTATCGGGAAATATTAAATGCGATTTACAATCATTAGTGGACCCAAACGGAATTATTGTCGGAGTTAGAAAATGACAAAAATATCTTTTATAAAAATAAAGGCAAAAGTTTTACCGTTAAGCTGTTGAAATACCCGTTGATAAAAAAACAAGAATCTGGCGTGGTTGCATAAAGAAGAGCATAAGATTGATTATTGATGCTTACGTGAGAAGTCACTCAGTTATACTCAATTATTGCTACAATAATTGCTGCATAGTATCTCACGTTATTAATTCAATTATTATCACAATAATTTATTTTATTAAATCAATAATTAAGACGACAAAGTTATTCATATTATTATTTACATTATTGATAATGTCTAAAAAGTTCTGTTGAGGAAAGGGGTTTGGTCACCTAATTACGCGCCAATAGGGAGAAATTCTTATCGGAAAGCCCCCTCTTTCCTTGGAATGATCTGGTTGTTAATATTGTGAGTTATAATATTAATGATGAATGTTATTAAAATGTGTTTTGTGAAGCTAAATGAGTTGAGATAAATAGAGGGAATTTTTATGAAGTATTTATTATAAATTTGGCTTATTATATGGACCCCCCACTTACCCATTTTTCAAAATTGTCGGTATAAAGTTATCTCAATTTTGTTATATATATATATATATATATATATATATATAGGGTCCGGTTCCTATCCGGACGTCCGTATTTTGTTAAAATGCGGACTTTTTTTTTTGCTTTTTTTTAAAACAACTAATTTTTTTTTTAATATTTTATGGAACTGAAATTTTTCCATAATACAGTGTTTTGGGTGTGATTTGGATACATATAACAAAATATGTATGTATACTGCATGCATCGCATAAAACTGCTTTTGTTATATGTATCCAAATCACACCAAAAATATCAGATTATGAAAAAAATTCGAGCCCATAAAATATTAAACTTTTTTTTAGTTGTTTTAAGAAAACCAAAAATAAAATAAAAATCATTCAAATATTTTAATCAGTTAGAACTCCAGGACGATCCTAGTTATATATATATATTGTCACTTGGGCGGGGAATGGGATGGCGTGGAATGGAGGGTATATATATAAATATATATTTTATAAGTTTTGTTTTTTTAAAAAAAATAGAATATATAATATTTTATTACGATAGTATTTCAGATAGTAAAATCAAATTTTTTTCTTCATCTGATTATGCTTAGTGAAACTTCTATTGCGCGATTCGTGATTTTCTTTTTCAAATAGTATCTTACCATTTTCCTATAAATAGGATGCTTAGTTTAGAAATGAAAATCACACCAGAATCAAAAAATTCTTCTTCTATAATATTGAGCGTATTTCTTTTGAGTTTAAGGAAGCTTTGAGTGTAGAAAATAGTGCAAGTTTTCTTCAAGAATATCCCCGCTATACCAGTCAGAAGTACTCTCTTTTTAAGGTAAGAGATATTATTTTTGTTCAATATTCGTATGAAATAATATTTTCTTTCCATACTCTGTAGTATGTAAGTAATATTATTTCGTTTCAGATTCCAAATTCTACACTCATTTTGTTAAGTATTGCTTCTATACTCCTTAAAATTAGTAGAATATCCTTGAAATTTGCGCTTCATCTAGTATCTTTTTACGGAAATATTATTCTGAACATTATTGATAATTTTTAATCTTTTCATGTCGGGGTACTATTCACGGGGTACTATTCACGGGGTACTATTCACTCGGGGTACTATTCATGACAAAAATTGATTGCTTTTCTGTCCAAATTATTTTTAATACAATATTATTCTTGAATTTTACTCCACAAAGCAGTATCATGTTGACAATTTAGACATTATTGAATTCTGGATAAATTGAATTATAAATCTTTAAAATTTATCCTTGCTCTCATTTAAATGAATTCTTATATCATTGTTATCATCCTCATGCTTATATTGTGATGAAAATCATCTTTGGCCCATAGTGCATAAATGGACTATTGATTGGTATGATTATGATCAGGGATTATTCGCTATAATCATAACCTATAATATTTACAAATGATGTGGTAAAAGTCCTCATTGGCTGGCCCGTAGTGCATTGATGGACAGTTGCTGGCATGATCATGACCATTGGTGATAACACGAATATCTTTCGCCCGTAGTGCATGGATAATTAGTGGATGTGATATTAATGAATATCCTTAGCCGTAGTGCATGGATAATTAGTGGATGTGATGTCTAATTTACGGTAAACTAAATAAATAATCTTCTAACTTAGGATGATAAAACCATGTCTACTAGAATCTGTTCTAATATCTATCACATTCAGAATAAAGTGGCACACTTGTTTCAAAACTAATCCTAAAAGAGCAAAAGCTTATTTAAGGTTCTTTGTTAACTTAATTAACAAAATATTGAACCAAGTTATCCAACTAGTAAAATTTGGAATATAAATTTAATGAATAAGGTAGAACACATCATTAGGCTCAAAGATATAAGGCTTTTTGAGGCGAGAAAGGAGATTCGCATGCATGATTTCTAAAAGATTTATTAGAGGTTGCAACTGGGACTTGTTGAAAAATGTAGTTGCCAAAACAAAAATTAAAAATTATGCAAAAGGATCATGACTTGAAAGTAGAGAAATAGACCAAATTTCTAATTTTAAACTCAAATTAATACAATTATTCCTGGGAAACAAACTTCTCACCTGGGTTAGCCAAAATTAAAACAAGATCAATATCAGGGTTAAGGGCAACAACAGCTAGTGCTAAGACATTTAGACATTTAATCGCAAACAAGTTTAAGAAAATTTTTGTCTTACTATTTCACCTTATCAAAGGATTTGCATGGGATCCTTATTGATTTTGGCACTAGATGTGAGGTGTTGGTATATCAATTCTCAAACAACTTCGTCAAAGTACTTAAAAATGTATGATTACAAATTAACATGAGATGCATAATCTGTCCTTACCTTATTCTTTGGGTAAACTTTCCCCTTGTACCAGGTGGGCCTGTTTTGAAGGTTTATAGAACCAATTTGATCTTTTTCGCAACAACCCTGCATTTCCAAATTTAAGGAACAATCAACTACTCCAACTCAAGTCCAATCAATCCTAATAAATTGGTGTGAAAGACAATATCAAGACAATCGAAAAATTACTAAACAAACCAAGAGTCAGAGTTAATAAAGAAAATGCAGAATGATGGATTAGTTATGTTTACTAATATTAAAACCTCTAACTTGTAAACTGTTTTGGAAGAAGTATCATATAGTATAATCGTGTGTTTACAGTGCAAACGAAAACAAGACAAAAACAATATATAGTGATGAGAGAGTAAGTAATAACAAAACCTTCAAATTCTTGGCGATCCACACACAGCTGTAGAAACGGGCATAAGTAATTGATATACAACCTTCAAGAAAATACACCAACAACCAAACGTAATCATCATATATAATGAACGAATTACCTAGTATGAGAACAAACAAGTAAAATGTGAAAGAGTGCCGAATATTACATCGTCCAATGGAAATTCTATATATGAACCATATGAACCAACTCACTCTCGCAGCTTCGCCCAGATTCATAAATCTTTAGTCCCAAACTTTAGTCTTCTTTATCCATTTTAGATCTCCATTCAACTTCTTTGGCTTTAGAAATGACGAATGAAGATAATTTGGGGGAAAAATTGGAGCGAAGATACTGAAATAATTTGGGGGAAAGCGATAGGGTTTTTTCTTTAAAAAACCTCTATATCGATAAGCGAGATTAAAATTAATATCGAAATATATGTTTCAAATCATATATGTCAAATTTCTTGTAGTGCATGGATAATTTAGTGATGTGGATTAGTTATTGAGTTGAGTCTCAACGATAAAATTGATGATACACTTTTAAATCATAGAAGATAGTAGATATCATGCTCTACTTGATTCTTCTAATGGATTGCTTGTTCCGCTGCAGTTAAACTTGTTTTTTTTTTGTATTCTATCAGTTTAACACTGTTGAAGACTAACGATAATTTATTCTGCATTATCTTAGTCATAATATTTCTTACTGGGTTAGTTGAGCCCACCTTTTTGCTTTCATTGTTCTCTTCAGGAAATGAGAATGTAGCCAGGACTAGTCGGGGAATGGAGTGACGGTCCGAGATGGTGGCTGTAGTAGTCCTCACTATTTTATAAAATAGTGTGATAATAATTTTAATGAGAACTCCATTTGAGTTTGGATATTTTCTAGAAGACAATATTCGTGTTAAATATCTCAGCTTATGTTACACGACAGTTGTATAATTAAGTTTGTATTTGTATTCTGTACCATATATTTGACGACTCAGAATGGATGATGTATACCCATTTTGGGGGTGTCGCAATATTCATTTTAGTTGATTATGAAGAGTATTATGCATTTTCTAGCAGAATTGTTAAGGATGGTCAAAGATCTAATAGCTAGCGCTAAGAAATGCATTGGAACTGTTCCCATAGTGAAGAGGAATGCATATACTGTTTGAGAAATGCAGGCAACTCCTATAAACCCTAGAATTTCAAAAAGATAGTGTGGACATACCACAAGATCAAACAGACCCCCTCGGGGAATTTTGTATTCTTTTTCGCCCTCTTTCCTTAACTTGGAGAGGAGGTAATGGTGGTAAAAATTACCACTAATTCCTACCAAGAACATTGCAACTCCGGCGTATTTTAGATCCATCTGCGGCTCGGGAAATGTTCCGGTTAGGTATTGAGCGTAGATCATGCTTACAGTGTAAAGGAAATAACTAAGGGATATGACAATTGCAACATCAACGGGCATGCTGCTGCTATATTTGTGAATGAATATCACCTATAGAAAAATTCACAATTTAATTATATATATGCTGATAACTTGGTTGTAGTTACAACAACTATTTGGCATTTAATTTTGAAATTAATGAAAAATCAACTTAATTAATTAATGAAAACTTTATCATTATATGAATTTTATTAATGAAAATTTTAATTTGGCATATTTTTATTTTTTTATTTAGTCTTTCAAATTTTACAAAATTCATATTTTACTCCATATAATTTACACTGACAATGTGTCACCGGGTGCTAATGCTATATAAATGCGACCAAGTATCCATTAATACTTTAACATATGCTTAAATTACAGTTAAAAATGGAAAATGATATATCTTGTCATTTTATATATCGAATTTTTTGTTGTGCGTCCTTGGGGTAATCTCGTAGTTCCTACGGGGTGGAGATGATGAATTGGTCCATGGATTTTCCTTCCTTTTTCCGCATTTCGCTCAAAGGGTTGAAGGGAGATAGTGCATCAAGCTGTCATGATAAGGCCAACTTGATCCTCTTCCCCCGAGAGATCCCAGATGAGGGAACCCTAGAGAGAAGCATGAGCTCAACTCAAGTCCATGTACGATCCATACTAGATCTGAATTGTTAGTAATAATGTTTATATATATATATATATATATATATATATATATATATATATATATATATATATATATATATTAAAAGTGGTAGACTAACCTTGTAACATTTTTAATATCATATATTGATGTACAATATTTATCAATTGACAAAAAACTTTTACGATAAATAACAAGGCTCTTAAAAAAATTTGACCATCACTTTTGTTAGCGAAAAAGGGAGTGATTAGTATGAAGTTAATTTTGGTCAATTGACTAATACAGTGTCGACACGTAGATCGGAATGCGATCTATTCTTTTACGTGTCAACACTATATTGATCAATTGACCATGAAGTTGATAACCGGATCTATGAAAAAAATGTGGATATACCAGTAATGAGAAGAGGCAGACAAGAGGTAGTACACAATAAGTAAAAAGAGATATTTTCAAGGTAATAAAAAATGTTAATAATAATAAAATTTGCAAACCACTTAATGAGAAAGGTCACCTCAAAGAGCCTCTTGAAAAAATGGATGGCTAGAGCCGAAGAAACCAAAGTAAATCTGAGACCCTCGTCGGGAAAGAAGCCGAAAGAGGTAACTCCGGCGAGAAAAGCCGGCGTGTAAGCTAAAAGCATTCCACTTCTACCAGAAAGTTTGATCTGAGAAGTTCCAACATTTTTATTATGGTTCCAAAATTTGGAATACGGAATGTTTTTACCTTTTATTTCATTGAACCCGGAGTTGGCTAGGGATGCAACATTGATAACCGTCATGGCGGTTATGAACAAAGATGGCGGCGGCGGGTATATAAATCTCAGTAATATTGACAGCACCATTTTTTTCTTAATTAATTTTGTGTGTTTGATTGTAGTATGTATGTAGTAGGGAGATTGGAGAGTGAAGAAATGAAAAAGAGCTATTACCAATCACATGTTATGGATATGGTCTAGAAAATGCCATGTATTTTTTTTAATTAATGAATGGGTTTCCTTTTTCTTTCTCTATTTTCCTTAAAAATAAAAATAGAATTCTCTCTCTTTATGGACAAGGGAAGGAAAACTTTATGAAACTTATATTTTTATATATATTTTTTGATATTTTCATATCCTCTCTCACATTAGTATATAGTAAATTTTATTTTTATGTGAGTAAGAATCATATAAAAATTTTAAAAACACATGTGAAAATAGGGCCTACCCAAACTTTATTAACATAATTTCTTCAGTATATTGAAAGGTTTTTGCAATATTGGTGTACTATACATACACCAAAATTAAGTTGTTGAGAATCAACCACGTAAATAATAATAATAATAAAATAAAATAAATTAAGTGGTTTTGGGCGTCTCTAAAGAAAAAATGAATGGCATTTTTTTTATCTCTCAAAGTTGTCACTCACTTTCAAAGTCGTTCCAAAATTTTATTATTCGTCAGTTAAGTCTTTAAAGCGGTATTTTTTGAGCATTTCCGTTTCTCCCACTCGATTTGACCAAACCCGACCCATTCTGACCGAATTTTGACCCAACATGACCTAGTTTGACCTAACACTAAATTTTAGTACTTTAAAATAAAATAAATACTTTAAAATAAAATATTATTTATATTTCATATTTCAAAATAAAATATTTTTAAAAATAATTATTATTTTTAAAATAAATATTATTTAAAAAAATAATAATAATATTTTCAAGTCATATTTTTCATCAGGTTCAAAGGCTTCTTGTGCTAAAGAGTCAATCACATCCCTAGGATATTGCATGGCATCATAAATATTAAGCTTCACAATTTCGCCATCAAATTACATTGAAAATGTACCATTATGATATATCTTAGTTTTGGACGTCTTTAAAAATGGTCTTCCTAATAAAATAGGTGCATTTTGATCACCATTCTTCATATCAAACACATAAAAATCGGCAAAACTATGTTTTTTACCATTATATTTGATAAGTTTTATTTAATACACTACTGAATTTTTAATTTTTTTAATTACTCTAGTAAATTAATTAAAATATTAAAATTAGGTTATTTTGTTAAATTAATTGAACGGCGTTTAAATATTTTTCTACGTGGATTTGTAAAAGAAAAGGAAAAAGTCGCGGCTTGGAGCGGGTTTATCATACGTGGAATAGGCGTCAACAAAATAACCTTCGTTAGTTTTGTATTGGCTTTATACTTCTCATTCCAGCAGATCTTCGTTGCCTGAGAGAGAGAGAGTGAGCGACTTACGACGACCAGTGAGCTTAAAGGTAGGCAATCTAGGGTTTTTTTCTACAAATATATGACTTAGATCTTCGTTGGTACAAGGTATGCACGATTTTGTGTTTGGTTTTAGCTATTGATTGTTAAAAGGTAGGGTTTTTGTGCGATTTATTTGGGGATTTTGCGCGATTTCTGCAAATGTACAATGGTTTTAATTGATTTGGATTTGGTTGTAATGAATTAATTATTTTGGATGAAGTTTGGAACATTGGTTTGGTATGCAAAACAGGACATAACTTGGCAAATTTTTTTAAATTGAAGGAACTACATGTGTTGAATATGGAACAAGGTAAAGGTATTAGGTTTGGACTGAAATACAGAGTGGGAAGTTATGTTTAATTACAGGCTTCTCATCTTTTAGCTACACAAAAGACAATCAGGTGGAGATTTTGAAAGTAGTATGCTCCATGGATTTATTTAATTGAAAGATAAATATTTTAGTGTATATCTTTATTATTGTCCATTACTTTCAACTTACTATGCTTCTTTGTTCGTTGGAATCTACAGAGAGAAGTGTGTCTGTCAGCCTAAGAACTCATATACATGAAAAGCTAATTCAACTTGACAAAGAAACTAGAACAATGCTAGCAACTAACAAAAATAAGAACCTAGAGTTGTATTTGTACTTCACCGAGCCTGTTCTCAACTCATCTACTGATGACAGCTTCTCCAATATTATGATAATTTCTTTTTAACCTTCTAATATTGTTCATGTGGAAATTCTTGCTACTCTTTTAGACAAGTGTTATCTGAGCATGTAAGCAGCATTTTAAACATTAGGAGAAGTGAAAATTGAGAGAACCGATTTGCTTCTTTCTTAAATGCATCCACATTCCTTTAACTTGCAGCTTCTATCCATGTTTTGACTGGGTTTTAGTTTTCAATCTTACCCTCACGTCTTTCCTTTTTCTTCCTTTTCTTTCTTTAGTGTATTCTTTAACAATAACTCGTGGGAAATGGTCCTTATATAGTTTTTCTAGGATTGTATTGCACCAATTCTTCTTTTGGATGATTTTGAAGTGATGTACTTCAATTTGGAAGGAATACCTACAGTAGATTGCAATTATACATGGATTACTCTGTTTTGGTATTCTACTTCCATTCACTTTTTCTGGGAAACTGATAGTTATAGTTTTCAACTTGTTTTTAGATGTTGTTTGTCAAACCATGTATTATACAGATTAATCAAGACAGCTAAATTTTTAAATAACATGGCATATGTTTATGCAAGCCACATCTTCATAGGAGAATATGCCCCAAGAATGAGGATCCCAAAAACAATAAACTTGATTGACAAAGTTTCAGAAGTTGCAACAACTTGGATTGCTTAATACATTTCAAAATATTCCTCAACTTAATACACACATTTTCTGAACCAAATACATTTCACTTCTTTGACATGGCATATGTCTTTGACTGTTTATTATGGGCTGCTTTCACTTCGCGGATTCTATCGAGCTGCTTATTATGGGCTCTCCTCAAGTTCTCTGAGATTTTAGCTTTCCCTCTGTTCTCAGCCTTAGCATCATCCAACTGTTCATAGATTTTGTCCATCATCTTCAATTCAAAATACAATATCTGTCTCAAGTAAAACATTCAGTAAGGTATAACAAATTGATTGGCAACTTCCATACAACATGAGAATTCTAGTTCAATGGAAGGCTGCTAGTGGGTAAATGAAAGATGTTCACAGAATTTGAGAATCGTGGCCAATATCCCAAAATCTAAGGTTTGCAAAGTTTTCATCTAGCAAAAGATTTTCAGAAATCTATACTAATTGCCCGTCTGGCAGAGCGGTGAAGTTAAACGAAACAATTGTAAATTTACATTTTTTTTAACAAAAGTGCTTTCATGTGAAGGTTAAAATATTGTTTGGTTGTACAATGAAAAAGTTCTTTTAGAACAAATAAAAGACAAAATTATGCATAACTGGGATATGTTCAACAATTGAAGGATAAATTTGTACACATTGTTTCTGCCATGTACGCCTAAAATTAGTGAAAAAATATGAACTTTCTTTTCTTCATTACAATTTCCAAGCAAACAAACAAAACTTTACACAGATTGCGTGAGAACCCTACAAACAAAAACACAAAGTCATAAAAAAAAATTACAAAAAAAAAGTCATAAAAACAATCTTAATTCAAAAAACAGATACCTGCTTAAAAGCACTCTTTCGTGCAATAATTCAAACAAATTGAAAGTAAAAGTAATCATTCATATCGAAGCCCAAGAAACTTGAGAACCACAAGAAAAACAATGTGAAAACCCATTACAAGATTCAAACTTTTCTTCAATTTTTTCTAAGCCACTAGTCGGGAAATGGAAAGAAGTGCAAAGAGAGAAATTACCTGGATGTGAGATTAGGTTTCAGCCATAACCAAAGCCAGAGTCGGTTCGGGGGTTTTACAAGGTCAAAGGCAAATTTTACCAGTGTCTTTACTTTATACTTAATTAAATAAAAAAATAAATAAATTATCAACTAATTAATTTTATTAAAATTATAAGAATTTACAAAAGATAAGAAAGAACACTTTAAAATATCATTGAAGCAAAGAATCATCACATGTACCTACAAAATAAAAATATCAATGAAATCGGTAAAATTAATAAAATACTCACTGTAGTTGGCAAGTTTTATTGATTACACAATTGAACTTTTAATTTTTCAAATTATCCCACTAAACTAATTATTATTTTGAAATTGGGTTATTCCGTTAATAAAAATAATTGATATTAATTTTTTATCTACAAAACTAATGAATTACCCACTGTAGTTGGCACGTTTTACTGATTACACCATTGAACTTTTAATTTTTCAGATTACCCCATTAAACTAATTAAAAATAATTGTTTTAAATATTTTTAAAAATTATTATTATTTTCAATAAAAAAATATTAGAAACTTTAATTTTTTTTCCATAAAATGAGTAAAGTTTCATAAAATATAGATTTTAAAAATTAAAGTTTTATGAAACCTTCATTGATTTAAAAAAAAAATCTTTTGGAAATAAAGTTTATTTTTTGAATCTATATTTTATAAAATTTTACTCATTTTTTTTTAAAATATGAAGAATTTTCCAATTTTTTCTTGAAAATAATATTTATTTATAAAAATTATTATTTTCTTTTTTGAAAAAATTGAATCAATTTTTTATTTATCTTTTACTATTTTTTTATTTTAATTTCTATTTTTAGTTTTTTTAAAAAAATTCTAATATTAAGAATGGGTCATTTTGTTAAAAAAATTAAGTAGATATTAATTTAATTTAAAATCACTTTATTTTTTGAATCTATATTTTATGAATCTATATTAGTTTCTAACATTTTTACTTAAAATAATAATAATTTTTAAAAATATTTAAAATAATTATTTTTAATTAGTTTGATGGGGTAATTTAAAAAATTAAAAGTGCAATGGTGTAATCAGTAAAATGTGCCAACTACAGTGAGTAATTCATTAGTTTTGTAGATAAAAAATTAACATCCGTTTATTTTTTTTAACGGAATGACCCAATTTCAAAATTATAATTAGTTTAGTGGTGTAATTTGAAAAATTAAAAGTTCAATGATGTAATCAGGAAAACCTACCAACTACAGTGGATATTTCTTTAGTTTTTTCCAATAAAATCTAAATCACAAAACATCATTTAAAATATCTTCTTGTTGCACATTTAGATGTAAAATCATCAATTATATTATTATATTTAATGTTTTCTAACATATCATTTTCAATGCATAATATCGCTAATTTTTTTTTTATACACATAAATACATAAACTTATAAAAAAAATTTTGGTCCCCCCTCAATTGTGGGCCTGGCGGTGCATGCTACAGTGGCCTTGCCAGAAATAACTACGACCAAAGCAACGCCTCGTTTATCTTGAAAATTGGGGAGAGCAAAGACAGAAAGAAGGGTGACATAGGGAGGGAGAACGAGAGAGAGTTTCAGAATTTCAAAACCTATAATTAAACAAACAAACGTACCCATCACAATCAATAACATATATACCCTCAATAATCATACATAACTTGTACCAACGAAGATTTAAGCGAGAGATTTGTTGAAGAAAAACCCTAGAATGACTGCCTGATGCAATCGATCGCTCGTCGCTCTCTCTCTCTCTCTCTCTCTCTCTCTCTGTCGCTCTCTAGCTCTATCTGCCTTTTGGTCCGATAGCTCTCACTCTCGCTATCTCTGCCTTCATTAGTTTTGTTGCCGCCTATTCCACGTATGATACCCTCCACGCCACGTCTTTTTCCTTTTCTTTTACTACTCCACGTAGGAAAATATTTAACAGCCGTTCAATCAATTTAACAGAATAACCCAATTTTAATATTTTAATTAGTTTACTGGGGTAATTAAAAAAATTAAAAGTTCGGTGGTGTATTAAGTAAAACTTTCCAAGTATAGTGGCTAAAAACTTAGTTTTGCCCATAAAAATCAGTAGGAAAAATCAAATCATTGACTTGCACAAGAACATCATCCATTACACCTTTAGGATAAGCATTAGATTTATCAGCCAAATGAATTACAATTATAGTTTTATTCAAAGTTTCAAGTTTCAAAGAAACATTTATAGAATATGACATGATATTGATAAAAGCTCCTAAATCTAATGTGGCTTTTTCAAATTTAGTGTCACCTACCTTGCAAGGGATATTGAACATCCCTGGAACTTGGCACTTAGTAGGGAGTTTTCTTTGAATAATTGTTGAGACATTCTCCCATACCTTTACCTTTCCATATCTTTTAAGTTCATGTTTACTCTTGTGTATACACAGTTCTTTCAAAAATTTAGCATATCGAGGTACTTGTTTAATACTACCTCCGTCCCATAATAAGTGATTTTTTAGCTTAAATCACACATACCAATACATAAGCTAAAATGGCAAAAATACCCTTAATATATTTTCTTTGAAGCTGGAGAGTTAATGAGTGTCATTTAATTGTAGTGATTGCAAGACGCAATAAATACCATTGGATGCATAAGGGCATATATGAGAAAATATTATAAAATTTGTATTGGAGTTCTAACACATCACTTATTTTGGAAAAAAAAATTAAGCCTAAAAAATCACTTATTGTGGGACGGAGGTAGTAGCATCTAATAATGGAATGTTTATGCATTTACAGAAAGTCTCACATAAATTTGAATTTTTCTCATATGTTCTATTTTCTGTTAAAGCATGAGGAAAAGGAGGTGCCAATTTATACTCGGAGAGGTGAAAATTTACGCTTAAGTACATCATTGTTAACACCACTATTTGCATTACCGTTGTGACATCCTGAAAATTTATAAAGACTTATAAGATCTAGAATGATTAAATTAAAGGTTAAAATTTAAAACCTAGATTTAAAATAGAGGAATGATTAAAAATTAAAAAAAACCTATACAGTTTGATATTTAAAAGAATGTGGAGATAATTAAATTGGGAAGAGATAAGCTAGGTATTATGGCGGTAATTAGATTAAGCCTAACCTAGTAGTCAAGTGTTAGAAATTTGATAAAAGTCCAAAAAATGATTAAGAATATGGCAAGCCATATGAAAAAATGCTTATTGAATGTAGTAAACCAAATTAGAAGGTTTTAATAAGACATTGAATTAAATGTCTAGCCTAATAAATGAATTTAATAATTATTTATCAATGATGATAAATACATTATGACTTATGTGGGGCATGTATGAGATTAAATAAATAAATAAATTTATTTATTATATAAAGAGAATTAAAAAGAAAGCTTATAACCTAATATTATATATTAGTAATAACCTAAGGGTTATAGTAATTGAAGAATACTAGTATTTAAATTACATACTAGTAAATTAACCTAAGAGATTTATTTTATATATCTCAACTAATTAATTATTTTAACCTAATTAAAAAAACCTAATTGGGTTATATAATTAAATCTATGGAAGTAATTATTTAAAATTCAAAATGAGTGGATTAGAAACCCTAATTAAATAATTAGTGTGAGATAAAATTAAGGCATTGGACCATGCCATTTTACATGGCCCAAACAAATTAATTAGAAACCCCAAATGAATTTATGGAACACTACAAGAAAAGGGCTTATTTGTGACGCCCCCAAAATAGGTCCACACGACCCATTCTGAGTCGCCAGATATCACACTATAAAAATTATTTACAAACTTCATTTATACAACTGTTGAGCTGTCGTGCAGAATACGACCACAGTTAAACTGTGAGTTTTAATACAAATGTATGTAACTCTCATGGTGCCTCAACCACAACCTTACAATGGTACTTTACATAAAAGTACAGTCAATAACTGTTTTAGAAATTAAAATCTTTGGAAAATACTCAAGAAACCTTCCCATACATGGGAGGCCATGCATCTAGGTTATGATAGATATCATATGTCCACTGAATTATCCTTGGTTGACCCAATAGTCCCCAAAGAAAAACAAGAAGATTGTTATAATCTTCTTTCCAATGGTGAGTCTTTTTCGACTTATAATTATCTCCATTGTCTCCAATTGGGAATCATATTTCAAACAAACTCCAAGATTATATAGGTAGTGCTCGTGAGATATACTCAAAGAAGTGGATGTGCACAACCACTGCTTTACGATAACACGAGGTTGTATGTCATTAGACATCTTGTATGATAGTGGCAAAACACCCTTCCAAAGTTGGGTTCACCTCACCCTATTCGGTTCACCAAAATTAAATAGCAAATAGCGTATACAATCGACACACTTATCTAAAGTTCTCAATAAAATTATTCCCATACTATTTAGGGAGAACCTCAACAATTTATAGACCACCGTTATATTCTCTCTGTTACCCGCTCGACCCACTATTTACACTCTTATTACCTGAAAGGAATTGTGAAGCAAAAGGGTGATCACAACTAGCCCAGTAAAGAATATCATGACTAAAGATAATTTACATCATCAATAGCCTTCATCAGTAATAAATTAGAGATTTAGAACATATGGTAGATGATAAAACTTTTCAACCATAGTTAAGTGTGAATCTAACAATCCATTGAAGAGTCAAATAGACCATCAGATCTATTATCTTCTCCATGTTAAAATTCCACCAATAATGTTTTATCCCTGTAACATCAATCAACAATTCCTGTCCACAATCATATAAATAATTCATAATCACAATCATAATTGTGATTCTAACTTCCTCTTCGCACCCAAGACGAAGATAATTTTCATCACCTATCTCACCTAAAACATCAAAAATCATGGTTATATCAAATCAAAATTCCTGCTCATAATCATACTAATAAATTCATCTTTGCACTACAGCCAAAGATATTCATTAACAATTCATCTTTGTACTACAGGCCAAAGACATACAACTATATTTTAGAAGAGTCAAGTAGAGCATGATATCTACTATCTTTTACGAATTAAAAGTGTATAATCAATATTTTATTGCTGAGACTCAGCTTAATAAATAATCCACATCATCGAATCATCCCTACACTACAGCCAAGGATATTCATGTAATCATCAATGGTCATGATTATACCAAATAATCCCTGGTTATAATCATACCAATAACTGTCCATCAATGCACTACGGGTCAATGAGGACTTTTACCACATCATCTATAACATTGCGGGTCATGATTATACCGAATGATCCCTGGTTATAATCATACCAATAAACAGTTCATCTATGCATATAAGCCAAAGATACTCATCAATCAATAGTTCATCTTTGCACGTAAGCCAAAGATATACAACTGTAAAACCAATAATCAAAAGTCCATCCTTACATGTAAGCCAAAGATATACAACTGTAAAACCAATAATCAACAGTCTATCTTTGCACGTAAGCCAAAGATATACAATTGTAAAATCAATAATCAATAGTCCATCTTTACACGTAAGCCAAAGATGACTTTCATCACAATATAAGCATGAGGATGATGACAATGATATAAGTATTAATCAAAGGAAACAAGGATAAATATTAAAGACTTTAAATTTATCCAAATATTATCAATCACTTAATAAACTCAAAACCAAATATTATTAATATTATAACAATATTTTAATCATTTTTTAAACTTATAAATAATTTATTTCAATTGTTTACACTTTACCAAATAATGTATTTAATCATTCAAAAATGCCATACTCATAAGATTTCATCACCAATGATCAAATCCCTCATCAAAAATCTGTATATACCCTATATAGGATTTCCAAGCCATAAAATCCTATTTTTCAATTTTGTTACTTCACATAACATATTTAATTCATTTACTCATAACTAGTTTATTTTTATGAAAAATACCAAATCAATTCCAAAAATATTTCTTTTTTGGGATTTAGCAGAATATAGTCACATATTGAACATATATTTTTCTCGGAATTTTTAAAATTCATTTACTATTTTTCATATTGCCAAAACTGCCGAATATTTAAACATTTATCATAAATTGTACTTTTGTCCAAAAATTCCAAAATTTACAGGGTATACTTCTATTATATACGTGTACTCCCAATAAAAATTTCACCAATTTTGGAGTTAACCACAAGGAGTTATAAGGGTTTACTTTTAAAATAGTTTTTTCCCATAAAATTCATAACTCCTAATCTATACATCCAAAAATTGCCATTTTTGGACACAATCTAGAAAACTCAACAAATTATCATTTTAAATTTTTCTAGAATTTTTGAGGGTCAGAAAAATTATAAAATTGCAAATGGATTTTCGCCCGCCATGCGGTAATCCACATAGACAGATCATTTCCACAATTTAATAAGGAATGAATACAAGAGATCATTCACCATGCATGCGGTAATCCAGATAGACAGGTTATTCCAATGTAATAATAAAGAATGGAATAATGTAAGAATTCACCATGCATGCGATAGATCGCGCATGCATGAGTTATTCCCAAATGAGAATAATAAAGAATGGAACTGTGTCATGCGTAATCCGCATGCATGAGGATATTCCAACATAATAATAAAGAATAGAATAACAATAGAATTCACGTGCATGCGATGATCGCACCTGATAAAAGTTATTCCAACAGTAATAATAAAGAATGGAACCGGGTTTATGCGTAATCCGCATGCATGTGATATTCCAATGTAATAATAAAGAATGAAATAACAATAGCTCTCTTCATGAATACAAAAGAAATAATACCCCTTACCTTAGAAGAAACTGGATATTGGAATAGTGAGGTAGCTGACTTCTCTTCTTCTTTCTCTTTATAATTTCTCTCTATAATAATTACTCTAAAGATTTAGTGAATTGGTGAGAAATGAAGGAAGAATGAGCTTCTATTTATAGGAAAAATATAGTTTCGATAATTGCACGTTTTGGGGCTCGAAATATTACAGTACAATACCTTCAATGTAAGACCCCAACTTTTATGAATAAAATGAATTTTCTATAATTATCATTTTTGAATGAATTTGATATAATGTTATAGTTGTGGGTAATATTTATAAATTTTGCAAAGTACGCAAGTTGTTATATAATATTTGATTGGTCGGGAAATATTCGTTTTAACAGGGAATATTCGTACGACGGCACAATCATTGATGGACCCCACAACGGAATTATTCTCGGATTAAGAAAATGACAAAAATATTTTTTATGAAAATAACGGCGGAAGTTTTACCGTTAACTGTTGAAACACCCGGTGTTAAAAGTACATGAATACGTGTGGTTGCATAGTAGCACACAATATTGATTATTAATGTTTACGTGAGAAGTCATTCAGTTTTATTCAATTATTGTCGATATTTTATATATTATTAAATCAATAATTGAGATGACAGAGTTATTAATATTATTATTTGCATTATTAACGATGTTTAGAAGTTCTGCTAAGGAGAGGTTTGGTCATCTAATTGCGCGCCAATAGGGAGAAATCCTTATTGGAAAGCCCCCTCTTTCCTGAGAATGATCTGGTCGATTAATAGTGTGAATAATAATAATGATGATGAAGTTTTGTTTTATTAGTATTATTAATGTAATAAAACAAAAAATCTTTTTATATAAAACCGAATACTTTTATAAAGTTAATCGTTTTATTAGGCTAATAGTAAAATCTTTTTATATAAAACAGAATACTTTTATAAAGTTATCTGTTTTATTAGACAATAATTAGAATATGTTATATTTTATTATGCATAGTGTTTGTATAGTGCCTGCATAGTGTTTGCATAGTAAAATCTTTTTAAAAGTTATTCGTTTTATTAGATTATAAATAGAATATATTATATTTTATTGTAAACCAATTTGGACCGTCTGTTTAAAGTAAATCGATCTGGACCGTTCATGGATTGGTTACTATTCAGTCCATTCTTCTATAAATAGAAGCTCATTCCTTCATTATTTATTACGAATTCACTGAAACTCTAGAGAGAGAAACTGTAGAGAGAACTCTTCTTCTATAATCTTGAGCGTCTTTCTTTAGCGTTTAAGAAAGCTTTGAGTGTAGTGCAAGTTTCTTCAAGTATATCCTCGCCCTACCATCGGAGTACTCTTCTTTATAAGGTAAGGGGTATTATTTTTTTCATATTCATGAAGAGAACTTCATTATTCCATTCTTTATTATTTCATTTGAATAACTCAGATATGCTGAGTTTACCCTATACTTGGTGAAATTCTTACGTTATTCCATTATTTATTATTCTCTTTGGAATAACTTTTGTCTATGCAATCACCGTATACATGGTAAAATTCTGTTGTTATTCTATTCTTTATTATTATGTTGGAATATCTTGTCTGTGCGTTTTACGCCGGACCTGGTTCCGTTATTTATTATTCTGTTAGAATAACATGTCTATACGAAGTACCGTATGCATGGTGATTTCTGTTGTTATTCCATTCTTTATTATTCTGTTGAAATATCCCGCTTGCATTGCGTATTACTTTTTTGTTTCGTTATTTATTATTCTGATAGAATAACATGTCTATGCAAAGTACCGCATGCATGGTGATTTCTTTTGTTATTCCATTCTTTATTATGCTCAGTTGATTAAAGTTTTGACTTCTATACTCCATGAAATTAGTGGAATAACCTTGATATTTGCGCTTCATCCAGTATCTTTTTGTGAAAATATTCTTCTAAGCATTCTTGAATTTTACTCTACAAAGAAGTATTATGTTGACAATTTGGATGTTATTAGTTCCTGAATAAATTAATTCTTGAACTTGTTTTATTGAATTCTTATATCATTGTCATCATCCTCATATTTATATTTTGTTGAAAGTCATATGTGGCTCAGTGTAGTGCATAGATGGACTTGGTATGATTATGACCGTGGATTATTGATTGTAATCATCACCGTAGTAATATTACAAATGATGTGATAAAAGTCCTCATTGGCCCATAGTGCATTGATGGACAGTTGTTGGCATGATCATGACCATTGATGAATACACGAATATCCTTGGCCCGTAGTGCATGGATAATTTGTGGTTGTGATACTTATGAATATCCTTGGCCGTAGTGCAGGATGAGATGGATTATTTATTAAGTTGAGTCCCAGCGATAAAAGTGATGAAAAACCTTTTAAATCATAAAAGATAGTAGATTTTATTCTCTACTTGACTCTTTTAATGGATTGTATGTTCGCTATGCAGATTAAACTTGATGTCTATTATATTTTATCGGTTTAATCGTATGTTGAAGACTAATGATAATTTATTCGCATTATCTTAGTCATAATATTTCTTATTGGGCTAGTTGAGCTCACCCTTTCTTTCCTCGTTTCTCTTTGTGAAATGAGAACGTATCAAGGGACTAGTCGGGGAAAGGAGTGACGGTCCGGATGATAGTATTAGTAGTCCTCACTATTACATTAAATAGTGTGACAATAAATGTAATGAGGACTTATTCTCGAGAGTGGATATTGTCTAGAAGACAATATTTGTATTAAAACTCATGACTCTCTTGTTGTATATTAAAGATTGTATTTGTATTTACATCATGTATTTGGCGACTCGAGAATAGGTGATGTATACCTATTTTGGGGGCATCACAGTTGGTATCAAAGCTTAGGGATATGATCCCTGGCTGAGTTGTGAGACAAGAACTAGGAGGGGAGAGACGGGGAATTCCTTCACTAGTATGACCTACCTAAGTTTATTTGATATTTAATTGGTTGGTCAGAGTATAAGGATTATATGTGATATGTTAATTAACTCTTATTTTGTGGCAGTATTTGAAAATGGCATCCGAGAATGTTGAGAACATCAATGGAGCACAGGAGACCGTTGAGTCTCCACAGATCAATAATCAGGATAATGTGCATCAGGAAGGCGACAATCCTAATGCAAACAACAACACTGACCAAATGATGAACGATGGAATGTTCTAAGGCTTCATGCAATTCGAGCAACATCAGGCGAGAGCGGCTCCTGTCCAAAATGCAGGTGGAAACATTGGCAACTCTCGGATGGTCACCGCCAAATAGTTCAAGGAGCTGGGACCACCGGAGTTTTTTGTAGAGCCAACACCACTTAAGGCGGAGACATGGATAAAGCAGATCAACAAGATATTTGATGTCTTGGGATGCTCTGAGGAGCAAAAGGTTCCCTTTGCCACCTTCATGTCATGTGCAGAGGCAGACATTCTTGGTGGGAATCTGTAAAGCGTACTCAACCTACCGCACTGAAGATGTCTTGGGAGAAGTTCCAAGAACTGTTCAACGACAAGTACTTTCCCAAAAGTATTCATCACATGAAAGAGGTAGAGTTCATTAAACTGGAACAAAATAACATGACCGTGTCGCAGTACGAAGCCAAGTTTGCCGAGTTGTCCCGATTTGCGTCCCATTTGTTTGATAATAAGGAGAGAATGACGCGAATATTTCTAAGAGGTTTAAAACCCGAGATACGTCAATATCTTATCTCTCATAAACTGTGTTTGTATTCAGATGTTGTTAATAGGGTTCAGTTATTGGAGCGCGATAATGAGTCAACCCAACCAAAAAGAGCGGAAATGACAAAATGATAATACCAGTGATAACAGTCATCGAAGCGGTGACAATAAGCGTGGAGGGAATCAACATGCCAGAAATGGTAACCACTTTGGTGGTAATCATGGCCAAAGCAATAAGAATGGACATTTCAAGAAGAGGAGATTCAACAATGATGGAAAGACGTCAGCACCTGCACCTGTTGTTAAGGAAGGAGAACAATCACCTATCATATGCTTCAAATGCGGAGGGGAGGGACACATCAGTCCAAACTACGCGATGCCGTCCAAAGCATGTTATAATTGTGGAAGAGAAGGTCACCTAGCCTGATTTTGTCGTTCACCGAAGATAAGTTTAGCTAGGATGGAGGCACCAAAGGACATCCCAGAAAAGTCAAAGCCAGTAGTGCAAGGGAGAGCGTTTGCCGTGACCTCCCAGAAAGTAAGGAACCCGAACGAGGTCATCACAGGTAAGCTTATCATAAACTCTAGCGAAGTATATACCTTATTTGATACCAGGTCTACCCATTCTTTTATTTCTCGTACTTGCGCTCAAGGTTTAAATTTGACTCCGGAGAAATTAGACTTTGACTTATCTGTTGAAACTCCGTTGGGAGAAACCTTCATTACATCCACTGTTTATAAGTCTTGTTTGGTTCAAATCGGTACCCTCACATTACCTGTCGATCTTATTTCATTGAAAATACTTGCATTTGATGTAATTCTAGGGATTGATTGGTTAACTACTCATCATGCAAAAATTGATTATTTTCGTAAGGTTGTTAGCTTTCATATTCCTAATCAACCTATTATGCGAATTCAAGCAACCAAACCATTAAAATCAATCACTGTCATCTCAAGCCATAAAGCTATTCGTTTATTGAAAAACGGATGTCAAGCTTTTTTAGCTCATGTCACGAATCTAAACAAAAATACGTCAGTTTTGAATGATATTTCTATTGTTAATGAATTTCCTGACGTATTCCCTGAAGAACTTCCTGGCCTACCCCAGAGCGTGAAATTAAATTTTTTATTGACCTTGAACCCGGTACAAAACCCATTTCCAAAGCCCCATATCGAATGGCTCCTATTGAACTTCAAGAGTTAAAGACCCAAATGCAGGAATTATTAGACATTGGCTTTATTCGTCCTAGTACTTCTCCTTGGGGTGCTCCTGTTCTATTTGTGAAGAAGAAAGATGGGAGTATGCGACTTTGTATTAATTATCGGGAGTTGAATCATGTCACCATCAAAAATACGTACCCATTGCCACGTATTGATGACCTGTTTGACCAGTTACAAGGTGCCAAATTTTTTTCAAAGATTGATCTTCGTTCCGGATATCACCAATTGAAGATTAGAACCGATGACATTCCAAAGGCGACGGCCAGAACTCCTCGATGACGGGCATTATGAATTCTAGTCATGTCTTTTGGATTCACTAATGCTCCTGCTGCCTTCATAGATATGATGAACCGAGTATACAAGGAATATTTGGATCACTTTGTGGTCGTCTTTATTGATGACATCCTTATTTATTCCAAAAGCCGTGAAGATCATGAGCAACACTTGAGGCTGATACTTCAAAAGCTTCGTGAATATAAGTTTTATGCCAAGTTGAAGAAATGCGAGTTCTGGCTTGAAGAAGTAGCATTCCTTGGGCACGTGATATCAAGTCATGGAATATCTATTGACCCAGCAAAGATTGAAGCTATTTAAAGCTGGGAGCAACCTAAATTAGTGACCGAAGTACGTAGCTTTCTTGGCTTAGTTGGTTATTATCGGAGATTCGTAGAAGGGTTTTCTCGAATCGCTATTCCCTTAACTCAGCTGACTCAGAAAGATACAAAATTCAGTTGGAACGAGGAATGTGAGAAGATTTTTCAAGAACTCAAGAGAAGACTCATTTCAGCACCTGTTCTGTCAATACCATCTGGCTGGGAAGGATTTGTCATCTACAGTGATGCTTCAGGCAAAGGTTTAGGATGTGTTCTCATGCAACATGGGAAAGTCATAGCCTATGCCTCTCGACAACTCAAAGAATATGAGAGAAATTATCCTACTCATGATCTAGAGTTGGCAGCTATTGTCTTCGCACTTAAAATTTGGAGGCATTACTTGTATGGGGAAAAAGTGGAGATCTTTACGGATCATAAAAGCCTCAAATATTTTTTCACTCAAAAGGAACTAAACATGCGACAGCGATGTTGTCTTGAACTATTGAAAGATTATGATCATGCCATCCAATTCCATCCTAAAAAAGCGAACGTGGTAGCTGACGCATTGAGTAGAAGATCATATGCGGGTACGAGTGCGATATTGTCAATGCAAAGGCCCATTTTTTATGACTTGCAAAGGATAGAGATAGAGATAAAAACTCCAGGGACCCACATGATGATAGTGAATATATGAGTAGAACCGACTTTAATCGATAAAGTTAAAGCTTCTCAAGCTACAGACTTGGAGCTGATGCATATGAGGAAGAAAGTACAAGAAGGTGCTATGCCGGAAGCAAGAATCGATGAAGAAGGAATACTTTGAGTCAACTCTAGACTTTGTGTTCCTAACGACCCTGAGTTAAAGTATAAAATCATGATGGAGGCGCACAACACACCATTTGCAATCCATCTTGGGAGTACTAAAATGTATCATGATCTTCGACATACATTTTGGTGGGGCAATATGAAGAGAGAGATAAAGCTGTTTATCTCAAGGTGTCTAACGTGTCAACGAGTCAAGGTGGAGCATCAAGTACCAAAAGGTCCATTGCAACCACTTGAAATTCCAGAATGGAAGTGGGAGCACATTACCATGGATTTTGTTACTGGTCTTCCCAAGGTTTTTCAGGGTATAAATGCAATTTGGGTTATTATTGATAGATTGACCAAGTTTGCTCATTTATTACCTATACGAGAAACTTATACACTTGAACATCTTGCTCGTATGTACATAAACGAGGTTATAAGATTGTATGGTATGCCAATATCCATAGTTTTTGATCGAGACCCAAGATTCACTTCACGATTTTGGGTTAGTTTGCAAAAAGCTATGGGCACGGATTTACGATTTAGTTCGGCATATCATCCTCAAACGGACGGATAATCAGAGAGGACTATTCAAACTCTTGAAGATTTATTAAGACTCTGTGTCCTTGACTTCAAGGGAAGTTGGGACAAGTTCTTACCATTGGTGGAGTTTTCCTATAACAACAGTTATCAAGCAAACATTGGCATGGCTCCATTCGAAGTGTTGTATGGAAGAAAGTGTCGTTCTCCAGTTTGCTGGGATGAGGTGAGTGAAGCAACATTGTTGGGACCGGAGTTGGTATGCATGACTACGGAAAAGATTCAAACGACCCGACAATGTATAAAAACCTCACAAGACCGACAAAAGAGTTATGCTGATCTTCATCGAAAGGACGTGGAATTCGATATTGGAGATCATGTGTTGTTGCGTGTTGCTCCATGGAAAGGAGTTATGAGATTTGGAAAGAGAGGAAAGCTCAATTCTCGATTCATTGGCCCATTTTTAATCCTCGATCGAGTAGGGACTGTAGCCTATAGACTTGCTTTACCGCCAAGTATGTCTCGTGTTCATAATGTTTTTCATATATCCATGTTACGTAAATATGTGAAAGACCCGAACCACATTATTGAGTTAGAACCGGACGAAATAATGGAAGATTTAACATATGAAGAGGTTCCTGTTCAAATCTTGGATAAGAAGGAACATATTCTACGCTCCAAGGTTTTACCTCAAGTCAAAGTTTTATGGAGGAACCATGATGTTGAGGAAATGACTTGGGAGTTAGAATCTGAAATAAAATCAAGGTATCCTTACCTCTTCGACATACTAGGTATGTACCCTAATTTCAAGGGCAAAATTTCATAAGAAGGGGAGATTGTAAGACTCCAACTTTTATGAATAAAATGAATTTTCTATAATTATCATTTTTGAATGAATTTGATATAATGTTATAGTTGTGGGTAATATTTATAAATTTTGCAAAGTACGCAAGTTGTTATATAATATTCGAATTGGTCGGGGAATATTAGTTTTAACAGGGGGAATATTAAAGACTGATCAAGACAATCATTGGTGGACCCCACAACGGAATTATTGTCAGATTAAGAAAATGACAAAAATATTTTTTATGAAAATAACGGCGGAAGTTTTACCGTTAACTGTTGAAACACCCGGTGTTAAAAGTACAGAAATACGCGTGGTTGCATAATAGCACACGGTATTGATTATTAATGCTTACGTGAGAAGTCATTCAATTTTATTCAATTATTGTCGATATCTTATATATTATTAAATCAATAATTGAGATGACAAAGTTATTAATATTATTATTTATATTATTAACGATGTCTAGAAGTTCTGCCAAGGAGAGGTTTGGTCACCTAATTGCGCGCTAATAGGGAGAAATCCTTATTAGAAAGCCCCCTCTTTCTTGGGAACGACCTAGTCGATTAATAGTGTGAATAATAATAATGATGATGAAGTTTTGTTTTATTAGTATTATTAATGTAATAAAATAGAAATTTTTTTTATATAAAACATAATACTTTTATAAAGTTATTCGTTTTATTAGGCTAATAGTAAAATCTTTTTATATAAAATAGAATACTTTTATAAAGTTATCTATTTTATTAGACAATAATTAGAATATGTTATATTTTATTATGCATAGTGTTTGCATAGTAAAATCTTTTTAAAAGTTATTCGTTTTATTAGATTATAAATAGAATATATTATATTTTATTGTAAACCAACTGGACCGATTCATTTTAAAGTAAATCGATCCGGACCGTTCATGGATTGGTTCTTATTAGATCCATTCTTATAAAAATAAGCTCATTCCTTCATTATTTCTTACGAATTCACTGAAACTCTAGAGAGAGAAACTGTAGAGAGAACTCTTCTTCTATAATCTTGAGCGTCTTTCTTTAGCGTTTAAGAAAGCTTTGAGTGTAGTGCAAGTTTTTTCAAGTATATCCCCGCCTCTACCGCTTTGAGAGTACTCTTCTTTATATGGTAAGGGTATTATTTTTTCATATTCATGAAGAGAACTTCATTATTCCATTCTTTATTATTCTCGTTGGAATAACTCAGATATGTCTGTGATCTACCCTATACTTGGTGAAATTCTTCGTTATTCCATTATTTATTATTCTATTTGGAATAACTTTAATACATCAAGTACCGCATACATGGTGAAATTTCATTGTTATTCCATTCTTTATTATTATGTTGGAATATCTTGTCTGCGTATGTTTTACGCCGGACTGGTTCCGTTATTTATTATTCATTAGAATAACATGTCTATCTGGCACCGCATGCATGGTGATTTCGTTGTTATTCCATTCTTTATTATTCGTTGAAATATCGCTTGGATTGCAGTATTACGCTTTGACTTTGGTTCCGTTATTTATTATTCTGTTAGAATAACCTGTCTATACAAAGTACCGCATGCATGGTGATTTCTTTTGTTATTCCATTCTTTATTATACTCAGTTGGTTAAAGTTTTGACTTCTATACTCCATGAAATTAGTGGAATAACCTTGATATTTGCGCTTCATCCAGTATCTTTTCGTGGAAATATTCTTCTGAGCATTCTTGAATTTTACTCTACAAAGAAGTATCATGTTGACAATTTGGACGTTATTAGTTCCTGAATAAATTAATTCTTGAACTTGTTTTATTGAATTCTTATATCATTGTCATCATCCTCATATTTATATTTTGTTGAAAATCATCTCGTGGGCTGAAAGTGCATAGATGGACTTGGTATGATTATGACGAGAGATTATTGATTGCAATCATGATGATAATAATGTTACAAATGATGTGGTAAAAGTCCTCATTGGCCCGTAGTGCATTGATGGACAGTTGTTGGCATGATCATGACCATTGATGAATACACGAATATCCTTGGCCCGAAGTGCATGGATAATTTGTGGTTGTGATACTTATGAATATCCTCGAATAGTAAAGTGCGGGGATGAGGTGGATTATTTATTGTCGAGTTCCAAATGATAAAAGTGATGAAAAACCTTTTAAATCATAAAAGATAGTAGTTTTTATTCTCTACTATAAACACAAAATTTGTCGGAGTTGACTATTTGGTCAAAAAAAGTCAACAGTTGACTTTTTTGAAAAAAAGTCAAACTTTGAAATTTCAAAAATTAAATTTTTGAGAAAAATATTTCCATTGTGTTGGGATTGTTAATGTTAGTGAAAATCGACATTTATTTCGATAATAATTGATGTCTCGAGGTTATATTGAACAATCGGGTAATTAACCGGATAAATTGCTATTGATTCACATGATTATAACTATTTGTTCACATGTTTGTACTATTGATTTACATTCCTTTACTATTAGGGGAGTTGGTGCAAGATTGATAATACTTGCATGACTAAGTTAAAAATGAAGGTATAGATGGAGGTACTATACTGTAATTCGTAATTTCACATGATTATAACTAGTGATTCACATAATTGAACTATTGATTCACATTATTTACTATTATGGGAGGTGGTGCAAGTTTGATAATACTTGCATGACTAAATTAAAAATAAAAGAAAAGTTGGAGGTATTGTACTGTAATATTTCGACCCCCAAAACGTGTAATTATTGAAACTATATTTTCCTATAAATAGAAGCTCATTCTTCCTTCATTTCTTACCAATTCACTAAAGCTATAGAACAATTATTATAAAGAAAAATTATAGAGAGAAAGAAGAAGAGAAGTCTGCTACCTCACTATTCCAATATCTAGTTTCTTCTAAGGTAAGGGGTATTATTTCTTTTGTATTCATGAAGAGAGCTATTGTTATTCCATTCCTTATTATTATGTTGGAATAACCTGTCTATGCAAAGTACTGCATACATGGTGAAATTCTTCTATTATTCCATTCTTTATTATTCTGTTGGAATATCCTGTCTGTGCGAATTACGCATGACCTAGTTCCATTCTTTATTATTCTATTGGAATAACTTGTCTGTGCGGTCTATTGCATGCCTGGTGAATTCTGTTGTTATTCCATTCTTTATTATTCGTTGGAATATCATGTCTCATGTTTTTTTATTTATGACCCGGTTCCATTCTTTATTATTACATTTGGAATATCCTCGCATGCATGGGTTTACGCGATAACTCAGTTCCATTCTTTATTATTCTCATTGAGAATAACTGCATGCATGCGTCTATCGCATGCATGGTAAATTCTTCTGTTATTCCATTCTTTATTATTCTGTTAGAATAACCTGTCTATGTGGATTACCGCATGCATGGTGAATGATCCTTTGTATTCATATGAATAGTATTTTTATTCAAAAGGGATTTCTGCCAGGGGCAATTTCATAATTTTTCTGAACCTCAAAAATTCTGAAAAAATTTGAAATGATAATTTGATGAGTTTTCTAGATTGTGTCCAAAAATGGCGATTTTTGGATGTATAGATTAAGAGTTATGGATTTTATGGGGAAAAGACTATTTTAAAAATAAACCCTTATAACTCATTGTGGTTAACTTCAAAATTGGTGAAATTTTTATTGGGAGTACATGTATATAACAGGAGTATACCCTGTAAATTTCAGAATTTTTGGACAAAATTAAAATTTATGATAAATGTCTAAATATTCGGCAGTTTTGGCCATATGAAAAATAGTAAATGAATTTTAAAAATTCGAGAAAAAATATATGTTCAATATGGGACTATATTCTGCTAAATCTCAGATAAGAAATATTTTTGGGACTGATTTGGTATTTTTCATGAAAGTGAACTAGTTATGAGTAAATGAATTAAATATGTTATGTGAAGTAACAAAATTGAAAAATAGGATTTTATGGCTTGGGAATTCTATATAGGGTATATGCAAATTTTTGATGAGGGATTTGATCATTGGTGATGAAATCTTATGAATATAGCATTTTTGAATGATTAAATGCATTATTTGGTAAAGTGTAAACAATTGAAATAAATTGTTTATAAGTTTAAGAAGTGATTAAAATATTATTAAAATATTAATAATATTAGATGATGAGTTTATTAAGTTATTGATAATATTTGGATAAATTTAAAGTCTTTAATATTTATCCTTGTTTTCGTTTGATTAATGCTTATATCATTGTCATCATCCTCATGCTTATATTGTGATGAAAGTCATCTTTGGCTTACGTGCATAGATGGACTTGGTATGATTATGACCAGGGATCATTCGGTATAATCATGACCTGTAATGTTATAAATGATGTGGTAAAAGTCCTCAGTGGCCTGTAGTGCATTGATGGACAATATTTGGTATGATTATGACCAGGGATTATTCGGTATATAGTCATGACTATTGATGATTTAATGAATAGCCTTGGCCCGTAGTGCAGGGATGATTCGATGATGTGGTTTATTTATTATGCGTAGTCTCAGCGATAAAAATTGATGAAAACATTTTAAATCATAGAAGATAGTAGATATCATGCTCTACTTGACTCTTCTAATGGATTGCTTATTCTGCTACAATTAAACTTGATGTCTATTGTATTTTATCAGTTTAACATTGTTGAAGACTAATGATAATTTATTCTGGATTATCTTAGTCATAATATTTCTTACTGGGCTAGTTGAGCCCACCTTTTTCTTTCCTTTATTCTCTTCAGAAATGAGAGCGTGGCGGGACTAGTCGGGGAACGAAGTGACGGTCCAGAACCACTTAAGGCGGAGATGTGGTTAAAGTAGATCACCAAGATATTTGATGTCTTGGGATGCTCCGAGGAGCAAAAGGTTCCCTTTACCACCTTTATGTTGCGTGAAAGAGGCGATTCATTGGTGGGAATCAAAAAACGATCTAGCCCGACGACTCAAGATGTCTTGGGAGAAGTTCCAAGAGTTTTTCAACGACAAGTACTTTTCCGAAAGTATTCGTCACATGAAGGAGGTGGAATTCATCAAGTTGGAGCAAAATAATATGATCGTGTCGCAATACGAGGCTAAATTTGTGGAGTTATCCCAGTTTGCATCCCATTTGGTCGATAATGAGGAGCGAATGTTTCTAAGAGGTTTGAAACCCGATATACGTCAATACCTCATTTCTCACAAACTTTGTTTATATTCAGATGTTGTGAATATGGCTTAGTTATTGGAGCACATTAATGAGTCAGCACAACTAAAAGGTAACGACCAACAACAAGATAATAATCGTACCGGTGGCAACGGCCATCAGAAAAATGATAACCATCGTGGAGGAAATTATCATGCCAAGAATGGTAACCACTTCGGTGGTAATCATAGCCAAGATAATAGGAGTGGAAACTTCAAGAAGAGAAGGTTCAACAACGATGGAAAGACAGCAGCACCAACACCCATTTTCAAGGAAGGAGAATGACCACCAATTGTATGCTTCAAATGTGAAGGGGAGGGACATATCAGTCCAAACTGCGTGATGCAGTCAAAAGCATGTTACAACTGTGGAAAAGAAGGTCACCTAGCCCGATTTATTCGTGCACCAAAGTTAAGTCCAGCTAGGACGGTGGCACCAAAGGCGTATACGGACAAAACAAAGTTGGTGGTTTCAGGAAGAGCGTTTTTTGTGACTTCTCAAAAGCTTAGTAAACGAAACGGTTAGTACCAGGTTAGTTAATTATAAATTTTTGTGAAGTCTATACCTTTTTAGATACCGGTTCTACCCATTCTTTTATCTCTGTTGCTTGCGCTCAACGTTTAAATTTAAAACTAGAGAAGTTAGACTTTGACTTATTGATTGAAACTTCGTTAGGAGAAACCTTCATTTCATATGCTATCCAAGTCTTGGATGAGAGTCACAGTTTTTAAATGATATTTCTATTGTTAATAAATTTCCTGACGTATTCTTGAAGACTTCTTAGCCTACCCCTAGAGCGTGAAATCGAATTTTGTATTGACCCCAGTACAAAACCCATTTCTTCAACCCTTAAATATTTCTTCAACCAAAACGAACGAATAATGCGCTAAAGATGTTGGCTTGAGCTGTTGAAGATTACGACTATACCATTCAATATCATTGTGGAAGAGCGAACGTGGTAGCTGACGCGTTACGTAGAAGATCGTATACGTTTACGAGTGCGACGTTGTTAACATAAAAACCCATTTCGTATAACAGACAAATGATGAAGATAGAGTTAAAGACTCTAGAGACCCACGTGAAGATAGCGAATATACGATTAGAATCGACTTTAATTGATAAAGTTAAAGCCATGCAAGCTACATACTCAGAGCTGATGAATGTGAAGAAGAAGGTTCAAGAGGGCGTTATTCTAGAAGCAAGAATCGATGAAGAGAGGAAATCTCAACCCTCAATTTTATTGGCCCATTTGAAATCCTTGATCGAGTAGGAATTGTGGCCTATAGACTCGTTTTACCGACAAGTATGTCGCGTGTTCATAACGTTTTTCACGTATCGATGTTACGTAAATATATGGATGACCTGAACCACATTATTAAATTAGAACTAGACGAGATAGTAGAAGATTTAACGTATGAGGAGATACGTGTTAAAATCTTGGATAAGAAGGATCATTTCGACACTCAAAGGTTATACCTCAAGAGTTGGAATCTGAAATGAAGTCAAGGTATCCTCATCATTCCAGGTACGTATGTAAATTTCGAGGACGAAATTTCATAAGGAGGGGAGATTGTCAGACCCCAAATTTTATGAATAAAGATTTAAATTTCTCAAAATATTTTTTAGAATATTATGGTGTAGATTTGATATAATGTTATAGTTGTGGGTAATATTTATAAATTTTGCAAAGTAAGCAAGTTGTTATATAATTTTTGATTGGTTGGGGAATATTCTTTTTGTCAGGGAATATCCGTACGACGACACAATCATTGGTGGACCCCACAACGGAAGTATTGTCGTAGTTAGAAAATGACAGAATTTTCTTTTTATAAAAATAACCGCGAAAGTGTTACCGTTAAAACTGTTGAATTACCCGGTAGTAAAAAGTCAAAGATGTCTGCGCGTGGATGCATAGTAGCACACCGGTATTGATTATTGATGCTTACGTAAGAAGTCACTCCGGTTATACTCAATTATTTCTGATAATTATCGCATCATATCTCTCATATTATTGATTCGATTATTGTCACAAAGATCATCGAGATAATATGATATATTATTAAATCAATAATTGAGATGACAAAGTTATACATATTATTAAATTCCAATATTTACAATGTCTAGAATTTACATCAAGGAGAGGTTTGGTCATCTAATTTGCGGCACCAATAAGGAGAAATCCTTATCGGAAAGCCCCCTCTTTCCTGGGAACGACCTGGTTGTTAAATATTGTGAGTTATAATATTAATGATGAATAAGTTCATGTTGATTAAAGATGAATTTGATAGTTCCATTATGTTAGGATTATTAGTGTTAGTGGAAATCGACATCTATTCCGATGATAATTGGTGTCTGGGGGTTATATTGATAAATCGGATAATTAATCGGATAAATGAGCAATTAATTGCTACTAATTCACATGCTTATATAACTATTTGTTCACATGTATGTACTATTGAATCACATTCTTGTACTATTAGTGGAGTTGGTGCAAGATTGATAATACTTGCATGACTAAGTTAAAAATAGAGGTATTGATAATACTTCCATTCTTTATTATTCTGTTGGAATATCCTGTCTGTGCGGTTTACGCATGACCTGGTTCCATTCTTTATTATTCATTGAGAATAACTCGTATGCATGCTTGGTATATATCGCATGCATGGTGAATTCTTCTGTTATTTCATTCTTTATTATTCTATTGGAATAACATGTCTATGTGGATTACCGCATGCATGGTGAATGATCCTTTGTATTCATATGAATAATATTTTCATTCAAAAGGGGTTTCTGCTAGGGGCAATTTCATAATTTTTCTGATTCTCAAAAATTCTGAAAAAATTTAAAATGATAATTTATGAGCTTTCTAGATTATGTCCAAAAATGGCAATTTTTGGATGTATAGATGAAGAGTTATAGATTTTATGGGAAAAGACTATTTTAAAAGTAAACCCTTATAACTCTCTCTTTGTGGTTAACTCCAAAATTGGTGAAATTTTTATTGGGAGTACATGTATATAACAGGAGTATACCCTGTAAATTTCAGAATTTTTGGATAAAATTACAATTTATGATAAATGTCTAAATATTCGGCAGTTTTGGCCATCTGAAAAATAGTAAATGAATTTTAAAAATTCTGAGAAAAATATATGTTCAATATGGGACTATATTCGCTAAATCCGTAAAAGAAATATTTTTGGACCTGATTTGGTATTTTCATGAAAATAAACTAGTTATGAGTAAATAAATTAAATATGTTATGTGAAGTAACACAATTGGAAAATAGGATTTTATGGCTTGGGAATCCTATATAGGGTATATGCAGATTTTTGATGAGGGATTTGATCATTGGTGATGAAATCTTATGAGTATGACATTTTTGAATGATTAAATGCATTATTTGGTAAAGTGTAAAAAAATTGAAATAAATTGTTTATAAGTTTAAGAAGTGATTAAAATATTGTTATAATATTAATAATATTAGATGATGAGTTTATTAAGTGATTGATAATATTTGGATAAATTTAAAGTCTTTAATATTTATCTTTGTTTTTGTTTGATTAATGCTTATATCATTGTCATCATCCTCATGCTTATATTGTGATAAAAGTCATCTTTGGCTTACGTGCATAGATGGACTTGGTATGATTATGACCAGGGATCATTCGGTATAATCATGACCTGTAATATTATAAATGATGTGATAAAAGTCCTCAGTGGCCTGTAGTGCATTGATAGACAATATTTGGTATGATTATGACCAGGAATTATTCGGTATAGTCATGACCATTGATGATTTAATGAATATCATTGGCCCGTAGTGCAGGGATGATTCGATGATGTGGTTTATTTATTATGCGTAGTCTCAGCGATAAAAATTGATGAAAATATTTTTAAATCATAGAAGATAGTAGATATCATGCTCTACTTGACTCTTCTAATGGATTGCTTATTCCGCTACAGTTAAACTTAATGTCTATTGTATTTTATCAGTTTAACATTGTTGAAGACTAATGATAATTTATTCTGCATTATCTTAGTCATAATATGTGAGATCCCAAATTTTATGAATAAAGATTTTAATTTCTCGAAATATTTTTTTTCAAAATTATGGTGTGGATTTGATATAATGTTATAGTTGTGGGTAATATTTATAAATTTTGCAAAGTACGCAAGTTGTTATATAATATTCGATTGGTCGGGGAATATTCGTTTTAGGAGGAAATATTCGTACAATGGCACAATCATTGGTGGACCCCACAATGGAATTTTTGTCAGATTGAGATAACGACAAAAATATTTTATGAAAATAACGGCGGAAGTTTTATCGTTAAAACTGTTGAACTACTCGGTAGTAAAAGTACAGTAATAAGCGTGGTTGCATAGTAGCACACGGTATTGATTATTGATGCTTACATGAGAAGTCAGTTTTATTCAATTATTGCTACAGTAATTGCTGCATAGTATCTCATGTTATTTGATTTAATTATTGTCGATATTTTATATATTATTAAATCAATAATTGAGATAACAAAGTTGTTAATATTATTATTTGCAATATTAACAATGTCTAGAAGTTCGCCTTGAGGAAAGGTTTGGTCACCTAATCAAGGCGCCAATAGGGAGAAATCCTTATTCGAAAGCCCCTCTTTCACGGGAACGACACAGTGCCGATTAATATTGTGAATTATAATAATGATGATAAATGTTGTTAAATATATTGAGGTGTTTTTATGAAGTCACGAAAGTTTATATATATATATATAAATTTTGTTTTATTAGTATTATTAATGTAATAAAATAGAAAAGCTTTTTATATAAAAGCAGTAATACTTTTATAAAGTTATTTATTTTATTAGACAATAATTAGAATATAATATATTTTATTATGCATAGTGTTTTGCATAGTAAAATCTTTTTTATATAAAAATGAATACTTTTATAAAGTTATTTGTTTTCTTAGACAATAATTAGAATATATTATATTTTATTATGCATAGTATTTTGTATAGTAAAATCTTTTTATATAAAATGTAATACTTTTATAAAGTTATTTGTTTTATTAGACTATAATTAGAATATATTATATTTTATTATGCATAGTGTTTGCATAGTGCTGCATAGTATTTGCAGATAGTAAAATCTTTTTTATATAAAATAGAATACTTTTATAAAGTTATTTGTTTTATTAGACTATAAATAGAATATATTATATTTTATTTAAAAGATTTTGTTTTATTAGAATATTTTATTAATAATTTATAGTAAATCTATATGGACCGCTTGGTTTAAAAGTAAATCAATCTAGGACTGTTCATGAATTAGTTACTATTCATTCTATTCTCCTATAAATAAGCTCATTCCTTCATTATTTCTTATGAATTCACTAAAACTCTAGAGAGAGAAACTATAGAGAGAAAGAAGAAAAGTATTCGCTACTTCACTACTTCTATATCCGATTTCTTCTAAGGTAAAGGGTATTATTTCTTTCAGATTCATGAAGAGAACTTACATTATTCCATTCTTTATTATTCGATGGAATAACATGTATACGTGGCTATCCTATACTTGGTAAAATTCTTACGTTATTCCATTCTTTATCATTATGTTGGAATAACTTCGTCTACATCGCAATCGCATACATGGTGAAATTCTTACTTTTTC
The DNA here is from genome assembly GCA_020205605.1 of Panax ginseng. NCBI lineage: Eukaryota > Viridiplantae > Streptophyta > Magnoliopsida > Apiales > Araliaceae > Panax > Panax ginseng. The sequence continues at coordinate 156,758,884 of CM035128.1, forward strand.
CATTCTTTATTATTCGCATTGAACATCCTGTTTGTGCGCGTTTACGCATGACCGGTTCCGTTATTTATTATTCTCGTTGGAATAACTCCGCTTGCATGCGTATTATTACTTTGACACGGTTCCATTAATTATTATTACATTGGAATAACTCGTCATGCATGGATTCTATCACATGCATGGTGATTTCGTTGTTATTCCATTCTTTATTATTCGTTGGAATATCCTGCTTGCGTGAATTAATTTACTTTGACTGGTTCCATTATTTATTATTCTCGTTGGAATAACCTCATGCATAAGGGTTCATCGTATGCCCTGGTGATTTCTTTTGTTATTCCATTCTTTATTATACTAAGTTGGTTAAAGTTTTGACTTCTATACTCCATGAAATTAGTGGAATATCCTTGATATTTGTGCTTCATCCAGTATCTTTTCATGAAAATATTCTTCTGAGCATTCTTGAATTTTACTCTACAAAGTAGTATCATGTTGACAATTTGGACGTTATTGAATTCTGGATAAATTAATTCTTGAACTTGTTTTATTGGATTCTTATATTATTGTCATCATCCTCATGCTTATATTATGTTGAAAGTCATCTGTGGCCTGTTGTGCATAGATGGACTTGGTATGATTATGACTAGGGATTATTCGGTATAATCATGACCGTAATGTTACAAATGATGTGGTAAAAGTCCTCATTGGCCCATAGTACATTGATGGACAGTTGTTGGCATGATCATGACCATTGATGAATACACGAATATCCTTGGCCCGTAGTGCATGGATAATTTGTGGTTGTGATACTAATGAATATCATTGGTAGTAAAAGGTGGATGATGTGGATTATTTATTAAGCTGAGTCTCAGCGATTAAGTTGATGAAAAACTTTTTAAATCATAAAAGATAGTAGATTTTATTCTCTACTTGACTCTTTTAATGGATTGCTTGTTCCGCTGCAGTTAAACTTGATGTTTGTTATATTTTATCAGTTTAACATTGTTGAAGACTAATGATAATTTATTCTACATTATCTTAGTCATAATATTTCTTATTGGGCTAGTTGAGCTCACCCCTTTCTTTTCTTTGTTCTCTTGTGAAATGAGAACGTGGCGGGACTAGTCGAGAAGCGGAGTGACGGTTCAGATGATAGTATTAGTAGTCCTCACTATTCTGTTAAATAGTGTGACAATAAATGTAATGATGACTCCTTTAAGTGTGGATATTGTCTAGATGACAATATTCTTATTAAAACTCTCAGCTATGTTTTGTCGTATTTTTACACGACGTTTGTATAATTAAGTTGTATTTGTATTCTGTACCATGTATATGGCGACTCAGAATAGGTGATGTATACCTATTTTGGGGGCGTCACATAATATTTCTTACTGGGCTAGTTGAGCTCACCCTTTCTTTCACTGTTCTCTTCAGGAAATGAGAACGTAGCCGGGACTAGTCGGGGAATGGAGTGACGGTCCAGATGATAACATTTGTAGTCCTCACTATTCTGTTAAATAATATGACAATAAATGCAATAAGGACTCCATTGAGTGTGGATATTGTCTAGATAACAATATTCTTATTAAAACTCTTAGATTATGTTTAGTCGTATTTTACACGACTGTTGTATAATTAAGTTGTATTTGAATTTTGTACCATGTATTTGGTGACCCAGGATGGGTGATGTATACCTATTTTGGGGGCGTCACATATAAGTCCAACATATATAACTTTTGTTCACATGCATACAAGTCCAACAAAAATATTTTCATACTCTATATTAACTACAATATATCCTATTCTCCATAAGATATACAAAAATACTCTTGAACTACGTACAATACTCTATAATATATACAAAAATGAATTATATACAAGGTTTAAACTACAAAAAAAATTCAAATATCAACTAAACTAATTAAAGCAAGTAGTACTACCGCTGGTGTGAGGAGGATCATCGGGAGGACGTCAACGCTGCTGCTTTGGCGTATAAAAATTGGCATCGACGCCGTCCCTCCGCTCGTGATCAGAATGAGCATCCTGTTGATACAATTAAAAATATAACTCATTAGTTCATATATATAATACAATTAAAGATGCAAATAAATGAAAATTAAATAACATGTAGAATACGAAAATTTAAAATGAATAGTATACCTAAGTAGTCGAGGGCTGACTCAACAGTGGTCCAAAAGCGTCCAAGAGCAAGGTAACCACCATCTGAACCACCTCGTCGCATATCGCAGTAAACTGTTACGTAGGGATACCCGTACTCTCGGTGGTGGTATCAATTGTGGTGTCCTGAGAAAGCTGGTGTAGGCGAGCAATGCTGGGCAGGTCCTGATGACGTAATAAAGGATCCGTACCATACCGTTCTGACACCGCCGCTATAACCCTCTAGAACAAAGTGTCATGAAGCCGGTACCAGATGTGATGGTCCCACGGGGCTCTTTGACTTGAATATTTGGTGGTGCCTATAAAAATAAATATAATATCAATAATAATCAAAATACATCGAAATTCATGAACGAGAAATCTAAAATAAAATATTATACCTCCAGGTAGTGTATAGGCTGGTATCCTCGGCAACCGCAACACTCGATACCGACCGGTTGTGCTACTAAGAGGATCCTGAGATGCGACCCAAAGAGTCATCTCCTCATCCTGAGATAAACTAATCTCTGGCAGAGGGATAGTAAAATCTAACGTCTGGGGATCGCCCCTAGCAGCCTGCAACTCAACTACAAACGTGGCCCGAAGCTTCTCAAATCGGTCCTATAATTTAATATATGTACATGTGAGTTAACTCGGTATCATCATATTAATTACGTAATATGATCCTAAATTATAATCATTGTAGTAAATGTAGTACCCGTATAGCTAATGCTGCGGGAGACATCGTCGACCCTGAAGTCGAATCCTTTGGCGTATGGACTCTATCCCAAAACTCCATCCCAAAACTCCATCATAGTAGGAGGTCGGCCCAAGCCGCTCCGCATGACCTAAATCATACATTAATTAATATCACCTTATTTTATTATAGATGAAGTTTAATATTAAATTAAACTAAATATAAATACATACCGACTTAACCTTCTGAAAAGACTGCAAGCCATAAGTATGTACAATCTGTAGCTAGCCTTGATTCTTCTTCACCTTCTCTGAATTGGTCTTGAAGGCAAAGACCATCCCAAAGATTTAACACATGGCAAATTTATGTCGATCGACATCGTCGGTATTCGAGAATCCCGTATAGTAGTCACGAGCGATTCTTCAACTGCCCGGGCTGCCTTCTGTTATATCTCATATAGCCAGTCGGCATAGTTCCTCTATATGTGTGCAATAATAACATCATCGCCGTCCGTGTCAATGATGCCGACTTCATATCTATAATACCTCTATTACACCGACATAACGTACGTATCAATAATTATTTTAACAATATATAAATTATTATGACCAATTTTTTGATTTAATATATGTAATTCGATTACTTACATGAAACTCGCGCAACACTGTCACTATAAAGTCAGCATCATACCACGCGTAGTGGCTAAATCGCATGCAGCCAGTCGGGAGATGCTACAAGCATATGGCGTGTACAGTCGTCTTAGCAACCGCATCCATAATACTAGAATAAAAAATTTAAATGGATTATTTTAATTTATTAATCACATAATAATATCATTTTAATTAAACATAATATATTATAGTTGAAACCTACACCGACGAGCCAACATCCACATGAACCGTGTCAGGAACTGCCAGCGGATGACCTAATCGACCGAGGTTAGGCCATCGATCACGCCGACGTCTAGCATCTGTATGTATAATATATTATGACATTGTTAAAAATAGTAAATGAACATTTTTTTATTAAAAAATTATGAAAATAAGTGTTATTGGGCCAAAACGAAATTAACTCACTACCTGAAGAAGACGACCTGCCCTGGGAGCCGTCACTCGATCCTGTACGGCCGCCACCACGGTCACCTCCACCGCTATGTCTAGGCATAACTGTACTAATGAAATAACATACATAAATAACATTAAATTTCATATAATTTATTTTAATGATTGATTTTAGTAGTAATTTATTTTCAAAACTTGAATAAATTAAGAAGTAGTACATCGTGAAACCCGTCAGAATCAAAATCATTTTCATCCTCTGATTTTGTCTCTTCCTCTTGCGTATCAATTTCTTCCTCACTATCATCTTCTACGACCACATACAGATTGACAACCACATCTTCCTCTACTTCGTCAACATCGGGTACACCAAGGACATTAACCCCCACCACATCGTCATCATATAGCAATACGTGGCTGGGATTGCTAACTTGTTCTTACAACGAGTCACCTGTTCCAGACAGATTAATACCATTAAATGTCCGAGTCTTCATTGTGACAACTGTATATCAGGGGGTTCTATAATTTATGACATTAGGGGCGTAGTACACTTGAGTTGCTTGGCTGGCTAAAACAAATACATCATCAGACTATAACTTTGACTTTATATTTAATGTGACGATTCTATTACGATCAACTTTACACCCTTTACAGTATCAAACTAGCGACATTTAAAGGTAACGACCTTTTTACCCCCGAGATAATTGAGCACAACAACTTCCTCTAATCATCCATAGTAATTGGACTCAGAATCCCCGTAACAACTTCCCAACACGAAAACGCTAGAGTTGACTAATTTTAGTTCATTCAAGTCATCAACCTTGAATCTATACCCATTAACGATGCAGCCTGGAAATGAACTAATAAGTTTGTACGGGCCTAAAATGACATCTCTAAAATGCTCAGAAGCGTTTTCTTCTTTCACCCTTATCTTAAACCACTGTTGGAAATTTTCATTAGTGAATGCTTCCATCTATGCTATAGTCAACCCCGGGTTAGAAGCATGCGCTTCCGCTTCAAATGAACTGCGTACAATAATATAATATTATTTAATTGTTGATTAAGGTTAGATATTAAATATTTAACTTATAATAATACATACTTGATGTACGAAGATACTTCAGGCATAGTTAAAAGCACGTATGTAGATACAATCTTTAAATCTTTATTGGTTAGGTAAGTCTTCATCTCATGTCTAAATGGTTTAGACAATAAGTGAATACAGCCAACTCATCAGCACGACTAGACGGATCGATGACCTCATTCTGACTTAAACGGTTGTGCTTCGTTGCGACTACATCGTCAAATTACAATGAGCAAAAGTTGACAAGCTCTTCCTCTGTATAATGTTCAGCAATAGAACTCTCTACACGAGCTCTGTTTTTAACTTTCTGCTTTAATCGATGCATATACCTGAAATATGATATTATCAGATAAATTAATTATAAAGATTACAAATATTGCACAATGTAGGTGATATTACCTCTGAAAAGGATACATTCATCGATATTGCACTGGTCCTCTAAGCTTAAGTTCATATGGCAGATGAATAGGAAAATGCTCCATGCTGTCAAAGAACCTTGGTGGTAAGATCATTTTGAGCTTGCACATTTTCAACACTATATTTTTCTCCATCTGCTCCACATCACTACACCTTATAACAGTTAGAGCAAATATCCCGAAAGAAATTTGAAAGTGAGGTAAAGGTATCATTAATATTCCTTGGTAACACCTCACAAAATACAATTGGTATCAACTTTTGGATGAATACATGACAGTCGTGACTTTTGAAGCCAGTAATTTTCAACTGCTCAACCTTAGTACAACGAGATATGTTAGAATCATATACATTTAGGAGCTTTAATGCATTATGCCACTTGCAAATGTTTTCAACTTGTTGCTTGGTAAGACAAAATGGAGCTTTTAGTTTTGAGTTGTTAGGTCAGAGCCACAATTCCCGCCTGATATTCATTTCCTCCAAGTCTTTACGTGATTTATCATTGTCTTCTGTTTTACCACTCGTATCTAGTACAATGTAAAACAAGTTCTCGAATACATTCTTTTCAGTATGCATGACATCTATATAATGACGAAGTGCTAGTTTGACCCAGTATGACAACTCAACCAAATCGATGAGTGTGTCCAGTTATGACTTTTCCCGTATCCTATTGCTCTCAACTTACCATGCACCTTCCTAGGCGGTGGAAATGTCAAATCATTTAGCCATCCCAATAGGTTGCTGCCCGACAAGCGACTTACAACCCCCTTCTTTTCTGTCTTTCTGTTGAACTGTGTAGACATCTTTCTATAAGTGCTCAACAGGTAACAATCTACGAGCAGTTCCAAAGAAACTAGTTTTCCGCCCATGTCGTAGTTGAGTGCCTTGCACATCCCCCACACAGACTGGACATGACAACTTACCATGAGTCGACCAACTACTAATCATTTCAAGTGCCAAAAAGTCAGTGATAGTCCACAACAAGGCTGCCTTCATCACAAAATTCTACCGGACAGATTTATCAAAAGTGTGACGCCCCCAAAATAGGTATACATCACCCATCTTGAGTCGCCAAATACATGGTACAAAATTCACATACAACTTAATAATACAACTGTCTTATAAATACGACAAAACATAAACTGAGAGTTTTAATACGAATATTGTCTTCTAGACAATATTCAAACTCAAATGGAGTCCTTAATACATTTATTATCACACTATTTCATAGAATAGTGAGGACTACTAATGCAAACATCTGGACCGTCACTCCGTTCTCTGACTAGTCCCGACTACGTTCTCATTTCTTGAAGAGAACAATGAAAGCAAAAGGGTGAGCCCAATTAGCCCAGTAAGAAATATTATGACTAAGATAATGCAAAATAATTTATCATTAGCCTTCAACAGTGTTAAACTGATAAAATATAACAAACATCAAGTTTAACTACAGCGGAACAAGCAATCCATTAGAAGAGTCAAGTAGAACATGATATCTACTATTTTCTATGATTTAAAAGGTTTTTCATCACTTTTATTGTTGAGACTAAGCTTAATAAATAATCCGCAACATCGAATCACCCCTTTACGACGGCCAAGGATATTCATTAGTATCACGACCACAAATTATCATGCACTACGGGCCAAGGATATTTGTGTATTCATCAATGGTCATGATCATGCCAACAACTGTCCATCAATGCACTACGGGCCAATGAGGACTTTTACCACATCATTTGTAACATTACGGTCATAATTATACCGAATAATCCCTGGTCATAATCATACCATGTCCATCTATGCACTACGGCCACAGATGACTTTCAACATAATATAAGCACGAGGATGATGACAATGATATAAGAATTCAATTAAAAGAAAGCAAAGGATAAATTTTTAAAGATTTATAATTTAATTTATCCATAATTCAATAATGTCCAAATTATCAACATGATACTGCTTTGTGGAGTAAAATTCAAGAATAATATTGTATCAAAAATAATTTGGACCAAAAATGAATCAATTTTTATCATGAATAGTACTTCGTGAATAAGACTCGTAAATAGTAATTCAGAATAGTACTCGTGAATAAGATTCTAAAGCATGAAAAAGTTAAAACTTATCAAGAATGCTCAGAATAATATTTCCATGAAAAGATACTGGATGAAACGCAAATTTTAAGGATATTCTACTAAATTCATGGAGTATAGAAGCCAATACTTTAACAAAATAAGTATAGAATTCGAAATCTGAAACGAAATAATATTACTTACATACTACAGAGTATGGAAGAAAATATTATTTCATATGAATATTGAACAAAAATAACATCCCTTACCTTAAAAAGAAGAGTATTCCAACTGGTATAGCGGGGATATTCTTGAAGAAAACTTTCACTATTTTCTACGCTCAAAGCTTTCTAAAACTCGAAAGAAATACTCTCAATATTATAGAAGAAGAATTCTCCGATTCTAGTGTGATTTTCAATTCTAACTAAGCATCCTATTTATAAGAGAATAGAAAGGATACTATTTGGAAAATCACAGATGCAACAATTTTAGAAAATTCACGGATGCCTTACTAATAATCACGGACGATTGAAATCTTCTTCCAAGCAAAAAAATAAAATATAACATATATATATATATAATATTAATTCCCTCCCAAATACGTTTCCTCCCCCCACCCCATTTTCATTTCATCCATTTCTTCCACACGTGAGCCCCACATGTGGCCCCCACCTTTATTATAAAGAATAAATTTCTACCGATTATTTTGAAAAATGGATAAATGGGGGTCCAAATAATACACCAATATTTACAATACTTCATAAAAATCACCTCAATATTTTTTAACAACATTTATCATCATTATTATAATTTATAATATTTAACAACCAAGTCGTTCCCAGGAAAGAGGGGGCTTTGCAATAAGAATTTCTCCCTATTGGCGCACAATTAGGTGACCAAATCTCTCCTTGATAAAACTTCTAGACATCGTCAATATTACAAATAATAATATTAATAACTTTGTCATCTCAATTATTAATTTAATAATATAAAATATTATGCAGATGATACTGTGACAATAACTGAATCAATAATATGAGAGATATGATGCAGCAATTACTGTAGTAATAATTGAGTATAACTAAGTGACTTCTCACGTAAACATCAATAATCAATACCGTGTGCTACTATACAACCATGCGTATTACTGTACTTTTAACACCGATTATTTTAACGGTAAAACTTTCGCTGTTATTTTCATAAAAATATATTTATGTCATTTTCTCATTCCGAAATAATTACGTTGTGGGGTCCACCAATGATTGTGTCGTCGTACGAATATTCCCTGTTAAAACGAATATTTTATAACAGCTTGCTTACTTTGCAAATTTATAAATATTACCCACAACTTTAATATTATAACAAATCAACACCATAATTATTCAAAATGATATTTATAGAAAAATTCATCTTTATTCATAAAAGCTGGGGTCTTACAACCTCCCCTTCTTATGAAATTTTGCCCTCAAAATTAGGGTACATACCTGGTATGACGAATAGGTGAGGATACCTTAATTTTATTTCAGATTCTAACTCCCATGTCATTTCCTCAACATCGTGGTTTCTCCACAAAAATTTGACTTGAGGTATAACCTTGGAGCGTAAAATATGTTCCTTCTTATCCAAGATTTTAACAGGTACCTTTTCATACGATAAATCTTCCACTATCTTGTCTAGTTCTAATTCAATAATGTGGTTCGGGTCTTTCACATATTTACGTAACATAGATATGTGAAAAAAAGTTATGAACACGAGACATACTTGGTAGTAAGGCGAGTCTATAGGCCACAGTTCCTACTTGATCGAGGATTAAAAATGGGCCAATAAATCGAGGATTGAACTTTCATTTCTTTCCAAATCTCATTGAATTCCATGGAACTCATTTCCATGGAGCAACACATGGTCTCCAATATTGAATTCCACGTCCTTTCGATGAAGATCAGCATAACTCTTTTGTCGATCTTGTGAGGTTTTTATACATTGTCGGATCATTTGAATCTTTTCCGTAGTCATACGTACCAACTCCAGTCCCAACAACGTTGCTTCACCCACCTCATCCCAGCATACTGGAGAATGACACCTTCTTCCATACAACGCCTCAAATGGAGCCATGCCAATACTTGCTTGATAACTATTGTTGTAGGAAAACTCCACTAATGGTAAGAACTTGTCCCAACTTCCCTTGAAGTCAAGGACACAGAGTCTTAATAGATCTTAAAGAGTTTAAATAGTCCTCTCCGACTGCCCGTCCGTTTGAGGATGATATGCCAAACTAAATTATAAATCTGTGCCCATAGCTTTTTGCAAACTAACCCAAAATCATGAAGTGAATCTTGGGTCTCGATCAGAAACTATGGATACTGGCATACCATGCAGTCTTACAATCTCATTTATGTACATATGAGCAAGACGTTCAAGTGTATAAGTTTCTCGTATAGGTAAGAAATGAGCAGACTTGGTCAATCTATCAACAATGACCCAAATTGCATCTATGCCTTGAGAAACCTTAGAAAGACCAGTAACGAAATCCATGGTAATGTGATCCCACTTCCATTCTGGAATTTTAAGTGCTTGCAATGGACCTTTTGGTATTTGATGCTCCGCCTTGACTCGTTGACAAGTTAGACACCTTGAGATAAACTATGCGATCTCTCTCTTCATATTGCTCCACCAAAATGTATGTCGAAGATCACGATACATTTTGGTACTCCCAGGATGGATTGAAAATGGTGTGTTGTACGCCACCATCATGATTTTATACTTCAAGTCAGAATCGTTAGGAACACAAAGTCTAGAGTTGACTCGAAGTATTCCTTCTTCATCGATTCTTGCTTCCAGAATAGTACCTTCTTGCACTATCTTCCTCATACGCATCAGCTCTAGGTCTGTAGCTTGAGCAGCTTTAACTTTATCGATTAAAGTCGGTTCTACTCGTATATTCACCATCATCACATGGGTCCCTGGAGTCTTTAACTCTATTTCCATCCTTTGTAAGTCATACAAAATGTGCCTTTGCGTTGACAATATCGCACTCATACCCGCATATGATCTTCTACTTAATGCGTCAGCTACCACATTGGCCTTTCCAGGATGGTATTGAATGGTATGATCGTAATCTTTCAACAGTTCAAGCCAACGTCGTTGCCGCATGTTGAGCTCCTTTTGAGTGAAGAAATATTTGAGGCTTTTATTATCCATATAGATCTCCACCTTCTCTCCATATAGGTAATGCCTCCAAATCTTAAGCGCAACAACGACAGCTGCTAACTCTAGATCATGAGTATGATAATTTCTCTCATATTCTTTGAGTTGTCGTGAGACATAGGCTATGACTTTCCCATGTTGCATGAGAACACATCCTAACCCTCCCGAAGCATCATTATAGATGACAAATCCCTCCGAGCCAGATGGTATTGTTAGAACAGGTGCTGAACTGAGTCTCCTCTTGAGTTCTTGAAAACTCTTCTCACATTCCTCGCTCCAACCGAATTTTATATCTTTTTGAGTCAGCTAAGTTAATGGAGTAGCGATTCGAGAAAATCCTTCCACGAATCTCCGATAATAACCAGCTAAGCCGAGAAAGCTACGTGCTTCAGTCACTGACTTAGGTTTCTCCCAACATTGAATTGCTTAAATCTTTGCCGGGTCAATAGATATTCCGTCATTTGATATCACGTGCCAAAGGAATGCTACTTCCTTAAGCCAGAACTCGTATTTCTTCAACTTGGCATAAAGCTTGTTTTCACGAAGCTTTTAGAGTATCAACCTCAAGTGTTGCTCATGATCTTTATGGCTTTTGGAATATATGAGAATGTCATCAATAAAGACAACCACAAAATGATCCAAATATTTCTTAAATACTCGGTTCATCATATCCATGAAGGCAGCAGGAGCATTAGTCAATCCAAAAGACATGACTAGGAATTCATAATGCCCGTACCGAGTTCTGAAAGTCGTCTTTGGAATGTTATCTATTTTAATCTTTAACTGATGATATCCGGAACGAAGATCAATCTTTGAAAAGAATTTGACGCCTTGCAACTGGTCAAATAGGTCATCAATACGTGGCAACGGGTACCTATTTTTGATGGTGATATGATTCAACTCTCGATAATCAATACAAAGTCGCATACTCCCATCTTTCTTCTTTACGAATAGAATAGGAGCACCCCAAGGAGACGTACTAGGACGAATGAATCCGATGTCTAATAATTCCTGTAGTTGGGTTTTTCACTCCTGAAGTTCAATAGGAGCCATTCGATATGGGGCTTTGGAAATGGGTTTTTTACTGGGTTCAAGGTCAATACAGAATTCAATTTCCCGCTCCGGGGGTAGACAAGGAAGTTCTTCAAGGAATACGTCAGGAAATTTATTAACAATAGAAATATCATTCAAACCTAATGTATTTTTGTTTAATTCCGTGACATGGGCTAAGAAAGCTTGACATCCATTTTTTAATAAACGAATAATTTTATGGCTTGATATGACAGTGATTGACTTTAGTGGTTTGGTTACTTGAATTCGCATAATAGGTTGGTTAGGAATATGAAAGCTAATAACCTTATAAAAATAATCAATTTTTGCATGATGAGTAGTTAACCAATCAATCCCTAAAATCACATCAAATGCAAGTATTTTTAAGAAAATAAGATCGACAGGTAATGTGAGGGTACCGATTTGAACCAAACAAGACTTATCGACAGTGGATGTAATGAAGATTTCTTCCAACAGAGTTTCAATAGATAAGTCAAAGTCTAATTTCTCCGGAGTTAAATTTAAACGTTGAGCGCAGGTAGGAGAAATAAAAGAATGGGTAGAACTAGTATCAAATAAGGTATAGACTTCACTAGAGTTTATGATTATCTTACCCGTGATGACTTCGTTCGGGTTCCTTGCTTTCTGGGAGGTCACGACAAATGCTCTCCCTTGAACTACTGGTTTTGACTTTTCTGGGAAGGCCTTTGGTGCCTCCATCCCAGCTGGACTTATCTTCGCTGCATGACAAAATCGGGCTAGGTGACCTTCTCTTCCACAATTGTAACACGCTTTGGACTACATCACGCAGTTTTAGACTGATGTGTCCCTCCCCTCCGTATTTGAAGCATATGATAGGTGGTCGTTCTCATTCCTTAATGATGGGTGCTGGTGCTGACGTCTTTCCATCATTTTTGAATCTCCTCTTCTTGAAATGTCCACTTTTATTATCTTGGCAATGATTACCACCGATGTGGTTACCATTTCTGGCATGTTGATTCCCTCCACGTTTGTTGTCACCGCTTCGATGACTGCTACCGCTGGTATTATTGATTTACCGGTTGCTCTCTCTTGGTTGGGTTGACTCATTATCGCGCTCCAATAATTAAGCCCTATTTACAACATCTGAATACAAACACAATTTGTGAGAAATGAGGTATTGACGTATCTCGGGTTTCAAACCTCTTAGAAACATCCGCGTCATTCTCTCCTCATTATCAACCAAATGAGACGCAAACCAGGATAACTCAGCAAACTTAGCTTAGTACTGCGCCACGGTCATATTGTTTTGCTCAAGCTTGATGAACTCTACCTCCTTCACATGACGAATACTTTCGGAAAAATACTTGTCGTTGAACAGTTCTTGGAACTTCTCCTAAGACATCTTCAGTGTGGTAGGTTGAGTACACTTTACAAATTCCCACCAATAATCTGCCTCTCCTCGCAACATGAAGGTGGCAAAGGGAACCTTTTTCTCCTCAGAGCATCCCAAGACTTCGAATATCTTGGTGATCTACTTTATCCACGTCTCCGCCTTAAGTGCTTCTAGTTTTCCCCAAAACTTCGATGGTCCCAACTCCTTGAATTGCTTAGCGGGACCATCTGCGAGTTGCCAGTGTTTCCACCTGCATTTTGAATAGGAGTCTCTCTTGCCTGATGCTGCACGAACTGTAGAAAGCTCCTAAACATTCCGTCGTTCATCATTTGGTCGGTGTTGTTGTTTACATGAGGATTGTTGCCTTCCTGATGCACATTATCCTGATTATTGATCATCGGTGATTCAACGGTCTCATGTGCTCCATTGCTATTCTCAACATTCTCAGATGTCACTTTCAAATACTACCACAAAATAAGGCATATTATCCCTATATTCTGACCGACCAATTAAATAACAAGTAAACTTAAGTAGGTCATACTAGCGAAGGAATTACCCGTCTCTCCCCTCCTAGTTCTAGTCTCACATCTCAGCCAAGGATCATATCCCTAACCTTTGATACCAACTGTGATGCCCCCAAAATAGGTATACATCACCCATCTTGAGTCACCAAATACATGGTACAAAATTCACATACAACTTAATAATACAACTGTCTTATAAATACGACAAAACATAAACTGAGAGTTTTAATACGAATATTGTCTTCTAGACAGTATTCAAACTCAAATGGAGTCCTCAATACATTTATTATCACACTATTTCATAGAATAGTGAGGACTACTAATGCAAACATTTGGACTGTCACTCCGTTCCCCGACTAGTCCCGGCTACGTTCTCATTTCCTGAAAAGAACAATGAAAGCAAAAGGGTGAGCTCAACTAGCCCAGTAAGAAATATTATGACTAAGATAATGCAGAATAATTTATCGTTAGCCTCCAACAATGTTAAATTGATAAAATATAACAAACATCAAGTTTAACTGTAGCGGAACAAGCAATCCATTAGAAGAGTCAAGTAGAACATGATATCTACTATCTTCTATGGTTTAAAAGGTTTTTCATCACTATTATCGCTGAGACTCAGCTTAATAAATAATCCAAAACATCGAATCACCCCTGTACTACGGCCAAGGATATTCATTAGTATCACGACCATAAATTATCCATGCACTATGGGCCAATGATATTCGTGTATTCATCAATGGTTATGATCATGCCAACAACTGTCCATCAATGCACTACGGGCCAATGAGGACTTTACCACATCATTTGTAATATTATGGTTATGATTATACCGAATAATTTCTGGTCATAATCATACCAAGTCCATCTATGCACTACGGCCACAGATGACTTTCAACATAATATAAGCATGAGGATGATGACAATGATATAAAAATTCAATTAAAAGAAAGCAAAGGATAAATTTTTAAAGATTTATAATTTAATTTATCCAGAATTCAATAATGTCGAAATTGTCAACATGATACTGCTTTGTGGAGTAAAATTCAAGAATAATATTGTACCAAAATAATTTGGACCAAAAATGAATCAATTTTTATCATGAATAGTACCTTGGGTGAATAGTACTTGAGTGAATAGTACCCCATGAATAGTACTTCGGCATAAAAAAGTTAAAACTTATCAAGAATGCTCATAATAATATTTCCATGAAAAGATACTGGATGAAACACAAATTTTAAGGATATTCTACTAATTTCATGGAGTATAGAAACCAAAACTTTAACAAAATGAGTATAGAATTCGGAATCTGAAACGAAATAATATTACTTACATACTACAGAGTATGGAAGAATATATTATTTCATACGAATATTGAACAAAAATAACATCTCTTACCTTGAAAACAAGAGTATTCCAACTGGTATAGCGGGGATATTCTTGAAGAAAACTTTCACTGTTTTCTATGCTCAAAGCTTTCTAAAACTCGAAAGAAATACGTTCAATATTATAGAAGAAGAAATCTCTGATTTTGGTGTGATTTTCAATTTTAACTAAGCATTCTATTTATAGGAGAATAGAAAGGATACTATTTGGAAAATCACGGATGCAACAGTTTTAAAAAATTCACGGATGCCTTACTAATAATCACGGACGATTGAAATCTTCTTCCAAGCAAAAAAACAAAATATAACGTATATATATATATATATATAATATTAATTCCCTCCCAAATACGTTTCCTCCCCCACCCCATTTTCATTTCATCCATTTCTTCCACACGTGGGCCCCACATGTGGCCCCCACCTTTATTATAAAGAATAAATTTTTACAGATTATTTTGAAAAATGAGTAAATGGGGTCCAAATAATACGCCAATATTTACAATACTTCATAAAAATCACCTCAATATTTTTTAACAACATTTATCATCATTATTATAATTCGCAATATTTAACAATCAGGTCGTTCCTAGGAAAGAAGGGGTTTTGCAATAAGGATTTCTCCCTATTGGCGCCCAGTTAGGTGACCAAACTTCTCCTTGACAGAACTTCTAGACATCGTCAATATTGCAAATAATAATATTAATAACTTTGTCGTCTCAATTATTGATTTAATAATATAAAATATTATCGCAGATGATATCTTGTGACGATAATCGAATCAATAATATGCAAGATATGATGCGCAATTATCGTATCAATAATTGAGTATAATCGAAAGTGACTTCTCACGTAAGCATCAATAATCAATACGTGTGCTACTATGCAACCACGCCGTATTATTGTACTTTTAACAATAGGTTATTTTAACAGCTTAATTAGAAACTTCGTCGTTATTTTCATAAAAAGATATTTACATCGCTTTCTCATTCAAAATAATTACGTTGTGGGTTCCACCAATGATTGTTCATTGCATTTAATATTCCCCGTTAAAATGAATATTCCCTGACCAATCGAATATTTTATAACAACTTGCTTACTTTGCAAAATTTATAAATATTACCCACAACTTTAATATTATAACAAATCAACACCATAATTATTCAAAATAATATTTATAGAAAAAATCATCTTTATTCATAAAAGTTGGGGTCTTACAAAAAGTCTGAACACTTGTTTCCCACAACATCTTAAGTTCATCGACTAACGACCTAAGGTACACGTTGATGTCTTTGTGAGGACTCTTATCAGATAATTGAAGTCAAGAAAGATACGGATCCCTCATGCACACATCGACGGAGGAAGATTATGCCCATCAATCACCGGCCAAACAAAGGTCGATTAAAATTATTAAATGGACAGTTTATTTGTAGCCAGTTCGACATTTTAATTTCTTTAAAATTATGGAAAATTGACATCAAAATTCTTCCATTCATTTCCATTTGGGTGAGTCACTAACCAGCACAGATCCCTTATTCTATGCCAACTCATATCTTTGAGCGCAAATGCAGCCCATGAATATTCGCCGCAATCTTGGCGCAAGAGAAAATGCAAAAAAATCTTCTTTGGAACATGTTTCTCCTTCCCCACGCTTTTGTGATCTTGTAGGCGAAGCGAGCAGATAGATATCGCACCTTGTCTTTGTCCTCCGATAGAGGGTTTTATACCTACTTACGATATCAATTCTACGCTAATTATGCCCATCTCAACTACATGGACGCTTTTTAGTTGATTTCATGTTATTTTGCAGGCGGTTACTTAAAACTCTTTTTGGTGAATAAGTGCAGGCCTAATTTAGTGACAAGGCTAATGAGCGAGGGAAGTGGGATAGGATGGTGTGATAAATGAGTGGAGCATGGATGGACAAAACACATTTCAAAGAGCAAAGAAGAACAATGCAGTAACCAAACTCGTGAGTAGAACCGTAATTCACCAATCGAAAGTCGTATGCCTTGGCAGATGAGCTTGGAGACGCGCGCTGCGGAGCACCCAAATGCATAATGTTACTCATTGCAAGTTGCGCGGCCGCGAGCATGACAAGCTTAGAGGACGCGCGCCCGCGGCGAGAGCTTTACCGATGTAGAACTTTTTTGTAAGTCGCATACCCCGCGCACGAATACACTCGGAGGGCGCGTGCGTCTGCCGCGATACCGGAGTCATTGAGTTGTTTTATTTTAATTTTTAATTAAAATGATTGTAATTTGTTTTAAACGATATCTGACTGGTGTCAGAAAGACTTGAATAACTTTTGACGTATTTTCATATCGTAGTAACTAGGGTTTTTACATGGGAGAGATTCCAACGAAGAACGAAGCCAAAACTCCATCTTCTAATTCTTCTTGGGATTCTCCATCATTGTGGATTTATAATATTATTTTTTTCCGGATTTATATGAGGATTTGAACGTTGATATTGGTTTACAATCTACAATTGGGTTTGATCGTTCTATCCCTCATCTTTCAATTGTTTACTTGATAATCATGCTTAGCATTGATCCCATAATGGCTTTGGTTCACCATGAACTAAACTCCATTACGGGATTCTAACGGATTTTAATATGTAGTTTGGTTGCATGCTTGATTGCTAGGGTTGTTTTACATATCATATGGGAATTCTATTATGGTTGTTTTTTACACGTATGAATGCTTGATCACCATTCATTTCAAAGATTTGCATGGAATTGACAATGAACATGCGTAGTATGGATTGTAGTCATAATAGCATACGATATGGGGGTCAGTATATGGCTTTCATGTGATTTTCGTGAATGAGATAGACATATACTTATTCACCGTATGAGTTAAAATAAGGGTTTTGTGCTTCAATTCAAGATGATTGCAATTTCACATGTATATATAGTGATTTTGGTTATATTGTTGATTACATAGAATCTATCATCTGTGGATGTTGTGTAAGTAGGTCCTAGTGCATTGAAAAAAAATGGCTATGACTCTATTAGTGCTCTCGCTATTTTTCCGTGATATGTGAACAAGTCTTGCATGATAGTGGTGATTAGATGAAATATTAAATGAAGTTAGATCCCATTATTTCCAGATTTGATTTATTCCATTAATATTCTTATTTTAGTTGTTATTTGCAATTAGTTTAATTCGCCAATTATAGTCGTTAGTCTAAGCATATGAATATAGTGATTTAATTGATGCATAGTAGTTTGAATTTGACAATTTTCTCGTGGGATCGATACTTTACTTACTCAGATTACTTGTTGACGCATGTATGCTTCAGATGAGTTAGAGCTTTTTTATCATAATCTAAAAAGAGGCAACAAGTTTTTGGCGCCATTGTTGGGGAAAGGCGTTTAGTTTAAATAATTATCATCAATTTTAAGCTATTTTGTATTACTTTTAGACATATCTATTCTTATCTCATTTCTATTTTTGTTTTATTTGTGATTTCGTGTACTTGTAGATTTTTATGCACACAAGATCTTCCTTCCAATTAATTAACACCAAATACAGGATAACATTAACTGGAGAGGTTGGAAAGCAAAAAATGTAAGAAATTTACAAGCTCGCTTAGAAAGTACTACATTTAGTATGGCGTAAGAACAGAGAATTGAGCAAAGAGAAGAGCACCGGCCTCACGAGAATATTCCATGCCAATATAAATGGGCCTACGCCTAGCATAGTCGAATCAACAATAGCAAAACAACACTTTTGAGATTAAACCGCACTATTCAGATGGTGCGTAACTCCCTGATTCAGCTTTGGGGGTGCCGCTATGGATGATCCGAATGAACACTTATTGAGCTTCATAGAGATTTGTGATACATTCCGATATAACGTGTGACGGAGGATGCTATCGATCATGGGTTGTTCCCATTCTCATTGAGGGATAAGGCGAGGAGTTGGCTTCATTCTTTGCCGCCGTGGTCAATCACTACATGGGAGGACTTAAGCAAAAATTTTTAGCCAAGTTCTTCCCAATGGCTAAGACTGCAAAGATGAGGACAACTATATGTCAATTTGAGCAACAACAGGGAGAGTCCTTATATGAAGCATGAGAGAGATACAAAGAGATGCTAAGGAAGTGTCCGCGTCATGGTATGCCGGATTGGATGGTAATCAATACTTTCTACAATGGATTAGGATGGCAATCGAGACCGATTGTAGATGCAGCTGCTGGAGGGGCATTATGGGCAAAAAGCTATGACGAGGCCTATACCCTTATTGAGACTATGGCAGCTAACGATTTTCGTAATCCTACATCTGGATGCCACAACCCAAGGTAGAAAGTGTGTTGGAGGTAGATGCTATTACGCAGCTTATCGCATACAGATGGCGCCTATGGCAAAGAAGATAGACACTTTCATATAGTAGAGCAGTGAAAAAAAATAGTAGTTTCTTTCATTTGTGAAATTTAAAGTGGGTCACACTCCACGGATCAATGTGCTATTAGCTCGAGTCGATGCAAAAGATGTGAGCAACTAGGTGAAAGACCAAGGTCAATTTCGTAACACATACCACCCCAACAAACCAAATCATCCAAACTTTAATCGGGTCGAATAACCAAGGAAATCAACAAAGTTAGTTTCAAATTTAATCATCAATTTCACCACACAACAATTTCAAACCACAAGATATAATCAAACCACCATTTCCACCGGATTTCTCTCAAGAACAACATCATGCTCCCACCGCACCACGCCCGTAAAAGAAATCGTAAATGGAGGAGATGATGTTGAAATACATGGCAAACACAAAAGTTATGATTAAAAGCCAAGCAGTGGCTATTAAGAATTTGGAAACTCGGGATGGGGAAGATGGCAAGAGCATGCTTAATAACAGGCCCCAAGGTTCCTTGCCAAGTAACACAGAGACAAATCCTAGAAGAGACGGGAAGGAACAATGCCAAGCAATATCATTAAGATCTGGGAAAAATTTGGCAGACACTATAAGTCGCGCTACCCGCTACCGAGAACACTAAGGAGGAGGCGCAAGGGTCACAATGAGAGAGAGAAAAGTGATCACCGATGAAGAAAATCAGAAAAGTCCGAGTGCAGCAGGAGAAAAAGATAAAACAAAGTTCAGAGGAAAAGCCTAAGAGTTCAAGCCACCAATTCACCCTCAAGTACCAGATCCGCAAAGATTAACTAAGCAGAGGGAGGATAAACAGCTTTAGCAAGTTCTGGAGGTATTCAAAAGTCGCAGATCAACATACCGCTCACGAGGCATTGGAACAAATGCCAAGCTACGCAAAGTTTATGAAGGGTATATTGTCAAGGAAGAGAAGACTAGATGAGTTTGAGACGGTAGCCTTGACAGAGGAATGCAAGTGCTAGTGCTTCAGCAGAAATTACCTCCAAAGCTGAAGGATCCGGCAGCTTCACAATTCCGTGCACAATTGGAAAGATGAACTTCAGTAAGTGTTTATGTGATCTTGGGGCGAGCATAAATTTGATGCCCTTGTTCGTTGTTTAACCAGCTTGGGATTCACGGCCCAAAGTCGACAAACATATCATTATAGCTTAATGATAGATCCATCACGATCCACGGGAATTGTTGAAGATGTGTTGGTTAAGGTGGACAAGTTTATTTTTCCGACTGACTTCATCATTTTAGACTACGAGGAGGACAAAAGCATACCAATAATACTGGGGAGACCATTCTTAGCCACAGGAAGGACTTCGATAGATGTACAAAAAGGTGAACTCACTATGCGTGTTCAGGATCAGGAGATCACCTTCAACGTCTTTAAAGCAATAAAGTTACCAACAGATGAAGAAGAATACTTCCTGGTTGACTTGGTGGATTGGGGCCTAAAGGATGAGGTATGTAAACCGGGAATTATGGACCATTGAGGTGTGTAACAGGTAAAAATTCAGAGTTGAAGGTAGAGCCATTGACGAAAGCTGAAGTCATCAAATTTCGGGGTGCGGTGGACAATAAGGAAGGCACCTCAATTCTTGATGTGACGTGAGATTCAGAGACAGTCAAGCTAATTGACTATAACTTAGCGCTGGATGGGAGGCAACCCATTATTTCTACCTCATTTGACTTTTTAGTTATTCATTTTAGATTATTTTAGTTAGTTATATCTAATTCATTTTAATAGATATCGATTTTCATGCTTGAGTGTGTCGCAAGAATTGCTTTTTGCAAATATTTGCAAGATGTTAGCATTATGTGGCCACTAATTCATGCCTTAACAATGTGCATTAATGTCTATGCAGGAACCATCATTGGAAAGCATCACTGATAGGCAGAGTGGAATTGAACTTTAGCATTGCAGATATCAGGATCGTACGGTCACAAGCAAACCTATGCAAGATAAACTCATGCCACAAGATCAAGTCAATCAGATAATGTAACATTCTCGCAAGTCTCGCTACGCAAGACGCCCAACCCATTAAAAAATTCTTGCGCCGCGCACGATAACCGGATTAAGACAGATCTGAAGATTTTAAAAACGAGTTGTGGACCATTTGGACTCTCATTTGAAATAATAACAGACGCAAAATCCTCTCACTCTCCATAACTCACGTCTCTATCTCTATCGCCATAAATTGAAGTCGCACATCTCTCAATCACATCTTCACAATTCTTCCACGTTCAAATCTCAACCCACGCTCTCATCCATTATATAAAGCTAGGGTTCCTGATTTGGGTTTGCAGAATCAAGTTTGGGGGCTATCAATTCGTAAGCTTTTCTTCATTTCCAGTCGAACTCATCTGCACCATCTCTCTCAAAGCATATGGGTCCAAAAAGAGCTCGCGCCGCTTCATCTTCTTCTTCATCCTCCTGGCAGTCAAGGAGAGGATGTGGTTGATCACACTAAGTTCCTGGATTTAGCAGCCCAAAGCAGGAGTATTACAGAATTGTGGCGAAGACGTTCATCAAGGAGCGCAGTTTCAAACCGGAGGAGCAAGATGGCCAGTTATGTGCCATGATTCGCGAAAGGGGATGGGTTGGATTCACTGCCACTCCCACGCCCATTCCGATGAGCATAGTCCGAGAGTTTTACGCCAATGCCAAAGTCACCATGGACGATATTTCCAGATGGTTCGAGGTGTCGAGGTAGATTACGTGATCCACCGCCATCGTAAACACATTTTCAAACTCACCGAGAGACCACCAACGGGGCCGCTTAATTGATCACAGGGCACATCCGAAACAGACTTTGAGCTTGTTATTATGAGTTGTGCGTGCTGTGCACTAAGTGGACTTACAAAGTCAAGACGACCCAACCTCAGATATTCCCAAAGCAAACCAGATCGAATCGATATGCCAAGGCATGGAATTTGTTCATATGTGCTGTTATTGCCTCATCTCATCAAAGATGAGATCACTAATGAAAGGGCCATAATTTTGTGGGGTATAATCACAAAAGTATATTGACGGGACATTTGATTCATCAAAATATTATGAAGTATCTCAAGGAAATACCACGGGAGCATTCACACACGCATCGCTGGTAGCCATGTTATGTGCTCATCAGGGTGCAACTGGGCAATGAACAAATGCAATACCCGAGCCAAGATATAACTCATGCCACCATTGCAAAATTTGAGGATCAAGGTGTGGTGAGCCACACTGCAAGCTGGACGAGGATTCATTCTCCGCCCACATTTCCAGAGCCATCCCAAAGAGAAATTCTCCAATCAGAGAGGAAGCAGTTGGCTCACGACCGAGCACACATCGTTCCTAGCGATCGACAGCTCAAGGTTGGAGCGAAAAGTCGATGCCATGTATGATAATTTTGGAACGTTTGCTACGGGACTCACGAGGGCCTTGGCCGAGGCATTTGCACAACAAGGAACAATGCTCGAGTGGCCTCGGGCAGACAAACAAAGGTTTTATCCACCACTGTGATTCACCACCCGAGGAGGGTGGTACAAACCGATCATTAGGGGAGTTTTTTGTACTTTTACCTTCATTCAATGGGGCATTGAATATTATAAGTTTGGGGGTATTGGGGAGTAGTATAGTAGCATGTAGTTAGTTTTTGCATGTTTAGTTAAAATTTTGCATGGTTAGTTTAATAATTTAGTTGTTTTTGGTGTTATTGTTTTATTGATAGAAATTTTTTGTTTTAGTAATTTGCATGTCTCACAAAGTTTTTGTTTTATGGAATTTTTCTTCAGCTAGCCAATGATGATGGTGAATTGTGAAGGATTCTTGAATATATGGGATAACATGAACGTAGTTATAATGTTTTACACGATGGAATTCATGTTGTTATTTAAATGTTTTTGCTTGCATTTTGTTATGTTCACAATCACTTGTAGGCATAAGAGTTATGTGTTGCATTACTTGTTAGAAAATGTAGTTTTAAAAAGAGAAAAATGTGGAACATGCATGTAGACTTGACAAACATTGACATTCAAACTTTAGGAAAACATGGGTATGCTATGTATATATAAAAAAATGAATAGCAATAACGTGGCTAGCCTTATTTCGGGACCCTGGCTACTTGAGTAAGTACACCCGAGGGGATTGTCTCTACACCTAGCGCCCTAAGGTCTTTTATGGTCTGGAAGTCGTTGGTTGAAAGCTCTCTAAGGGGTAGCAATGTTGCCTAATGGAATAAGGCATTGCACAGTCATGTATAAAAAAAGAGAGAAAAAGAAAAGAAAAATAGCAATAAACACCGCGGGAAATAGCGAAAATCGCCCTCGTGAGTAGCAATAAAACAATTAAGCCCATTGTTGAACTTTAATTTGTTTAGATATGTTGAAACAGTTGCGTTGTATAAGTATACATGATTCTCAATTTAGGCTATACTTTTTCTGCTTTGAGCATGTTAATATATATTCTTTGCTTGAATCAAGTTTTTGTGAACATTACACACACACACAACATCTCTATAAGATGGATGAATTATCCGAGTGTATGATGTTATGACCATCGCTTAGTTTAAACTTGTATTCTCGAATCGGATAATTCACCGAGGCATTTTGGGCTTAAATTTTGTTTAAGTTGGAATGATGTGAGACTAGTTTGCATAGTAGTTTAGCCGCATAGTAGTGCTTTTTTTTGCATTTTCTTTGTTATTTAGCATGCATTGCTTGAGGCAAGCAATAGTTCAAGTTTGGGGGTATTTGATAAGTGGGTTTTATACCTACTTATTGGATATCAATTTACGCTAATTATGCCCATCTCAAGTACATTTCACCTATTTTAGTTGCATTTCATGTTATTTTGCATCGCATGTTACTTAAAACTCCTTTTGGTGAATAAGTGCGTGAATCGCCTAATTTGGTGGTATTAGAGGGCACGAGGCTAATGGACGACGAAGCGAGGCAAAAGTCGGGATAGGCATGGTGTGATAAATGAGTGGAGCATGGATGGAGCATGGATGGACAAAACACATTTCAAAGAATAAAGCAGAAGAATAATAAAGAGTCAAACTCGTGAGTAGTAACCGTAATTCACCAATCAGAAGTCGAATTAGCGCGGCAGCAGATGAGCTTGAGAGACGCGCCGCTGCGTGAGCACCCATCCGCATAATGTTACCTCATCGCAAGTTGCACTGCCATGAGCATGACAAGCTTAGAGGACGCTGCGCGCCGCATGAGAGGTCGGGCCGGACAGTAGAAACTTTGTAAGTCGCGCGCTACCGACGATTTATATACGGATCGGAGGGGGCGCTGCCGCGATATTCGGAGTCAGTTGAGTTGTTTTATTTTAATTTTTAATTAAAATGATTGTAATTTGTTTTAAGCGATATCTGACTGGTGTCAGAAAGACTTGAATAACTTTTGACGTATTTTTCATATCGTAACTAGGGTTTTTACATTGGGAGAGATTCCAATGAAGAACAGAGCCAAAACTCCATCTTCTCTAATTCTTCTTGGGATTCTCTATCATTGTGGATTTATAATATTATTTTTCTGGATTTATATGAGGATTTGAACGTTGATATTGGTTTACAATCTACAATTGGGTTTGATCGTTATATCCCTCATCTTTCAATTGTTTACTTGATAATCATGCTTAGCGTTGACCCCATAATGGCTTTTGGTTCAGTCATGAACTAAACTCCATTATCGGATTCTAACGGATTTTAATATGTAGTTTGGTTGCATGATTGATTGCTAGGGTTGTTTTACATATCATATGGGAATTCTATTATGGTTGTTTTACACGTATGAATGCTTGATCACCATTCGTTTCAGTATTTGCATGGAGTTGACAATGAACATGCGAGTATGGATCAGTAGTCATAATAGCATACGATATGGGGTTGTTGTATATGGTTTGTGTGATTTCGTGAATGAGATAGATATATACTTATTCACCGTATGAGTTAAAATAAGGGCTTGTGCTTCAATTCAAAGATGATTGCAATTTCACATGTACATATAGTGATTTTGGTTATATTGTTGATTACATAGAATCTATCATCTCGTGGATGTTGTGTAAGTAGGTCCTAGTGCATTGAAAAATGGCTATGACTATATTAGTGCTCTTGGCTATTTTTCCGTGATATGTGAACAAGTCTTGCATGATAGTGGTAGCTAGATGAAATATTAAATGAAGTTAGGATCCCATTATTTTCGATTTGATTTATTCCATTAATATTCTTATTTTAGTTGTTATTTATTTTAGTTGCCAATTATAGTCGTTTTGCAATTAGTTTAATTCGCCAATTATAGTCGTTAGTCTAAGCATATGAATATAGTGATTTAATTGATGCAATAGTAGTTTGAATTTGACAAGTATTATTCCTAGGTCACAAACCCACGTGAATATAAGTTAAATTTAACTTCATCGACAATTTTTCATATCATGTTCTCACACTTGAGACACGAACATTTCATCTTTTTCGTTCAGATCATCAACATGTTCTATATTTTTGTTCATAAAATTGGACACCCCATCACGGTACGCATAAACTAATCCCCTCCCATCAATTTGTATCCTACGGTACATCCAACTCCGATCGGCTGACATCTTTAATTGAAGAAAATACCCAATTAGATCAAGAATAATCATGAATGTGGTCCATGCATGAATTTAGTTTACCTAGTATATATCTCTACTCAACAATGGTTAGGCTTCTATCCCATTCCTAGATGTGTCTCCTTATTAATGCCAATCTTGAGCACGTTTTTTCTATTTTAAGAAAATTTCAGCAGCACCTCCCCATGGTCTCTAAGTACATGAAATAGACCAAGAAAACTTAGCCTACGTACGCACTCGAAGAACATGTAGAGACACCAGCTGAAAAATCCTCAAAAGTTTATAAAAACGTACCCTGTGAATTGGCACCGACCTAAGTGAGAGACATAACATCTAGTAACAATCCCAAACTGGGGACTATTCAATATTCACTCCTACTGAGTGAATATCAAACGGGTTTCTAAGCTCTTATTAGTACTACATGCACAAATATATATACAATTTACTGTAATTGTGG
This sequence comes from Panax ginseng, assembly GCA_020205605.1. Taxonomy (NCBI): domain Eukaryota; kingdom Viridiplantae; phylum Streptophyta; class Magnoliopsida; order Apiales; family Araliaceae; genus Panax; species Panax ginseng. The sequence continues at coordinate 156,785,332 of CM035128.1, forward strand.
AAAACTAAGCAAATGCTACTTAGTTTATATTTTCAATGATAAACTAAGTAAGTGTTACTCAGGTTATGAGAAAATGCTACTCAATAAAATATACTCAGCTTTAAATTGTGGAAAACTAAGCAAATGCTACTTAGTTTATATTTTCAATGACAAACTAAGTGAATGCTGCTTAATTTATGAGAAAATGCTACTCAGTAAATGATAATTTAATTTTTATATTTTATTTTATTTTATTTTAAATTCAATTTAATTTGTATTATATATATATATATATATATATATATATGTATTATATTCAATTTAATTTTAATTTATTTTTATTATATTATATTATATTATATTATTTATTTTGATTATATTATATTATATTGTTTAAATTAATTAATTTAAATTTAATTATATTAAATTAAATCAATTTTTATATTATTTTATTTTATTTTATTTTAAATTTAATTTATATTATATTATATTATATAATTTAATATGATTTAATTTATTTAAATTGTATCATCTTAAATTGAATTAAATCAATTTTTTATTTTATTTAATTTTATTTTAAATTTAGTTTAATTTAGTTTGTATTATATTATATTATATTTTTTATTATAATTTAATATAATTTATTTTAATTGTATTATCTTAAATTAAATCAATTTTTTAATTTTATTTTATTTTATTTATTTATTTAAATTGTATTATCTTAAATTAAATTAAATTAAAATTTTAAATTTATTTCATTTGATGTATACGTGATTTTTTAATTTTAATTTATTTATTATTTTGATATATTATTATATCATATTATTATTTTTATCTATTAGTGTAAAACTAAGTAAATGATACTTAGTTCATTTTATTTTAGTGTATTTTAGTATTGAGAAACTAACTATACATTAATATAATAAAGAAGGGGTCACATATATTGCAATTGCAGAATTCGGACAGAAATTTTATCGAGAATTCTATCAGATATAACAAATATGATAATATTAAGGCATAAGGCAATCCACATATCTCAGCAAGAATCAATACCAATACCAACACCAATCAATCAACTATAATGAGATGAACAACCAACAAGTATATATAATTCAACAATATAATTCAACAATTGTATATACTCAAATTTTCAAAATAGGCAGTAATTAACATTAACGGACCAATAATTAACGGTAGGAGAATGAAGTTCCAATTTTAGCAAATAATTAAAAATAATCTCAATTTCACCAACACTTCAAAGGTAATCCTAATTTCAGCAAGATAAAAACGCCTAATTTCAACAAAATATTTCTAAAATCCAAAATAACAATTAATTGATAAAAACTTATACCCAAATTTATGCATAACCATATATCTGAAAATTTAGGGTTCCAAATCTAAAATTAATTTCAAAAATAACCTTAAATTGGGCAATAACAACTGGAATCGAATGTAAGACCCCGAATTTTATAAAATAAAAGTATTCAATTTTTTTATTTAGTAAATAGTTAAATTGATAAAAGTTTAAAGTTACGAGTGATATATGTAAATTTTTCAAAATAAGCAAGTGGTTATAAAATATTCATTGTTGTCGGGGAATATTCGTTTGGTCGTGGAATATTCTTGATGTCGGGGAATATTAGTACGACGGCGCAGTCATTTATGGGCCCCATAACGGAAAACTGTCGGATGAAGAAAATGACACAAACGAGTTTTTTTAATAATAACGACGTAACGGTTACCGTTAAAACTGTTGAAATACCCAGTGGGTAAAGTAAAGTAATACGCGTTGTTGCACAGTAGCACACAGTTTTGCACAATATTTTTATATTATTGTTAATTCAATAATTATCACTGCACAGTATTTCCCATTATCAGATCAATAATTCATATTATTTGACTAATATTATTAGATATCATTATTGGCAATGTCTAACGAAGTTCTGTCTAGGAAAGGGGTTTGGTCACCTAATTGCGCGCCAATAAGGAGAAATCCTTATCGGAAAGCCCCCTCTTTCCTGGGAACGACCTGGTTGTCAATATTATATTTCTGTAACATTATTTGTGAATAATTAATTATTGATTTATATGATAAGGAAATATTTATTTAATGTGGATATAAATGGAGAAATTTTTAGAAAAATGACAATTGTTGAAAATTGATATTTTAACTTTTCTAATAAAATAAATCATTCAAATATATTATTATATTACATTATAAATGTATAATGTGATAATATAATAATATAATAATGGTGATATTTTTACACTAAATTCACGGTATATGAATAAAATGAGGAGGAAGAATGCAAATTGGGTCTGAATTGTATTTTTGAGAATTAAAACGTGTAAAATATTTGGTGGAGGATTTTTCTAATTGAGTGGGCCCGACTTGTGTGTGAAATATGCTGATTTTTGTTGGCCAAAGTGGGTGTGCGGTGGATTTGATTCGTATGTAAATTTCTAAGGATGGAATGCTATGAGATTTCATCCGAATGTAAATTCGGGTCATTTTTCGTTTGGAATTTGGAAAAATTTTCTTCTGCAAAGTTGTAGAGAATTAAATTTCATATGGAATGGACATAAGGTTCGTATTTTTCTGATAAATGGCTATTTATTAGGGGTGAGCATTCGGATAATAACCAAACTGAATTAGAATTTGGGTTATACCCGAAAATCGAAAATAAACTATTTTAGATATCCGAATAAATAACCGAAATTTGTAATAACCGAATAAGTTATTCGGTTAATAACCGAATTTTAAAGACTTGGCATTTAACAATTAACAGCAGTACTGCAGTACAGTGAATTGAACATGTACTATTCAACTACATTATGTAGCCTACATATTACAAAAGACTCAGTCAGCAGCAAATTAAATCAAATGTCAAGACAACAGTCAACTACATATTACAGTCTATAGAAACATGAATGAAAGTCGACACTTGATAGATAACTGCAACAACACAGTGTTCCTACATGATTAACACCATAAACATAATCCATAAACATAATGCAAAATGCTTAATTTGGCCTGCTGTTGGTGCAGATTAGATCTTTAAAGAAAAACAAGGGAAGCACTCAGCTTTTATCATCCTTTGTCATTATAGTTTCTTGTATGTATATCCGACCTGCAACAGGAAAAAAAAATCAGTACCAAATTCTGTTGGTAGAAATTAAGATCTTGTTCTAATGAGAAACGGATCAAAAATACATAATATTTAATGACACAAATACTTTGGGATCCAAATCTTATCGTACATACAAAACAAGAAAGTTTGGAAGTAAGAAATCTTGTTAAAGGAGTCTTAACAAATACATATCCAACTACATATACTTCAATAATTACTCAAAATTTCCTTATTTCAATTCCCTTTTCCTTTTCCTCAAACTCTCCAAGTTCCAAACAAAAGCAAAAACATATTTTCCATAGCAAAGTTACCTCAAACTTCCTCATCAATTAAATTTTTAAAAAAACAAACAGTTTTTCTAATAGTTACAGACTTATTGATTTAAGTTTTTGATTGATGTACACTTATTGATTGATAAATAAAAGTTTCAAAAGGAGAAGACTTTCTAGATGTTCTGAAAAAGATAAAATGAGCTCAATTTTGAAAATTTGAAAATTAGAGTAGCTAATTCCATATGAAAATCTAGTAGAATCCACAAAATTGGAGCAATTCGGCTATGTGACAAAATCTGATGCGAGGCATAAGATCTCACATACAGGAATTCTGATTAATTACCGTAGTGGTGATGATCACATGATTGTACAAAAAAATTGCATATACCACACATCAGACCAGGAACTTATTAGTTACAGTAACAAAATATGAAACCCTTACCAGATTGCCAAGAATAAGCTCCTTAATATAGGAGACAAATCACATAGTAAATAGTTTTTTGAATAACAAATATCATTAGAAGCATCAAAATCAACAAATAGCTGTAAACAAGACATTCAACCAAATCAACCCATCCACTGAATCTTAATAGTTTCCAAAATCACATTATTACGATATTACTGTAAGACCCCAACTTTTATGAATAAAGAATAATTTTCTCGAAATATATTTTTGAATATTATGGTGTAGATTTGATAAAATATTATAGTTATGGGTAATATTTACAAATTTTGCAAAGTAAGCAAGTGATTTTATAATATTCGATTGGTCGAGGAATATTCGTTTTAACAGGGAATATTCATACAACGGCACAATCATTTATGGACCCCACAACGGAAGTATTGTCGTAGTTAAAAAATGACATAATTATCTTTTTATAAAAATAACGGCGGAAGTTTTACCGTTAAACTGTTGAACTACCTAGTAGTAAAAGTACAGTAATACGCGTGATTGCATAGTAGCATACAGTATTGATTATTGATGCTTACGTGAGAAGTCAATCAATTATTGCTACAGTAATTGTTGCATCATATCTCTCATATTATTGATTCGATTATTGTCACAGTATCATCTGCATAATATGATATATTATTAAATCAATAATTGAGACGACAAAGTTATTCATATTATTAAATTTCAATATTTACAATGTCTAGAAGTTCTATCAAGGAGAGGTTTGGTCATCTAATTGCGCGCCAATAAGGAGAAATCCTTATCGGAAAGCCCCCTCTTTCCTGGGAACGACCTGGTTGTTAACTATTGTGAGTTATAATATTAATGATGAATAAGTTCGTGATTGATTAAAGATGAAATTGATAGTTCCATTGTGTTGGAATTATTAGTGTTAGTGGAAATCGACATTTATTTCGAAATTAATTGATGTCTGGAAGTTATACGGACCAGTCGGGTAATTAACCGGATAAATGAGCAATTAATTGCTATTAATTCACATGATTATAACTATTTGTTCACATGTGTGTACTATTGATTCACATTCTTGTTCTATTAGGGGAGTTGGTGCAAGATTGATAATACTTGCATGACTAAGTTAAAAATGGAGGTATAGATGGAGGTATTATCTTTGTAATTCAGTATTTTCACATGATTATAACTATTGATTCACATGATTGAACTATTGATTCACATTATTTACTATTAGGGGAGGTGGTGCAACATTGATAATACTTGCAGGACTAAATTAAAAATGAAAGAAAAGTTGGAGGTATTGTACTGTAATATTTCGAGCCCCAAAATGTGCAATTATTGAAACTATATTTTCCTATAAATAGAAGCTCATTCTTCCTTTATTTCTCACCAATTCACTAAAGCTATAGAGTAATTATTATAGAGAGAAATTATCGAGAGAAATTATAGAGAGATAGAAGAAGAGAAGTCTGCTACCTCTCTACTCCAGTATCCAGTTTCTTTCTAAGGTAAGGGGTATTATTTCTTTCGTATTCATGAAGAGAGCTTCTGTTATTCCATTCTTTATTATTATGTTGGAATAACCTGACTATGCGAAGTACCTCATACATGGTGAAATTCTTCTGTAATTTCATTCTTTATTATTCTGTTGGAATATCCTGTCTGTGCGGAATACGCTTGACCTGGTTCCATTCTTTATTATTCTGTTGGAATAACCTGTCTGTGTGGTCTATTGCATGCATGGTGAATTCTTTGTTATTCCATTCTTTATTATTCTGTTGGAATATCCTGTCTGTGCGGTCTATCGCATGCATGATGAATTCTTTGTTATTCCATTCTTTATTATTCTATTGAAATATCCTGTCTATTCGGATTACGCTAGACCTGGTTCCATTCTTTATTATTCTGTTGGAATAACCTGTCTGTGCGGTCTATCGCATGCATGGTGAATTATTCTGTTATTCCATTCTTTATTATTTTGATAAAATATCCTGTCTGTGCGGATTATGCATGACCTGGTTCCATTCTTTATTATTCTGTTGGAATAACCTGTCTATGTGGATTATCACATGCATGGTGAATGATCCTTCGTATTCATTCCTTATAAATTGGGAAAATGATCTATCTACGTGGATTACCGCATGACGGGTGAAAATTCATTTGCAGTTTCATATATTCTATGATACTCATTTGGTTAAAGTTTTGGCTTCTATACTCCATGAAATTAATAGAATATCCTGGATATTTGTGCTTCATCCAGTATCTTTTCATGGAAATATTCTTCTGAGCATTCTTGAATTTTACTCCACAAAGCAGTATCATGTTGACAATTTGGACGTAATTGATTTCAAGATAAATTAACTTATAAATCTTTAAAATTTAATCTTAAACTTGTTTTATTGAATTATTATGTCATTGTCATCATCCTCATACTTATATTGTGATGAAAGTCATCTTTGGCTTACGTGCATAGATGGACTTGGTATGATTAAGACCAGGGATTATTCGGTATAATCATGACCTATAATGTTATAAATGATGTGGTAAAAGTCCTCGATGGGATTTGTAGTGCATTGATGGGACAGCTTTTGGTATGATTATGACCGTGGATTATTCAGTATAGTCATGACCATTGATGATTTAATGAATATCCTTGGCCCGTAGTGCAGGGATGACTCGATGATGTGTTTTATTTATTAAGCTGAGTCTCAGCGATAAAAATTGATAAAAATATTTTAAATCATAGAAGATAGTAGATATCATTCTCTACTTGAGTCTTCTAATGGATTGCTTATTCCGCTGCAGTTAAACTTGATGTCTATTGTATTTTATCAGTTTAACATTGTTGAAGACTAATGATAATTATTCTGCATTATCTTAGTCATAATATTTCTTACTGGGCTACTTGAGCTCACCCTTTCTTTCATTGTTCTCTTCAGGAAATGAGAACATAGCCGGGACTAGTCGGGGAACAGAGTGATGGTCCAGATGATAGCATTAGTAGTCCTCACTATTCTATTAAATAGTGTGACAATAAATATAATGAGGACTCCATTGAGTGTGGATATTGTCTAGATGACAATATTCTTATTAAAACTCTTAGATTATGTTTTGTCGTATTTTACACGATCGTTGTATAATTATGTTGTATTTGAATTTTGTACCATGTATTTGGCAACTCAAGATGGGTGATGTATACCTATTTTGGGGGCGTCACAGTTGGTATCAAAGCTTAGGGATATGATCCTTGGCTGAGATGTGAGACAAGAACTAGGAGGGGAGAGACGGGAATTCCTTCGCTAGTATGACCTACCTAAGTTTATTTTGTATTTAATTAGTTCGGTCAGAGTATAGGGATAATATGTGATATGTTAATTAACCCTTGTTTTGTGGCAGTATTTAAAAATGGCATCCGAAAATGTTGAGATAAATAATGAAGCACATGAGACCGTTGAGTCACCACAGATTAATGCACAGGATAATGTGCAACAGGAAGACAATAATCCTCATGTAAACAATAACACCGATGAAATGATGAACGATGGGATGTTCAGAGGCTTTATGCAATTCATGCAACATCAGGCGAAAGCGGCTCCTGTCCAAAATGCAGGTGGAAACACTGACAACTCTCGACGGTCACCGCTAAGCAGTTCAAGGAGCTGGGACCACCAAAGTTTTTTAGAGAGCCAAAACCACTTAAGGCGGAGACGTGGATAAAGCAGATCAACAAGATATTTTATGTCTTGGGATGCTACGAGGAGCAAAAGGTTCCCTTTGCCACCTTCATGTTACGAGTAGAGGCTGATTACTGGTGCGAATCTGTAAAGCGTACTCAACCTGCCGCACTCAAAATGTCTTGGGAGAAGTTCCAAGAGCTATTCAATGACAAGTACTTTCCTAAAAGTATTCATCACATGAAGGAGGTAGAATTCATCAAGCTTGAGCAAAACAATATGACCGTGGCGCAGTACGAAGCTAAGTTTGCCGAGTTGTCTCGGTTTACATCCCACTTGGTTGATAATGAGGAGAGAATGACGCGGATGTTTCTAAGAGGTTTGAAACCCGAGATACGACAATACCTAATTTCTCACAAACTGTGTTTGTATTCAGATGTTGTAAATAGGGCTCAGTTATTGGAGCGTGATAATGAGTCAACCCAACCAAGAGAGAGCGACCAAAAAGTCGATAATACCAGTGGTAGCAGTCATCGAAGCAGTGATAACAAACGTAGAGGGAATCAACATGCCAGAAATGATAATCACTTCGGTAGTAATCATGGCCATGACAATAAGATTGGACATTTCAAGAAGAGGAGATTCAACAAGGATGGAAAGACGTCAGCACCAGCACCTGTTGTTAAGGAAGGAGAACAACCATCGGTCGTATGTTATAAATGTGGAGGGGAAGGACACATAAGTCCAAACTACACGATGCAGTCCAAAATGTGTTATAATTATGGAAAAGAAGGTCACATAGCCCGATTTTTTCGTGCACCAAAGTCAAGTCCAGCTGGGATAGAGGCATCAAAGGGTGTCCCAGACAAGACAAAACTGGTAGTTTAAGGGAGAGCGTTTGTCGTAACCTCCCACAAAGCGAGGAATCCAAACGAGGTAATCACGGGTAAGCTAATCATAAACTCTAGCGAAGTTTATACTTTATTTGATACCAGTTCTACCCATTCCTTTATTTCTCCTACTTGCGCTCAGCGTTTAAATTTGACTCCGGAGAAATTAGACTCTGACTTATCTGTTAAAACTCCGTTGGGAGAAACCTTCATTACATCAACGATTTATAAGTCTTGTTTGATTCAAATTGGTAACCGTACATTACCTGTCGATCTTATTTCTTTGAAAATACTTGCATTTGATGTGATTTTAGGGGTTGATTGGTTAACTACTCATCATGCTAAAATTGATAGTTTTCGTAAGGTTGTTAGCTTTCATATTCCTAACCAACCTATTATGCGAATTCAAGCAACCAAACCACTAAAATCAATCACTGTCATATCAAGTCATAAAGCTATTCGTTTATTGAAAAAAGGATGTCAAGCTTTCTTAGCCCATTTTATGGATTTAAATAAAGATACGTCAGATTTGAATGATATTTCTATTGTTAATAAATTTCCTGACGTATTCCCTAAAGAACTTCATGGCCTACCCCTAGAGCATGAAATTGAATTTTGTATCGACCTTGAATCCGGTACAAAACCCATTTCCAAAGCCCCATATCGAATGGCTCCTATTGAACTTCAGGAGTTAAAAACCCAACTACAGGAATTTTTAGACATCAGTTTCATTCGTCCTAGTACGTCTCCTTGGGGTGCTCCTATTCTATTCGTAAAGAAGAAAGATAGAAGTATGCAACTTTGTATTGATTATCGGAGTTGAATCATGTCACCATAAAAATAGGTACCCGTTGCCTCGCATTGATGACCTGTTTTACTAGTTGCAAGGAGCCAAATTCTTTTCAAAGATTGATCTTCGTTAGGATATCATCGGTTGAAGATTAAAATTGATGACATTCAAAGGCGCTTCGAACTTCGATGCGGGCATTATGAATTCCTAGTCATGTCTTTTGGATTGACTAATGCTCTTCTTTGCCTTCATGGATATGATGAACCAAAGTATTCAAGGAATATTTGGATCACTTTGTGGTCGTCATTATTGATGACATCCTCATATACTCCAAAACCCATGAAGACCATGAGCAACACTTGAGGTCGATACTCCAAAAGCTTCGTGAAAACAAGCTTTATGCCAAGTTAAAGAAATGCGAGTTACGGCTTCGAGGAAGTTGCATTCCTTGGGCACGTGATATCAAATCATGGAATATTTGTTGACCCTAAGAAAGATTGAAGCAATTCAAAATTTCAGGAGCAACCTAAGTCGATGACCGAAGACGTAGTAAATTGGTTATTATCGGAGATTCATAGAAGGGTTTTCTCGAATCGCTACTCCATTAACTCAGCTAACTCGAAAAGATACAAAATTCGGTTGGAGCAAGGAATGTGAAAAGAGTTTTCAAGAACTCAAGAAGAGACTCATTTCAAAGACTGTTACGACAATACCATCCGCCGGAGGATTTATCATCTCTGATGATGCTTGTGCAAAGGGTTAGGATGTGTTCTCATGCAACATGGGAAAGTCATAGCTTATGCCTCACGACAACTCAAAGAATATAAGAGAAATTATCCTACTCATGATCTAGAGTTGGCTGCAGTTGTTTTTGCACTTAAGATTTGGAGGCATTACCTGTATGGAGAGAAGGTGGAGATTTATATAGATCATAAAAGCCTCAAATATTTCTTGACTCAAAAAGAACTCAACATGCGGCAACGACGATGGCTTAAGTTGTTCAAAGATTATGATCATACCATCCAATACCATCCTAGAAAAGCGAACGTGGTAGCCGACGCATTGAGTAGAAGATCATATCTTGAATCTGAGTGCGATATTGTCAACATATGAGGCCCATTTTGTATGACTTACAAAGGATGGAGATAGAGTTAAAGACTCTAGGGACCCATATGATGATGGCGAATATACGAGTAGAACCGACTTTAATCGATAAAATTAAAGCTGCTCAAACTATAGACCTGGAGCTGATGCATATGAAGAAGAAAGTGCAGGAAGGTGCTATTCCGGAAGCAAGAATTGATGAAGAAGGAATACTTTGAGTCAACTCCAGACTGTGTGTTCCTAACGATTCTGACTTGAAGTATAAAATCATGATGGAGGCGCACAACACACCGTTTGCAATCCATCCTGGGAGTACCAAAATGTATCGTGATCTTTGACATACATTTTGGTGGAGCAATATGAAGAGAGAGATAGCGAGGTTTATCTCAAGGTGTCTAACTTGTCAACGTGTCAAGGCGGAGCATCAAGTGTCAAAAGGTCCATTGTAACCACTTGAAATTCCAGAATGGAAGTGGGAGCACATTACCATGGATTTCGTTACTGGTCTTCCCAAGGTTTCTCAAGGCATAGATGCGATTTGGGTCATTTTTGATAGATTGACCAAGTCTACTCATTTCTTACCGATACAAGAAACTTATACACTTGAACGTCTTGCTAGTATGTACATAAACGAGATCGTAAGATTGCATGGTATACCAGTATCCATAGTTTCTGATCAAGACCCAAGATTCACTTCAAGATTTTGGGTTAGTTTGCAAAAAGCTATGGGCACGGATTTACGATTTTGTTCGGCATATCATCCTTAAACGGACGGGCAGTCAGAAAGGACTATTCAAACTCTTGAAGATTTATTAAGACTCTGTGTCCTTGACTTCAAGGGAAGTTGGGACAAGTTCTTACCATTGGTGGAGTTTTCCTACAACAATAGTTATCAAGCAAGTATTGGCATAGCTCCATTTGAGGCATTGTATGGAAGAAAGTGTCATTCTCCAGTATGCTGGGATGAGGTGGGTGAAGCAACGTTGTTGGGACCGAATTTGGTACGTATGACTATAGAAAAGATTCAAACGATCCGACAAAGTATAAAAACCTCACAAGATCTACAAAAGAGTTATGATGATCTTCATCGAAAAGACATGGAATTGAATATTGGAGATCATATGCTGTTACGTGTTGCTCCATGGAAAGGAGTTACAAGATTTGGAAAGAGAGGAAAGCTCAATCCTAGATTCATTGGCCCATTTTTAATCCTCGATAGAGTAGGAATTGTGGCCTATAGACTCGCCTTACCGCCAAGTATGTCTCATGTTCATAACATTTTTCACATATCTATGTTACGCAAATATGTGAAAGACCCGAACCATATTATTGAATTAGAACCAGATGAGATAGAGGAAGATTTAACGTATGAAGAGTTACCTGTTAAAATCTTGGATAAGAAGGATCATATTCTACGCTATAAAGTTATACCTCAAGTCAAAGTTTTGTGGAGAAACCACGATGTGGAGAAAATGACCTAGGAGTTAGAATCTGAGATGAAATCAAGGTATCCTCACATCTTTGACATACGAGGTACGCACCCTAATTTTGAGGATGAAATTTCATAAGAAGGGGAGGTTGTAAAACCCCAACTTTTATGAATAAAGAATAATTTTCTCGAAATATATTTTTGAATATTATGATATGGATTTGATATAATGTTATAGTTGTGGGTAATATTTACAAATTTTGCAAAGTAAGCAAGTGGTTATATAATATTCGATTGGTCAGGGAATATTCATTTTAATAGGGAATATTCGTACGACGGCACAATCATTTGTGGACCCCACAATGGAAGTATTGTCGTAGTTAAAAAATGACATAATTATCTTTTTATAAAAATAACGGCGGAAGTTTTACTGTTAAACCTGTTGAACTACCTAGTAGTAAAAAAATACGATGTCTGGCGTAATTGCATAGTAGCACACTACAGTATTGATTATTGATGCTTACGTGAGAAGTCACTCAATTATTGCTACTGATAATTCACGCATCATATCTCTCATATTATTGATTCGATTATTGTCACAAAGTATCATCCGTGATAATATGATATATTATTAAATCAATAATTGAGACGACAAAGTTATTCATATTATTAAATTTCAATATTTACAATGTCTAGAAGTTACATCGAGGAGAGGTTTGGTCATCTAATTCGGCGCCGATAAGGAGAAATCCTTATCGAAAAAGCCCCCTCTTTCCAAGGAGCGACACGGTTGTTAACTATTGTGAGTTATAATATTAATGATGAATAAGTTCGTGATTGATTAAAGATGAAATTGATAGTTCCATTGTGTTGGAATTATTAGTGTTAGTGGAAATCGACATTTATTTTTGATATTAATTGATGTCTGGAAGTTATACTTGGACGATCAGATGATAATTAAGGATAAATGAGCAATTAATTGCTATTAATTCATATGATTATAACTATTTGTTCACATGTGTGTACTATTGATTCACATTCTTGTACTATTAGGGAGTTGGTGCAAGATTGATAATACTTGCATGACTAAGTTAAAATGGAGGTATAGATGGAGGTATTATAATTGTAATTCAGTATTTTCACATGATTATAACTATTGATTCACATGATTGAACTATTGATTCACATTATTTACTATTAGGGGAGGTGGTGCAAGTTTGATAATACTTGTAGGACTAAATTAAAAATGAAAGAAAAGTTGAAGGTATTGTACTGTAATATTTTGAGCCCCAAAATGTGCAATTATCAAAACTATATTTTCTTATAAATAGAAGCTCATTCTTCCTTCATTTCTTACTAATTCACTAAAGCTATAGAGCAATTATTATAGAGAGAAATAAGAAGAGAAGTCTGCTACCTCTCTACTCTAGTATCCAGTTTCTTTCTAAGGTAAGGGGTATTATTTCTTTCATATTCATGAAAAGAGATTTTGTTATTCCATTCTTTATTATTATGTTGGAATAACCTGTCTATGCGAAGTACCGCATACATGGTGAAATTCTTTTGTAATTCCATTCTTTATTATTCTGTTGGAATATCCTGTCTGTGCGGATTACGCTACACCTAGTTCCATTCTTTATTATTCTATTGGAATAACCTATCTGTGCGGTCTATCGCATGCATGGTGAATTCTTTGTTATTCCATTCTTTATTATTCTATTGGAATATCACGTGCATGCGTAATTACGCTAGACACGGTTCCATTCTTTATTATTTACATTGGAAAAACACATGCATGCGGTCTACATCGCATGCATGGTGAATTCTTTGTTATTCCATTCTTTATTATTACATTTGGAATATCTTGTGCATGCGGATTACGCTGACACTGGTTCCATTCTTTATTATTACATTGGAATAACACATCATCTGGTCTATCGCATGCATGGTGAATTCTTACATTATTCCATTCTTTATTATTACATTTGGAATATCACATGCATGCGAATTACGCATGACCTGGTTATATTCTTTATTATTCTGTTGGAATAACCTATCTATGTGGATTATCACATGCATGGTGAATGATCCTTTGTATTCATTCCTTATTAAATTATGGAAATGATCTGTCTACGTGGATTACCGCATGGCAGGTGAAAATCCATTTACAGTTTCATATATTCTATGATACTCATTTGGTTAAAGTTTTGGCTTCTATACTCCATAAAATTAGTAGAATATCCTGGATATTTGCGCTTCATCTGGTATCTTTTCATGAAAATATTCTTCTGAGCATTCTTAAATTTTACTCTACAAAGCAGTATCATGTTGACAATTTGGACGTAATTAATTTCAAGATAAATTAACTTATAAATCTTTAAAATTTATTCTTAAACTTGTTTTATTGAATTATTATGTCATTGTCATTATCCTCATGCTTATATTGTGATGAAAGTCATCTTTGGCTTACGTGCATAGATGGACTTGGTATGATTATGACCATGGATTATTCGGTATAATCATGACCTGTAATGTTATAAATGATGTGGTAAAAGTCCTCAGTAGCCTGTAGTGCATTAATGAACAGTTTTTGGTATGATTATAACCAAGGATTATTCGGTATAGTCATGACCATTGATGATTTAATGAATATCCTTGGCTTGTAGTGCAGGGATGACTCGATGATGTGGTTTATTTATTAAGCTGAGTATCAGCGATAAAAATTGATGAAAACATTTTCAATCATAGAAGATAGTAGATATCATGCTCTACTTGACTGTTCTAATGGATTGCTTATTCAGCTACAGTTAAACTTGATGTCTATTGTATTTTATCAGTTTAACATTGTTGAAGACTAATGATAATTTATTACGCATTATCTTAGTCATAATATTTCTTCTTTGGGCTAGTTGAGCTCACCCTTTCTTTCACATTCTCTTTAGAAAATGAGAGCGTAGTCGGGACTAGTCGGGGAGCAGAGGCATTTGTCCGGATGATAGCATTAGTAGTCCTCACTATTACATTAAATCTTGTGACAATAAATGTAATGAGGACTCCATTGAGTGTGGATATTGTCTAGATGACAATATTTTTATTAAAACTCTTAGATTATGTTTTGTCGTATTTTACACGACTGTTGTATAATTAAGTTGTATTTGAATTTTGTACCATATATTTGGCGACTCAAGATGGGTGATGTATACTTATTTTTGGGGCTTCACAATTACCCCCACAGAAATTCACCCCCCTCTCAACCCCTCCAAAAAAAACGCACAAGGGCTTTAGATTATATACAAATTGCAGCAAAAGAAGAGAAAGAAGACAAGAAGAAATTAAGAAAAGGTTGAGCCGAATAGCCGAGGAGTACTCACCGTCGCCCGTCATCACTGGCTTCCGATTGAGAGGGTTTGGGATGATTCTTGTCACTTGAGAGTTGAGAGATTCAGATTAAAAGTTTGAGACTTGAGATTGAGATGAGATGAGAGTTTTTCGACTTCAGAGTTCAGAGTCAGTCAGTCGGCTAGGGCTAGTAAAGTTGTAATACGCTGAGGAAGGGAGGATTAGTAGTACTTTATTTATTTTAAGTGATCTGTTCGGTTATTCGGGTAAACCAAATAACCCAAAAATGATACCCGTATAAACTAACCAAAAATCGTATATAATTTCGGATATAACTGAAATGCTAAAAATAACCGAATTATCAAAAAAATTCGGTTAATTTATTTCGGTTCGGTTCAGTAATTCGTTATATCTGTTTTTTGTTCAGTCCTACTATTTATTATGAATTATTGAAGTTTTTGAATACTATTTAAATTAAAAACAAGGGGTGGGACCCACTTGTCCTTTTTACTTCTTGATTTTACTAAATTTGGTGGACCCCACTTGTGGAGTGCTAAGATTGTGATATGGTGTGCGTAAGAAAAATAAATAAATTTAATAATATTTTATTAAATTTTTTGCTTTGGTGTTCTAAGCATTTTTCTATAAATAGGGTGCTTATGTTAGAATTAAAAATCACACCAGAATCAGAAGTTTTACCTCTTTATAATATCAAGCGTATTTTTGTGAGTATTTAGATACTTTGAGAGTTGATAAGCAGAGCAAGTTTTCTTTAGCATAATATCCGATATTTCAGTCAGAAATACTTATCTTTTGAAGTAAGGGATGTTATTTTTTTTAAGTAAATGATGTTATTTCCTTTAATAACATTATACCAAAATATTGATTTGAATTTTATTGTGAAACTTTATCTTTTTCATGTCAGCATTACTATTCATGTATACGGTCTTTATTCACGATATAAGATTATTCATTCATGTATCTGATCTTATTCACGTATATTAATTATTCATGAATACGACACTATTCATAGAAAAAAAAAATTTCTTTTCTTTGTCCAAGTTGTCTATTATGGTTATTATCTTTGATTGTATCCATGTTTTGATCTTCATTCTTGAATTTTGCTCCATAATTAATTATTATGGAGTATTTTTTTAACTTGAATAAATTAAAGTACGAATCCCTAATCTTTGTCCTTTTATCTCACTGGATTCGTTTTCTTTAAAATATTTTTTATCATCCTCAGTCCTAAATGGTGATATTACTGAATATCTTTGGCATGTAGTAGAAAGATAAATGATTACTTGATGAATATCTTTGGCCTGTAGTGCAAAGATGACCTGTTGTCTAATATCTTTGGCTTATAGTGCAAAGATGACCTGTTGTTAAATATCTTTGGCCTGTAGTGAAAAGATGACCCGTTATTGAATATCTTTGGCATGTAGTGAAAAGATGACCCGTTGTTGAATATCTTTTGTCTTTAGTGCAAAGATGACCCATTGTTGAATATCTTTGGCCAATAGTGCAAAGCTGGCATGTTGTTAAATATCTTTGGCCTGTAGTGCAAAGACGAACTGTTGATGAATATCTTTGGCTCGTAGTGCAAAGATGAATTTATTAGTATGATTATGAACAGAAACTGTGATTTGGTATAACCATGATCTTTGATGTTTCAGGTAAAAACAGGTGATGAAATTTATCTTAATTCAGGGTGCGAAGAGGAATTTAGAACCACAATTATGATTATGAGTTATTCACATGATTATGGACAGGAACTGTTGATTAATGTTACAAGGATCAAACATTGTTGGTGGACTTTTAACATGGAGAATATAATAGACTTTATGGTCTATTTGACTCTTCTAATGGATTGCTCATTCCGCTGCAAATATGGTTGAAAAGTTTTATCATCTACCACATGTTCTAAATCAATGATTTATTACTGATGAAGGCTATTGATAATTTAATTATCTTTAGTCATGATATTCTTTACTGGGCTAGTTTTGCTCACCATTTTGCTTCAGAATTCCTTTCAGGTAATAAGAGTGTAGCTGGGTTGAGCAGGGGTAACAGGGAAATAGAACGGTTGTCTATAACTGTTGAGGTTTTTCCTAAAATAGTATGGAAATAATTTTATAGAGAATTTTAAATAAGTGTGTCGTATTTTATACGTCTTTTAACCGTTGATTTTGGTGAACCGAATAGGGTGAGGTGAACCTAACTGTGGAAGGGTGTTTTGCCACTTTCATACAAGATGTCTAATGACATATGACTTCGTGTTATCATAAGACAGGGTTGTGCACATCACTTGCTGATTATATCTATGAGCACTACCTATATAATCTTGGAGTTTGGTTGAAATATAATTCTCAATTGGAGACAATAGAGATAATTATATGGCAAGAGAAGACTCACCATTGGAAAGAACATGATACTAATCTTCTCATTTTTATTTGGGGTCTATTGGGTCAACCAAGGATGATTCTCAAGTCATATGATATCTATTATAACTTAGATGCATGGCCTCCCATGTACGAAGGTTTCCTTGAGCATTTTCCAAAGATTTTAATTTCTAAAACAGTTATTGATTGTACTTTTATGTAAGGTACCATTGTAAGGTGATGTGGCCAATGCACCATGAGAGTTACACAAATTTGTATTAAAACTCATAGCTCATGTGTTGTCGTATTTTGCACGACAATTGTATTAATGAAGTTTATATTTTATTTTTGTACCGTGTATTTGGCGACTAAGAATGGGTTGTGTGGACCTATTTTGGGGGCGTCACATCGAAGCTATTGGAAACTTAGGGTGCATCGGATAGAAAGTGCGAAGTGCGAGGTGCGGTGGCACCGAGGATCAACGTTAAGCGAGATAAAAGGACGAGAGAGATCGGTGAGTTAGAAAGAAAGAGAGAAATTTGGGGCTTAATATTATATACATATAAACAAAATACTTACTAGAAACTTAGGATTCCGTCGGACAGCGGCCGGAGGTGCTCCGGCCTGAGGATCAACGCCGGTGAGATGAGAGGGACCAAAGAGAGTGCAAAAAGTGTGAAAGAAAGAGAAAGAGATTTGGGGCTTTGACCAAGTGAGGCGCTACTGATAGCGATTAGGTTTTAATACATACTATTTTCGACGGAATTCGGTAGCTAGTACTTCCGTCGGCCCTAATATATCCTCAACGCACAATTAGTCGACCTTAATGCTTATTCCTCCGAGGTTGTCATTCGCACTGGAGGGAAACTAGGAAAAATTATAAACCCTTCTCTTCCCGTTCCATCCCTTCTTAATTATTCTTTCTCTTTCCATCTCATCTCATCCATTTAAACTCATAAACACAGTATAAATTTCTATAAATTAAACCTTTTGGCCACCAAAAAATAATAATTGATCCGAATAAAAGTATTTGTAATTATACTTCAAAATATTTTTTGAAAACAAAGAAAAATATATAGGCACGTGGTTAATGTGTGATGAACAAAAAAATAGAAAAAAATGAAGCTAATATAAATGATATATATCATTAAAAGAATTAATTTTATGTGGGCAAGGAAATTGTACCTTGATAGGGTTAGGGTTTCGTGTTAACTGAGGAGGAGAGAAATCCACGAAGAGTACAAAATTGATTGGTTAATTGAAGAGGGGAGAAGAATAAGTGAGCAATTACTCCAATGACACATGACAGAACTTTTAGGATCCGAGAACCTTGCTAGGATAGCAAAAATCCAGAGAGCCTTCTTGAGTGCTTCGGGTTGAGAGAGAATCTATAAGTCTTCAGTCCTCCAAAAGGTCCAAAGTCCAAAAGTCCATTCTTCATAGAATGGAAGGGCTATTTATAGAGTTTCCTGGAAATTGGTCGTGTGTCTGGCACATGTCATCGGGGAAATTTCATAAATACCCTTAGTCACCAAAGTAATGCCTAAATCGTTTTGTCCTTCTAGCCACCAATCCAATCCCTCAATCAATTCTCAAAAATGAGTCTCCTCCACGAGTCTTCTACCTCGATCGGGATACGTGGAGGCTTCTCTCGGGCCTCACACATTTATTTCCAATTTTTCTATCATTCATTTAATTATATTGTGAACGCTAATTTGTACATTTAATTCAATTAGGTCATGCAAACCCTAATTTGCACTTGAAACCACATTTTCCCCTGCACGCGAGTCACATCTTTAGAGTGACGATCGTGCGAAATACTTTAACTCTTTCAATCCTGCTTTAAATTTCTGAAAAATCTGCAGAGTTCAATTTTGCAAGTCTCGAAAATAAAAAATCCTAGGAGATGGAACCCTTGGGGGAGCTCTCCTAGGATATCTTTGGACATCTTTTATTACCTTTTATTTTACTTACCTTCTATACCCCTTTAGCTACGGACCGGGTGACGGTTCGGTCCATCGCTATATCAAAGAACTGTCGTCTTAACTTTTAGCGAAATATTAACAACATATAGCGACGAATGAACCGTTGTGGGACCGTCGCTAAAAAGGGGTATATAGGTATGTAGGATCAAGGGTAATACGATCCTTTCTATATATACATATATATATATATATATATATAGTCCGGATCTTAAGCTCACCCCTTATCCAACTCACCCGAGCTCACCCTCCTTTAGCGATGGACCCGACGACGGTTCAGTTATACAACCGTCGTTTATACTTTTAGCGACACCGGTAAAAGTAAGCTAAAGGGGTGAGCTTCGGTGAGTTGGATAAAAGGTAAGCTTAAGATGCGGATAGTATATATATATATATATATATATATATATATATATATATATATATATATATATATATTTAGAAATTAAATTAAGATAAATAATATATTAGTAAATAACATAACATTTTATTTTATTTTGTAAATAAGATCAAATCCTTCTTTATATAAAATCAAATCATTTATATTATTTTGGAAATAAAATCAAATCATTCCTATTTAGAAAAAGAATATTTGTTTCCATAATATATATTTTTAATATATATATATATATATATATATATACGATTAGGATCAAGTGCATACCCATTATCTTACTCACCGTGCTCACCCCCTTTAGCAGCCGGACCCAGCTGACGGTTCGGTCATACAACCGTCGTCTCATACTTTTAATGACGCTATATGTTGTCCGTCGCTAAAAGTATAGACGACGATTGTAGATGATCGAACTCCGTCACGTCCGTCGCTAAAGGGAGTGAGCACGGTGAGTAAGATAAGGGTATGCACTTGATCCTTCTCTCTCTCTCTCTCTCTCTCTCTCTATATATATATATATATATATATATATATATATATATATATATATATATATATATATATATATATATATATATATATATATATCACGTCGTAAGGAAATTAGTTGTACCGGTGATTACTAAGGCAAGAAAGAAACAAGATCTGAGACAAAAAAAAAATTTGGGTGATTCTCATTCTTTATCACATGTATGATTTGTCATAGTATTTAAATTATATGTATCATATGATTGATTATTATTTTAATATATGCATGTGTAGTTGTTTCTCCACTCTAGTTACCAGTCTCCCTCTAAATTAACAAAACTAACATGCACCAATTAATTTTATATAAGCCTTTCCATCAGTTAGGATTGTTGGCTAAGTTGACAATTAATAGACCATATATATTTATGTGTTAGAAATAAATTAATTGAAGGAAAGTAACCATCAAAATAAATGGTGGAAACTTAAGCCTTTAAGTTGCTTTAATGAAACTTAAGTTATTGAAATGTAAATGTTAGTTAGTGTTATATATATTTTGTATAGAGAGAGCCACAGAGATAAGTTTGGGCAAAGACACCACGTCTAAGAAATTGATTTGATATCAAAAGAATTGGGGATGATCACTTGAATGAAAGAGGTTATTAATATATATTTTTTGTTCTTTTCTTAACTTATCTATCATTTCACAACACGTTATCAGCATAAAGTTCTACAGAATTTTGGAAAGGAAATTATCTCAACTCACTGTAAGTATTGTTTTATTAAATTTGATCATGTATATATAGTATTGTTTTAGTAAAATTAAATATGATAAAACATAGTGTATATATATGTATATATAAGAATAACTTTGGCAGGTTTATGTAACATGACCAAGTATGTCCCATATCAATGTTTTTATCATTAATAAACATTGAAAATTACAGGCATATATATACATCATACATGTATATATGTTATTACTATATATAATAGTATGTGCTATGCAGTAGGCTACACATCACCTAACCTGAATAATATATCTACCATCATTTTTAGATATTTTTAATTATTACTAACTAGTAGTATTTTATATTATTGCATGTGTTTTTTTATATAGATGTTAAATCTTACAAAACTTGAATTTGCTACCCTTGACATCTAGGGCAAGAATTACTTGTCATGGACCCTTAATGCTGAGATTCACCTAGAGGTAAAGAATTTTGGAGATACAATTAAGGCTGGCAATCACGCATCCCTGCAGGATCGTGCAAAATCAATGATTTTTATTCGCCATCATCTCCATGAAGAATTAAAATCTGAGTATCGTACTGTGAAAGATCCTCTTATCTTATGGAATGATTTAAAAGAGAGATATGAGAATCAAAAATTTATAATCCTTCCAAAAGCTTGTTATAATTGGTTACACCTGAGGTTGCAAGATTTTAAAAGTGTGAGTGAGTACAATTCTGCACTTTTATGCCTCGAATATGTTAGAGAAAACATTTACTACATTTCATGCCTCGAATATGCTCCTGCAGCAGCAATATCGAGAGCATAAGTTCACAAAATATTTTGAACTAATATCATGTCTTCTAGTGGCTGAACAAAATAATGAGCTTTTGCTGAAAAACCACCAATCTCGCCCGACCGGTTCTACTCCATTCCCTGAAGTGAATGGAACCTCATTTGATAAACATAAAGGAAATTATGTTCGTGGTTGTGGTCGTGGGCGTGGTAATTATCGTTGGCGTGGAAGGAATAATCAATAGAAAGAGGATCGTACTCATAATTCTTCAAAAGGGAATAACACACCTTACCATCAGAAGAATAAAAATGGCAAGGGTTTACAAAATAAACCATCAAATGGTCATAAAAATAAGTGTTATAGGTGTGGAATGGAAGGTCATTGATCACGTACCTGTCGTACTTCTAAACATTTGGTAGAGTTGTACCAAGCCTCCATAAAAGAAAAGGGAAAAGGAATTGAAACAAACTTTATTGATCATAATGATGTTGAGGATCCCATGAATTATCTTGATCTTCAAAATGGAGTGGATATGACTTATCTAGATGCCACTGATTTCTATGAGAATGTTGATGGAAAATTTGACAATTTGATTGGTGATGAAAATGTTCACACCAATTAATTATTTTCTTTTACTGCATCTTAATAAGTATGATTGGTGATGGAAATGTCCAAACCAAATAATTATTTTTCTTTTATTATATTATGAAAAGGTAATAAGTATTTTTATAAAGTTTAATTTATGTTTTGTATATATGAAGATGCATGGGTTCAACTGGTAAAATCAATTCCAAGATGACTATGGAAGATTTTTGTCTGGCAGACAGTGCAACAACTCATACGATACTCAAAGATAAAAAATATTTTCAAATTTTAAAATTATAAAAACCCAATGTCAATACCATATCAGGTGCATTGAACTTGATTGAAGGTTCTGGAAGAGCAATTATAATGTTGTCAAAGGGAACACAACTTTGTATTGATGATGCTTTGTATTCTTCTAAATCAAGAAGAAATTTACTCAGCTTTAAGGATATACATTATTATGGTTATCATATTGAAACCAATAACGAAGGCAGTGAAGAATTTCTTTATATTACTTCAATTGTATCGGGCCAGAAGATTATACTAGAAAAATTTCCTATTTTCTCTTCTGGGTTATATTATACTACAATGAGAACAATTGAAACAAATGTTGCAATACACCAGAAGTGTTCTGACCCAAAGGTTTTTATGCTTTGGCATGATCGTCTTGGTCATCCAGGATCTATAATGATGCGTCGAATTAGTGATAACTCATACGGACATCCCTTAAAGAACCAGAAGATTCTTTTATCTAATGATTATTCATGTTGTGCATGTTCTCAAGGTAAATTAATTACCAAACCATCACATTCAAAGATTTTTGTTGAGTGCCCATCTTTCTTAGAAAGAATTCAGGGTGATATATGTGGACCAATGCACCCACCTTGTGGTCCATTCAAGTATTTTATGGTTTTAATTGATGCATCAACCAGATGGTCACATGTATGTTTACTTTCTACTAGAAATGTTGCATTTGCTAGACTTCTTGCTCAAATAATTAGGTTGAAAGCACAATTTCCTGATTATCCAATTAGGAAAATTCGTTTAGATAATGTTAGTGAATTCACATCTCAAGCTTTTGATAATTATTGCATGTTAATTGGAATTGATGTTGAACTAAATGTTGCTCATACACATACTAAAAATGGTTTAGCTGAATCTCTTATCAAGAGACTTCAAATTATTGCTCGACCTTTGCTTATGAAATCAAAATTACCAGTTTCTGCTTGGGGTCATGCTATTTTACATGCTACATCATTAGTTCGCATTAGGCCAACTGCTTATCATAAATTCTCACCATTGCAACTTGTGTTTGGCCAACAACCAAATATTTTTCACTTACGCATATTTCGTTGTGCTGTATATGTACCTATTGCACCCCCACAACGCACAAAGATGGGTCCTCAACGTAGACTTGGAATTTATACGGGTTTTGATTCCCCATCTATTATTAGATATCTTGAACCTCTAACTGGTGATGTTTTTAAGGCACGTTTTGAGGATTGTCATTTTAATGAAACAATTTTCCCACAATTAGGGGGAGAAAAATCGTTGCCTAAAGCACGATGTGAGATTACTTGGAATGTTTCGACATTGTCTCATCTTGATCCTCATACAAATCAATGTGAACTAGAAGTTCAAAGGATTATTCATTTTCAAGGAATTGCAAATCAATTACCAAATGTATTCACCGATAATAAGAAAATAGTGAAATCTCACATTCCAGCTGCTAATACTCTAGCACGAATTGAAATCCCTGTAGGACAATCAGTTAATACAATAGTAAATGAATCAAAGTAACACCTGAAGCGTGGAAGACCGATCGGTGTTAAAAATAAAATTCCCCGGAAGAGGAAAGTACAAGAAAAATAAGTTGCAGCCTATAAAGAGGTTATACCCATTAAATAAACCACATAGATAATTGATCAATCCAAAACTTATGAACAAAAATCTCCTGAAAATAAAACTCTTAAAGAGTTATCCCTTGAAACAGATGAGTTATCTCCCGAAGAGGATCAGGCACATGAAAATAATGAGATATCAATACATTATGCACATACAGGAGAAGTATTGGATAGAAATAAAATTGTTGTCGGTAATATATTTTCATACAAAGTTGTTCTGGATATCACCAGAAGTGATGATCATGAATATGAACCACAAACCGTTGATGAATGTCAAAGAAGAAATGATTGGCCAAAGTGGAAAGAGGCAATTCAAGCAGAATTAAATTCACTATGTAAACGTGAATTTTTTGGACCTGTAGTTCGAACACCTAAAGGTGTAATGCATGTTGGATATAAATGCGTATTCGTACATAAACGAAATGAGAAAAATAAAATTACAAGGTACAAAGCGCGACTTGTAGCACAAGGTTTCTCGCAGAGACCTGGTATTGATTATAAAGAAACATATGCTCCTGTAATGGATGCAATTACATTCAGATTTTTAGTTAGCTTGGTAGCAAAAGAAAATTTGGATATGCGATTAATGGATGTTGTTACAGCATATCTGTATGGATCATTAAATAATGATATCTACATGAAAATCCCTGAAGGATATAAAATGCCTGAAGCATATAATTCTACATCTCAAAGTATGTATTCTATCAAGCTACAAAGATCCTTATATGGGTTAAATCAATCCGGACGCATATGGTATAATCGCCTAAGTGAATATCTTTTGAAAGAAGGATTTAAAAATAATCTAATTTGTCCATATGTTTTTATTAAGAAATCAGAATTTGAATTTGTTATTGTTGCAGTATATGTTGATGATCTAAATCTTATAAGGACTCTAGAAGACTTAATAAAAACAGCAAATTATTTAAAAAATGAATTTGAGATGAAAGATCTTGGTAAGACAAAATTTGTCTTAGCCTGCAAATTGAACATCTTCTGAATGGAATTCTTGTTCATCAATTAACATACACAAAAAAAGTTCTAAAGCAATTTTACATGGATAAGGCTCATCCTTTGAGCACTCCAATGGTGAGTCGGTCACTTGATGTTAAGAAAGATCCATTTCGACAACAAGAAAATGATGAAGAAACTCTTGGTCCTGAAGTACTATATCTTAGTGTGATTGGTGCTTTGATGTATCTTTCAAATTTTCACATGACCTGATATAGCATTTGCAATTAACTTACTAGCAAGGTATAGTTCTGCACCAACTCGAAGACATTAGAATGGAACTAAGCATATTTTCTGATATCTTCGTGGGACTAATGATTTTGGATTATTTTATCCAAATGGATCAAAATCACAGTTAGTTGGATATGCTGATGCGGGTTACCTTTCTGATCCACACAAAGGCCGATCACAAACAGGATATTTATTTACTTATGGAAATATCGCTATTTTATGGAGATCATTAGTATAAACAATTTACGCTACTTCCTCAAATCCTGCAGAAATTATTGCAATTCATGAAGCGAGTCATGAATGTGTTTGGTTAAGATCGGTAATTCAGCATATTTGTGAGAACTGTGGATTATCATCAATCATAAATAGTCCAACAATAGTATATGAGGATAATGCCGCTTGTATCACTCAAATTAGGGGAGGCTATATCAAAGGTGATAGAACAAAGCATATTGCACCAAAATTCTTTTATACACATGAGCTCCAGAAGAGTGGTGATATTGATGTAAAACAGATACGATCATATGATAATTTGGCTGATATGTTCACTAAGCCATTACCAACTGCGACTTTTAAGAAGATGATGCACGTGTTGGCGTAAATCGACTTAAGGATATTTTACCATGAGCGATTGGTACTCATGAGAGAGTAAATTTTCACGAAGGATATATCTTTGATTGTACTATTTTTCCTTCGCTAAGGTTTTTTCCCATTGGGTTTTCCTTTGCAAGGTTTTAATGAGGCAATCATATGGCACTAGAAGTTATACAAGAATATTGTACTCTTTTCCTTAGCCAAATTTTTTCTCACATGATTTTTCTTTGGTAAGGTTTTTAACGAGGCATATTCTTAAGAAGTGGTCATCCAAGGGGGAGTGTTAGAAATAAATTAATTGAAGGAAAGTAACCACCAAAATAAATGGTGGAAACTTAAGCCTTTAAGTTGCTTTAATGCAACTTAAGTTATTGAAATGTAAATGTTAGTTGGTGTTATATATATTTTGTATTAAGAGAGCCGTAGAGATAAGTTTGGGCAGAGACACCACATCTGAGAAATTGATTTGATATCAAAAGAATTGTAGATGACCACTTGAATGAAAGAGATTATTAATATATATTTTTTGTTCTTTTCTTAATTTATCTATCATTTCACAACATTATGGAGAATGTTTGTATTTTTTTAGTTTTACTTTTAAATATCAATGCCGAGTATGTTCTGCTAATAACCGAATTAACCCTTAATTAGTAAACAACCCAGGAATCATTTAACCCTTAATTACTAGTTGATGTACTGTAAAGTAAGCAAAATTATTTTTTCTAATTCTTCCTAATTTCATATTTTTTTAATATTTTTCCTTGTTTTAGAATGTGTTATATTAATTTGTTTGTTCAAAATGATTGTCGATATTCTTTCCATGGTAATCATAGATCGTTAATACTAGAGAACAACTATCTGATACTTATTTTATTAAAAAATGATATTAAGTACATGTGGTTATCTTGATTTTTCGTTTGATTAATTCTTCGTGATTACTTCATCGATCTACTACTCCAGGTGATTGTAAAAAATGATATGGTGATCTTCGTGGTTATCTCTTTTCAGGTGATTGTAGAATTTATTTTCTGGGCCATCTCATCTTAATAAAGATTTTGGCTCTTTCACCGGATATTCTTCAAGAAGGGCTATAGTTTTTTCTCGCTGAAGAGGCATTCATTCCGAACGATTGATTTGTCAAGTGAAGAATCATTAAAGGTACAAGAGGAGAACCTCCTAGGTGGCCGAACCCTATCGGGGCCGAACCTAGGGGCCTTGGCCTCATCCTTTATATTTTTTTAGTCCTTCCTTTACTCTTCTACTCCAACGGCTTCCTTTGTTTGTGTGCTTTTTTTGCTTTCTCTTTCAGGTAACTCTAATCTTTCTTTTGTTTTTCAAGCCACATTACCTTGATCATATCTTAGTCTTTTCCCTCGGATCATAAAGAAAGATTGACGTTTTTGATCCAATGATGAACTACAAAGGAAAAAAAATGCTCATTCTTTCTTTTATTTTTCCGAGCCACGTTATCTTGATCATATCTTGGTTTTTTTCCTCGGATCATAAAGAAAGATTGACATTTTTCTACAAACCACGAAGGAAAAAATGCTCTTCCACGAAGGAAAAAAAAGCTCCTCAACGGGACCACCCTAGGTGGCCGAACCCTAAGGGGAGAATCAGCAAATGAAGGAAAAAAACAAATCCGAGAAGGATGGTCGTTATTTTGACCATAACTTTTGATCCGCTTAAAATTACAAGGCCTATAATATATCAAATTGAAGCTAGCGATGAGCACTACTAAAGTTATTTCCTTTGGTCGTGATAGATATTGTGTTTGGAAGAATGTGTTTGGGCTGTCCAAAAAAGTTCAAAAATGGTTCGGAAGAATGTGTTTGGTCTGTCCGATGTTTTTTCAAAAAATTTCAGAATTTTTTTTATGTAATTGTGATCTCTAACTTTCGCTGACTTTGTTTCTTCTTTTCAAGTGTTCTTAAGTTTAAATCTCAAAATTTTCTTCTTTTCCATGATAAGCACTTAAGTTAAAATGCTTTCATTTTCCTCCTTTCTTTGTTCTTTAAGATCCTTATGCTAGATTTTCTTTGATTGTAGGCCCTTCCCGTTGAACGTTCTGCAGACCTAAAAACCACCAAGAAGACCCCATTCATCAGTGAGTGGGGAAGGGCTCCCTTCTTTGGGCCTTTTAACGTCTTCTGGGAGCAAGCTAAGACTTATGATCGTACAACTTTTCCTACGTCAGAGAAAGGAGGCTTCTGTGACGCCCCCAAAAATAGGTATTCATCACCCATCTTGAGTCGCCAGATACATGGTACATAAATTCAAATACAACTTAATTATACAACAGTCATGTAAAATACGACAAAACATAAATTGAGAGTTTTAATAAGAATATTGTCATCTAGACAATATCCATACTCAATGAGTCCTCATTATATTTATTGACACACTATTTAATAGAATAGTGAGGACTACTAATGCTATCATCTGGACCGTCACTCCGTTTCCCGAATAGTTCCGGCTACTTTCTCATTTCCTAAAGAGAACAGTGAAAGAAAGGGTGAGCTCAACTAGCCTAGTAAGAAATATTATGACTAAGATAATGCAGAATAAATTATCATTAGCCTTCAACAATGTTAAACTGATAAAATACAATAGACATCAAGTTTAACTGCAGCGGAACAAGCAATCCAATAGAAAAATCAAGTAGAGCATAAAACCTACTATCTTCTATGATTTAAAAAGTTTTTTCATCACTTTTATCGCTGAGACTCAGTTTAATAAATAAACCACATCATCAAGTCATCCCTACTTTACGGGCCAAGGATATTCATTAAATTATCAAAGGTCATGACTATACCGAATAATCCCTGGTCATAATCATACCAAAAGCGTCCATCAATGCACTACAGACCCATCGAGGACTTTTACCACATCATTCGTCACATTACGGTCATGATTATACCGAATAATCCCTGGTCATAATCACACAAAGTCCACCTATGCACGTAAGCCAAAGATGACTTTTATCACAATATAAATATGAGAATGATGAATAGGATATAAGCATTAATCAAACAAAAACAAGGATAAATATTAAAAACTTTAAATTTATCCAAATATTATAAACTCATAATCTAATATTATTAATATTATAACAATATTATAATCACTTCTTAAACTTATAAACAATTTATTTCAATTATCTACACTTTACCAAATAATGCATTTAATCATTCAAAAATACCATACTCATAAGATTTCATCACCAATGATCAAATCCCTTATCAAAAATCTTCATATACCCTATATAGGATTCTCAATCCATAAAATCCTATTTTCTAACTTTGTTACTTCACATAACATGTTTAACTCATTTACTCATAACTAGATCATTTTCATGAAAAATACCAAATCAGTCCCAAAAATATTTCTTTTCTGGGATTTAGCAGAATATAGTCCCATATTGAACATATATATTTTTTCTCTAATTTTTAAAATTCATTTACTATTTTTCAAAAATTAATTTCTAATTAATTCCTTAAGAAATTAGCTACCCCAAGTTTAACTCCAGAAATTCCCAAATGTTGGCAGGATCTTACAAATGTTAACGTGATCTTCCTGTTTAAATTTCATGGTCATCGGAGTTATAGAACTCCGGTTATAGCATTTTTCGTCGGAAAAACCTAAATATTGAAATGGTCATAACTTGCTCATTTTAAGTCAGAATGAGCTCATTTTTGGACAGGAGGTACTTTATACCATATATTTCCATGTCCCAAAAGGCCAGAAATTTTCTCACAAATTAAGTGGCCGAAACAGCCCTTTTAAACTTCTGGGCAGTAGCCTTTTCATAATTTGCAGCTTTTGACTCCTTTGCTAAAATCAGTCCACACGAAAATCTACAACACCTTTTACAGTGATTCTACTTGGATAAGTTAGAAAACTCACAGATCTAACTCTAGAACTTGACCACACTCAAAAATTCGAAATATTATAGGAGATATGGTCAATTGAATTTCATGTTCCATTTTCACCAAAATCTGATTTTTAACCCTTTGTGATTTCTAAGAAACCTTCATGTTTTCACATAATAACCAACATAACTCATCATGACAATGACATAATAATTCAATAAAACAAGTTCAAGAATTAATTTATCCAGGAACCAATAATGTCCAAATTGTCAACATGATACTGCTTTGTGGAGAAGAATTCAAGAATGCTCAGAAGAATATTTCCACGAAAAGATACTGGATAAAGCACAGATATCCAGGATATTCTACTATTTTCAAGGAATATAGAAGCCAAAGCTTTAACTAACTGTGTATAATAGAATATATGAAACTGCAAATGGATTTTCGTCCGCCATGCGGTAATCCACGTAGACAGATCATTTCCATAATTTAATAAGGAATGAATACAAAGGATCATTCACCATGCATGTGGTAATCCACACAGACAGGTTATTCCAACAGAATAATAAAGAATGGAATAACATAAGGATTTACCATGCGTCGATAGATCGCATGCAGACATGTGTTATTCCCAATGAGAATAATAAAGAATGGAACGAAAGTCGTGCGTAAGCGCACACAAACAGGATATTCCAATAGAATAATAAAGAATGGAACTATGTCGGTAAATTGCACCCAGGCATGATATTCCAAATGAATAATAAAGAATGGAATAACAATGAAATCACCATGCATGTGATGAAGCCGCACAGACGAGTTATTCCAATAGAATAATAATTAATTGAACCGGTCGAGCGTAATGCGACCGCAAGGCGGGATATTCCAACAGAATAATAAAGAATGGAATAACAATGAAATCACCATGCATGTGATAGACCACACAGTATGAGTTATTCCAATGTAATAATAATTAATGGAACGGTGTCAAGCGTAATACATGCATTGAAGCGAGGATATTCCAACAGAATAATAAATAACGGAATTCGAAGTCATGCGTAAACGCACAGACAGGATGTTCCAACAGAATAATAAAGAATGGAATAATAGAAAAATTTCACCATGTATGCAGTACTTCGCATAGACAGGTTACTCCAACATAATAATAAGGAATGGAATAACAGAAGAATTTCACCATGTATATGGTACTTCGTATAGACAGGTTATTCCAACATAATAATAAGGAATGGAATAACAGAAGTTCTCTTCATAAATATGAAAGAAATAATACATCTTACGAGTACAACAAATAATATCCCTTACCTTAGAAGAAAACTAGATACTGGAATAGTGATGTAGTAGACTTCTCTTCTTCTTTCTCTCTATAGATTTTCTCTCTATAGCTTCTCTCTATAATTTCTCTCTCTAGAGTTTCAGTGAATTCATAAGAAATAATGAAGGAATGAGCTTCTATTTATAGGAGAATGGACTGAATAGTAACTAATTCATGAACAGTCCAGATTAATTTACTTTTAAACGGACGGTCCAGATTGGTTTACTAATAAAACAAAATCTTTTAAATAAAATATAATATATTCTATTTATAATCTAATAAAACGAATAACTTTATAAAAGTATTACATTTTATATAAAAAGATTTTTTATATACAAACACTATCGCAGTATACTTTATGCAAATACTATGCATAATAAAATATAATATATTCTAATTATTGTCTAATAAAACAAATAACTTTATAAAAGTATTACATTTTATATAAAAATATTTTACTATGCAAAACACTATGCATAATAGAATATAATATATTCTATTTATAGTCTAATAAAACGAATAACTTTATAAAAGTATTCTATTTTATATAAAAAGCTTTTCTATTTTATTATATTAATAATACTAATAAAACAAAACTTCATCATCATTATTATAATTCACACTATTAATCGACTAGGTCGTTCCGGAAAGAGGGGCTTTCAATAAGGATTTCTCCCCTATTGGCGTAACTTGAACATCGTTAATATTGCAAATAATAATATTAATAACTTCGTCGTCTCAATTATTGATTTAATAATATATAAAATATCGACAATAATTGAATCAAATAACGTGAGATACTTATGCAACAATTATTGTAGCAATAATTGAACAAAAGCGAGTGACTTCTCACGTAAACATCAATAATCAATACTGGCGTACTACTATGAAACCACGCCAGATTCTTTATTTTTTACTACGAGAGTAGTTCAACAGGTTTTAACGGTAAAACTTCCGCCGTTATTTTCATAAAAATATTTTTGTCGTTTTTTCTCAATCCGACAATAATTACATTCATTGGGGTCCACCAATGATTGTACAAATCGCATGCGGATATTCCCAAACAAAAAAGAATATTCCCGACCAATCGAATATTATATAACAACTTGCATACTTTGCAAAATTTATAAATACTATCCACAACTATAACATTATCTCAAATCCACACCATAATATTCAAAAAAATATTTCGAGAAAAATAAATCTTTATTCTTAAAATTTGGGGTTTTACAGCTTGTTTCTATATGCCACGACTTGCGGAGGTTTGGATGACTTCCCCCATTCCGATCGCATTCCCCGTATATGCATAGAGAAATAAGAGTACCCTTTCAATCCCCTTCGCTTCTTGTCCAATTCATCTAATCGCATTCAGGGATGGCAACATTGGACCGACAAGATCTTTGGGAATTCTGATTATCTGAATATACTAATTAAAGAGTGCGAGCATTTTGTACTTCTTTCAGCTATGTAGGGATCTACGTATTCAATAGGACCATGATGCCCTTAACATATTAATTTCACGATGGTGTTCCTCTATATGCATGCACATTCGTTACTGTCTCAGAGGGATTCACCCCTACTCTAGAGGATGTCTATGCCATCTACCAGTAAGTTTCTCTTCTATTTTTTTTCATTTATCTTCATTTTTCTTAGGGTTATGTACTTATTATGAATTATATGTTGTTGCCTTCCTGATGCTGTTTCGACTTCTTACAATTCATCCAACATGTCCCTAGAGATACTGAGTGTGTTACATACTTGACAGAAGCCTTCAGAGGAGCTTCTAATTACAACTCACGATATAAGGGCGATACACTCCTTCTAAACTTCGAGACCTTCCAACTGGCAGAAAATTTTCATGGCTATCTTGGGTTCGCTACTTCTTTTGGGATCACAAGATTAACCATTGGGATAGTTCCATTCATAGAAAATCTATCCTCGCGCGCTTTTCATGAGGAGCCTTACCCTTTTCCTCTGGAAGCTTATCTAGCTATTTGGTTATCCCGCTTTCTCTTTCCCGGATCTCATATAGACAATCCTTCAACACATATGATTAGTTTGACAGCTTTGTTATCTTGGGTTTGGAGATTCCTCTTGCTTCCCTCTTTTTGGGGATCTTATATCCTCATTTGGACGAAATGACCTTCGCCTTGAGAGAATCTGTTGGGAGGTACTTGTTTTCATATTTTTATTATCTACCTTTCATACTACACTTTTTCTCTTCTTATCAACCGCTTTTTTTCATTTATCCAGGTATGACATAAATTGCTTCATTCCCTGCTCCTTTCTTTAGATCTTTCTCTTCGAGCGTTTTTTGGGCTATTATACTCTTGTACATCTTTCCAAGAAGAAAAAGAAGTCTTCAGACCCTTTTTTATCACCTAACATCGTCCCCCACACAGCTCGTTGGATTGATCACCGATCTAGTTCATATTTACAGCTTTTTATTAATGATTTTTCACGCTTCACCGCTCGTCCCTACACCATTGTTCTAGAAGGTGGCGATCATCTGCCTCACTTCTATAGGCGTGACTTTCGCTCATACTCAATCATCAATGAATTGAGTGGTTCTTCACTTTCCTGGTTTGTCTTCCTTCGAGTTGCGAAGCTTCCTTATTTTGTTGAAGATAATGGTTTTGGCACTATGCTTTATTCTCTTCACAGGGTCATAAGGCAGTTTAGATTTAACCAAGAGTGTCCTTTCGGCCACACTTGCAGGGAGAATTATGAGATTGCTCTTCTCAACTTCGTCTCTAACTCTCCCTCTTTTACATGGGCATTTCCAAGACCTCCAAATAATCCTCGTGGATCTCTTCTTTTTGTCATACCAAATGATTCTTGAAGTGGGCGATATAACGCTGATGAGCGTAACTATTGGCTCATCAATCTTAAAAGCTGAGAAGAAGATACCTTGATTTGTTCAATACTAGCTTCTACTCCCGAACGTCTCCAATGTGCCAGGATGTTATGTTCTCCTAAGACCAATGTTCGTTCAGAGCGTTGGTCGACCAGTAATCGGCTTATTGAGCGTGAGGCTTTGATGCGATCTTATCCTCCTCAATCAGCAGACATTCATATATCCTCAAAGTGCCCCAGATATTCCTCCTGCACAGGCCCCTACTGATGGACTCCACGATACGCTTGCGTGAGGTGGTCGTCGCCTGAATCATTTCTAGGACAGTTGATAGTATGGAACTCTCTCAACACTTCAAACCAACGTCTATATGGAGACGAGAACCTTAGTACAATCGATCAAGCAATGAAATTTACGTTGTATGGAACACCAATGACGCTTAAACCCCGTGCTTATATTGAAACAGTAACCTCGACACAATCGACGATTGATGCGATAGAAGACGCCACACACAACTATGTATTGTTGTATGATAAGTCAAATTGAATCTCAAAGAATAAACTAAGAAATTACTTAATAATTCTTTAAAGAACCAAAAGTAGAGAATAATCTCACAAGTAGAATAAATCCGAATATTATTGAATCAATAAGTGTTTGGAAACAAATCCTTAATCCATAAGAGTCCTAATTGTATTAGAAAACAAAAACAAGCTGAAAACAAGTAAATCAGGTAATAAAATTCGCGTCCAAATCTGTCAAAGTGAATGAAAATGCATAAGATTAATAGAATGCTACAGTTTGAAACTTGTATTCATCAAAGAACACCAACATTAACTCGATCCACGTCATCTGTGACGTCATTAACACCTTTTAGTCTACTCAGCACTTCCTGTCACATTTTTCGAAGGAATGATAAATAATTACCATTTTGTAAAAAAATTCGAATATAGTAATGCGTTTGTAACAAAAAAAGACTCAATAACCGCAATGAAAATCAACCCCTATTACAGTGACCAAAAAGTCAATTAACCCATATATAATGTATATGGAATTGGATTTTGCCAACAAGTTAAGCAGCAACTGTCCACTATAATAGGCCTGAAACCATCAGACTGTTCTGTTGATTTTTCTCAACATACATTTTATCGAAAGAGCTTTAAATTGATATTTCATCTAGCATATCAACTTTTGTATATCTTATATAACATTTTTATTACAAAAATCACATTAAATAATGTGATCAACTACTACTACATATATAAATATGAGAGTACTGTTTTCATATGTGTTTTTGATATTTTTACACGGTTCTTTCTCACATGAAGATGGAACATGTGAAAATATCAAAAATACATTTGAAAATATCAGTTCCCTATAAATATTGTTTAGCTGTGTGCAATGGATTTGTCACCATAAGTAAGAAGGAATTGAGATTTCTAGTTTTTATCCCTACTGATCTTTAGATCGGCTATTGATCCACAGAACTCCGAAACTTCTGTAGCTCAGATTCTAGGGTTTTGGCAACTTCGGTTCCTTCTGGGCACATGCATCTCGGGAAAGTCCACATGCATGAACGGGCCCGTGTCTGTCCGATTGGTACAGCTGGTTCTCGGATAATTAAAGGATTGCTGCTTAATATAGTTGTAAAGCTGTTGACGAAAGGGATGATCCAAGGAAAAGCAATTCTCTGCATGTCGAGAGGATCCGGAGCCTTAATGCGGGAGGGATGAATAGTCCATTATCTATACAAAATATGAAACCTAGAATATTAGAACTTTGGGTTGTCTCCAGGAATGTGAGAAGGGTGGAATTAAATGATTTGGTGAGTGTAGTTAAGCAACAAAAAAAAATACTTTTTCCGTTTGCGTATATAAACAAAGAGGATATAATGACAAAATTGTCTATATTTAAATTTTCATTTAATTACATAGTTTTCTGCACATTACTAGTGATGCTCCATAAATATGCATAGATAATAAAAATATAACAATTAATAATAAAGGTATTATAGACAAATTATTACTCCCTCCGTCCCAAGATAAAAGTCCTGGTGAACTTTTCACGCATATTAAGAAGAGGAATAAAATGACAAAATTGTTCATAATAATGTCATTAATTATTTTCAATATAGGTGAGAGAGTGACTTTCTAGCTATTCAATTCAAAATATTCTCTCTCCATACTTATTAATATATGGAAAGATAATTAGAATAAGAAAAGTATAAGATATTTAATGCTACGGGCATGATAGGAAAAAATGTGTAAAAATTTGGTTATTAAAGGAAAGTGGACATTTAACATGGGACTACCCAAAATAGTAATAAAGACTTTTATCATGGGACATAGGGAGTATAAAAAATATAGATTATTTAAGGTAAGTAGACATTTAACTTCGAACTACCTAAAATAATAATAAAGACTTTTATGCCGGGATGGAGGTAGTAGCATTTCCTTTCGTCCCACAAAGTTGGACTGAATTATTAGTGTATGTATGTGGGAAGTGGTTAATATGAAGTTTATTTTTGGATAAGTTGATTAATTGACTAGTAGAGTGCCGACACGCAAGCGAAATTTTATGTATATCAGCATTCTATTGGTCAATTGATCAACTTACCAAAAAATAAACTTCATGCTAACCGAATCCATGTATGTGAGTCCATTGCAGGTAATACGGGGAATTTATTTATACTCGTCCCTCTGCTCCTTTTTTCCTTAATGTTTGTGAAAAATGAAGCCAGGGGCCACCATCTAGCTTAAGATACATTCCTTTCACATCAGCACACAATGTCAAGACCCTATATGCTCTAACCTAATGGTAATCAAATTTAAGGATATTCCTTGAGATTGATTTAGAGTATGCTTGGGATAGCTTAAATTATGAGACTAGTGGTTCTAATTACTGTTAAAAAAATACTTAAAACTAGTAAAAAAATAAAAATTGTTTAGAATAAAAAATTCCTCATTGCTTATTATAAGTTCAAATTACTACAGGGTTTTGAGGAGTAAAGAGGGGTAATGGGTGGATTTATTAACATAAATAGGGATAAATTAGTAATATAATTCGTCAAACATGATTATTAGATTTGGCAAATAATCAAAAACTCTAAATTGGTGCTTCTGATATTTCCATAAAAAGGGATTACAAGCAATTTAAAAAGCTGATTTCCAAACACTTTTTACTTATTAAAACTGATTATAAGCAAGTTTGACTGATTATAAGTGATTCAAAAACACCCTCCTAGAAGGAAATGGATCGAGATTAGGGGTTCGTC
This sequence comes from Panax ginseng, assembly GCA_020205605.1. Lineage (NCBI taxonomy): Eukaryota > Viridiplantae > Streptophyta > Magnoliopsida > Apiales > Araliaceae > Panax > Panax ginseng. The sequence continues at coordinate 156,822,766 of CM035128.1, forward strand.
GGGAATATAAATATATGTTTTAACTAATACGTATAAAATAAAATAACGATCACAAAATCAAGAAAAAATTAACATAATTTAGAGTATGAGAAAATTGATTTACTTTTTAACAGCTCATCTCGTCCACAACCTGGCTGCACCTGAACTTTATTCCTTGTCCGCTCCTGCAAAAGAGGCTCGACAACCTGCTTACAGTTCCAAGTGTTGCATTGATGTTGCCGTGTGGATGAAATTTAATACAATTGGCATGCATATTATAATGCATAAGTGAGAACAGTATATATAGAGATAACCTTCCAACAAGCTGAGAATATATATGGAGCATTTACAATATAATATGCAACTGTCTTCTCTGGGTAGTTCAGGTCATCAATGGTAGAAATAATAGTCAGTAGCTACACAAATTGCAGAACACCATTGTCAATAACTAGATGTTACTTGGCTAATAAACATAAACAGCATGTAACACATTAATGGATTCATACAAACCAAAGAACTTGTAACATCACTCGGAGCATGTTTGGGGGGAGGGGGAGGTTCTAGGTGGACTAAAAACACTTCTAAATTAAATATGGAAGTGTTTTGGTGTTTGGTAACCCTCTAAAAGCACTTTTAAAAGGTAGAGATTTGAGTTTAAAAGTACTTTCAGCTGAAGCACAAAGTTTGTGCTTTGGACTCCAACACTTTTGGGAAACATTAAATTGTTAAAAAGAAATAAAATCAACCACACAATAACCTTAAAATTGTCATTAATACCTTCAAAAGCACTTCTATAATTCTGTGATCAAACGCTGTTTTAATTTTTTTGTAAAATAAGTTTTGGGAAAAGCGTTACATCTATAAGTGTTTCATATCACCACACCGCACCGCTTGGCTCCGCCAAACTTACACTTATTGTGACAGAAAGAGAGAATATTTCATAGTACTCCCTCCGTCCCTATTTAAATGACCTTTTAAAGACCGGCACAAGAATTAAGATAATGATTGAAAAGCATTAAATATAGTACTCAATTGTCTATAATACCTTTAAATCATTAATTTATCATAGCACAAGAGTTTAAAGTACCAAAAAAATAGGTAGAGTAATGAGGGGTAATTTTAGAAAAATTATCATTAATTTTTCTAGATTTGAACAAACGTCAATTAATTAAGGACAAATAAAAAACTATAAAACGTCATTTAAATAGGGACGGAGGGAGTACTTCTAAAGGGAACAATTAATGCTAACACATTACCTCGATTCAATCAAAATTGGATCTCACTGTGACCCTGGTGGTTGCTCTTCTTTATTAGTTCCAGATTTGGGCAAATGATTCTAATATTAAGTTAAATCTTCTAAACACGTGGACCATGCTTAAAGTAGATAAAAACTCTGGTTTTTTATTAGTCTTTTTTTGTTAGTGAATGCTTATATATAGTCTCAATAACCAAGATCCAGATTCCATTCCCGACTGTCAGGAGGATTTTTCAAAAGAAAAGAAAGAGAGTGAGAGTGAGAGCAAGAGCAAGAAATAACAGTAATTTAAAGTTTACATGCAAGGACAGCAGTTTTAAATCGAGAGTAAACTCAAAAGATAAAGCCTACTAATCTGTTATTAAGATATGCAATCCAAAACTCTTGGGGTAAAAGATATTAAATGTAACATAAATACCATTTTGAGGGGGAAGGAAATAGTAGGGTAAACAGAGAGTTTTCTCAATAATATACCTTAAAGTGCGACAACTTCAGGCCAGTCATATCCAAAACCTTCACACGGCTGCTAATATGTTTCCCAAACTTCTTTCTTGCTGAAGGCTGCACTAAATTCTAGTATAAGTCAAGATAATTTGTTAACAAATATAAAAAGAATGGGGGAAAAAAAAATGAAATCTTGCAATCATACTCTACTCACAAAAATTACATGATCTCGATATTCATTGATTTGAATGTTTGATTAATCGCACATAGTATAGTGGACCTTAAATTGTAGTAGTGTATTTTAAAAAAGAGTAATTACACAATGAAGGCTCTTAAATACCATGCAATATAAGAATTCAACACAAGATTCTAGAGTAACGAACTAACACCCCTCCCCCCTCCTACCTGATAAAAATCTTAGTGGACTTTTCACGCATATTAAAAAGAGGAATGAAATGACAAAATTACTCATAATAATGTCATTAATTATTTTCAATATAGGTGAGAGAGTGACTTTCTAACTTTTCAATTTAAAATATTCTCTCTCCATACTTATTAAATATGGAGACTTAGAATAAGAAAAGTATAAAATATTTAATGCTACGGGCATAATAGGAAAAAATATGTAAAAGTTTGATTATTAAAAGAAAGTGGACATTTAACATGGGACTACTCAAAATAGTAATAAGGATTTTTATTATGGGACGGAGGGAGTAAAAGACTAAATTGTAAACTATAGCACGAGTTAATCACTTTGTGGTAACAAACTCTTAACTCGTAGTATAATTAGTAGTGTAAAATTATATTTTTTTTGTGCAAGTTTTGCACGTTTAATTATGCCTTAAAAGGTATAATTTTGCATTAGCAATTGTAAATATCACACAGATACAAACACAAAAGATAGTTTTATATTTTTATCGTATAGTAAATTTCATATAGATTGAGTTTGCTATATTTCTAAATGAGAAAGATTTTCTTAATTAATTATGGAATTTTTTATCTACTTGTACATTGAAAATACAAAGAGAAAATTACATATACTAGTACATTTTTAAAATTAATTACAAAAATCATACCTCTATAAAATAATTACAAAAATATTACACTTTTTTGTTTTTATTTTCAATCTTAACATAATTAAAGGTCCTTAAATTAAGGGATTAATATGTAATGGCTGACATGACAATATTAATGGGTTATTTTTATTTTGAAAGACGTGATAACCGCGAGTACGTCTCTTTATTTTTAAACCCTCGTTTGCATGCTGAAACCCTTCTTTCTCTTTCTGTTCGTCTTCTTCGCTATCTTCTCTCTCTGTTCGTGTTATTCTTCAATCGTTTGATCGCCATTTTCGTTTTGTTGTATAGTTATTGTTGTTACTTGTTGTCGTTGTTTATTGTTATTGTTGTTACTCTGTCAGTTCAGACAACTTCTGTTTGTTGGTCGCCATTTTCGTTGCTCTGTTCGTTCGATTAGTTGTTTTGTTTTGTTCATTCGATTTGTGTTGAATGGCTAATACAATGAAGAAGTACGTAAAGAGAAAGAGAATCACAGAAGATGATTCTGTAAAGGGTTTGAAGAAGTTTGTTGTAGAGAAGAAGGGGAAGGGGGGGAATGTTGGTCAGGAATCGAGTAAGAGTGAGCATAGGTTGGTGTTACATAGTGGTATCAAGCATCCTGAAGTGCAAAAAGATTCTGATTTTGATGTCGATGTAGTTAAGTCAGAAGGACAAGTGCTTAGCCAGAATATAATTCCAACAGAAAGAATTTTGAAGGTTTGTTAATTTAAATTTTTTATTTTACGATCATATAAATGTTTAGTTTATTAGTTAGTTTATTTTTGGATATTGTTAGTTTCTGTTTTGGATACCACTTGTGTTCAATCGATTTGGAATGTTTGGTTACTTTTTTATTTTGTTATGGTTACCATTAAAAGATGTTTTGGTTACTATCATATAATTGTTCGGTTACTGTTAGATTATGATTTTGATACCACTTTTGTTCCCTTGAGTTGGGTCTTTGGTTACTGTTTGTTGTTGTAATGGTTACCATATATTTGCTTTAGTATACATTGTTTGACTAAAATGTGGTTGATGTATATGTTTGTTTATGTATTGGTTACCATGGATACATGGTTTGGTGACTATCATATAGTTTTTTGGTTACTTGTTTAGTATGTTTGTTGTTAATGTTTGCTTATGATTTGGAATCTATTATTGCTCCCTCAATTTGGTATTTTGGTTTCTTTTTTGTGTTGTTTTGGTTTCCATGTATATGTGTAGTATACATTTGTTGGTTGAAATGGATTTGGTGTACATGTTGATCATGCTTTGGTTACTATGACATAACTGTTTGGTTACCATCATATAACTGTTTGGATACTATCATATAAACTGATATGTTAATATATAAACATGTTTTGGTTATTATGCTATAACTGTTCGATTACTATCTTATAACTGTTTGGTTACTATGATGTAAACTGATATATTACTATATAAACATGTTTTGGTTACTATGATATGTTACAATGATATAAACTGATATGTTACTATGATATAACTGTTTGGTTACTATCATATAACTATTTTGTTAATATCATATAAATGTTTGGTTTTATATCAAATAACTGTTTGGTTACTATCTTATAACTGTATGGTTACTATCATATTACTATTTGGTTATTATCATATAACTGTTTGGTTACTGTTTTATCATGTTATGGTTACTGTTATATTACAATATGGTAACTATTTTTGTGCGATAAAGTGTTGGATGTTGAAAATCTTTTTTTATAGTATGTTTTGGCAAATCGTGTAATTGTTATATTATCTTTTTGCTAGTATGATATTATTTGTTGGTTACTATGTGTAATGTTTATGGTATAAACAATGTTTTATATTGGTTACTAATAAGCGTGTGCAAATCGATTTTGTTTATTTGCGGTTATGGGACATGTATTATGAGGGATGTAACGAGAAAATTTTCTTGAAAAAGTTATTTATTGAGTGCGACATGGAAGTTCCCAGCATGATTTCCAAGAAATTGAACGATAGTCAGTTGGAGAAGTTCAAGGCAACATGTTTTGGGAATTTCTTGGAGTTCGGTGATCAGCACCAAATGTATTCCCAGATTATTCACCATGATCTTATACGGGAGGTTCACCAGAGTGATGTTGGTAAAATGTGATTTTTGTTTGGAGAAAAGAGGGTCAGATTTGGTTTGCCTGAGTTTTGTCTAATTTCTGGTTTGAGATGGCAGGGTAAGGATGATATTACTGCATATAAAGGTATGGAGAATATGCTTATTGAAAAGTTTTTTGGCCATGAAGCCGTTACGCGTAGTAGTATAGGCAGGGTTTATCGGAAGGCAGTTTTTGATAATGATGATGAGGCTATTAAGATGTCATTTATTTTTCTGGTGTTTAATTTCATTTTATCCACATTTTTTGAAAATCATGTGGATGGGGCAATGGTCAATTTTTTATGTTATGGTGATGTTAATAGTTTTCCTTGGGGGAAATTCGCATTCGAGATGACAAAGTACTCTTTGTCAAATGCTTTGAAGGGGAGATTGAAGAAAGGAAGGAATGGTGGGTCAATATATAATTTTTACAAGGATCATTATACAAAATTGTATAAGTTGAATGGTTTACCTTATGTATTCCAAGTTTTTATGTTTGAGATTATTCTGTTATTCAAAATTCGGGGCATATGCAATGATGAGCATCCGTCCGATATCCGTTTATTTAGATGGAAGGAGCTAGTGAAGCCCCCTACGAATGACAAGTTGAACGATTTAGTATTTTGTTCTGGACAGGTATTTTTGTTACTACTAAGAGTATAATTGGTTACCTTTAGTTATATATTTAGTTACTGATTATTTTTTATGATGTTTACTGTTAACAAATTAGTTAGTTACCTTTATATACTCATTTGGTTACTGATTAGTTATATTTGTGTTAATAATAACAATGTATGTTGTTACCTGAATATACGCATTTGGTTACTAATTAAATTATCCTTGTGTTGCTAATAACAATTTTGTTGGTTACCCGATTATATAAATTTTGTATACCTTTCTTAATTATTTTGGTTACTAATTTATATACATTTGGTTACCTGTATATATGTAGTTGGTTACTAATTATGTTACCTGTGACACCCCCAAATTCGGGTTACCTGACCCCCGAATTTGGTGTTCATGATCCACAATATAATACTATCTAACTACCCATTTTAATATAAATAGGAATACATAACTCATTAACATAGATTGTTAATACATAAGTCCCAGGTCTACTAACCTTAACATTACAGACATACCCCTTTAGATATACAAAAGGGTTTACAATATAATACAACATAATAATAATATTGTTCATCATAACTAATTCATAACTATTCCTTTTCCTTTGTTCTTCTTCGCAAAGACTTACGCAACTTTCGTCCCCTAGATGAAAAGTTTTATTTATAGCAAGGGTGAGAACGAGTTTGCTTCGCAAGTTAAGAGATACAATAATAAGGATAGAAATCAATATCAAACCTTCTCACATTCTACGCAACAATAATTCGATAATGAAAGTGTACAACGCTTTCAAGGTTTTCACGATATTCAAATGAATAATCAAGAATTAATTCTACTTAAGTAGCAAAGTGGAATGTTTTCAGTTATCTTTGAAGCGATCCATTGGATCTTGAACTTCTCTTCTCGAGTAACTATCAAAGTTAAACTTTGATATACCCAGGTGTATCCGATAATCATAAAGATTAAATCATACCCCTCTGCAAGTATATAAAGTGATCGACTTTTAGTATACCCTATATTATGCATAATATTTAATCGTGGCATGAAAGGTAGAATACTAAACCGATAAAATATTCCCTTTATATAAAAGGTTGTTCTTCTCAGTCTTAGAATCAAGATTTTGATTTTACAACGAAATACTGTGATTTCAAATTCTATTTACTTCTCGATCTGGCAGAAATAATTGGCATCGATCATCGATAATAATTTAATTCTCTTCTCGAACCTATCAAGTTCTAACAAATGTTAAATCAACGAATAATTGGCTAAGACATTTCTCAACATAATTCGACAATAAATAGGAATTATCATCTTTGTCAATTCTAGCTTCTACGGATATGTATATCCAACAACAGTTATTCTACGAATGTATGTATATATATATATATATTCCAAATTAGTAATTCAATTTGAATTATTAAGCATGCACTAACTACGAATAATCAACAATAAATCCCTAGACGTGGTCTAATTAGCAATAATTAACCACCAATAATAATTAAACAATATTAACTCAAGGTTGAGTTAGGGAACTTGCCTCTTCCTTCCGATTACTGACTACCTGATAAACTTATCTGCGTTCGTAAGACCTATAACCAATAATATCGGTCTCACAATTAGCATAATAATTTATAACACATAACACTGTAATTCACAGTCAAACTTCTCTTAGGCACATTACCACATAGCCACATCAGTATTTATAACCTAGATAAACACTTATCAAGTCTAACTATTTCGGTCTGGTTGGACTTCGATCCATTCTCGGTGATCTGGTCACCCTATCCGACACTTAACACAGTTGTTGTCAATTAAACTCGGTTTCTAAGCTTCAATATTATTTTAGATAAGTCAAATATCATTTATAATATTTTTCGGAAGCTTTTAATAATTTATAAGCAATTATTATAATTTATAATAATTTTTCAAACATCAGAATCATTTTTAAATGATTTAATTATCAAATAATCTTATCATTATTAATATTTAATAATATATAAATATTAATAACATACTTGTCAAAATATTAAAGTTATTTTTAATAACTTAAAAATATTTTAAATTAACAATATTCTACCTAAATGATTTTTAAAGTAATTAAAATCATTTTTAAATTATCACCATTAATAATCAAATATTAATGAAATTATCATTAAAAGTCATTAATTATAACTTAAAATATTTTTAAATCATTTTCTCATTTTTAAATGATTTTTAAATCAATAAAATTATTTTTAATTCATTTATTTAATATAATAATTAAATAAATCTAATATCATTAATATTAAATTATTAATGAAATTTCTCTAAAAATATTAAAAATCACATTTTATAACTCAAAATATTTTAAACACTTTATTCTTATTTTAAATGATTTTCTCTAATTTATTTAATACACTAATTAAATAAATTAAATACTTTTAATATTTAAATAATTATAAATATTAAATAAAAATATTCCAAATAGTCAGAAATTATTTTTCATAATTTAAAATAATTTTTAAAACCATTTTTGGTAATTTTTATAATTTATTTCTATTTTTAATCATTTTTCGAAAATATCAGAAATTAGAAAATAATAAAACCGTCGCTAAAGACCTTTAGCGACACTTGACTGTTGTCTTAGGTGTTCTTGGCTCAAGAACACTGACAAAGTCAGTGTTCAAGGTCCCCTGTTTGACCGTGAATAATTTTTTGATTAATGAGGATTACAGGTTAACTTAAACCTCGGTGTAGTGTAGTACTCATGTAGCACTACAACATACAATAAACACTTTGATCAAACAACAAACATACGAGGAGATCTGTGCAATCAAACTCGTTGTCAGAACATGCCTGGGTTTTCTGGGTAACCCAGAAACCCAAGGCAGTGTCGACCAGGCACCTTTAAGCTTACTTTAATCTAGGTTCTGGCCATTGTTCATGTGATTTTAAGGTTCAAACATGTATCCCATATGTCAATGAACAACTAAACATCAACAGATCAATTAAACAACAACAGAATCACTAGCTATGCTTCGGTCAATAGCTGCCAGAAAACGTGTTCTTCACTTTTCTAGAAATTCCAGAAATTCCCATTCGTGGCCAAGTGGCCTACTTTGACCAATTGATATGTTCAATATATTGATGTTTTAGGAGATCTAAATACCCAGATCTGTAGTCCACCTAACCAGCTACAACATGAATACAACACATCATAAAAAAAACTAACACGACTGACGGATCTACTCATTTACAAAACTTGTCAGACTCGGTTTTGAACATTCTGGGTTTTCTCAGAATTCATCCGGTCAACCTCGGTCAACGATGTTTGACCTTAAATAACTTCAATTCCAGACATCAAATGGTTATACTACCACTTGCAGATGAAAGAAAACCTAACAAGCTACCAATCTAACATATAAAACATTACAAAACATGAACATAGAGAGATCTGAGCCGTCTGACATTTGCATGTCAGAGCACAAAATCTGTTCTTGGACAATTTTAGAAAAACACCATTTTAAAGCCATTTAATGTTATGGATCCATAATGGATCATTAGAGATCAACTAAAAACACCATATAACACAAATATAAACACATAAACATAAAACTTTTCTTAGCATACAAGATCTAGGTTGAGTTTGGGTTTTACCTTCTCTTGTCCAATCCTTGATCCTTGATCTTCTCCACTGATCTTGATGATCTAAAGGCTTGGTTAGTGACTGAAACACTTAGTGATTTTGTGGGTTTAGGTGAGAGAAAGAGTGGGTTGGTGTTAGATAGCTAATAAGCTTGATATGTGAACTTTCTCTCTCCTAGATCTCTTATATCTTAGATGTAATGAATCTAAGTGTGCAAGTTGGCAATATATGGATAAGATTTGATATAGAATTTAAGCACATGGGATAATCTTAGGTGATGACTCACTAGATCTTGCAAATCTTCTAACTAAATATCTAAGTAAAGGGGTATTTTGGACTTTGTACATGAAATTTTAATGGCATACATGGGATTTACCAAACCCTTAGGGTTTGACCCTTAGGGTTTAACCCTAAGGCTTTAACCTTAAAGTTTTACAACTTTAGCTTTTAGGATTTTCTAAATTAGGATCTTTAAAATAGAAAATTAAGATGTTCAAAAATATAATTAGTGTTCCCTAATTATATTAAAGGTTACTAATCACATTAAAGAATATTAACACTTTAGAGCTTACTAATTAGGATTAAGGTTTCCTAATTAGGGTTTAGGATTCCCAAATTAAAAATTAGGGTTTCCCGACTTTTGATTAGGGTTCCTAACTACGTGTTAGGGTTTCAAATCTTGAGATTAGAGTTTCCAATCCCTTATTAAGGTTTACCAATATTGTACCCTACCCGACCAATCATTGATCAACATTCTATCCAGTACAAACACGTACTCGTCAGTATAATTATTTCAATTATATTTTCAATCCAATCCCTATCTGGACTTAGGGTTAGGGTTTTTATTCTTCGTTAAGCACAACTCTACTCTAATTTCTCAGTCAATACACAAATTGACTACTTCTCGATACTCGTATCACAGATACTGCGATCTGACATTATTACGATCAATATAAAAAAAAATTTATTCGTGAAATTTGGATTATTCGAAATCCCGGGTTATCACATTACATGATTCTTTATTTACTATTTTTTTATGTATTTGTTCAATGTTTGTCGGATATTATACTAAATGTACTTAATGTTTTTTAGTTGAGGATAAAAAGTCTAGTTCCCACGTCCGAGGAGAAGGATTGGCTTGATTTGGGTGGGCTTTAATTTTTAAATGGGAAGGATGCTGATAAGAAGGTTTCAAAAAAGGTTAAGGGTGGAAACATTGGAATTGATATGTCTAAAGTTAAAGATGCAATTGATGCACGATTTAGGCCGTTGGAGAAGAAAATGTCTGAAATTAAGAAAGACATTGTAAAATTGTAGGCTGATATTAAGGATGATATGCATGTCTTTCATGTTCAGTTATGTAGGGACTTTAGGTCCATTATTAGAGATGAGTTACGTGGTATCAAAGGTGTTGGGGAGAAACAAGTTGATGATGATGATGATGATGATGATGATGATGATGATGATGATTCTGATTCGGATAATGGCGGTGATGATGATGATGATGATGATGATGATGATGTAGGTGATGAAGCTGATGATGAAGCTGATCATGGTGTTGCTAATGATGATGTTGTTTTTAAAGGTAAAAATAATGATGATGATGAGGTTTGTGATGATGGGTTGATAGGTGATGAGAAAAATGATGAGTTTGTACCTGAAGTCGTTAAGGAGTGTGAAGATGTTGTTAATGTTGATGAAGTTGTTAATGATGATGAAGTTCTTAAAGTGTGTGAAGACCCCCATGTTTATGAGGATGTTGATGATGGTTCAAAAATAAATAAGAATAATGATGGTGATGGTGTGTTGAATTTTGTTGTGAAGAATGATGGGAATGAATCTGAGATTGGTAATGAAGTTGAACGTGATGTTGGGGTTGAAGAACATCATGAAATAAAAATTGATGATGATGCAAAAAATGTCAAGGTTATCTATATTTGTTTGTTTTGTTATGTTATATGTCTTTTTGTTTTTAATGATTAATTGATTATTTTTTATCTTTCACGGATTGGCAAGAATAATGACATGCCATCGTTTGACATATTAAGCCAATGCACTGGTAAAGAGATTGTTTTGTATGTTGCTGATGAGGTTAGTGTTATAATGACATGCCATCCTATTTTTTACATGTTGTTGGTTATTGGTTACTGTTATATTGTTATATGGTTACTTTTATATATATTATGTTTACTATTATAATATTGGTTGGTTACTATATATTGTGTGTTGGTTACTACTATATTATAATTTGACTAGTAATTTATTTTGTTTTGGTTTCTAATATGATATGTTCACTTTAATATGTCGAATATTGTTCATTCATTTTTTTATTAAATATAGTTGTTAACTGCATGTGTTGAAAATATAATTGTATTTGTTACCATTTATGTCAATATAAACAGGGGAATAAATTTGAGGCATGAACAAGACTGCATTAGTCAGTAACTAATAGAGCATTAGACAGTATAATGTTTCACAGTAACCAAGACATCATTGTACAGTAACTAGCAGTTGCAGGAAGGTAACCAATGTATATGATGAGTAACCATCAGTATTAAAAAATCAGTATAACTCATTTAAAAACTATAAAGTAATCAAATAAACATTATTCAACAAACAAATATATAATAAACAGTAACCAATTTATATCTATTTAGTATTATGGATTGTTTACTATTATTATATTGGTTGGTTACTATTACAATGTGCTTTGGTTACCACTATATATCTGTTTGGTTACTGCTTTATTTTGTTTTTTGTTTATATTATGATATGTTCACTTTAATTTGTCTGTTATTGTTCAATTTATATCTTTTTACAACTGTTTGTTATTGCATATATTAGTTAAATGCGGTGTTTATGTGAAAATCTAATTGTATTTGTTACATTTTCTCATCAATTGTAAAGGGAATAAATTTGAGGAAAAGCAAATCAGACTTGATCGGATGAGTTACGACTACTACAGGACATAGCTTGATGTGATGAATTGGAGAAGAGCGTTGATAAAGTCAGTGGTAGACCTGTTCGTCAACATGTAAAGAGTGTTGTTCTGCGGTCCCCATATACAGCAACATTTGGATCGGCTGGGTTATCGTCTAATGCATCGAGTGCTAGTCAAAGAGTTGATGTTATTTCTGCATTCCCCAAGGTTTGCATGGATATGCCGCCAAAATTTGAAGAGGCATTGTTTGAACAATGGTTTAAAATAGGACTTAACAACAGGAAAAGGTTTGTTTTTTTACTGTTAACAATGCTATATTTTTTTATGAAACAAATAAATTTGCTTTTGGGTAGTGTGTATACTAACATGGTGATTGTTAATGTCAACGTGTATACTAATATGTTTTTATATTGAAGGACGGATAAATTTCCTGGGAAGAATGACATTATCGAACCTGCTTTTGTATTTGGGTCTATCCCAATTTCATCTAAAATGTGGTTTTATAAATGAAAGACTCTCACAGGCAATGGTTGAGCGATGATGTGAGTTCTTTTTTTTCAAATTATGTTTTTATAGTTATGGTTACATTATTTAGTTGTTTAAGTAACTAGCGTTAACAGTGTTGGTTACTGTCATATAACTGTTTTGTTACTGTCATATAACTATTTTGTTACTATCATATTACTGTTTGGTTACTATCATACAACTATTTGGTTCTTATCATATAATTGTTTAGTTCTTATCATATATGTTTTATATATGTTTTCGTTACCATCATATAAACTGATATGTTACTATATAAACATGTTTTAGTTACTATGATATAAGTGATTAATTCTTGTCATATAAATTTTTTTATTCTTTGTCATATAATTTGTTTTGTTACTATCATATAAGCTTTGTTTGGTTACTATCTTACAATTTGTTTGGTTATTGTCATATAAACTGTTTTGGTTACTTATCATATATGTTTTATATATGTTTTGGTTACTATCATACATGTTTTATGTTTTTTTTTCAAATTATGTTTTTATAGTTATGGTTACATTATTTAGTTGTTTAAGTAACTAGCGTTAATAGTGTTGGTTACATTCATTACATAATGTTATTTTTCAACAACTATTAATATTTTATGTTTTTTTTTTGTTCAGCACATCAATGTTGCATTATATTATTTTCATAAATTGGCCAGACATTCTGATAGTGTGCATATAAGGGCAACGACTACGGATTGTTGGTTCCATGCCAAGATGACCTCTCTTTTTGAAGAGTATACAAGTAAAAATGCAGATAAGAGTGTATTGTCTGGGGAGGGTGATGTTGCTGAATACATTCATGGGCTGTTTATGGATGTCAACACACCATGGAGAAATGTTGACTATGTTTTGTTCCCCATCCATATGTCATCATCGGACCATTGGTTTTTGTTAACGTTTGATGCGCATCGTAGACGTCTAACTGTTTACAATTCTCTGCAGCCAAAAAGGAAATCCATGCAAACAAAAATCATGGATGTTTGTGAACCTTATATATTTATTCTTCCCACTTTACTGCGCAAGAGTGAGTTTTGGAGGGATAGGTGTGACATTGACTTTAGCAGTGAACTGTATCGCAATAAGGGGGAAGATGATATAATTGAGTTAGAATTTACAGAGTTGGTTCCTGAACAAGTCGAGGGGTAAGGGTTACACTATTTACAATTTTTATTACATATAACTATTTTGGTTACTATCATATAACTGTTTTGGTTACTATGTTGTAACTATTTGGTTACTGATTTAGTATGTTTTTTGTTACTGTTTGGTTATGATTCGGAAAATATTTTTGTTCATTCAATTTTATTACAATATGACTTTCATTATAGGTTGCTGGATATACAGGTTGGTTATGCTTTGGTTACTATTAAAATAATTATATGGTTATTGTTATATACCAATTTGGTTACTTATTTGTTATAATTTTTTTTGACTGTTATAACAAATAAGTATCCAAAATAGGTTGGGTTACCATGTATTTGCCTATTATTCATGGTTTAATAAACTGGTTTTAGTTTACATTATGATTTAGTTAACATCATATAACTATTTTGGTTACTATCATATAACTGATTTGGTTACTATCATGTAACTGTTTGGATACTTAATTAGTATGCTTTTTGTTACTGTTTGCTTATGATTTGGAAAATAATCTTTGTTCCCTCAATTTGGTATTTTTGTTACTTTTGTATGTTGTTTTAGTTACCATATATTTGTGTAGTATACATTGGTTGTCTGAATTGGGTTTGGTCAATATGTTGATCATGTGTCAATTACCATTAAAACATGGTTTGGTTAATACGATATAATTGTTTGGTTACTTTTTCAATATGTTTGTTGGTATACATATTTTTGTTTTGGTTACCTTTAATTTATGTTTTGGTTAATTTTATATATAACTGTTTGGTTACTGTATAAACTGATATGTTCTCATGCAACATGGGAAAGTCAAAGTCTATGCCTCGCGACAACTTAAAGAGTATGAGAGGAATTATCCTACTCATGATCTAGAGTCAAAGTGATATTTTCGCGTTAAAGATCTGGAGGCACTATCTATATGGAGAGAAAGTGGAGATATATTCAGACCATAAAAGCCTCAAATATTTCTTCACCCAAAAGGAACTCAACATGCGGCAACGACGTTGGCTCGAGCTGTTAAAAGATTATGACCACACGATTCAATACTATCCTGGAAAAGTGAACGTGGTAGCTAACGCATTAAGTAGAAGATCATACACGAGAACGAGTGCGATGTTGGCAACACAAAGGCCCATTTTGTGTGATTTACAAAAGATGAAGATAGAATTTAAGACTCCGGGGACCCATGTGATGATGTCAAGTATACGCATAGAACCAACTTTAATCGATAAAGTTAAAGTTGCTCAAGCCACATACCCGGAGCTGATGCGTATGAAGAAGAAAGTACAAGAAGGTGCTATATTCGAGCGAGAATCGATGAAGAAGGAATACTTGAGTCCACTCTAGACTTTGTGTTCTAACGATTACGATTTGAAGTACAAGATCATGGCGGAGGCACATAATAATACCGTTTGCAATCCATCTCGGAAGTACCAAAATGTATCGTGATCTTCGACATACATTTTGGTGGAACAATATGAAGAGAGAGATTGCAAAGTTTATCTCGAGGTGTTTAACTTGTCAACGTGTAAGGTGGAGAATTAAGTACCTAAGGGTCCGTTGCAACCACTTGAGATTCCGAAATGGAAGTGGGAACACATTACCATGGATTTCGTTACGGGTCTTCCCACGGTTTCTCAAGGCATAGATGCGATTTGGGTTATTGTTGATAGATTAACTAAGTCTGCTCATTTCTTGCCGATACGGGAGACTTATTCCCTTGAACGTCTTGCTCATATGTATGTAAATGAGATTGTGAGATTGCATGGCATGCCAGTATCCATAGTTTTGGATCGTGACCCAAGATTCACTTCACGATTTTGGGTTAGTTTGCAAAAAGCTATGGGAGCGCAATTCTGATTGATTAGGCATACCATCCTCAAAGCAGATGAACAATCGAGATAAGACTATTCAAACTCTTGAAGATCTATTAAGACTCTGTGTCCTAGACTTCAAAGGGAGTTGGATAAGTATTTACCATTGGTGGAATTCTCCTACAACAACAGTTATCAGGCAAGTATAGGGGTAGCTCCATTCGAAGCATTGTATGGAAGAAAGTGTCGCTCTCCAATATGTTGGGATGAGGTGGGTGAAGCAACATTGTTGGGACCGGAGTTGGTACGTATTACTACAGAAAAGATCCAAATGATTCAACAACGTATACAAACGGCACAAGATCGACAAAAGAGTTATGCGGATCTTCATCGAAATGACGTGGAATTTAGTATTGGGGATCATGTATTGTTGTGTGTGACTCCATGGAAGGGAGTTACAAGGTTCGGGAAGAAAGGAAAGCTCAATCCATGATTTATTGGTCCATTTCAGATTCTTGACCGAGTAGGAAATGTAGCCTATAGACTCGCGTTACCTCCAAGTATGTCTCGTGTTCATAATGTTTTTCATATATCTGTGCTTCGTAAATATGTGAAAGACCCGAACCACATTATTGAGTTAGAACCGGATGAGATAGCCGAAGACTTAACGTACGAAGAGGTACCTGTCAAGATCTTGGATAGGAAGGAGCTTGTCTTACGTACAAAGGTCATACCACAAGTCAAAGTTTTGTGGAGGAACCATGCTATTGAGGAAATGACCTGGGAGTTGGAAACGAAAATGAAAGCGAGGTATCCTCACCTTTTCGAAATATCAGGTACGTACGTCAATTTCGAGGACGAAATTTCATAAGGAGGGGAGGTTGTAAGACCCCAACTTATTATAAATGAAATTAAATTTCCTATATTTATTATTTTGAAATAGTAAGGGTTGATTTGATTAATGTGGTTAGTTATGGGTAAAATGTGCAAATATTTCAAATAAGCAGGTGGTTATAAAATATTCATTATTGTCGGGGAATATTCATTTGGTCGTGAAATATTCTTACTGTCGGGGAATATTCATACGACGGCGCAGCCTTGTGTGGGTCCCATAACGGAAAGCGATTGGATGAAGGAAAACGACAAATATAAGTTGGTTATAAATAACGGCGTAGTTGTTATCGTTATCTTTGTTGGAATACCCGATTGGTTAAAACACAAGATGACACTGCGGTATTGCACTAATTATTGATTTTTACGTAAGAATGCACTACTCGATAATTATTACTGAAGTAATTCTTTATTCAATATTTTATTTTATTGATTCAATAATTCTTTGTGTTGATATTTTATATTGTTGTTGTTTCAATAATTGTCACTACACAGTATTTTCCATTATCAAATCAATAATTCATATTATTTGAATAATATTATTAGATAACATTATTGGCAATGTCTAGAAAGTTCTGTCTAAGGAGAGGTTTGGTCACCTAATTGTGCGCCAATAAGGAGAAATCCTTATTGGAAAGCCCCCTCTTTCCTGGGAACGACCTGGTTGTCGATATTATGATTCTGTAATATTATTTGTGAATAATTAATTATTGATTTATATGATAAGGAAAATATCATTTTGTGTGAATATAGATGGAGAAAATTTTTAATGTGACAATTGTTGAAAATTGATATTTTATCTTTTTCGATAAAATAATTTATTTAAATATATTATTATATTTTAATAATATAATAATGGTGATATTTTTACAATGAATGTGGGATATATGAGTATATGAGGAGGAGGAGTATTTTTGTTACTAAAAATATTTAAAACATGTTTTTCATGTTTGTGGACTCCATTTCTTGACTGAAATTTGATTATAGCCTGTAAAATCATTCGTATGTGAATTTCGGTCAATTTCTGCTTGGAATTTGGAAAAACTTAAACTTACAAAGTTGTAGAGAATGGAATTTCCTATGGAAAAGACATGAGGTTCGAATTTTTCTGATAAAAGGGCTATTTGTTATGAATTATTGAAGCTCCGAAGTTCCGAAATAATTGATTTTTGAAAGTTTTAATTATTTTAGTTAACAAAAATGTTTTTTGTCATTTGGTGGGATCCAATGGTGTTGTAAACATGCTGAATTCAGTTGTCAAAGAGGTGGGCTTGAATAATTTTTATAAATAATATTTTATTAAATTTTTTCGCTTTTGGTGTTCTAAGCATTTTCCTATAAATATGGTGCTTAGGTTAGAATTGAAAATCACACGTAAACTGAAGTTTTTCTCTCTATATTATCGAGCTTATTCTTGTGAGTATTTTGATCTTTGAGTGTTGCTATGATTGCAAGTTCCTTCAAAGACTATATTCAAATATTCGATCGGAAATCTGTCTTTTCGAGGTAAGGGATATTATTTCTTTAAAAATGATATTATTTCTTTCAATATCATTATGCCGGAATATTGATAATATTTTTCTTGTGAAATTCTTGTTTTTTAGTGTCTAGGGTTACTTATTCACGATATCTGGACTATTCACGATATATATACTATTCACGAATACCAAGACTATTCACAGAAAAATTAAATTTTTATTTTTTATCCAAAATATCTATTATGGATACTAGCTTTGATTGTATCCATGTTTTGATCATTCTTGAATTTTGCTCCACTATGTCTATTTATGAAGTATTTTTGAACTCGGATTGTTTAAAGTACGAATCCTTAATATTTGTTATTTTGTTTCACTGGATTCATTTTCATTAAAATATTTTTCATCATCATCAGTCCTAAATGATGATATTATTGAATATCTTTGGCCTGTAGTGCAAAGATGAATGAATTTTTGATGAATATCTTTTGGCACCGTAGTGCAAAGATATACAGTGTTGAGATGAACATAACCGATCGATGAATATCTTTGGCCTGTAGTGCAAAGATGAATATTTGATTCAAGACGGATATTGATTGATGTTACAGGGATAAAATATTGATGATGAACTTTTAAATTCATAGATAATAGTAGATTTCATTCTCTGCGTAATTCTTCTATGAATTATTATTTCCGCTGCGAATATTGATCTGAAACTTGTTGTCTATTATATTCTATAAGATTTTTTCCTGTTGAAGACTAACGATAATTTGTTCTATATTATCTTAGTCATAATATTCTTTACTTGGCTAGTTGAGCTCATCTTTTTCCTTTTTGTTCCATTTTTCTTCTCAGGAGACGAGAATGTAGCGAGTACTAGTCGGGGTATGGAATGAAGGTCTTAAAAAGTTATTTTAGTAGTCCTCACCATTTTTGTAAAATAATATATTAATAATTGTAATGAGGACTTATTTGAGTGTTGACATTGTCTAGAAGACAATATTTGTATTTAAACTCAAAGTTTTTATGTTGTATTAATAACGTTGTAGTTGTTTCTGTACCATGTTATTGACGACTCAGAATGGGTGTTGTAAACCTATTTTGGGGGCGTCACAAAGAGAGCATTAAACAATATAACCAACAATAACCAAGACAATATTAGACAGTAACCAACAGTTGCAGTAGACAGTAACCAATGTATTTGATGAATAACCATTAATATTAAAAAAAATCAGTAGAACTCATTTAAAAATTATAAATATGAGGAAGGTAACCAATGCATATTATAGCAACCAAATCAGTTGAATTTAGTAACCAACTAGTTATGAAAACTAATAATATGTTTTAAAGTGTTACCTGGATTTGTTTTCTGCAGCATGTGTAACCATGATGGGATCAATGAGTAGTCGTGTGGATTTCCTCTTACCTTTTTCAACGCTTTTTCCTTCGATCTCCATGCTTTTTGGTAAGAGATAGACACATTATATTCTGTCATCATATCCTCGACAATATCGGTTGGTGTGTATATTTTCTTCAAATTTGTTAATTTATGCATTATGCATTTGCTGACCAACTCACTATTTGCGTATGTGGTCTCCAAACAATACATTGGATCGAACACGTGTGAATGTCATTGAATTCCCTCACCTTGAAACAGGTGATTTTTTGAATACTTGATGCTCTCATCTTCCATTTGCAATTTTCATCATCTACGCACACCTAGCACAAAGTCTCTATGACTGTTCGATTTGAACTTTGTGTTATCTGCTTTTCTTGATTGAATGCGACCTCATTGATTGTGATAGGATTTTTTGTCTTTGTAGGTTTGATGTAATTTTACTTCACGTTCATTCGGATCTGTTATAACATCATCATATCGTTCTTACGTGTATGATTTGTCATGTTATGCATCTTGTTGTTCAATAATTTTCATTGCAAGGTGATCAAAGATATTGCGTTCCAATTTGGCAATCTTGTGTTGCTAGTGGAACTAATCTTTGAATTCCTTGTGTTGATCGATTGGCATTACATCGTGAACAATGATTCTTCTATATTTGTCAAGTTATGCAAGATTGTTGTCTGCGCCCGCTTCTTTTTTCAATATCTATAATCGATTGGGAATTTTCCTTGTTCATGATTTTCTCTCGACTTCAATAAAGAATCTCAAGGTTGCTTCATCGATACTCTGAGATCGGTGGAATGTCGATTCTAATGTGAAATTTGATCGACAATGTTTATGTGTGTTTGTGTCTCATCAAGTAATGCAATGCATATCATGTTTTGCATTTCTACGAACGAACAAGTTGATGGAACTAGTATCCGCAGTAACTTCAAAGTTGGTGTCTTTGGTTACTATCGATCCATGTCTTGAATTGAAATAAAGCACAACAGAATCATCTCCATTATGCAAAAAGCAGAATAAGTTTTGTAAAGTAACCAAATCAATGTTAACCAGTAACCAAACTATATAATGTTAGTAACCAGAAAATAAAACACATTTGTACATTCATTTTACAATGGAAACAATCAGTTTAATGTTATTTGTTAGCAATTAAATTATAAAAGTTGTATGAAGGTAACCAATGTAGCCAATTAATTTCCATCATAATAAAACAAACCAATATAAAATAATCAAATATTGCACAGTAATCATAACAACATTATAAAGTAACAAAATCTAATGTAGACAGTAACCAACACATGTTTATTTAGTAACCATAGGATAAAAATATTTTCAATTTAATTGTTATAGTAAAAAACAACCAGTATAATGGGTTTGTGGACAGTTAAATGCTAATTGTTATAAGAATGTAACCAATGTAGTTAACAAGTTACTATTAATATAAAAATATAAGTATAAGTATAATTAGATTAATGCAGTAACCAGTTCAGCACTAATGAGTATCCATTATATTTTTACATAGTATCCAAATCAGTATTATTCAGTAACCAATATAAACAGTAACCAACTCAGCATTTGTCAGTAAACATATACATATAATTGTTCATACATAAGTAACTATATACATATAATTGTTCAGTAACCATATATAACCATAGGAATTTGTAGTAACCATATGTAAATATATACATATAATTTTAAAACTGATACACCTCAATATTAGACAGTAACCAATACAATGTAGTCAATTAGTAACCTCAAATATAAAAGAATATAAATTTATAATCTTACACAGTAACCAGGTCAGCACTATCGAGTATCCGTTATAGTTTTACATAGTAACCAAGTCAGTATTAGTTAGTAACCAATATAATGTTAAACAGTATCAAAGTCAACATTAGTCAGTAATCAAGTCATCATTTTTCATTAACCAAGTCAGTATTGTTCAGTAATATTATGCACTAACCATTATAATTTTACACAGTAACCAACTCAGCAATATGTAGTAACCACAATAAAATTACACAGTAATCGAATCATCATGAATCAGTAACCAATATATTGTTATATAGTAACCTAGGAAGCATTAGACAGTAACTAATAAATCATTAGATAGTATAATGTTACAAAGTAACCAAGACAGCATTAGACAGTAACCAACATATTGTCATACAGTAACCAAGACAACATTAGACAATATAATGTTACAAAGTAACCAAGACAACATTAGACAATAACCAACATATTGTCATACAGTAACCAAGATAGCATTAGACAGTAACCAAGACAACATTGAACAATATAATGTTATACAGTAACTAAGACAACGATGAGACAAGAATAAACAACGATAAACGAAAAAAGAACCAATGTTTTGATGAGTAACCATTAATATAAAAAAATCAGTAGAACTCGTTTTAAAATTATAAATTAATCAAATAAACATTATTTAGCAAACAAATACACAATATACAGTAAACAATTTATATGTATTTAGTAACCATAATCTAAAACATATAAATGAATCAACCAAACGCTATAGGAATTTGTAGTAACCATTTTAAGTGTGAAAAACTTAAGAAAGGTAATCAATATATGAATCGTAGTAGTAACCATAGGTAACTATATGCATCTGAACTTTAAACTCACATACCTCGATTGTTCGTAATTGTATCGAAGTTGTTGTGATTGTTTTTGGTTACTGAACTTGAAGTTAATGATGATTTTGTATGTTATTTCGTCTTCTCCGATATTAGATGTTTGTCGCGATCTCAGAGGTTAGTCGAAAGGCAAACGTCGACAGAAGATTTGGCTTTCTCCGATATCAAAGTTGCATGTTGTGTTCTGGGTTGCTTGAATTTAGGAAGCGAGTTAGTGTTAGATAGACAATTCAGAATGGCAAGCGTGTGCATGATGTTAGCAACTTTATTATTGTGTTGTTTTGTTTTTGTAATTATGTTGTGTGTTTTATTTTTGTAATTATTTTCTATTTGTTGTATATTAGTGTTAAGGACCCAAATACAAATTCATTATCAAACTAAACAAATTAAAATTGTGAAATTGGGCCACTCTGTCAAATTAAACTAACAAAAGTTTAATTTTATTTTTTTTTCTTACATGGCTGGACAAAAAATATAAATAAATCGAAACATTAAGTACAAATAATTTTTTGTTCTTTATCAATCTTCCTTTTAATTTTCAAAATATTTGTTTCCTTCACGTTTCTATATTGAAGCAACGAACTGCTGCAGCAAGAATTGTTGATACGAATTTGGGCTTTTTTCTACGGTTTCATATGCATAATCTTATCTTTAGAAACTATTTGACCTACCAAGAATCCTTAAATTATTTTATAAGTTTAATAGTCTATTGCACAAAATGATCCAAAGTACAGCAGGTAAAACGTTAATTTTGCCAAAAATGTTTATATGTATATCGTGATGTTATTTTAAGAATATGAATATGATTGTTTTCAAAAGAATTTGTAGTACCTAGTAATAATTATTACAATTGTTTCCAACAGTCCAAGTACTCAGAAAATTTAATGGACACTGATATATCCGGCTGTGAAAATGTTATGAACAAAGTAAATGTACAACCCCTTAGAGCAATGTACAAGCCCACTCAACAAACATTGCTCTGATCAGGAGTACTTTTATAATTTCCCAAAATAAACATTGTTAAGAGATACGTCATGCAAGAGCGTGAGATACCGCTCACCTTCCGTACCCTCATAATATGTTGTATATTAGACTAATATGTAATTTGTCCCATTAGTCTAATATGTTCTCATAGTCTAATATGTACACATTCTCCCAGGGATAACAAATAGCTTTATCTGCCGAAAAATTGTCCCAAAAAAAGTTCAAAATTCATACCGGAACTGTGAATCAGGCTGCATTATGGTCATGAATTCAGCGATGGTACTATGGGGTTGATCTTAAAGGTTAAAGATAGAAACGAGATCTACAACATTCCTCAAGTAACAATTGAAATCCTTCTCTTTGATGATCCATATCCTTCAAAATTGCCAAATAATTCGGCTGTAAAGCTGGTAGATCTTCCGGGGATGCATACGAACTGCAGGTCCACAGCCCACAGTCGGTTGCGGATTAGACCAACAAAACTCCCCTGCATTGTTGCATTGCATCCACTTTCAAAAGCATTCGACTTGGGATGACCTGCAGGAGGGAATACCCAATCAATTGGTAAAAGTTCATCAAGTGCATTGGATGCCTTCACAAGTTCATTCTCCAAGTGAAAATGGAGCAATAAGCAATCTTTTTTAGCATAATTCAGACTTTTTAAGGGACTGAAAAATTAGGAACATAATTATTATTTTAAACAAGACCGTTCTGGATTTCTATATGTTCCAAATAGTAGTTGATATGAGAAGATTGCATAAAGAAATAGATCCCACCAGTTGCTACATGGAGCCTTATGACACTTCTAACCAACCAGTCCAGGACTCAAGCTGCCTCACTTCAGTAAATTATTAATGCTCTTACTCGTGGTTTCTAATGTTGTTAAAATGGTTTTCAACTTCCTTATGGATGCGTTATTTAACTTATTTTATATATTTAGAAAGTATATATTTTCTGTTTTTTTGCTCTTCTTTCTGCATCCATTGTCGCTTCTTGCAACTATAACAGAAGTTACAGCTCCATTTTGATCTTCCTTAACCAAATGTGTAATTTTTTGAAATCCCAATCTTTATTTCCCTTGGGCTTTGTTAGTTTGCAATAAAGAAGGATGGGATAGGACTAACTAGTTTAATATCTTCAGGCACTACTTTAGGACTATTTGTACTAGTTTGCAGAAATCTTTATGCTTTTGATGTTACCTGTTTTGAGATATCCAATGACCTTAAAAACAAAAACATATAAGTGGGGTAGTTCATGGGATTAAATAAAGGGAAAAAATAGTGCCTGAAGGTATTAAACTAGTACAAATAGTCATATCCCAGCCATCATTATTATTGCAAAAAAACATAGCCTTGGTTCTCATATATATAATATATGTAGAAGTAGTCCTAACCTGGGATTGTTCATCCCCACCCAAATTCTCTTCAGCCACTAGTCCTCTCCCATTTGACCCTTCAAATACCTCTTTGACACCGGATCATGATACCTTTGTCACAGGCTTATCATGACAGTTTTGAGATGTACAAGCTCAACTCATTTATTACACAAGCCCTAATTTTGAGTTCAAACTCGGCTCATTTGCAAGATGGACGAGTTCAGGCTTAACGTAACTGAATACCAAGTTGGCCATTAGCAAATTGATTCATGTGCATTCCTATATCCCAACTTTTGCATGTCCATATTCTTTCTGTTCCAAGATGCAGTATTAAGCCTATAATTATCAACCAGCATCTTAGTTGAAATTTAAACAAAATGTTTGCTTTATTAGCTGCAAGCAAGTATGCTACTATCAATACCTGTATGAGTATGTGTATACAGGTTCGACAAATATTTTCTGCTGGTCTTTAGCTATTTGAAGCAATCTTCTTAAGTTTTTTGTGTTATTTCGCTAAAGATACAAGACATAAGCATGACACATACAACGTTAATATTACAATTGACCAGCCTCATTAAATGCTTTCCTAATGCATCTTCCTATGTCCTAATAAACCAAAGCTACTTGATTCTGTAAAGTTCTACAATTCAACTTGAAAATGGACTAAAAAATAAAAATGAATAGAAAACAAAAATGCATGAATAAGTACAAGTTCAAAAAGATATCATTACAGCTAACATGTAGTAGTTAAAATGAGTTGTCTACGTTGCAAGGACTCAAATGGAGTGTCCGGTTGAACACACAGTATTTTGAAGAGTCCGACACAAGTACTCCTTAATTTTGCTAATTTTTTTACACTAAAATGAAGTGACCGGCACCTATACCTTTTCAAGTGTCGAGAGTCGGACGAATGTTTTGGAGCGAAGTGAAGAGTTCGTATAACATAGCGAGTAGATTCTAGTTGGAACAAAAGTACATACATGTTTATTGAGTTTCAATTCGAAGGCCAGCAGTCAAACAAAACAGCAAAGAAAATAAAAAATAAATTAATTAAAAACTCATCACCTATTTACTCGGGCTTTATCTGATTTTGTGGTTGTGAGAAAAATTCCTTTGCATTGCGTGCCACCTCCGCCTCAGCTATTGCTTCCAACACTAGGTCTGATCCATTGATATCATCTGAAAGCACACAAATTAGCTATTTCAGTATTAAGTAAAACAAGACATACAAGAAAACATTTCATCTCTCTTGAAATTTCCGAGAGGTCATTTACATAGACAAAACTGCAGCAGATGCGCAATTTTTAATTGTGGAAGGATGTCTCATAAAGAAAGACATCACACATGACACATGATTGTTCAGAGATACTTGTTCAATTCACTGATCTGATAAGAGTCCCTGCCCAACTACCAGTACAACTAAAAACAAGAGGGGTAAGCTGTCTATGGATCACTATTATTAAAACCAACATATCAAGCATCAAACATATGATAACTTGACCAGAAGGTTTTTACCCCTGCGGCTTGGCAACAATCCTGCACTTTCTGCAGATACAGGAAGGACAGTAAGAAGACCAGAGGCAACGGTTTGCTCATTGAAAGCTTCACTATTCATAGATCCAGATTCTGAAGCAGCGGATCCTGCTAATCTTTCATACGCAGTTGCCTGGCTGTGAATATTAGATGAACTTGAGGTTGCTGGTTTAGAATCCTACAAACAATTGACCCAAGCTTATAAAAAAAATCGATTACAAAAGAAACAAGAGATATTCTAGTACAGAGTTAATGTTAGATATCGTTGAACAAACCTTAGGAGTAGTGGTTGACATTGTGTTCACTTTATTAACTGTTTCTGGTTCCATGTTCCCTAGTGCCATAGAAAAAGGATAACCAAATCAGGTGCTCACACAAGAAATATATAGCGACAGAAGGATAATTATAAAGAAATTAGCTGAAGATGAAACCATTAGTTGCAGATGTGCGATCAAGACTGTCCACCAATCTCCTTGTCAATGGACCAGGATTCATGAAAGATATGGATCGAATTTCATGACGTATGGCATCTAGTTGAGCCATTGTATCTTGTAGTTCTTTATGCACCTAGAATTAAAGAATAAAAAAATGAAGGTCACTATCCTACAAAATATCAAGACTTTAATATCAACTACTCTAAGATGACAGACAACATGAAATTAAAGCATATGCTAAATAGATATTTATCAATGTTACCATTAATGGATCTGGGAATTACGCACACATATATTACTTTAAGTACATTTACTGAAGGATTATGGGACTCTGGTGAAATTTAATTTATTATTATTATTATTATTTTGTCTTTTGGGGTAATCTAAAAAAATTGAGGGACATCCTTGAAATTATGAATGACATATAATAGAACTTTTTAAACCTCAGGGAAGGTAACCACAACCCTTGGCCCCTCCCACCCTCCCTCTCCCCTTTTTTATGTTTATCACTATATTCAGAATTTAACATAGCAACTCTTTCACAATAATAGCCGATCAAAAAGTCAATACTAATGATGAAGAGTATTGTCAATATACAGATTGCGTCAAACGTATATTCAACACCATCCAACAGAGACATAATACTATCACTCAATTTAAAGTATGGCTTTTAGATGAAAAACTAAAACTTAAATCAAGATAGAGTGCATAGACAAAATATAATTCAACTCTCAATATTCCAATACAATAATTTATGATATGTGCATCCATGAGTAATACATAATGGTGTGTATGTGTTTATAAATACAGACATACCTGCTGGGCTTGAGATTGTTGCATGACATTTTCAAACTGGCCACGAGCTAATTGAACATAAGCAATGGCACGACCAGCTAACCTTCCTGCAGCTCTTGATATACGCGGGAAATCTTTAGGGCCTAATAGTTTTTCATTGGAGCAATCAAATAGCAAATTTTAAGTAATTGCCATCAAATTAAACATAATGTAAATAAATAGCTGGAAAATGTAAAAGTTCACCCACAAATTATGCAGAAACACATAAAACTAGGTCACTAGAATCAAATAGAATCAGACACCCAGAGTTAAATTTCATTTTAATTATAAGATTATAGGAATGACCATCAAATTGAAGCCTATTAAAGCTTAAATTAACTGACTCGTACAAGCATCAACAAATATAGAGATTAAGGGTACCGGTGAGAGCAGCAGCTGCTCCAATTAAGAGGAGGAGCTGCCCATAAGAAAGACCAAGCATTCCTGCGCTATTCCTGTGGAGCAGATTCAAAAGTTACGAATCAGAAAAAACAAATAGCAAATATTCATGAATCATGTAAAAAGAACATAAAACATAAATTATTCTGAAGAAGGATTCCCAATTTCTAGTTACAGAGAATTTTAATGTAGAGAGAAGAGATTGCACCTTCAATTGTTGGAAATCCTATGGTGATGGTGGTGGTGGTGATTAGACGGCGGTTCACGACGGAGCTTGATGGGAATGGTGGACCGTGGTGGCTACTAGAGAAATCTGAATGGAACAACTAGACCATCATTTTGTCACGAACTGCATTCTTGGCTTCACCAATTCTCTTTACAAGCTTAATTACTCGTGTAAAGAACAGTAAGCATATCAACGGTAATTTTGAAATATGATATATTTGAGCAATACTTTATTTAGATGATTCGATAAGCTTCACCGCTGATGAGACTGATGAATGAGTCAAGACTGATGGGGCCTGCCACTGCCTGACATGGCAGCATAGGGCAGTGTGAGCTTACTTTATTTTGGTCCGTTGAGTCATTAGTGGGTCCACTCCTTTTTTAAAAAAAAATCTTTTACTGGTGGTGCGTTGTCGCAATGTGGTTGTGGGTGTGGGCTGATTGATTAGCTAATTATTTAAAACATAAGTTATGGAATCACAAGTTGTGGGTTGGTCCAATTTGATTTTTTTTAATATCTTGACATGTTGGGCTGTTGGGCTAGGCTGCTAAGATATTAACAAAAAAGACCAAGTGCGAACAGGCCAGACCTAAGGCTCTAGACCAGGCCAGGCCGCTGGTCAGCCTGTTGTGCACACTAAAGGCATCCGGTCTGGACTGGACTGGACTGCCAGGCCTTGGCCGTTGATCAGGCCAGACTGGGCCTGCAGGCTAGGCCAGGCCAGACTTGACAATGAAAGAGATGATCTGTTGAGGCCTGCGAGACCAGGCTAGGCCAAGCCTAGGACAGCCCAGCACCCTTTTTTTTAAAAAAAAAGGACTATTGTTACTATTGGATATATATATATATATATAGAACTATTACATAACATATGTTAGCTGGGAGCACCAGATTTTACATCGTTAATTCAGAGATCCAATAGCCCAAAGAGGAACTCGCTGCACCTCTTGCGGCCAGAGAATTTTTTTTGTTGGCCACATGTAAGAGGTGCGGCCAGAAGAAATGTCTAAAACGCCCCCACCTTAGTTAGATTTAAATAGTTTTCGTGTATAAAATATTTGTAAGGTAATTGTTTAAATTTTCAATAATCAAATTATCACAATAGTTGACAATGTTAAATTATATTACATAAGAAATTATTTATACAAATATTTTATGTTAAAAATAGTTGATAATTGTAAACATTAAATATGTATGAATAATTTCTTAAGTAATAAAATTTAACATTGTCAACTATATTTAATGTATTTATTTTTATAAATATGATATATTTGAGCAATACTTTATTTTGATGATTCAATAAGCTTCACGACTGATGAGACTGATGAATGAGTCATGACTGATGGAGCCTGCCACTGCCTGACATGGCAGCATAGGGCAGTGTAAGTTTCTTTTATTTTGGTCCGTTGTTGGTTGAGTCATGAGTGGACCACTCCTTTTTTTAAAAATAAATCTGTTGTTGGTGCCTTGTGGCAACGTGGTTGTGGGTGGGCTGATTGATTAGCTAATTATTTAAAACATAAGTTATGGGTTGCAGACTTGCAGCCTAAAATCATAAGTTGTGGGCTGGTCCAATTTGAATTTTTTTTAATATCTTGACATGTTGGGCTGTTAGGCTGGGCTGCTATGATAATTAAAAAAAAAGACCAAGTGCGAACAAGAGGCCTAAGGCTCTAGACCATGCCAGGCCCAGGCCAGTCCAAGCCAGGCTTTTAACCAGGCCAGACCAAATTTTTCCTTCCAAACAGTGACCTTTTTACAGCCTTCAGGTCAGGCCTGACCAATCCAGGCCTTAATCAGGTCGGCCTGGCCTTGGTCCGGGGCCTTTGACCAAACTTTAGACCTGCAGGCTAGGCAAGGTCAGACTTGGCGATGGAAGAGATGATCAGCTTAGGCCTGCGGACCAGGCCAGGCCGAGGCCAGTCTGGCCCAGCTCAGCACCCATTGTTTTTAAAAAAACGTAATATATTAAAAAAAAAGGACTATTGTTACTGTTGGATATATACATATATAAGGGACTAATCCATAACTAACGTTGTCAAATTAAGATTACACTTGCAACAAATCGTGAGCGTCCATCCGTAGATTGAACGGTTAATAAAGCCCCCGTCTACAGTTTAATTTTCAATATTCCGCAGTTTAAAATTGTGAACAGGACAAATGTTCAAAAAGCATTAAACTACGGATGCTAGGTATGGCTAACTGGGAAACGACGCCGTTTGTAAATGAGTCATGTCCGCAATATTAAACTGCGGATACCAAATTCAATTTTTTTTTTTTAGTTTTCAAGGCTCTGTTTGTAAAGTGAGAGGAATCCAAAAATTGCAAAAGTTTTGTTGATACCAAAAATAAGTGCTTCTATATGGGTCAAATTGTATTGCAACTTGACACAAACTAAATTCTTTTGGATTGATTTTCATTACATTGCCGCAATTGTTTTTAGTCGACCAAACAAACATACCAGTACAGGAAGATTATATACTTTCTCACTGCATCACAAAGTTTACAATGTCATGCATGTACTTCACAACACAAAGATGTTGCAGGCATTCAGGAACTACGACGGATTTAATTTTTCGGCTCACACTTAGTTGCAATTACTAGTACAATAATAAAATACGCATGAAACTTTGCCGTCAATAATAAAACACGCATGAAACTTTGCCTTGATGTGTTATGATCACAAAACCAACAGTCACAAAAACTTACCAGCTGCTAAAAATATAATATGCGCTTCCCCAATAGGATCCTTGAGATAGGATCCTGGAGTCTCAAGCTGCATTTTAATCATCTCAATGATTTGAATTTTGTGGCAAGCGAAAGGAACCGCCCCCATAAAGCATTTCATAAACAGGATTTATTCGTAGTCAGACAGGACTTATTTAGAAACGGAGCCTTGAAAACTAAAAAATGAATTTGGCATTCCCAATTTAATATACTACAGAAGGGACTTATTTACAAACGGTGTCGTTTCCCGTCCGCAATATTAAACTATGGAATACTAAAAACTAAACTGCGGACGAGTTTCTATTAACCGTTTGATCTATGGACACTCTTGTAAGGATAACCTTAATTTGACAAGGCTTTTTCAAACAAACCAACAAAATTACCTTAAATTGGTAAATCAAGCAATATATTTCAAAACAGATTCATAATCAACACTAATTGCATGTGTAAATCTACATATTTCTCAGCATAATTAAGCAACATAATAAATTGGGTTAATACTAATCAAGAAAAATACTAATTCTAAATTCTAATTTTCCAAGAATGAATTGAAGGAATACCTCTAATCTTTGGGGGCTAATTTTTTTCTCCGGCAGAGATTGAAACTGTAGGTCTAACTTTCGCAGGGCTTTCCGGACATGTGAGCTTGCAAATTCATTTTGACCCTTTCGAATACGACCTAATTGATGATCAATTTTCAAAATCTCATCGTCAATTCGTGGCCCATCTTAACAAAAGGCCCAATTTTTTAGAGGGGGAACGATTGAGAAATTGAGGAATATATGAATTGAAAACTTGACATACTTTAGGGATATTATGTCTTCAAGCCTATTCTCTTTGACTTTGAGGGTTCATATTTGTTTGGAGTTTGACGATCTCCTTTCTTCCGCTATCAATCTTTCTCCAAGAGCTTTTCAATACTCTAGAAAAAGCCGAAAGAGGGAGAGGCTTCTTGACCGCTCTATTATTTTTTATTTTTTCTCCTCCTCCTACCACTTATATTAAAAACTAATTACAAATTTAGGCTCTTATTTATCATGTTTTAGCGAAAGTGTTTTCTAAATTATTCTTTTAGCACAAATTCTCCTCATAGTTAAATTAATTGTATAAAACTATAATTCTAACCCTTTTTATTAGTAAAAAACGAATTTTGTTAATGAATTTTGTCGAAAAGTGTTATCATATTATTCATATTTTAATGTATGATTATTATAGTCATTTTAGTAGTTAAACCTATTTGAAATGTATTTGAGAACAACAATATTTACATTCATGACCGAAAAACGGGCAAAGACAAGTTAGAAAGCGTCAATTTAGGGTTAAAATTCATCTCAATTTGAGTGAACCTTGTGGGTTTCAATTTAGGACTGAAATATATATGATACAAACAGTTGAACTTGCACACATACCCAAAAATCCCGAATTCACACAAGTCCGCGGTTGGGCGGTACTAGGCCATGCGCCATGTCCCAAATTTTTATAAAGGCTCTAGAGAGTTTGCCAAAAGCTCTCATAGGAAGCAGCCTACACCTCCACCTTTATATGGGTGAACCCATCAAGTGTAAACTGACATTAAGAATCTATATGATACATCCTATCACAATTTGTCAGTAAGCACCATATGCACATAGGGAGAGATATAAATAATTGCAGTGCTATAATTAAATAATTACATAACTTGTTACCCATTGAACCTCATTCATGGGATCTCTAATCACATAGGTTGGGTTTCCATCACATATTACTAGGGCTGAGCAAAAAACGAATAAAACCGAATAAGCGAACACAACCGAATTTTTTTTAACCGAATTATTTCGGTTATTTTTGTTAATTCGATTTTAACCGTTTTAATATTTTGGTATTCAGATATGGATACGGTTATTGAAATATTGTTATTCGGTTAACCGAATAGATTTAAAAAAAATTAAATATATAAACTTTTAAGAGACTTTTAAGTTTTAACTCTCAGACTCTCAATATCTGGTTAAGGTTAAGTGCCCTCATTGTGGTTCATACAATACCATGCTTCTATGACTCAAATTCAATGTGAGTTTGGCTAGTTAGATCTCTCTAGTCTTTAGTAACTTTGTACAAGTTTTTTTTTTGCATATTTAAATAATAATAATAATACTAGAAAAAGGAGTTCCCTCAATTTTTTTAGATTACCCCAAAAGACAAAATAATAATAATAATAATAAATTAAATTTCACCAGATTCCCCTAATCCTTCAGTCAATGTACTTAAAGTAACATGTGTAATTCCCAGATCCATTAATGGTAACATTGATAAATATCTATTTAGCATATGCTTTAATTTCATGTTGTCTGTCATCTTATTATAGTTGATATTAAAGTCTTGATATTTTGTAGGATAATGACCTTCATTTTTTTATTCTTTAATTCCAGGTGCATACAGAACTACAAGATACAATGGCTCAACTAGATGCCATACGTCATGAAATTCGATCCATATCTTTCATGAATCCTGGTCCATTGACAAGGAGATTGGTCGACAGTCTTGATCGCACATCTGCAACTAATGGTTTCATCTTCATCTAATTTCTTTATAATTATCCTTCTGTCGCTATATATTTCTTGTGTGAGCACCTGATTTAGTTATCCTTTTTCTATTGTGCTAGGGAACATGGAACCAGAAACAGTTAATAAAGTGAACACATTGACAATCACTACTCCTAAGGTTCGTTCAACGATATCTAACATTAACTCTGTACTAGAATATCTCTTGTTTCTTTTGTTACCGATTTTTTTTATAAGCTTGGTCAATTGTTTGTAGGATTCTAAACCAACAACCTCCAGTTCATCTAATATTCACAGCCAAGCAAAATTAAAAACTCACCACCTATTTACTCGGGCTTTATCTGATTTTGTGGTTGTCAAAAAATTCCTTTGCATTGCGTGCCACCTCTGCCTCAGCTATTGCTTCCAACACTAGGTCTGATCCATTGATATCATCTGAAAGCACACAAATTAGCTATTTCAGTATTAAGTAAAACAAGACATACAAGAAAACATTTCATCTCTCTTGAAATTTCCGAGAGGTCATTTACATAGACAAAACTGCAGCAGATACACAATTTTTAATTGTGGAAGGATGTCTCATAAAGAAAGACATCACACATGACATATGATTGTTCAGAGATACTAGTTCAATTCACTGATCTGATAAGAGTCCCTGCCCAACTGCCAGTACAACCAAAAACAAGAGGGCTAAGCTGTCTATGGATCACTATTATTAAAACCAACATGTCAAGCATCAAACATATGATAACTTGACCAGAAGGTTTTTACCCCTGCGGTTTGGCAACAATCCAGCACTTTCTGCAGATACAGGAAGGACAGTAAGAAGACCAGAGGCACCTTCATGCATGATGAGTGCAGATGACTTCCTAACGTTCCCTACTAGTTGTATACTTGTATCCAATAAGGAAACTGCTTACACCACCACAAACAAATATGCCTTGGTATTACAACCACCAGACTGATATCTCCCAAGGGTACCCATCTTTCTACATTATGGACTTTAAGCAATATACAAGCACTAACTCATTAATATATTTAGACAATCTTGTGTCCTCTGTATTCTAAACCTAATAATCTTTATATTATTACTACCTTGGCTTTTTATGTCGGTCTTTAGTAAGTGTACCACACAAATGCTGAAAAATACATTGAGGCTCATTACGATATTCATCAGTCCTAAAAAACTCAAAAGCTTTTTTTGGTAAGACTTTAAAAAAAGAATATTACAAATAGCATAAGGTTTTAAATTACTCTTTCTAGATTGAATCTTACAAGTTATGTTTATCTACATATATTTTATTCAAAACTACATTCAATGTAATGAAAGTGTAACCAAATTGTATCACGTCATTTAAAGTTAAAGAAAGATAAGAAAGTAACTTAACATTTTTGGAAGGCATGCCTTCTATAATATATAGAGAATCAAATCTAACAAGTTATATTTATCTACATATATTTTAATCAAAACAATGTAATGAAAGTGTAACCAAATTGTATCACGTCATTTAAAGTTCAAGAAATACATGAAAATAACTTAATATTTTCGGAAAGCATGCCTTCTACACAAATATAGAGAGACGACAATAGTTATTTACCATGTATAAGTATATACCAATAAATATCTATTAATAATTTATTTACTTATTATAATTAGCCCAATATTCAAATAGTAGTTCATTCAGCATTAGGCATGGCAACAGGGCGGGTATGACCCGGAGACCCCTCCCCATACCCGCCCAGCCAACATGAAGCTTGCCTGATTAGTACATTTTTTCTCAAATTACATTTTTTAAATATTTATATATTACTTTGTACAAATATTATAAATTCGAAATCTAACCTGTAATATTTCTATTACTAGCAACATAAAAATGTTATGACTTTGTAATGAGAAAACTTAAATAAGTACATAATTGTATATATACACACAAAATACTAAATTAAAAAAAATTATATATATATATAATGGGGTGATTGCAACCCTAACCCTATAGGGTATAAAAAAATAAGGTCCTGTGGTCGGGATCTGGAGGGGGCCGTCGGATTGGGTTGAAATTGTCAGACCTATCGAGCATGGATCGTGTTTAAACGAGACTAAATCTGAGTTCAACCTCAGTTCACTTTCATATTGAACAAAGCTGAATCGAGCGACAATCCAAACAAACACCGAGCAGGTATGAACAGTTTGATTCATTTCATTTGCAGACCTACTTAATCAACATATACATAAAGCGGATCTAATAGTACAAAAGCTTTAAAAAAATATATATTTCTTATCCATGAACGAATCATAGATATTCATCTGAAACTAGAGAAATCCACCACTAGTAAAAAGAAATCATAGAGATGGAGAGGCTTACCTGAAGATTGAAGAACGCGAGGAATTGCTGAACCCTAGATCGAATTTCGTTCGAAAAGAGAATATACGAGGAGACTGTATCGTGAGTTTTATTAAGGCGATGTTTTGGACTTAACGGCTTGGATTATTCGGAATAAAAATGATGGATTTATATACGTATACCAAAATTTAGAAGGTTAAATTATGCCTGTGGCTGTGTCCTTCCAAATCCAAACCTCATGTTACTCTAGCTTTTTTGTATTATATTTGCATAATAATGTACGGTATTGGTTTAAAAGAGTCGTCTAATGTACTTCATGCTAAATAATTACTACTATTACGACATATATTAATAAATAAAATTATAAAATTGATCAAAAATTATATACATATTAACAAATATTTGACGAAATTAAATTGCGACCAATGTTAAATGTTAAGTGGAGTATGTGATAAGTTATAATAAATTAAAATGAACTTTCTTAATTCTTACTTATGCACACGTCGACGAAAAACTTTCGCAATTCGCAATGTATAACAAAACTCATCATATATTAAATACATTGTTAAAATCTTACCGATTATAATTATTCACGTAATAATTGACAGATACATAATAATATAAAAAATAAAATAAAATTCTATTTAAATGTAAAACCCTAACTTTTATGAATAAATAATAATTTTCTCTAAATATCATTTTAAATATTATGGTATGGATTTTATATAATGTTATAGTTGTGTGTAATATTTATAAATTTTACAAAGTAAGCAAGTTGTCTAAAATATTAGTTTGGTCGGGGAATATTCATACGACGGCACAATCATTGGTAAACCCCATAACGGAATACTGTCGGAGTTAGAAAATGACAAAAATATCTTTTTATAAAAATAACGGCGAAAGTTTTACCGTTAACTGTTGAAATACCCGGTGATAAAAGTATAGTAATATGTGTGGTTGCATCACGGTATTATACAGTATCTTTGATTATTGATGCTTACGTGAGAAGTCACTCAGTTTTATTCAAGTATTGCCATAGTAATTGTTGCATAGTATCTCACGTTATTGATTCAATTATTGTCACAATATTTTATATTATTAAATCAATAATTGAGACGACAAAGTTATTCATATTATTATTTGCATTATTGAAGATGTCTAGAAAGTTCTGTCGAGGAAAAGGGTTTGGTCAC
Organism: Panax ginseng; assembly: GCA_020205605.1. NCBI lineage: Eukaryota > Viridiplantae > Streptophyta > Magnoliopsida > Apiales > Araliaceae > Panax > Panax ginseng. Next base: position 156,859,316 of record CM035128.1, read on the forward strand.
GCGCCAATAAGGAGAAATCGTTATCGCAAAGCCCCTTCTTTCCTGTGAATGATATGGTTGTTAATATTGTGAGTTATAATATTAATGATAAATATTATTAAAAATGTGTTTTGTGAAGTCAAGTGAATTGAGATAAATAGAGGGGATTTTTATGATGTATTTGTTATAAATTTTGTTTATTATATGGACCTCCCACTTACCCATTTTTAAAAATTGTCGGTAGAAAATTATCTTAGTTTTGTTTTATATATATATATATGAATTATATATATATGTAAGACCCCAAATTTTATAAAATAAAAGTATTCAATTTTTTTATTTAGTAAATAGTTAAATTGATAAAAGTTTATAGTTAAGGGTGATATATATAAATTTTTCGAAATAAGCAAGTGGTTATAAAATACTCATTGTTGTTGGGAAATATTCGTTTGGTCGTGGAATATTCTTGCTGTCGGGAAATATTCGTATGAAGGCGCAGCCATTTATGGACCCCATAACAGAATAATTGTCGGATGAAAACGAAAAGTACGAGTTTTTATAAATAACGACGTAGTTATTCTGCATTAAATCATTGGAATACCCGATTGGGTAAAGTAAAGCAACACGCGTTGTTGCGAGAGCACACGGTATTACACGCGATATTTTGGATTATTGATTCTTACGTAAGAAGGCACTACTCAATTATTGTTACAGTAATTACTGTTCAATATTTTATTTTACTGATTTAATAATTGCTACGTTGATATTTTATATTATTGTTGTTTCAATAATTGTCACTACACAGTATTTCTCATTATCAGATCAATAATTCATATTATTTGAATAATATTATTAAATAGCATTATTGGCAATGTCTAAGAAAGTTCTGTCTAGAAAAGGAGTTTGGTCACCTAATTGTGCGCCAGTAAGGAGAAATCCTTATCGGAAAGCCCTTCTTTCTCACAGGAGCGACATTGGTTGTCATTATTGTGATTCTGTACTATTATTTGTGAATAATTAATTATTGATTTATATGATAAGAAAATATTTATTTTATGTGGATATAAATGAAAGAATTAATGTTGAGGTGTTTTATCAGTATTTTAGAGGTATTAAAAATCATTCGGATGTGGATTTCGGTCATTTTTCATTTAAAATTTGGAAAAACTCTCTTCTACAAATTTGTAGAGAATTAAATTTTATATGGAATGGACATAAATTCATATTTTTCTTATAAAATGGGCTATTTATTATTAATTATTGAAGTTTTAGAAACAAATATTTTTAATTAAAACATGGGTGGGCCCCACTTTTGTATTTTGTGGGAAAATGTTGAATTTGGTGGGCCCCACTTGTGGTGTGCTGAACTTGGTCCAAGTGGTGTGCATGGAAATTTTTAAAATATTATTTTATTAAATTTTAGTCTGCTTTGGCATTCTAGCATTTTCCTATAAATAGGGTGCTTAGTTAAAAATGAAAATCACACTAGAATTTGAAGTTTTCTCTCTATATAATATCGAGCGTATTAGTGAGTATTTAGATACTTTGAGAGTTGTTATTCAGTGCAAGTTTCTTTCAGCATTATATCCGATATTTCAGCCAGAAGTACTATTCTTTTGAGGTAAAGACAGGTGATGAAAATTATCTTCGTCCTGGATAAGAAGAAGAATTTAGAACTACAATTATGATTATGAGTTATTCACATGATTGTGAATAGGAGGCTGATTGACCGATGTTCTGAGGTTAAAACATTGTTAGTGGACTTTTAACATGGAGAAGATAATAGACTTTATGGTCTATTTGACTTTTCTAATGGATTGCTCGTTCCGCTGCAACTATGGTTGAAAAGTTTTATCATCTACCATATGTTCTAAATCTCTGATTCATTACTGTGACGCCCCCAAATTCAGGTACTTGAAACCCGAACTCGGTGCTTCACGATACCATTTCTATGAGCGGAATAATACTAATAATAATAACAATAATATAAATACCAAACTTAATTTATATATATCAGAGTCCAATCTCAGGTACGCGACCTTTAAACATTCATTACATGATAATTAGTAGATATCATTGTCTTAATAAAGTTAAACTATTACATAAGATAACACAGAACTCATTTAGCAACATTTCCTTTTCCCTTGTTCTTAGCAGAGCCTTATAGTTGATCACACTTAGCTGAAAATATTTAAATAAAGTAAGGATGAGCATTTGATTGCTTAGCAAATAATAGCAACAATAAATATTAGCTGAAAGGATTAAATATTTTCTTTGAACGAAACTTCTACAACGAATCAACAGTTGTAAAGTAAGCTGAACCAATAACAACAACATATCAATTCCATATCAAAATTTTGAAACTATGTACTGACTATAAAAGGGGATCAGTCGACAGACTATGAACATTGTTTTCTATTTTTGAAAAGGTTAAACATAACTTCATCTGTAAACCGTCATAATTTACAAGCACGAGGGTGATCACCCCGTTATGTCATGTATTGATCAATACTACATGTTCGAACAATATTTTCGTCCAGCATATCCGCCTTAGGCGCATAAAAGTTTCCCAGATTCGGGATGTTCATACTAGTCTAGAATCCGAACCAAAACAATTCGGTTGGATACAATAAAGTTCTATTTTGTTCAACAATATTTTTAAATATGTGTCTAGCTGAATCAAATAGCTTAGATAGCTTTTAAGTCAATGTATACATACTGGAAACCAATAAGTATGTATCAACATGTGATAAAATATAATGATTATCCAAGTGAGGTCACTTGTATAACCATGCTTAGAAATTAACGAACAGATAATATATCTTGATCTATAATAACAGAATTAAGGAACTTGTACAACAGTTTATAATCTAATAACTTACTTATACAGAATCATTGCATAAGTATATACAAAGGTTAAGATATTTGAACAATGAAAAAGAATAGTTCAGATATTAGCTTACACATGTCTATTGCATAAAGTAAATGCAAAGTTAAGATACTTGTCTGGCCTGCTGCTTACATAACTTAGTTTTATCTTTTATATCAAGACCTATCATTAATAAGATCATTATATCGATTAGAATAATATACTATAACACATAGTACTGCCATTTGTAGTCATCACATAACCTAATCACATTGTCGCATGTTTAGCAGTAACTGGATCACAAACAAACACTTATCAAGTCAACCTATCTAAGTCCAGATCAATTTTTAAAATATTTCGGTGTATCGACAGCTTTATCGGATAATTATCGAGTCTAAAACTTTATACTGTAGTTTAATATCCATTTAGATAACTTAAATATCAGTCATATTATTTTTAAATAACTTATAATAATTTTTAAACAATTATTAAAATTTATCATAATTTTTCAAACACTTTGGAATCATTATTAAATGATTTAAATATTAAATAATTCTATTATCATTAATATTTAGTTAATATTAAAATATTAATAAAACCATTGCCAAAATATTAAAGTTATTTATAATAACTTAAAATATTTTAAAATATTAATATTACCCTTAAATAATTTTTAAAATAATTACCATTAATATTTAAATATTAATACATTATGTATCAAAATATTAAAAGTCATTAATTATAACTTAAAATATTTTTAATTCATTTATATCCTTTTTAAATGATTTTTAAATCAATAAAATTATTTTTAAATTATTTATTTAATATAATTAATAAATAAATCTAATATCATTAATATTAATTTATTAAATGAAATTTACCTTTAAATATTAAAAGTTATATTTTATAACTTAAAATATTTTTAAACACTTTTATTTTCATTTAAAATGATTTTTATAATATTAAAATTATTTTTAATTAATTTATTTAATATAATTATTAAATAAATCTAATAATTAATGAAATTCATCATAAAATATTAAAAGTCATTAAAAATAACTTAAAATATTCTTTTATAACATAATATAATTTTAAATGATTTTTCAAGTATTAAAATCATTTTAAATTAATTTATATAATATTATAATTAAATAAATTAAATACTATTAATATTTCAAAACTATTAAATATTAATAAAATATATTCATAATTATTAAAAACCAATTTTAGGCTTTAAAATAATTTTTAGTAATTTATTTTGTATTTTTAATAATTAAAAACTATTTTTTCTATTTATTTATTTATTAAAATAATTAATTTTAGAAAATAACTGTCACTAAAGGGTGCCTATAGCGACAAAACCGTCACTATAGGTGTTCTTCAGTGTTCTTGGCCAAAATCAAGATATTCATGTCAGTGTTCAAGTTGCTAGGTTTGATCAACATTGATTGTCAGTTCATGCAGTTTCTGGGCAAGTTATGATATTGATCTTGTAGTACTAGTGTAAGACTACATGATCCAACAACAAACATGGCCAAAAAGCATAAAACCAACGAGATCTAAGCTGCCAGAAAGTAGTCATCGAGTCGTTCTTTATTTTCCAGGTTACCTGAGAAATGAAGAACAGATTCACCGCTTCTACTGGGCTTCCACAACTTGTTGTTCATGTAATATTTTTCTGATCTAATGCTTTCAGTGTGTACCCAACTTGCAAATGAAGAGATCCATTACATAAAATCCATCTAACAACAACAAAATCAACCGTTATGATCCGGTCAAACCATGTAAGAGACCGTGTTCATATGTTTTCTAGGTTACCCAGAAAATAGAACACATGATCGTGTTACCTGGTTTGATCGTCCACTAAATCCACCATGCTTAAGGCTTTAGTGATCTAATGACATAATCTTGTAGTCCAAACAACATATTATAACTTAGATGCAAAGACCAACACAGATCATCAAACCACTGTCAGATCCGAGCCCATGAAGATCTTGTCAGAGCCTTCTGGGCACGATCTGGGTTTTTCAGAAAATTGAAAGTCATGGTTGGTCAACTATGTTTGACCACCAATAACTTTTAATCTATAGCAGATCTGACTCTGAATCAGGTTCTAGAGTAAAGACCTTACAACAAACTACAAAATACAATCCTTTAAACAAACAAAAACATAAATAGACTGAGATCTATGGGACCTGACATTTGGTTATCAGACCATATTTCCCAATTTTCCAGATTATGAAAAACTTCAAATTCGAGCATATAGATGTTATGGATCTAACATCTATCAACCCAGATCACTTATATAGACTACAAACAACATGTTACAACACATAAACACCAGATCTAACACAACATTAAGGGTCAAATTCTTAGTTAGGGTTTTATACCTTTCTATGAACAAATCTTGAATCTGGCTTCTGATTTGTTATGAGTGATAGTGGGGCTTTGTTTTAGGACTGAAATGCTAAGAGAATTCATGGGTTAGAGAGAGAGGGACTTGGTTGAGTATAAGTGAACAAATGAACTAAATGATGAACTTTCTCTCTCTTGATCTATATATACTACTTGTATACAATGAATTTTGTGACCCCCCCAAAATAGGTATACATCACCCATTCTGAGTCGCCAAATACATGGTACAGAAACAACTACAACATCAATATTACAATTGTCGTGCAAAATACGACAACACAAATACTGTGAGTTTAAATACAAATATTGTCCTCTAGACAATATCCACACTCAAATAAGTCCTCATTATAATTATTGATACACTATTTTACAAAATAGTGAGGACTGCTAAACAACTATTTAGAACCATCATTCCACACCCCGACTACTTCCCGCTATATTCTCGCTTCCTGAGAAAAAAATGGAACAAAAAGGAAAAGGGTGAGCTCAACTAGCCCAGTAAAGAATATTATGACTAAGATAAAGAACAACAATTTATCGTTAGCCTTCAACAAATCAGATAAAATATAATGGACAACCAGTTTTAGATCAATATTTGCAGCAAAAATAACAATTCATTAGAAGAGTTAAGTAGAGAATGAAATCTACTATCATCTATGAATTTAAAAGTCCAACATCAATATTTTATCCCTATAACATCAATCAATGTACATCTTGCATCAAATATTCATCTTTGCACTACGGTCCAAAGATATTCATTTGTATCACCAGTTAGTCATGTTCATCTCTACACCTGTTCATCTTTGCACTACGGGCCAAAGATATTCATCAGGTAATCATTTATCTTTGCACTACAGGCCAAAGATATTCATCAAGTATCACCATTAAAGACTGAGGATGATGAAAAATATTTTAGAGAACGAATCCATTGAGAGAAAAGGACAAATATTAGATATTCATACTTTAGATAATTTAAGTTTAAAAATACTCTATAATAAGCCATAATGGAGTAAAATTCAAGAATGAAGATCAAAATATGGATACAATCCAAGATAGTAACCATAATAGACATCTGGGACAAAGAAGAGAAAATTTTATTTTTCGGTGAATAGTGCCGTATTTGTGAATAGTGCCATATACGTGAATAGTGTCGTATATGTGAATAGTAACCCCGACACAAAAAAGTAGAAATTCCACAATAAAATTTATACCAATATTTCAGCATAATGATATTGAAAGAAATAATATCATTTACGAAGAAAATAACATCCCTTACCTCAAAATAACAGTACCTCTGACTGGAATAGCCGAAGGAAAGTTGAAGGAAACTTGTACTGAATAGAAACTCTCAAAGTATCTAAATACTCATAAAATACGCTCGATAATATATAGAGAGAGAAAACTTATTTCTGGTGTGATTTTCAATTCTAACTAAGCACTCTATTTATAGGAAAATATTATAACGCCAAAGGAGACTAAATTAATAAAATAATATTATTTATTTTTTTCTCTTCTACGCCATCCTTTTTGAACAACTGAGCATGCCTTCTTTGAAAAATATCTCAGCACATGTTTTCAAAAAACAAAAATGGGTCCCACCTATAATTTTAATAAAAATATTTAATTTCTGAAACTTCAATAATTCATAATAAATAGCCCTTTTATCAGAAAAATACGAATTTTATGTCCATTCCATATGAAATTGAATTCTCTACAGCTTTGTAACTTTAAGTTTTTCCAAATTTCGAACGAAAAATGCCTGAAATCCACATATGGACAATTTTTAATACCTCCATTCGGACAAAATACTGATAAAATACCTTAGCATTAATTCCTTCATTTATAATCACAAAAAATAAATATGTTCATATCCTTCATTTATATCCACATAAAATAAATATTTTCTTAATTATCATATAAATCAATAATTAATTATTCACAAATAATATTACAAAATCACAATTATGATAACCAGGTCGTTCCTAGGAAAGAGGGGGCTTTCCGATAAGGATTTCTCCTCACTGGCGCGTAATTAGGTGACCAAACCCCTTTCCTAGACAGAACGTCCTTAGACATTGCCAATAATGTTATCTAATAATATTATTCAAATACTATAAATTATTGATCTGATAATGGGAAATACTGTGCAATAATAATTATTAAAACAACAATAATATAAAATATCAACGCATCAATTATTGAATCGGTAAAATAAAATATGAGCGAATAAAGAATTATCTGTAACAATTATTGAGTAAAGGCTTCTTCACGTAAGAATCAATAATTCAAATATATTGTGCAATACCTGGTGGTGCATCTTTGTGCAACCACGCCAGACACATCGTATTTTAACCACGTGTAATCCAACGGTGTTAATTCAGAATAATTCTGTTTGTTATTTATAAAAACTCAAACTTGTCATTTTCTTCATCCGACAGTTATTCTGTTATGGGGCCCATAAATGGTTACGCCGTTGTACGAATATTCCCCGACAACAAGAATATTTCACGACCAAATGAATATTCCCCGACAAAAATGAATATTTTATAACCACTTGCTTATTTTGCAAAATTTGCACATTTCACCCATAACCAAAGCATTATATCAATTTAACTCCTTATTATTTCAAGATAATGAATAGAGAAAATTTAAATTTCTTTATAATAAGTTGGGGTCTTACAAATTTGGCTGGCATAAGTGGCTGATATGTGTAATATGTAGGCACATGGCTAGGTTGGAGTTGTTGAGCAACTACAAATAGGCCAAAATCTACAAGTTTCCTTTAATAATGTAATAAGGGCAATTTGGTCATTTGCCTTATAATTTTCATGGCAACAATGTAACTTGGCAAACCCTTAGGGTTTAACCCTAAGGTTCCATAAATTTTAATTTTTTTCTAGGATTTCTAATTAGGCCAAAAATGTAAAATTTTAGTTTCTAAAAATAAAAAATTAGGGTTTCTTAATCATGTTTAATTTCCTAATTACATAGAACATGGTATTTAGGTTTAAGATTCACAAATTATAATTAAGATTACTAATTTAGTAATTAGGGCTTACAATTAGCAATTAGGGTTTTTAATTTTAGCATTTAGGGTTTCTAATTTTGACAATTAGGGTTATCAATTTGTAATTAGGGTTTTCTAAGTAATAATTAGGGTTTCCCTAATTAACATTAAGCTTTATAATTTAGCAATTAAGGTTCTAGTTTAGTAATTAGGGTTTCTAATTACTAATTAGGGTTTATAATAATAATTAGAGTTTCCCTAATTAACTTTAAATTCTATATTACTAAACATAAATCGTATAACACAATTACATAACAGTCTCGAACTCATAATTGAGTTTCAAAATAGGGTTTAACACAATATTGCTAGGGTTTTCTAACACTGTACCGTAATTGACCAATCGTTATCAATACGTACATATAGTACATATTTATAGCACTGAAATATAATGAATAAAATATTAATATTCTCTGTCCTTATTCAAAAATCAGAATTAGGGTTTGGATTCCATATCTGATTTATCTTTCATATATAACATTATTAATTAAATTAAAATAATTAACTTAACTAATCTGAATAAAATACACATAATAAAATAATTATTATAATAATTATAATAATCATTCCATAGATTATTAAATAATATAATAATCATATTTTTATGGAAAATAAATAATAAAAATATTTTTACTACAAAATTAATTATAAAAATATAATTTATAATGGTCAATAATTCTAAGAAAATTATTTGTAATTATTCATGTAATAAATAAATTTTTATTTATCACATAAATACATAAGTTTTACCTTATACATATTCCCACCTTTAAAAAAAAAAAGTATACACAAAATTTTTGATTTAATTATATAGAAAATATCGGGTTATTACAATTACTGACGAAGGCTATTGATAATTTAATTATCTTTAATCATGATATTCTTTACTGGGCTAGTTGTGTGACGCCCCCAAAATAGGTCCACACGACCCATTCTGAGTCGCCAGATATCACACTATAAAAATCACTTACAAACTTCATTTATACAACTGTTGAACTGTCGTGCAGAATACGACCAAAGTTAAACTATGAGTTTTAATACAAATGTATGTAACTCTCATGGTTCCTCGACCACAACCTTACAATGGTACTTTACATAAAAGTACAGTCAAAAATTGTTTTAGAAATTAAAATCTTTGAGAAGTGTTCAAGGAAACCTTCGTACATGGGAGGCCATGCGTCAATGTTATGATAAATATCATATGTCCACAAAATTATCCTTGGTTGACCCAATAGACCCTAAAGAAAAACTAGAAAATTACTATCATGTTCTTTCCAATGGCGAGTCTTCTCTTGACATATAACTATCTCCACTGTTTGAAAATTATATTTCAACCAAACTCCAATATCATATAAGTAGTGCTCGTAGATATACTCAGCAAGTGGATGTGCACAACCTTGTCTTATGATAACACGAGGTTGTATGTTATAAGACATCTTGTATGATAGTGGCAAAACACCCTTTCAAAGTTGGGTTCACCCCACCCTATTCGGTTCACCAAAATTAAATATCAAATGACGTATACAAAACGACACACTTATCTAAAGTTCTCAATAAAATTATTTTCATACTATTTAAGGAGAACCTCAACAATTTATAGACCACCAATTCTATTCTCCTGTTATTCTCCGCTCAAACCCGGGCATTACACTCTTATTACACCGAAAGGAATTGTGAAGCAAAGGGTGAAACACAAATAGCCAAAGAAAGAATATCATGACTAAAGATAATTAAATTATCAATAGCCTTCGTCAATAATAAATCGTAGATTTAGAACATATGGTAGATGATAAAACTTTTCAACCATAGTTGCAATTGAACGAGCAATCCATTAGAAGAGTTAAATAGACCATCGTGTCTATTATCTTCTCCATGTTAAAAGTCCACCAATAATGTTTTATCCCTATAACATCAATCAACAATTCCCGCCCACAATCATATGAATAACTCATAATCATAATTGTGATTCTAAATTCCTCTTCGCACCGGAATGAAGATAATTTTCATCACCTATCTTCAATGAAACATCAAAATTATGGTTATACCAAATCACAATTCTCTCATAATCATACTAATAAATTCATCTTTTGCACTACGACTAAAGATATTCAAGAATAATTTATTCTTTGCACTACGGGCCAAAGACATACAATTGTATTTTAGAAGAGTCAGTAGTAGAGCATGATATCTACTATCTTTTACGAATTAAAAGTGTATAATCAATATTTTATCTAGGACTCAGCTTAATAAATAATCCACATCATCGAATCATCCCTGCACTACGACCAAGGATATTCATGTAATCATCAATGGTCATGATTATACCGAATAATCCCTGGTTATAATCATACCAATAACTGTCCATCAATGCACTACGGGCCAATGAGAACTTTTACCATATCATCTATAACATTACGGGTCATGATTATACCGAATGATCCCTGGTCATAATCATACCAATAAACAGTTCATCAATGTACATAAGCCAAAGATACTCATCAATCAATAGTTCATCTTTGCACATAAGCCAAAGATATACAACTGTAAAACCAATAATCAACAGTCCATCTTTGCACGTAAGCCAAAGATATACAACTCAGTAAAACTAATAATCAACGATCCATCTTTGCACGTAGTTCAAAGATGACTTTCATCATAATATAAGCATGAGGATGATGACAATGATATAAGCCTTAATCAAACGAAATCAAGGATGAATATTAAAGACTTTAAATTTATCCAGAGTTTAAAAATATCCAAATTGTCAACATGATACTTCTTTGTGGAGTAAAATTCAAGAATAATATTCATGTACCAAAAATAATTTGGACAGAAAAAAAATATATTTTTCGGATAAATAGTACTCCACAATAATACCCTATGAATAGTACTTCGGGAATAGTACCTCGTGAATAGTACCCCGACATGAAAAGTACCCCAAATACCCGAGTGAATAATATTCGGGTGAATAGTAATTTGGGTGAATAGTAACCCGTGAATAGTAACTCGTGAATAGTACTCCGACACGAAAAGTGCCTCGAATACCCAAGTGAATAATACTAGAGTGAATAGTAATCGGGTGAATAGTAACCCGTGAATAATAACTCGTAACAAAAATATACCAAAGAAAATGATATTCCATGACGAGTACAAAAGAAATGATATCCCAGATGAGTATAATAGAATATACGAAACTGCAAATGAATTTTCACCGCCACGTGCAGAATCCACGTAGAGCAGATCATTTCCATAATTTAATAAAGAATGAATACAAAGGATCATTCACCATGCATGCGGTAATCCACATAGACAGGTTATTCCAACAGAATAATAAAGAATGAAATAACAAAAGAATTCACCATGCATGCGATAGACCGCATAGATATGTTATTCCCAATAGAATAATAAAGAATGGAACTAGGTACGCAGAATCCGCACAGCATGTGATATTCCAATGAATAATAATAAAAATGAACCAGTCATGCGTAATCCGCATATACTGTGATATTCCAATGTAATAATAAAGAATGGAATAATGTAAGAATTTCATCATGATATGCGATTTCTTGACAGACATAAAGTTATTCCAACATAATAATAGAGAATGGAATAATGTAAGAATTTCACCATGTATGCGGTACTTTTGCATAGACAAAGTTATTCCAACATAATAATAAAGAATGGAATAACAGAAGCTCTCTTCATGAATACGAAAGAAATAATACCCCTTACTATAATAATAATATCCCTTACCTTAGAAGAAAACTAGATACTCGAATAGTGAGGTAGCAGACTTCTCTTCTTCTTTCTCTCTATAATTTCTCCCTATAATAATTGCTCTAAAGCTTTAGTGAATTGGTGAGAAATGAAGGAAGAATGAGCTTCTATTTATAGGAAAATATAGTTTCGATAATTGCACGTTTTGAGGCTCGAAATATTACAGTACAATACCTTCAACTTTTCTTTTATTTTTAATTTAGTCCTGCAAGTATTATCAAACTTGCACCTCCTACCCTAATAGTAAATAATGTGAATCAATAGTACAATCATGTGACTCAATAGTTATAATCATGTGAAAATACGAATTATAGTATAGTACCTCCATCTATACCTCCATTTTTAACTTAGTCATGCAAGTATTATCAATCTTGCACCACCTCCCCTAATAGTACATGAATGTGAATCAATAGTACACACATGTGAACAAATAGTTATAATCATGTGAATTAATAGCAATTAATTGCTCATTTATTCGATTAATTACCCGATTGGTCAATATAACATCCAGACATCAATTATTATCGAAATAAATGTCGATTTCCACTAATGCTAACAATCCCAACACAATGGAAATATTTTTCTCAAAAATTTCATTTTTGAAATTTTGAAGTTTGGCTTTTTTTCAAAAAAGTCAACTGTTGACTTTTTGACTAAAAAGTCAACCCCGACAAATTTTGTGTTTATAGTCTATTTCTACTAATTTCATCGTTCCAGACTCAAATATCACGTCCGCGTCTCCAAATTCAACTCCGAACTCAAATTTGATTTTAAATAACATTCATCATTAATATTATAACTCACAATATTTAACAACCAGGTCGTTCCCAAGAAAGAGGGGGCTTTCCGATAAGGATTTCTCCTTATTGGCGCGCAATTAGGTGACCAAACCTCTCTTTGACAGTACTTCTAGACATTGTCAATATTGTAAATAATAATATGAATAACTTTGTCGTCTCAATTATTGATTTAATAATATATCATATTATGCAAATGATACTGTGACAATAATTGAATCAATAATACGAGAGATATGATGCAGCAATTATCAGAAAGTAATAATTGAGTATAATTGAGTGACTTCTCACGTAAAGCATCAATAATCAATCATCGTGTGCTACTATACAACCACACGACATCGTACTTTTATTATAAGGTAGTTCAGCGCTTTTAACGCAGAATACTTTCGCCGTTATTTTTAATAAAAGATAAATCTGTCGTTTTCTAAATATGACAATACTTTCGTTGGGGGGTCCACCAATGATTATGCCGTCGAACGAATATTCTATGACAAAAAGAATATTCCCCAACCAAACGAATATTTTATAACAACTTGCATACTTTGTAATTTTTTCACATATCACCCTTAACTTTAACCTTTTATCAATTTAACCATTTACTAAATAGAATAATTATAAGAAAATTGAATATTTTCATTTCATAAAATTCGGGGTCTCACAAGTTGTGCTCACCCTTTTGTTTCATAATTCTTTTCAGGTAATAAGAGTGTAGCTGGGTTGAGCGAGGGTAAGAGGGGAACAGAACGATGGTCTATAGCTATGGAGGTTACCCCTAAACAGTATGGAAGTAATTTTATTGAGAACTTTAAATAAGTGTGTTGTATTTTATACGTCATTTAACCGTTGATTTTAGTGAACCGAATAGGGTGAGGTGAACCCATCTTTGGAAGGGTGTTTTGCCACTATCATACAAGATGTTTAATGACATACGACTTCGTGTTATCATAAGACAGAGTTGTGCACATCCACTTGTTGATTATATCTATGAGCACTACCTATATAATCTTGGAGTTTGGTTGAAATATAATTCTCAATTGGAGACAATGGAGATAATTATATGGCAAGAGAAGACTCACCATTGGAAAGAACATGATAGCGATTTTCTCATTTTTCTTTGGGGTCTATTGGGTCAACCAAGGATAATTCTTGAGTCATATGATATCTATTATAACTTAGATGCATGACCTCTCATGTACGAAGGTTTCCTTGAGTATTTTCCAAAGATTTTAATTTCTAAAACAGTTATTGACTGTACCTTTATGTAAGGTACCATTGTAAGGTATCAATGTGAGGTGTTATCCAAGTAAAGGGATGAAAGTCACAGTTGGTATCCACATCATATGTGTTGTCGTATTTTGCATGACAGTTGTATTAATGAAGTTTGTAGTTGTTTTCTGTACCATGTATTTGGCGACTCAGAATAGATTGTGTGGACCTATTTTGGGTGCGTCACAGTTGGTATTAGAGCTTAGGGATATGGTTTCTAGCGAAGATCGGGGAATAGAATTAGGAGAGGAGAGACGAGTAAATCCTTCTAGCACGTACTACCTAAGCTTATTTGTTATTTAATTGGTCGGTAGAATATAGGGATATTATGTGGCATATCAATTTCTTTAATTAACCTTTGTTTTGAAGCTGTATTCTAGAATGAGCAATGGAAAAATCATGATACAGAAGAGATGGTCGGGGAGATAGAATCTGAAATGAAAGCAAGGTATTCTCAACTCTTTGAAATACCAGGTACGTAAATTTTGGGATTGAAATTTCATAAGGAGGGGAGATTGTAAGACCCCAAATTTTATGAAATAAAAGTATTCAATTTTTCTATTTAGTAAATAGTTAAATTGATAAAAGTTTAAAGTTAAGGGTGTGATAAGTAGGTGTTATACCTACTTATTGGATTTTAATTCATGAGAATTATGCTAATCTCAAGTAGATTTTACTATGTTTTTATGCATTTTATGTTTGTTTAGCATTTCTTGTAGTTGAACTCCTAAGGCAAGGAAAGACGTGGATGAGCATGGTGACACGAGCTAACAAGGACTATGCAGATGAACATGGGTAGATGAGGAACTAAAGCAGTAGATGAGCGTCATGCAGAAAAGGCAAGATGAAGGAAAGACAATGAACAAGCAAAAGAACAGTAACATCAGAACATGAAATGAGCAAAGACGACCGCACGGCGCTATATAAGCCAATTCTCGCCACCAAGACTATTTGTCTCGAAGCTAAAATTGCACCCACGCGCGGCCGCGCCTAAAACAAGAAGGAAAATTGCGCGCCCGTGCTAAAGCCTTGGCAAGAGCATACATCAAGGTCTGCCGCTACCATTTTATACTAGGATCATGCACGGTCGCACGAGTCCTCTGAAGTTTATTTGTTAACTTATTTTTAAATTTGAATTTTGAGCGCTTGATCTTATCTGAACAATATTGGTTGGCACCAAACGTGTATTATAGGGTTTTTATCAGTGTTTCATCAGATGTAATTAGGGTTCTTAGTTTTTGAACTAGTTCTAGAGAGGTTTTGATAAAAATTGGAAATATCCTACATCCTCTCTTGAATTTAGTTATTGAAGAATTAATCATTTCATTTTCCTTGAGATTATTGGTGATTTGGAACAGCAGCTTGGAACAGATTCTGCAATTGGATTTAATCAATTCTCTTTTATCTCTCATTTGTGCTAACTAATTCCATGTGTTACTACAATCCCATAATGGTTTTCGGTTCAGAAATGAACTGAACTCCATTATGGGATTCTAACGGATTTTGATATATAATCTATAATTATATGCCTGATTGTTTGATTGTATGCTTATCATCGGATTGTCTATTATGATTGAGCGTAATGTATCAATGATTGATCACCTTTCATCTTATATACTTATATGGAATTAAAAAATGAAATATGAGTATGGTTATAATCACAATAGCATACGTTTATGAGGCTGAGATGTTTAGCTTTGTACTTCGTGAACCAGATAGAAATATACTGTTTCACCATATGTAGTAATATAAGAGCTTGTGCTTTAATTCATTATTGCTGCAATTTCACATAGACATATAGTGATTTTGGTAATATTGTTGATTACATAATTTGTATCAATTGTGGAGGTTATGTAAATAGGTCGTAATTCATTGAAAAATGGTTATGTCCCCCTTTGTGCTCTTGGCTAATTTTCCATGATGAATATATAAGCTTACATGATGGTAATAATTAGATGAAGTGTGAAATGAAGTTAGAATCCCATTCTTTCCAAATTTGATTCATTATTATAGTATTATATTTTCATTCATCAGTTGAGTTTAGTTTATCTTAAAATTGCGTGTATTCGTTAAAGCATATGAAAATAGTGATATGATTGATGTATGATATTCTAGATTAAAAACCTTTCTCCGTGGATCGATACTTTTCTTATGGTACTTGTTGACCCATGTATACTTGCATGAGTTAGAGTCCTTTTATTAAGACTAAAAAGGAGGCAACAAGTTTTTGGCGCCGTTGCCAGGGAAAGGCGTTTAATTTTATTATTATTATCATCAATTTTAAGCTAAATTTGTATGACTTAGACAAATCTAATATTATCTCATTTCTATTTTTGTTTTTGTTTGTGTTTCAGGTACTTGTATATATTTTATGCACACTCGGTCATCCAATTCCGAGTTGATAACTGCTCAGGATAACATTAACGGAAGAGGGTAGAAAACAAGAGTGCGTAGAAATTTACAAGCAGCCTTAAAGACCACAACATCCAACATGGCAGCAGAAGAGCAAAGAGAGGAGCACAGTGTAAGACCCCAACTTATTATAAATGAAATTGAATTTCCTCTATTTATTATTTTGAAATAGTAAGGGTTGATTTGATTAATGTAGTTAGTTATGGGTAAAATGCGCAAATATCTTAAATAAGCAAGTGGTTATAAAATATTCATTGTTGTCGGGGAATATTCGTTTGGTCATGGAATATTCTTACTGTCGGGAATATTCGAACGACGGCGCATCCTTGTGTGGGCCCCATAACGGAAAGCGATTGGATGAAGAAAATGACAAATATAAGTTTTTTTATAAATAACGGCGTAGTTGTTACCATTAACACTGTTGGAATACCCAGTGGTTAAAACACGAAGAATACGCCGATGTTGCATAAAGAAGACACCTGCAGTATTGCACCAATTATTGATTCTTACGTAAGAAGACACTACTCAATAATTGTTACGGTAATTACTGTTCAATATTTTATTCATTCAATAATTGCTACGTTGATATTTTATATTCTTGTTGTTTCAATAATTGTCACTGCACAATATTTTCTATTATCAGATCAATAATTCATATTATTTGAATAATATTATTAGATAGCATTATTGGCAATGTCTAAGGAAGTTCTGTCTAAGGAGAGGTTTGGTCACCTAATCAAGGCGTCGATGAGGAGAAATCCTTATTGGAAAGCCCCATCTTTCCACCAAGAGCGACCTGTGTTGTCATTATTGTGATTTTGTAATATTATTTGTGAATAATTAATTATTAATTTATATAATAAGGAAAATATTTATTTATGTGGATAGAAATGGAGGAATTTTTAGAAAAATGACAATTGTTGAAAATTGATATTTTGTCTTTTCTGATAAAATAATTCATTTAAATATATTATTATATTATAATAATATAATAATGGTGATATTTTTACAATGAATGTGTGATATATGAATAAATGAGGAGGAAGAGTATTTTTGTTACAATAAATGCTAAAAACATGTTAAACATGTTGGCGGACCCCATTTTTTGACTGAAATTTGATTATAGCCTGCAAAATCGTCCGTATGTGGGTTTCGGTCAATTTCTGCTTGGAATTTGAAAAAACTTAAACTTATAAAGTTGTAGAGAATTGAATTTCCTATAGAATAGACATAAGATTCGAATTTTTCTGATAAAGGACTATTTATTATGAATTATTGAAGTTTCAAAATAATTGATTTTTGGAGTTATAAATATTTTTAATAAGAAAAACTTTTTTTTGGTGAGGTGGGCCCCACTTGATGGCTGATGTTTTGATCAAAGGAGGTGTGCATAGGAATTTAAAAAAAATATATATTAATATTTTATTAAATTTTCTACTTCGATGTTCTAAGCATTTTCTTATAAATAGGGTGCTTAGGTTAGAATTGAAAATCACACCAGAAACTGAAGTTTTCTCTCTATATTATCGAGCGTATTCTTGTGAGTATTTTGATACTTTGAGTGTTGTTGCTATATTTGCAAGTTCCTTCAAATAGTTATATATCGATATTCCAAATAGTAAGTCTTATTCTTTTGAGGTAAGTGGATGTTATTTTTTTTATAAATGATATTATTTCTTTCAATATCATTATGCCGAAATATTAGTATAATTTTTCTTGTGAAATTTATACCTTTTTGTGTCGGGGTTACTATTCACGTATACGGCACTATTCACGAATACGACATTATTCACAGAAAAATTAAATTTTCGTTCTTTGTCCCAGATGTCTATTTTTGTTACTATCTTTGATTGTATCCATGTTTTGATATTCATTCTTGAATTTTACTCCACATAGTATATTATAGGGTGTTTTTGAACATGGATAAACAGAAGTACGAATCCCTAATATTTGTTCTTTTGTCTCACTGGATTCGTTTTTTAAAAATATTTTTCATCATCCTTAGTCCTAAATGATGATATAACTGAATATCTTTGGCATGTAGTGCAAAGATGAATGATTTTCTGATGAATTTCTTTGGTCCGTAGTGCAAAGATGAATAGGTGTTGAGATGAACATGACCAACTGATGAATATCTTTGGCCTATAGTGCAAAGATGAATATTTGATTCAAGATGAATATTGATTGAGGTTACAGGGATAAAATATTGATGATGGACTTTTAAATTCATAGAAGATAGTAGATTTCATTCTTTACTTAACTCTTCTAATGAATTGTTATTTCCGCTGTGAATATTGATCTGAAACTTGTTGTCTATTATATTCTATCAAATTTTTCCCTGTTGACGACTAACGATAATTTGTTCTATATTATTTTAGTCATAATGTTCTTTACTGGGCTAGTTGAGCTCATCCTTTTCCTTTTTGTTCCATTTTTCTTCTCAGGAGGCGAGAATGTAGCGAGTACTAGTCAGGGTATAGAATGATGGTTCTAGAAAGTTGTTTTAGTAGTCCTCACTATTTTTGTAAAATAATGTGTCAATGATTGTAATGATCTTATTTGAGTGTGGATATTGTCTAGAAGACAATATTTGTATTTAAACTCACAGTTTATGTGTTGTTGTATTTTGCACGACAATTGTATTAATAAAGTTGTAGTTGTTTCTGTACCATGTATTTGGCGACTCAGAATGAGTGATGTATACCTATTCTGGGGGCGTCACACACAGGGCATTGAGAGATTATTCGATGCCGAATATCAATGGATTACAGTAAAGTATAGTCAGGCCAGCTATAGCAGCCAACACTTTCGAGATAAAGCCGAGCACTATTCAAATGGTGCAAAATTGATCTGATTTGGCGGTCTTTGCTATAGATGATCCAAATGAGCATCTATTGAGTTTCATTGAAATATGTGACACCTTCAGATACAACGGGGTGACAGAAGATGCAATCAGACTTAGACTATTTCCATTTTCATTACGGGATAAAGCAAGAAGTTGGCTTCACTCTTTACCTTCAAGATCTATCACAACATGGGAGGACCTAGTACATAAATTCTTAGCCAATTTTTTTCCAATGGCTAAGACTGCGAAAATGAGGACAACAATTTCCCAGTTTGAGCAGCAACAGGGTGAATCTTTATATGAAGTATGGGAAAGATACAAGGAGATGCTAAGGAAGTGTCCACACCATGGAATGCCGGATTGGATGGTGATTAATACTTTCTATAATGGATTGGGATGGCAGTCAAGGCCTATTGTGGATACAGCTGCAGGAGGAGCTTTATGGGAGAAGAGCTATGAAGAAGCCTATAATCTTATTGAGACGATGGAAGCAAATGATTTCCAAAATCCTACAGCTAGGATGCCACAACCCAAAGTTGCAGGTTTGTTAGAGGTGGATGTTATCACTCAATTGTTAGCACAGATGGCATCCATGGCAAAGAAGATTGATTCTTTGGCGGAGACTAAGGCGAAGACAATTGCTTTCGTGTGTGAGATATGTGCAGGTTCACATTCAACTGACAAATGTGCTATCAATTCAGAGTCTGTACAATATGTGAGCAACTACCGGAATGATCAAGGTCAATTTCAGAATACATACAACTCCAACAACCATAACCATCCAAATTTGGTTGGTGAATAATCAAAGCAATCAACAAAGTCGATTTCAACCACAAAATCAATTTGGTCACAATCATCTCAAACAATAGTTTGTACCAAGACCACCCTATCCACCTGGATTTTCTCAGCAACAACATCGTCCATCACCTGCACCTCAGCAAGAAAAGAAGTCAGAGATGGAGGAGATGATGATGAAATACATGGCAAATACTGAAGTGATGATTAAAAGCCAAACAGTGGCTATCAAAAACTTGGAAACTCAAATGGGTCAGATGGCTAGTATGCTTAACAACAGACCACAGGGTTCATTGCCAAGTATAACAGAGGCCAATCTAAGAAGGGAAGGGAAGGAACAATGTCATCCAATTACACTTAGGTCTGGGAAACAAACTGCAGGAAATCATCATGGCACTTGGCGCCACTTTTGGAAAGGAAGAAGGCATGGCGCTGTGTGATCATGAAAAATATGTCTGAGGAAAGTTTGAATAATGAAGGTTGAAGCAATGACAAGAAGAAGAGAAGAATAAGGAAGGTTCTTTTGAGAAGCCTGTGAATAAGATACCAATAGTTCACCCTCCTGTTCCTTATCCACAGAGATTACATAAACAGAGGGAAGACAAGTAATTTAGTAAGTTTTTGGAGGTATTTAAAAAGCTGCAGATCAACATACCCTTCGCTGAGGCATTGGAACAGATGCCTAGTTATGCAAAGTTTATGAAGGGCATCTTGTCAAGGAAGAAGAGGTTAGAAGACTTTGAAACAGTAGCCTTGACGGAAGAATGCAATGCAGTGCTTCAACGCAAATTACCTCCAAAACTGAAGGATTTGGGCAGTTGCACGATACCATGCACAATTGGAAAGATTAGTTTCAGCAAATGTTTGTGTGATCTTGGGGCAAGTATCAATTTAATGCCCTTGTCAGTATTCAATCAGTTGGAATTGCTGGCTCCAAGGCCGACAAATATTTCTTTAGAACTAGCTGACAGGTCTATCACTTATCCACGAGGGATTGTGGAAGATGTATTGGTTAAACTGGATAAATTCATCTTTCCGGCTGATTTCATCATATTAGACTATGAAGAAGACAGAAGTATACCGATCATCCTTGGAAGACCATTCCTAGCTACAGGAAGAACCTTGATAAACGTTCAGAAAAGGGAACTAACAATGCGAGTACATGATCAAGAAGTCACTTTCAATGTATTCAAGGCAATGAAAAATTTTCGACAGATGATGAGGAATGCTTCAGGGTTGATTTAGTGGAAAAGGTTCTAAATGATGAAGTAGAGAGCTTGGTGAATCAAGAACCATTGAGAAATGCTATTGTGGGAAATTCATAAATAAATGATGAGGAAATTGAAGAACTTGTTCATATACTGGACACAACTCCACAGTTCAAGAAATTTAAGATTCCTGTTGAGCCATTACAGAAAGCTAGAGAGTCATCAGTGAAATTGAAGCCATCTCTTGAGACACCTCCAGAACTTGAGTTGAAAAATTCCAGATCATTTGAGGTATGCGTTTTTAAATGAAAATTCAAAATTACCTGTGATTATTTCTTCTGCACTAACATCTTTTCGGGAAGAAAAAAGCGCTAAGAGTTCTCGAGAGAGTTCAAGTCGACTATTGGATGGACTATAGCGAGATATAAAAGGGATCGACCCATCTTTTTGTATGCATAAGATCCTCTTTGGAAGATGATAGCAAGCCTTGATTGGAACAACAAAGAAGACTTAATCCAATCACGAAGGAAGTGGTCAAGAAAGAAGTATTAAAATGGCTAGATGTAGGCATTATATATCTCAATTTTAGATAGTTCATGGGTGAGCCCGATACAATGTCTTAGAAGAAGAGGGTGGTATGACCGTAGTCTCTAATGAGAACAATGAGTTGATTCCAAAGAAACGGTGATGGGGTGGAGAGTTTGCATGGACTCATGAGACTTAACAAAGCTACTGAGGAAAGATCACTTTCCCTTTGCCATTTATCGATCGGATGTTGGATAGACTAGCGGGTCATGAGTTTTATTACCTTACGGATGGATATTGAGGCTACAATCAGATTGTTATAGCTCTAGAAGACCAAGAAAAGACAACCTTTACATGTCCATATGGTACTTTTGCTTTCAGAAGGATGTCTTTTGGTCTATGCAATGCCCCAACCACTTTTCAGAGATGTATGATGGCTATCTTTTCGGATATGGTGGAGCATAATGTGGAGGTATTTATGGATGATTTTTCAATATTTGGGGATTCCTTTGATTTATGTCTGGAAAATTTAGTGATGGTTTTGAGAAGATGTGCTGAGACGAACTTGGTGTTGAATTGGGAAAAATGACATTTTATGGTACAAGAAGGAATAATTCTGGGACATAAGGTGTCGAAGAAGGGACTTGAGGTGGACAAAGCTAAATTAGAGACTATTGAGAATTTTTCGCCACCTGACTTGATAAAAGGTGTTGAAGTTTTCTAGGACATGCGGGCTTTTCTGCCGTAGATTCATTAAAGACTTCTCCAAAATAACAAAACCACTTTGTAGTTTATTGGAGAAGGATGATGCAGTTCAAGTTTGATGAGGATTGCGTGTATCTGCATTTGAGCATTTGAAGAGGAGGTTAACTTGACACCGATAATTCTGACGCGGATTGGGACCTACCATTGAATTGATGTGTGTGGCGCTTGAGTGATTATGTTGTGGGGGCTATTTTGGGTCGTGCGAAAGGAAAAGATTTTTCATGTGATATACTATGCACAAGCAAGACCCTTCTTGATCTTGTGGTTGAACTACACCACCACAGAGAAGGAATTCTTGGCGATTGTGTATGCTTTTGACAAGTTTGAGTATCTAATTGGTACAAGGGTGATAGTGTACACGGATCATGTGATAATTTGACACTTGGTGGAAAAGAAAGATGCAAAGCCTCGTTTGATCGGTGGATACTTCATTGCAAGAATTTGATTTAGAAATTAAGGATGTAAAGGGGCGAGAACCAAGTGGCGGACCACTTATCTCGATTGGAAAATCGGGGAAGGGAGGTAGATGACAAGATTGTGATTAATGAGTCCTTTCGGATGAATAGTTATTTGTGGTGAAAGGGAAGTGCCATGGTTGCGGACTATGCGAACTACTTGGTGAGTAGGATGGTCCTTGACTTAGTTGGTCATCAAAAGAAGAAATTTTTGCATGATGTGAAGTGGTTTATATGGGATGAACCATATTTGTTCAAATAATGTCTTGATCGGATGATAATGAGATGTATCCCCATATAGTGAGACGGAGGGATTTTGTAGGATTGCCATGCTTCATTATATGGTGGTCACTACGGTGGAGAGAGAACAACAACTAGAGTGTTATAAGCAGATTCTCTTGGTAAGCGATTTTCAAGGATGCTTACAGTTTTATCCAGAGATGTGACAGATGTCAAAGAGTTGGGAATATTTTGAAAAGGAATGAAATGCCATTGAACACGATCCTCGAGGTAGAAATTTTTGATGTTTGGGGAATAGATTTCATGGGTCCTTTTATTTCTTCATGTGGAAATCTATACATCTTGTTAGCAGTTGACTATGTTTCAAAGTGGGTGGAAATGGCAGCTCTTCCAACGAATGATGCCAAAGTGGTCTTAAGATTTTTACAGAGGAGTATTTTTACAAGGTTTGGGACTCAAGGGCTATCATTAGTGATGAAGGCAGTCATTTTTGTAATAAGCGGTTCATGACTCTGTTGGCTAAGTATGGGGTAAATCATCGCATTACTCTGACTTATCATCCTCAAACTAATGGCAAGCAGAGGTTTCAAATCGTGAAGTTAAGAGAATTTTGGAGAAAGTTGTGAACCCCACAAGAAAGGATTGGTCATTAAAGCTTGATGATGTTGTATGGGCATATAGAATTGCTTATAAGACTCAGTTGGGCATGTTACCTTTTCGGTTGGTTTATGGGAAGTCTTGTCACCTTCTATGGAGCTTGAGCATAAGGCATATTGGGCGATTAGGAAGCTCAATTTTGATTTGAAAGGCTGCGGGGAGAAAAACACTTACTTCAACTCAATGAGTTGGATGAATTGATTCTGAGCGTATGAAAACTCAAGTTGTATAAGGAAAAAGTGAAGAAATGGCACAATCGCAAGATTATAGAGAGAGTATTTGGTAGGGACAAAGAGTTACATTGTTTAATTCAAGACTTAAACTTTTTTCTGGGAAGCTCAAATAAAGGTGGTCGGGGCCATTCATAGTGAAGACAGTTTTTCCACATGGTGCGATAGAAGTGTTGACAAATTCCCGGAAAAGCCGTTCAAAGTGAATGGACAATGACTAAAAGCATTATTTTGGTGGCGAGGTTTGTGGTGTAAAGTAACCTCCATTCTTTCTTCAACATGATTGAGTCGGAGATAGTAAAGCTAATTGACTATAACTTAGCGCTTGATGGGAGGCACCCCATTATTTCTATCTTTATCTCTTGTTAATTACATTTTAGATTTTATTTGTTATTTCATTTTCATAATTAGTTGTTATAGTTTGATTAGTGTTACATAAGTATTATGGGATTTGAATTTGCATATGATGATGTTTGAGCGTAGCATAGAAAGTATGGTTTTAAGATAATCATTCTTGCTTATTGATTAGTTCATGCTTTGATATTGATAATTGTTGTTTGTGTGGAAGTGTATTGGAGTTGATTCATCGTTGTTTTTGGTATATTTGAGATGGAGAATTGTATTTGCGAGAATCACGTACGTATGATCGCCATGCATGAAAGCTTTACAAAAATCGTATACGCTATATATATATGTCTGATAAAACCCAATCAATCGGCATACGCGCCATATGTTCCCATTCAAAACCTTGCGGCGTCGCGCCGAGGCCAGGGTTTGAAAAAAAAATTTTTTAAGTGTTTAAAGGCGTGACTACCCCATTTCTCATATCAGTTGAAATAGAGGTGTGCGTATCTCATTCCTCTCCAAAGAATGCATGACTCTTTATTCCGTCCCAATTCAAAAGTTGTAACTTCTCATCCCACTACGCGTATCTCACATCCGTTTCCTACCCACGTTTAAAGTCTTCAATGATAAAGTTAGGGTTTTTCGGTGGGTGCGTTGAAATACAAGTTTGGAGGTGTTATCGTTTGTCGAGATAATATAACTTTTATTTCATCAATCGAGTTTTTCTTCTTTATCATCGGTATAAATGGGACCAAAGCGTGCTCGCTCTCGCACTCCGAAGTCATCTCTCGCCGATAGCCAAAGTGGTGATAATGTAGACTTCTCTAAATTTGTCGACTTGGATGCACAGATAGAATATTACCGCATTGTGGGAAAATCATTTGTTCGAGAGAGCGGTTCAAAGCTAGATGCACAAGATGGGCGATTAGTGCAGATGATCAAGGAAAAATGTTGGCATGGGTGTGCTCTACTCCAATGGATGCACCTATGGCCATTGTGAAGGAATTTTATGCGAATGCTGAGGGAGGCGATGAGTGGTTTTTTTTTTTTGAGAGGGTTCAAGTGGATTATAGTGAGAGCAATTAAGTGGCGTATTCAATTTACCCGACCCTCCAGTTGGACGAACGAATTGGGTTGAGGCGAAATGCATGGAGACAGACCTCGGCGTAGTGATTCTTGATTTATGTATCCGGGGATAAAATGGACTTGCTTTGACACTAATCAACCAAAGACCTTCCGACTTCAACTCTCAACCGTTATGCAAAGGCTTGGAATCTCTTTGTGTGTGCAAAACTTCATGCCATCATCCCATCGACATGATATTACAAGTTGAACGAGCAATCATTCTTTGGGGATTATTGTGGGGAAAATATATCGACGTTGGTCACCTCCTTAATTAGAATATGCTGCGATACATGTCGGGAAACACTACGGGAAGTATACCACATGCATCAATTGTGGCTCATTTGTGTGCTAGAAGCGGGAGTTAGATGGACGGATGAACAAATAATTATAGTACCAAGCGAGGATATTACTCATGCCATAATAGCAAGATTGAAGATTGGGCGGGGGTACCCGCACCCAAGGGAAAGGGTTTCATCCTTCATCCCGCATCATCTACGCCATCATCATGACCCTCAAAAGGCGAATAAAGTAGGAATGTCAACTCAAGCCACTGCTACTTCGATGATCGGCGACTCGAAGGTTGGAGCGGAAGGTCGATGCTATGTATCGACAATTTTGCGGTGTTTTCTATGGGTTTGATGAGGTCATTAGCGGAGGCATTTTGTGTGAGGTACTATCTCTCGAGTGGCCACAATTTGGGACGATCGTGCCATTTCCACTGCCGGATTCACCACCGAAGAGGGTGGTGCAAATTTTGATCGATGGGGAGTTTTTTAACCCTATACCTTCATTCATTGGGACAATGAATATATTAAGTTTGGGGGTATTGCGTAGTAGGGTAGTTGCATGTAGTTTTTGCATGTTTAGTTTAAATTTTGCATGTTTGCATGTTATGAGGTAGTTAATAATTGCGATAATTTTTTTTTTGATTTTTTTTAGTAGTATTATATATTGTTAGTTATATGTTTAGTTGCATGTCCCGAATTTCTAGCTTTGTGGAGTTTAAGTCTGTGATGATGAAATTGAATTTTGAAGGATTGTTGAATTTAATGGATAACATGAGCTTAGCTATAATGTTTAAATGATGTAATCCACAGATGCTGTTTAGATGCTTTTGGTTCGCACATACGTGTTCACAAATGCTTGTTGGTATAAGAGTAATGTGTTTTTATTGCTTATTAGGAAATGTGGTTTTTAAAAAATAGAATTGTGTGGAAAATGAACTTAGGCTATGAAAACATTGATAATCAAGCTTTGGGAACACATGGGTATGCTTATTAAAAAAAAATAAAAAAAAAGAGGAAAATATATCTTGAAACCTTTGAAAGTGAATTATTGAATCTTTGGAAGGGCGAGATGGAGCGTAAAACACACTTCATTTGTAAAAAAAAAATAGCAATAAACATCATGCGAAAAAAAAGAAAAATCGCCTCGTGAGTAAAAAAAAAGAAGTTTAAACCCATTGTTGAACCTTAGTTTGTATTGATGTGTTAGAGTAGTTTTTGTTGCATTAGTATACATGGATCTTGATTTAGACTGCAATTTTCTGTTTTGAGCAGTTTAACATGTGTATTCTTTGCCTTTGTCAAGTTTTTGGTGAACACAACACACACACACAACATCTTTATAGAAAATATGGGTTATTTGATTGTAGGATATTATGTTTGTAGTTAGTTTGAAATTTTATTCTTGAATCCGGATAATTCATTGAGGCATATTGGATTAGAATTCCAATTTAGCTGGAAAGACTTGGGACTCATTAGCATTGTAATTTAGTTGTATAGCATGTAGTTGCATTTCCTTGTTTAATGTCATATGCATTGCTTGAGGGCAAACAATAGTTCAGGTTTGGGGGTATTTGTTAAGTAGGTGTTATACCTACTTATTGGATATCAATTCACGAGAATTATGCTCATCTCAAGTAGATTTTACTATGTTTTTATGCATTTTATGTTTGTTTAGCATTTCTAGTAGTTGAACTCCTAAGGCAAGGAAAGACGTGGATGAGCATGGTGACATGAGCTAACAAGGACTATGCATGATGAACATGGGTAGATGAGGAGCTAAAGTAGTGGATGAACGTCATGCAGAAAAGGCAAGATGAAGGATAGACAACGAACAAGCAGCACAACAGAACATCGAGAGGACGGAGACACGAAGAAGCGGTAGCGGCGTGCCGCTAAATAAGCCAATTCTCGCGCCTGCGCTAATTATCTCGCGAAACTTAAAACACCCACTTGCATGTGGCGCGCTTAAAAAAAAAAAAGGAAAATCGCGTGCCCGCGCTAAAGCCTCGGCATACATCGTGATCGCGCGACTCGCGCGCTTTTTTTATCTTGGGATGCAGCTAATGAGTCCTCTGAAGTTTATTTGTTGACTTATTTTTAAATTTAAATTTTGAGCGCTTGATCTTATCTGAACAACATTGGTTGGCACCAGGACGTGTATTATAGGGGGTTTTATGGTTTTTTTCATCGGATGTAATTAGGGTTCTTAGTTTTGAACTAGTTCTAGAGAGGGTTTTGATCAAATTGGAAATATTCTATATCCTCTCTTGAATTTAGTTATTAAAGAATTAATCATTTCATTTTCTTGGGAGATTATTGGTGATTTGGAACAGCACCTTGGAACAGATTCTGCAATTGGGTTTAATCAATTCTCTTTTATCTCTCAATTGTGCTATCTAATTCCATGTGTTACTACAATCCCATAATGGTTTTCGGTTCAGAAATGAACTAAACTCCATTATGGGATTCTAACGGATTTTGATATGTAATATATAAGTATATGCCTGATTGTTTGATTGTATGCTTATCATCGGATTGTCTATTATGATTGAGCGTAATGTATGAATGATTGATCACCCTTCATCTTATATACTTATATGGAATTGAAAAATGAAATATGAGTATGGTTATAATCACAATAACATACGTTTATGAGGCTGAGATGTTTAGCTTTGTACTTCGTGAACCAGATAGAAATATACTGTTTCACTGTATGTAGTAATGTAAAAGCTTGTGCTTAATTCATTATTGCTACAATTTCACGTAGACATATAGTGATTTTGGTAATATTGTTGATTATATAATTTCTATCAATTGTGGAGGTTATGTAAATAGGTCGTAATTCATTGAAAAATGGTTATGTCCCCCTTTGTGCCCTTGGCTAATTTTCCATGATGAATATATAAGCTTACATGATGGTAATAATTAGATGAAGTATGAAATGAAGTTAGAATCCCATTCTTTCAAAATTTGATTCATTATTGTAGTATTAGTTTTATTATCAGTTGAGTTTTTTATCTTAAAATTGTATTGAGTTTAGTTATGAAAACTTAAAATTGATGTATGAGTTTTAGATTTAAAACCTTATGATGGAAACTAGTGATATGATTGATGTATGATAGAGTTTAGATTTAAAACTAAAAAGGAGGCAACAGGTGGATATATATAATTTTAAAATCTGTTATAAAATACTTATTGTTGTCAAAAATATTCTTGCATGAGTGGAATAGTCCTTCGGGAATATTAAGACTAAAAAGGAGGCATTGACAAGTATGAGTTTTATAAATAACAACGTAGTTATTTATCGTTGAAAGCTGTTGGAATACCGGTGGGTAAAGTAAAGTAATCTGGCGTTGTTGCATAGTTGCATATGGTATTGCATGCGATATTTTGGATTATTGATTCTTACGTGAAGAAGGCTTTACTCAATAATTGTTACGATAATTATTTATTCAATATTTTATTTTATTGATTCAATAATTGTTACGTTGATATTTTATATTATTGTTGTTTCAATAATTATCACTACAAGATTTCCCATTATCGGATCAATAATTCATATTATTTGAATAATATTATTAGATAGCATTATTGGCAATGTCTAAGGAAGTTACATTCAGGAAGGGTTTGGTCACCTAATTGCGCTACCAAGAAGTAAAAATACTTTATGGAAAGCCCCTCTTTCCCTGGAACGACAATTCGTTGTCATTATTGTGATTCTATAATATTATTTGTGAATAATTAATTATTGATTTATATGATAAAGAAATATTTATTTTATATGGATATAAATAAAAGAATTAATGTTGAGGTGTTTTATCAATATTTTGTCGGAATGGAGGTATTAAAAATCATCTGGATGCAAATTTCAGTCATTTTTCGTTTGGAATTTGGAAAAACTTTCTTCTATAAAGTGGTAGAGAATTAAATCTTATATGGAATGGAAATAAATTTGTATTTTTCTGATAAAAGGCTATTTATTATGAATTATTAAAGTTTTGGAAATAAATGTTTTTAATTAAAACATGGGTGGGCCCCACTTTTGTATTTTATGGAAAAATGCTGAATTTGGTGGCCCCCACTTATGGTGTGCTGAACTTGGTCCAAGTGGTGTGCATGAAAATTTTTAAAATATTATTTTATTAAATTTTAGTCTGCTTTGGCGTTCTGGTATTTTCCTATAAATAGGGTGCTTAGTTAGAAATGAGAATCGCACCAGAATATGAAGTTATTTCTCTCTATAATATCGAGCGTATTTTGTGAGTATTTAGATACTTTGAGAGTTGCTATTCAGTGCAAATTTTCTTCAGCATTATATTCGATATTTCAGCCAGAAGTATTATTCTTTTGAGATAAAGACAGGTGATGAAAATTATCTTCGTCCTGGATAAGAAGAGGAATTTAGAACTACAATTATGATTATGAGTTATTCACATGATTGTGGGATGAGAACCATTGATCGATATTCTGTGGTTAAAACATTGTTGGTGGACTTTTAACATGGAGAAGATAATAGACTTTATGGTCTATTTGACTCTTCTAATGGATTGCTCGTTCCGCTACAACTATGGTTAAAAAGTTTTATCATCTACCATATGTTCTAAATCTCTGATTCATTACTGACGAAGGTTATTGATAATTTAATTATCTTTAGTCATGATATTCTTTACTGGGCTAGTTGTGCTCACCCTTTTGTTTCACAATTCCTTTCAGGTAATAAGAGTGTAGTTGGGTCGAGCGGGGGTAAGAGGGGAATAGAACGATGGTCTATACCTATGGAGGTTTCCCCTAAACAGTATAAAAATATTTTTATTGAGAACTTTAAATAAGTGTGTTGTATTTTATACGTCATTTAACCGTTGATTTTGGTGAACCAAATAGAGTGAGGTGAACCCAACTTTGGAAGGGTGTTTTGCCACTATCATTCAAGATGTCTAATGACATACGACTTCGTGTTATCATAAGACAGGATTGTACACATCCACTTGCTGATTATATCTATGAGCACTACCTATATAATCTTGGAGTTTGGTTGAAATATAATTCTTAATTGGAGACAATGGAGATAATTATATGGCAAGAGAAGACTCACCATTGGAAAGAACATGATAGCAATCTTCTCGTTTTTCTTTGGGGTCTATTGGGTCAACCAAGGATAATTCTTGAGTCACATGATATCTATTATAACTTAGATGTATGGCCTCTCATGTACAAAGGTTTTCTTGAGTATTTTCTAAAGATTTTAATTTCTAAAACAGTTATTGACTGTACCTCTATGTAAGGTACCATTGTAAGGTATCAATGTGAGGTGCTATCCAAGTAAAGGGATGAGAGTCACAGTTGGTATCCACATCATATGTGTTGTCGTATTTTGCACGACAATTAGATAAATGAAGTTTGTAGTTGTTTTCTGTATCATATATTTGGCGACTCAAAATGCGTTGTGTGGACCTATTTTGGGGGCGTCACATACACACACACACACACACACACACACTCACATATATATATATATATATATTTCAAAATTCACTTGGGGGATAACTTGGTCGGGAGGAGTTTATTATTATTATTATATATATATAATAATAAGTTTTGTTTTTTTTAAGAAAAATAGAATATATTATATTTTATTGCATAGTGCTGCATAGTAAATCAAATTTTTCAGCTGAAAAAGCGCCTATGAATTCTATTACTGTGAGTCTGTGATTTTTCTTTTCAAATAGTATCCTGCCATTCTCCTATAAATAGGATGCTTAGTTTAGAATTGAAAATCACACCAGAATCAGAGAATTCTTCTTCTATAATATTGAGCGTATTTCTTTTGAGTTTAAGGAAGCTTTGAGTGTAGAAAACAATATAAGTTTTCTTCAAGAATATCTCCGCCCTACCAGTCAGAAATACTCTCCTTTTAAGGTAAGGGATATTATTTTTGTTCAATATTCGTAAAAAATAATATTTTCTTCCATACTCTGTAGTATGTAAGTAATATTATTTCATTTCAGATTCCGAATTCTACACTCATTTTGTTAAGTATTGTTTCTATACTCCTTGAAATTAATAGAATATCCTTGAAATTTGCGCTTCATCTAGTATCGTTTCACAAGGATATTTTTCTGAACATTCTTGTTAAAATTTAATCTTTTCATGCCGGGGTACTATTCACAAAGTACTATTCACCCAATTACTATTCACCTGAAAAATTGATTTCTTTTCTGTCCACATTATTTTTGATACATGAATATTATTCTTGAATTTTACTCTACAAAGCAGTTGTCATGTTGACAATTTGGACATTTTTAAACTTTGGATAAATTAAAAATCTTTAATATTTATCCTTGATTTTGTTCGATTGATGCTTATATCATTGTCATCATCTTCATGCTTATATTATGATAAAAGTCATCTTTGGCCCGTAGTGCATAGATTGATTGTTGATTGGTATGATTATAACTATGTATCGGTATAATCATGACCATTGGTGATAATACGAATATCCTTGGCCCGTAGTGCATGGATGATTCGTGGATGTGATAATAATGAATATCCTTGGCCCGTAGTGCACGGATAATTCAGTGATGTGGATTATTTATTGAGCTGAGTTTCAACGATAAAATTGATGATAAACTTTTAAATCATAGAAGATTGTAGATATCATGCTCTACTTGACTCTTCTAATGGATTGTTTGTTCCGCTGCAGTTAAACTTGTTATCTATTGTATTCTATCAGTTTAACACTGTTGAAGGCTAACAATAATTTATTCTGTATTATCTTAGTCATAATATTCTTTACTGGGCTAGTTAAGCTCACCCTTTGCTTTCATTGTTTTCTTCAGGAAATGAGAATATAGCTGGGACTAGTTGGGGAACGGAGTGATGGTCCAAGATGGTGGCTATAGTAGTTCTCACTATTCTATGAATTAGTGTAATAATAATTATAATGAGGACTCTATTTGAGTTTGGATATTGTCTACGAGATAATATTCATGTTAAAACTCTCAACTATGTTTTGTCGTATTTTACACGACAGTTGTATAATTAAGTTGTATTTGAATTCTGTACCATGTATTTGGCGACTCAGAATAGGTGATGTATACCTATTTTGGGGGAATCACAATTGGTATCAAAGCTTAGGGATATGATCCCTGGCTAAGATGTGAGACTCGAACTAGGAGGGGAGAGACGGGTAAATCCTTCGCCAGTATGACCTACCTAAACTTATTTGTTATTTAATTAGTCGGTCAGGATACAGGAATAATACTGGCAACTCTTGTTTTGTGGCAGTGTTTGAAAATGACATCAGAGAATGTTGAGATAGACAATGGAGCACATGAGACCGTTGAGTCACCGATGATCAATAACCAGGATAATGTGCATCAGGAAGGCAATAATCCTCATGTACACAACAACACCGACCAAATGATGAACGACAAAATGTTTCGGAGCTTTCTGTAATTCATGCAACATCAGGCAAAAGAGACTCCTATTCAAAATGCAGGTGGAAACACTGGCAACTCTCGGACGGTCACCGCTAAGCAATTCAAGGAGCTAGTACCACCAGAGATTTTGGGAAAGCCAAAACCACTTAAGGCAGAGACGTGAACAAAGTAGATCATCAAGATATTTGATGTCTTGGGATGCTCCGAGGAGCAAAAGGTTCATTTTGTCACCTTCATGTTGCGAGGAGGGGCAGATTATTGGTGGGAATCTGTAAAACTTACCCAACTTGCCGCACTTAAGAAGTCTTGGGAGAAGTTCCAAGAATTGTTCAATGACAAGTACTTTCCCGAAAGTATTCGTCACATGAAGGAGGTAGAATTCAAAGCTGGGAGCAACCTAAGTCGATGTGATCAAGACGTAGCTTCGGGCTTAATGGTTATTATCAGAGATTCGTGGAAGGATTTTCTTGAATCGCTACTCCATTAACTCAGCTAACTCGAAAAGATACAAAATTCGGTTGGAGCGAAGAATGTGAGAAGAGTTTTCAAGAACTCAAGAGGAGACTCATTTCAGCACCTGTTCTGACAATACCATCTGGTTCAGAGGGATTTGTCATCTACAGTGATGCTTCAGGCAAAAGTTTAGGATGTGTTCTCATGCAACATGGGAAAGTCATAGCCTACGCCTCACGACAACTCAAAGAATATATGAGAGGAATTATCCTATTCGTGATCTAGAGTTAGCAGCAGTCATTTTTGCTCTAAAGAATTGGAGACATTACCTACATAGGGAGAAAGTGGAGATCTATACGGATCATAAAAGCCTCAAATATTTCTTCACTCAAAAGGAACTCAACATGTGACAACGACGTTGGCTCAAGCTGTTGAAAGATTACGATCATACTATTCAATACCATCTTGGAAAAGCGAACGTAGTAGCTGACGTGTTGAGTAGAAGATCGTATGCAAGTACGAGTGCGATATTGTCAATGCAAAGGCCCATTTTTTATGACTTGTAAAGGATGGAGATAGAGTTAAAGACTCTAGGGACCCACGTGATGATGTCAAATATACGAGTAGAACCGAATTTAATTGATAAATTTAAAGTTGCTCAAACTACGGACTTGGAGCTGGTGCGTATGATGAAGAAAGTGCAAGAAGGTGCTATTCCAGAAGTAAGAATTGATGAAGAAGGAATAATTCGAGTTAACTCCAGACTTTGTGTTCCTAATGACTCTGATTTGAAGTATAAAATCATGATGGAGGCGCACAACACACCGTTTGCAATCCATCTTGGGAGTACCAAAATTTATCGTGATCTTCGACATACATTTAGTGGAGCAATATGAAGAGAGAGATAACGGATTTTATCTTAAGGTGTTTAACTTGTCAACGTGTCAAAGTAGAGCATCAAGTGCCAAAAGGTCCATTGCAACCACTTGAAATTCCAGAATGAAAGTGGGAGCACATTACCATGGATTTCGTTACTCGTCTTCCCAAGGTTTCTCAAGGCATAGATGCAATTTGGGTCACCGTTGATAGATTAACCAAGTCTGTTCATTTCTTACCTATACGAGAAACTTATTCACTTGAACGTCTTGCTCGTATATACATAAATGAGATTGTAAGACTGCATGGTATGCCAGTATCCATAGTTTCTAATTGAGACCCAAGATTCACTTCACGATTTGGGGTCAGTTTGCAGAAAGCTATGGGCACAAATTTACGATTCAGTTCGGCATATCATCCTCATACGGACGGACATTCGGAGAGGACTATTCAAACTCTTGAAGATCTATTAAGACTCTATGTCCTTGACTTCAAAGGAAGTTGGGACAAGTTCTTTCCATTAGTGGAATTCTCCTACAACAACAGATATCAAACAAGTATAAGCATGGCTCCATTCGAGGCGTTATATGGATGCAAGTGTCATTCTCAAGTATGTTGGGATGAGGTGGGTGAAGCAACGTTGTTGGGACCAAAATTGGTACGCATGACAACGGAAAAGATTCAAATGATCCGGCAACGTATAAAAACCTCACAAGATTGACAAAAGAGTTATGCTGATCTTCATCGAAGGGACGTGGAATTTAATGTTGGAGAGCATGTGTTGTTACGTGTTGCTCCATGGAAAGGAGTTACAAGATTTGGAAAGAGAGAAAAGCTCAATACTCGATTCATTGGCCCATTTGAAATCCTTGATCAAGTAGGAACTATGGCCTATAGACTCGCTTTATCACCAGGTATTTCTCGTGTTCATAACGTTTTTCACATATCTAAGTTACGTAAATATGTGGAAGACCCAAACCACATTATTGAATTAGAACCAGATGAGATAGCAGAAGATTTAACGTATGAAGAGGTACCTGTTAAAATTTTGGATAAGAAGGAACATATTTTACGCTCCAAGATTATACCTCAAGTCAAAGTTTTGTGGAGAAACCACGATGTTGAGGAAATGACCTGGGAGTTAGAATCTGAAATAAAATCAAGGTATCCTCACCTCTTCGACATATCAGGTACGTACACCAATTTTGAGGATGAAATTTCATAAGAAGGGGAGGTTGTAAGACCCCAACTTTTATGAATAAAGAATAATTTTCTCTAAATATCATTTTGAATATTATGGTGTGGATTTGATATAATGTTATAGTTGTGGGTAATATTTATAAATTTTTCTAAGTAAGCAAGTTGTCATAAAATATTCGTTTGGTCGGGGAATATTCGTACGATGACACAATCATTGGTGGACCTCACAACAAAATTACTGTCGGAGTTAGAAAACGACAGAAATATCTTTTTATAAAAATAACGGCGAAAGTTTTACCGTGAGAAGTCACTCAGTTTTATTCAATTATTGCCACAATAATTGTTGCATAGTATCTCACGTTATTGATTTAATTATTGTCATAATATTTTATATTATTAAATCAATAATTGAGATGACAAAGTTATTCATATTATTATTTGTATTATTGTTGATGTCTAGAAAGTTCTATTGAGGAAAGGGGTTGGTCACCTAATTGCGCGCCAATAAGGAGAAATCCTTATCGGAAAGCCCCCTCTTTCCTGAGAATGATCTGGTTGTTAATATTATGAGTTATAATATTAATGATAAATGTTATAAAAAATGTGTTTTTGTGAAGCCAAGTGAATTGGGATAAATAGAGGGGATTTTTATGATGTATTTGTTGTAAATTTTATTTATTATATGGACCCCCAACTTACCCATTTTTCAAAACTGTCGGTAGAAAATTATCTCAGTTTTGTTTTATATATGTATATGAATTATATATATATATATATATATATATATATATTTTAAAGTTCACCGGGGGGGATAACTTGGTCGGGAGGGAGGTTATTATTATTATTATTATTATATTATAATAAGTTTTATTTTTTATGAAAAATAGAATATATTATATTTTATTGCATAGTGAATCAAAATTTTTAGCCAAAGAAGCACCCATGAATTTCTATTACTGTGCGTCCGTGATTTTTCTTTTCAAATAGTATCCTGCCATTCTTCTATAAATAGGATGCTTAGTTTAGAATTGAAAATCATACCAGAATTAAAGAATTCTTCTTCTATAATATTGAGCGTATTTCTTTTGAGTTTAAGGAAGCTTTGAGCATAGAAAACAGTATAAGTTTTCTTCAAGAATATCCCCGCCCTACCAGTCAGAAATACTCTCCTTTTAAGGTAAGGGATATTATTTTTGTTCAATATTCGTAAGAAATAATATTTTCTTCCATACTCTGTAGTATGTAAGTAATATTATTTCGTTTCAGATTTCGAATTCTACACTCATTTTGTTAAGTATTGCTTCTATGCTCCTTGAAATTTTTAGAATATCCTTGAAATTTGCGTTTCATCTAGTATCGTTTCACAAGGATATTTTTCTTAATATTCTTGTTAAAATTTAATCTTTTCATGCCGAGGTACTATTCATAGGGTACTCACGAGGTACTATTCACCCGATTACTATTCACCCAAAAAATTAATTTCTTTTCTGTCCAAATTATTTTTGATACATGAATATTCTTTTTGAATTTTACTCCACAAAGTAGTTGTCATGTTGACAATTTGGACATTTTTAAACTTTGGATAAATTAAAAATCTTTAATATTTATCCTTAATTTTGTTTGATTGATGCTTATATTATTGCCATCATCCTCATGCTTATATTGTGATAAAAGTTATCTTTGGCCCGTAGTGCATAGATGGACTTTTGATTGGTATGATTATGACTATGTATCGGTATAATCATGACCATTGGTGATAATACAAATATCCCGAGCCTGTAGTGCATGGATGATTCGTGGATGTTGTGAGACCCCGAATTTTATGAAATGAAAGTATTCAATTTTCTTATAATTATTATGTTATTTAGTAAATGGTTAAATTGATAAAGGTTAAAGTTAAGGGCTATATTTGAAAATTTTGCAAAGTAAGCAAGTTGATATAAAATATTCGTTGTGTCGGGAAATATTCGATTTGTCGGGGAATATTCATTTTAATAGGGAATATTCGTACGAGGACACAATCATTGGTGGACCCCACAACGGAAGTGTTGTCGTAGTAAGAAAACGATAGAATTATCTTTTATTAAAATAACGATTTAAAAAGTGTTATCGTTTAAACCTGTTGAACTACCCTTAGTAGTAAAAATACGATGAATACGCGTGCTTTGCGTAGAATAGCACACGATATTGATTATTGATGCTTACGTAAGAAGTCACTCAGTTATACTCACACTACAGTAATTGTTGCATCATATCTCTCATATTATTGATTCAATTATTGTCACAGTATCATCTACATAATATGATATATTATTAAATCAATAATTGAGACGACAAAGTTATTCATATTATTATTTGCAATATTGACAATGTCTAGAAGTTCTATCAAGGAGAGGTTTGGTCACCTAATTGCGCGCCAATAAGGAAAAATCCTTATCGGAAAGCCCCCTCTTTCCTGGGAACGACCTGATTGTTAAATATTATGAATTATAATATTAATGATGAATGAGTTCGTGTTGATTAAAGATGAATTTGATAGTTCCATTGTGTTGGAATTATTAGTGCTAGTGAAAATTGACATTTATTTCGATAATAGTTGATGTCTAGAGGTTATATTGACCAATCGGGTAATTAACCGGATAAATGAGCAATTAATTGCTATTGATTCACATGATTATAACTATTTATTCACATGTGTGTACTATTGATTCACATTCATTTACTATTAGGGGAGTTGGTGCAAGATTGATAATACTTGCATGACTAAGTTAAAAATGGAGGTATAGATGGAGGTACTATACTATAATTCGTATTTTCATATGATTATAACTATTGATTCACATGATTGAACTATTGATTCACATTATTTACTATTAGGGGAGGTGGTGCAAGTTTGATAATACTTGCAGGACTAAATTAAAAATGAAAGAAAAGTTGAAGGTATCAGATCGTAATATTTTGAGCCCCAAAAGCGTGCAATTATCGAAACTATATTTTCCTATAAATAAATAAGCTCATTCTTCCTTCATTTCTCACCAATTCACTAAAGCTATAGAGCAATTATTATAGAGAGAAATATATAGAGAGAGAAGAAGAGAAGTCTGCTACCTCTCTATTCCAGTATCTAGCTTTATTCTAAGGTAAGGGATATCATTATTGTGTAAGGGATATTATTTCTTTCGTATTCATGAAGAGAGCTATTGTTATTCCATTCTTTATTATTATGTTGGAATAACCTGTCTATGCGAAGTACCACATACATGGTAAAATTCTTCTGTTATTCCATTCTTTATTATTATGTTGGAATAACCTGTCTATGCGAAGTACTGCATAAATGGTGAAATTCTTCTATTATTCCATTCTTTATTATTCTGTCAGAATATCCTGTTTATGCGGATTATGCATGACCTGGTTGCATTCTTTATTATTCGCGCTTAATATCCCGTCTGCAATGCCACGTAATGACTGGTTCCATTATTTATTATTCTCGCATTTGGGAATAACTCGTATATGTAGTCTATCGCATACATGGTGAATTCTTTTTGTTATTCCATTCTTTATTATTACATTTGAATAACTCTGTCTATGTGGATTACTACATGCATGGTGAATGATCCTTTGTATTCATTCTTATTAAATTGTGGAAATGATCTGTTTATCGTAGATTATCACTGCAAATGGTGAAAATCCATTTGTAGTTTCGTAATTTTTTCGACTCTCAAAAATTTTGGAAAAATTTGAAATGATAATTTGATGAGTTTTTATATATTGTGTCCAAATATGGCGATTTTTGGATGTATAGATTAAGAGTTATGGATTTTATGGGAAAAGACTATTTTAAAAGTAAACCCTTATAACTCTTTTGTGGTTAACTCCAAAATTGGTAAAATTTTTATTATGAAAGTACATGTATATAACAGAGTATACCTGTAAATTTTGAATTTTTGGACAAAGGTACAATTTATGATAAATGTCTAAATATTCATGGTTTTGGCCATATGAAAATAGCAAATGAATTTTAAAATTTATCAAAAAATATATGTTCAATATGGGACTATATTTTGCTAAATCTTAAAAAAAAAAATATTTTGGGATCTGATTTTGTATTTTTAATGAAAATGAACTAGTTATGAGTAAATGAATTAAAAATGTTATGTGAAGTAACAAAATTGGAAAATAGGATTTTATGGTTTGGGAATCCTATATAGGGTATATGCAGATTTTTGATGAGGGATTTGATCATTGGTGATGAAATCTTATGAGT
Organism: Panax ginseng; assembly: GCA_020205605.1. Lineage (NCBI taxonomy): Eukaryota > Viridiplantae > Streptophyta > Magnoliopsida > Apiales > Araliaceae > Panax > Panax ginseng. The sequence goes on from CM035128.1 coordinate 156,899,607, forward strand.
ATGGCATTTTGAATGATTAAATGCATTATGTGGTAAATTGTAAACAACTGAAATAAATTGTTTATAAGTTTAAGAAGTGATTAAAATATTGTTATAATATTAATAATATTAGATTATGAGTTTATTAAGTGGTTGATAATATTTGGATAAATTTAAAGTCTTTAATATTTATCCTTGATTTCGTTTGATTAATGTCTATATAATTGTGATGAAAGTCATCTGTGGCTTACGTGCATAGGTGGACTGTTGATTATTGGTTTTACAGTTGTATATTTTTTGGCTTACGTGCAAAGATGGACTGTTGATTATTGGTTTTATAGTTGTATATCTTTGGCTTACGTGCAAAGATGGACTGGTGTATGACATGATCATAACTACTGGTGATAATAACGAATATCCTTGGCCCGTAGTATGACGCCCCAAAATAGGTATACATCACCCATCTTGAGTCGCTAAATACATGGTACAAAATTCAAATACAACTTAATAATATATCACGTCCGTGTAAAATACTTTACAAAACGTAAACTGAGAGTTTTAATAAGAATATTGTAATCTAGACAATATCCACACTCAAAAGAGTCCTCATTATATTTATTTTCACACTATTTAATGAGAATAGTGAGGACTACTAATACTATCTTTCGGGATCGTCACTCCGCTCCCCGACTAGTCCTAGTCCACGTTCTCATTTCCTAAAGAGAATAGTGAAAGAAAAGGGTGAGCTCAACTAGCCCTGGTAAGAAGAAATATTATGACTAAGATAATGCGTAATAAATTATCATTAGCCTTTAACAATGTTAAACTGGTAAAATATAACAAATATCAAGTTTAACTGCAGCGGGACAAGAAATCCATTAAAAGAGTAAAGTAGAGAATAAAATCTACTATCTTTTATGATTTAAAAGGTTTTTCATCACTTTTATCGTTGAGACTCAGCTTAATAAATAATCCACATCATCCTTGCACTACGGGCAAGGATATTCATTAGACTCACAACCACAAATTATCCATGCATTACGGCCAAGGATATTCGTGTATTCATCAATGGTCATGATCATGCCAACAACTATCCATCAATGCATCATGCGGGCCAATGAGGTCTTTTTTTCATCATCATTTGTAACATTACGATTACCATGATTACAATCAATAATCCCCTCGGTCATAATCATACCAAGTCCATCTATGCACTACAAAAGCCACAAATGACTTTCAACATAATATAAACATGAGGATGATGACAATGATATAAGAATTCAATAAAACAAGTTCAAGAATTAATTTATCCAGAACTAATAACGCCTAAATTGTCAACATGATACTTCTTTGTAGAGTAAAACTCAAGAATGCTCAGAAGAATATTTTCATGAAAAGATACTGGATGAAGCGCAAATATCAAGGATATTCCACTAATTTCATAGAGTATAGAAGTCAAAACTTTAACCAACCGAGTATAATAAAGAATGGAATAACAAAAGAAATCACCATGCATGCGATAGATCGCATGCATATAAGTTATTCCAATAGAATAATAAATAACGGAACGGTGTCAAAGCGTAATACGCATTGACAGGATATTCCAATGTAATAATAAATATCGGAACTGTCGAGGCGTAAATTCGCACCGGCTGTGATGTTCCAACATAATAATAAATAACGGAACTCAGGTCAAAGCGTAAACGCATGTATGTGATGTTCCAATGTAATAATAAAGAATGGAATAATGAGAAGAATTTCACCATGTATGCAGGTACAGCATAAACATGATATTCCAACATAATGATAAAGAATGGAATAATAGAAGAATTTCACCAAGTATAGGGTAGGCAGGTTATTCCAACAGAATAAAAAAAATGGAATAACAGAAGTTCTCTTCATGAATACGAAAGAAATGATACCCTTACCTTAGAACAAACTGGATATAAGAGTAGTGAAGTAGCAGAATACTTTTCTTCTTTCTCTATATAGTCTCTCTCTCTGGAGTTTCAGTAAATTCGTAAGAAATAATGAAGGAATGAGCTTCTATTTATAGGAGAATGGACTAAATAGTAACTAATTCTAACTAGTCCAGATTGATTTACTTTTAAAAGCAGACGGTCCAAATTGGTTTACTATAAAATATTCTAATAAAACAAAATCTTTTAAATAAAATAAAATATATTCTATTTATAATCTAATAAAACTAATAACTTTATAAAAGTATTCTATTTTATATAAAAAGATTTTACTATGCAAATACTATGCATAATAAAATATAATATATTCTATTTATAGTATAATAAAACGAATAACTTTATAAAAGTATTCTCATTTTATATAAAAAGCTTTTCTATTTTATTATATTAATAATACTAATAAAACAAAACTTCATCATCATTATTATAATTCTCACTATTATTCGACTGTGTCGTTCCTGTGGAAGTGCTTTCAATAAGGATTTCTCCTATCAAGCGCATAATTAGGTGACCAAACCTCTCCTTAGCAGAACTTCTAGACATCGTTAATATTGCAAATAATAATATTAATAACTTCGGCATCTCAATTATTGATTTAATAATATATAAAATATCGACAATAATTGAATCAATTAACGTGAGATACTATGCAACACCATCAAGCAATAATTGAACAAAACCGAGTGACTTCTCACGTAAGCATCAATAATCAATACCGTGTGTTACTATGTAACCACGCCAGATTCTCGCACTTTTAACACCGGGTGTTTCAACAATTAATGATAAAACTTCCACCGTTATTTTCATAAAATATTTTTGTCGTTTTCTCAATCGACAATAATTCCATTATGGGGTCCATTAATGATTGGCATAGTCGCATTTAATATTCCCCGTTAAAACGTAATATTTCCCCACCAATCGAATATTATATAACAACTCATGCATTTTGTAAAATTTATAACTATTACCCACAACTATAACATTATATTAAATTTATTCCATAATATTCAAAAATGATAATTATAGAAAATTCATCTTTATTCATAAAAGTTGGGGTCTTACAATCTCCCTTCTTATGAAATTTTCGCCCTCGAAATTAGGGTACGACTGGTATGTCAAGAGGTAAGGATACCTTGATTTCATTTTGATTCTAACTCCCAGGTCATTTCCTCAACATCATGGTTCCTCTATAAAACTTTGACTTGAGGTATAACCTTGGAGCGTAGAATATGTTCCTTCTTATCCAAGATTTGAACATGAACCTCTTCATAAGTTAAATCTTCTGCTATTTCGTCCGGTTCTAACTCAATAATGTGGTTCGGGTCTTTCACATATTTACGTAACATGGATATATAAAAAACGTTATGAACACAAGACATACTTGACGGTAAAGTGAGTCTATACGCCACAGTTCCTACTCGATCGAGGATTAAAAATGGGCCAATGAATCGAGGATTGAGCTTTCTTTTCTTTCCAAATCTCGTAACTCCTTTCTATGGAGCAACACATAACAACACATGATCTCCAATATCTAATTCCACGTCCTTTCGATGAAGATCAGCATAACTCTTTTGTCGATCTTGTGAGGTTTTTATACGTTGCCGGATCGTTTGAATCTTTTCTGTAGTCATACGTATTTCAACTCCCGGTCCCAACAACGTTGCTTCACCCACCTCATCCCAAAGATATCGAGAACGACACTTTCTTCCATACAACGCTCGAATGGAGCCATGCTAATACTTGTTTGGTAACTGTTGTTGTATGAAAACTCCACCAACGGTAAGAACTTGTCCCAACTTCCCTTGAAGTCAAGGACACAGAGTCTTAATAAATCTTCAAGAGTTTTAATAGTCCTCTCTGATTGTCCGTCCATTTGAGGATGATATGCCGAACTAAATCGTAAGTCCGTGCCCATAGATTTTTGCAAACTAACCCAAAATCATGAAGTGAATCTTGGATCTCGATTAGAAGCTATGGATACTAGCATACCATGCAGTCTTACAATCTCGTTTATATACATACGAGCAAGACGTTCAAGTGTATAAGTTTCTCGTATTGGTAAGAAATGAGCAGACTTGGTCAATCTATCAACAATGACCCAAATTGCATCTATGCCTTGAGAAACCTTGGGAAGACCAGTAACGAAATCCATGATAATGTGCTCCCACTTCTATTCTGGAATTTTAAGTGGTTGCAATGGACCTTTTGGTACTTGATGCTCTGCCTTGACTCGTTGACAAGTTAAACACCTTGAGATAAACAACACTATCTTTCTCTTCATATTGCCCCACCAAAATGTATGTTGAAGATCATGATACATTTTGTTACTCCCAGGATGAATTGTAAATGGTGTGTTGTGCGCCTCCATCATGATTCTATACTTTAAATCAGGGTCATTAGGAACACAAAGTCTGGAGTTGACTCGAAGTATTCCTTCTTCATAGATTCTTGCTTCTGGAATAGCACCTTCTTGCACTTTCTTCCTCATACTAATCTTCTCCGTGTCTCAGCAGCTCGAGCCGCTTTAACTTTATCAATTAAAGTCGGTTCTACTCGTATATTCGCCATCATCACATGGGTCGCTGGAGTCTTGAACTCTATCTCTATCCTTTGCAAGTCACATAAAATGGGCCTTTACGTTGACAATATCGCACTCGCATTCAAGATATGATCTTCTACTCAACGCGCCACTACCACGCTCGCTTTTCCAGGATGGTATTGGATGGTATGATCATAATCTTTCAACAGTTCAAGCCAACGTCGTTGTCGCATGTTGAGTTCCTTTTCAGTGAAGAAATATTTGAGGCTTTTATGATCCGTAAAGATCTCCACTTTCTCCTCATACAAGTAATGCCTCTAAATCTTAAGTGCGAAAATAACAGCTGCCAACTCTAGATTATGAGTGGGATAATTCCTCTCATATTCTTTGAGTTGTCGAGAGGCATATGCTATGAATTTCCCATGTTGCATGAGAACACATCCTAACCCTTTGCTCAAGCATCATCTTTGTAGATGACAAATCCTCCGAGCTGGATGGTATTGTCGTAAGCAGTCTTTGAAATGAGTTTCCTCTCGAGTTCTTGAAAACTCTTCTCACATTCCTCGTTCCAACCGAATTTTGTATATTTCCAAGTTAGCTGAGTTAATGGAGTAGCGATTCGAGAAAACCCTTCTACGAATCTCCGATAATAACCAGCTAAGCCGAGAAAGCTACGTACTTCTATTCATCGATTTAGGTTGCTCCCAGCTTTGAATAGCTTCGATCTTTGCTGGGTCAACAGATATTCCATGACTTGATACTACGTGCCCAAGGAATGCTACTTCCTTAAGCCAAAACTCGCATTTCTTCAACTTGGCATAAAGCTTATATTCACGAAGCTTTTGGAGTATCAGCCTCAAGTTCTGCTCATGATCTTCACGACTTTTGGAATAAATAAGGATGTCATCAATAAAGACGACCACAAAGTGATCCAAATATTCCTTGAATACTCGGTTCATCATATCCATGAAAGCAACAGGAGCATTAGTCAATCCAAAAGACATGATTAGAAATTCATAATGTCCGTACCGAGTTCTGAAAGCTGTCTTTGGAATGTCATTGGTTCTAATCTTCAATTGGTGATATCCAGAATGAAGATCAATCTTTAAAAAGAATTTTGCGCCTTGCAACTGGTCAAACATGTCATCAATATATGGCAATGGGTACCTATTTTTGATAGTGACATGGTTCAACTCCCGATAATCAATACAAAGTCGCATACTCCCATCTTTCTTTTTCACGAATAAAACAGGAGCACCCCAAGGAGACGATTAGGGATTTAATAAAAACGATGTCTAACAATTCCTCGCAGTTGGGTCTTTAACTCACGAAGTTCAATAGAGCTATTCGATATGGGGCTTTAGAAATGAGTTTTGTAACGGGTTCAAGGTCGATACAAAATTCAATTTCACGCTCTGGGGGTAGGCCAGGAAGTTCTTCAGGGAATACGTCAGGAAATTCATTAACAATAGAAATATCATTCAAAACTGACGTATTAGTCAATTTTTGCATGATGAGTAGTTAACCAATCAATCCCTAGAATTACGTCAAATGCAAGTATTTTCAATGAAATGAGATCGACAGGTAATGTGAGGGTACCGATTTGAACTAAATAAGACTTATAAACAATGGATGTAATGAAGGTTTCTCCCAATGGAGTTTCAACAGATAAGTCAAAGTCTAATTTCTCTGGAGTCAAATTTAAACGTTGAGCGCAAGTAGGAGAAATAAAAGAATGGGTAGAACCGGTATCAAATAAGGTATATACTTCGCTAGAGTTTATGATAAGCTTACCCATGATGACTTCGTTCGGGTTCCTTGCTTTCTCGGGAGGTCACGAAAAACGCTCTCCCTTGAACTACCAGTTTTGTCTTGTCTGGGACGACCTTTGATGCCTCCATCCCAGTTGGACTTGTCTTTGGTGCACGATAAAATCGGGCCAGGTGACCTTCTCTTCCACAATTGTAACATGCTTTGGATGGCATCATAGATTTAGACCGATGTGTCCCTCTCTCCACATTTGAAGCATATGATAGGTGGTCGTTCTCCTTCCTTAACGACAGTCTTTGGCGCTGACGTCTTTCCATCATTGTTGAATCTCCTCTTCTTGAAATGTCCATTCTTATTGTTTTGGCCATGATTACCACCAAAGTGGTTACCATTTCTGGCATGTTGATTCCCTCCATGCTTATTGTCACCGCTTCGATGATCGTTATCACCGGTATTATCATATCACGGTTGCTTTCTTTTGGTTGGGTTGACTCATTATCGCGCTTTCTAACAACCGAGCCCTATTAACAACATCTCGAATACAAACATAGTTTTATGAGAGATAAGATATTGACGTATCTCGGGTTTCAAACCTCTTAGAAACATTCGCGTCATTCTCTCCTCATTATCACCAAATGAGACGTAATAAGGGACAACTCAAAGAAACTTGGCTTCGTGATTGCGATAATCGTCATGTTGTTTTGCTCCAACTTGATGAACTCTACCTCTTTCATGTGACGAATACTTTCGGGAAAGTACTTGTCGTTGAATGATTCTTGGAACTTCTCCCAAGACATCTTCATCTGGCGGGGTTGAGTACGCTTTACTGATTCCCACCAAGAATCACCTCCGCGCGCAACATGAAGGTGGAAAAGGAACCTTGCTCCTCGAGCATCCCAAGACATAAAATATCTTGTTGATCTCGCTTTATCCACGTCTCGCCTTTAAGTGGTTTTGGCTCTCTAAAAACTCCGGTGGTCCCAGTTCCTTCGAATCGCTAATGATGACCGTCTCGAGAGTTGTCAAGTGTTTCCCTCGCATTTTGGACAGAGCCACTTTTTCCCGATGTTGCATGAATTGTATAAAGCCTCCGAACATTCCATTGTTCATCATCCGTCCGTGTTGTTGTTTGCACGAGGATTGTCGCCTTCGATGCACATTATCCTCGATTATTGATCCTGTGGAGACTCAAACGGTCTCTGAAGGCTCCATTGATGTTCTCAACATTCTCGGATGTCATTTTCAAATACTGCCACAAAACAAGGGTTATTAACATATCATATATTATCCTTATACTCTGACTGACCAATTAAATACCAAATAAACTTAGGTAGGTCATACTAGCGAAGGAATTCCCCGTCTCTCCCCTCCTAGTTCTTGTCTCACATCTCAGCTAGGGATCATATCCCTAAGCTTTGATACCAACTATGACGCCCCCAAACTAGGTAAACATCACCCATCTTGAGTCGCCAAATACATGGTACAAAATTCAAATACAACTTAATAATACCGCTGTCGTGTTAAATACAAAAAAAATGTAAACTGAGATTTTTAATAAGAATATTGTCATCTAGAAAATATCCACACTCAAAAGAGTCCTCATTACATTTATTTTCACACTATTTTACAAAATAGTGAGGACTACTAATACTATCTTCTGGACCATCACTCCATTCCCCGACTAGTCTCGGCTACGTTCTCATTTCCTGAAGAGAACAGTGAAAGAAAGGGTGAGCTCAACTAGCCCGGTAAGAAATATTATGACTAAGATAATGCAGAATAAATTATCATTAGCCTTTAACAATGTTAAACTGGTAAAATATAACAAACATCAAGTTTAACTACAGCGGGACAAGAAATCCATTAAAAGAGTAAAGTAGAGAATAAAATCTACTATCTTTTATGATTTAAAAGGTTTTTCATCACTTTTATCGTTGAGACTCAGCTTAATAAATAATCCACATCATCCTTGCACTACGGGCAAGGATATTCATTTGACTCACAACCACAAATTATCCATGCATTACGGCCAAGGATATTCGTGTATTCATCAATGGTCATGATCATGCCAACAACTATCCATCAATGCACTGCGGGCCAATGAGGTCTTTTTCCACATCATTTGTAACATTACGGTCATGATTACACCGAATAATCCCTGGTCATAATCATACCAAGTCCATCTATGCACTACAGGCCACAAATGACTTTCAACATAATATAAACATGAGGATGATGACAATGATATAAGAATTCAATAAAACAAGTTCAAGAATTAATTTATCCAGGAACTAATAACGTCTAAATTGTCAACATGATACTTCTTTGTAGAGTAAAACTCAAGAATGCTCAGAAGAATATTTTCATGAAAAGATACTGGATGAAGCGCAAATATCAAGGATATTCCACTAATTTCATAGAGTATAGAAGTCAAAACTTTAACCAACTGAGTATAATAAAGAATGGAATAACAAAAGAAATCACCATGCATGCGATAGACCGCACAGATAGGTTATTCCAACAGAATAATAAATAACGGAACCAGGTCAGGCGTAATACGCATCGACAGGATATTCCAACAAAATAATAAATAACGGAACCGTGTCAAAGCGAAATTGCACCAAGCGGGATGTTCCAACATAATAATAAATAACGGAACTAGGTCAAAGCGTAAACGCACGCATGTGATGTTCCAAATGTAATAATAAAGAATGGAATAATGAAGAATTTCACCATGTATAGATTTCAGATGTACAAAGGCTATTCCAACATAATGATAAAGAATGGAATAATGAAGAATTTCATCAAGTATAGGGTAGACCGCATATACAGGTTATTCCAACAGAATAAAAAAAATGGAATAACAGAAGTTCTCTTCATGAATACGAAAATTATAATACCCCTTACCTTAGAACAAACTGGATATAGGAGTAGTGAAGTAGCAGAATACTTTTCTTCTTTCTCTCTATAGTTTCTCTCTCTAGAGTTTCAGTGAATTCATAAGAAATAATGAATGAATGAGCTTCTATTTATACGAGAATGGACTGAATAGTAACTAATTCCTGAACGGTCCAGATTGATTTACTTTTAAACGGACGGTCCAGATTGGTTTACTATAAAATATTCTAATAAAACAAAATCTTTTAAATAAAATATAATATATTTTATTTATAATCTAATAAAACGAATAACTTTATAAAATTATTCTGTTTTACATAAAAAGATTTTACTATGCAAACACTATGTAGGCACTATGCATAATAAAATATAATATATTCTATTTATAGTATAATAAAACGAATAACTTTATAAAAGTATTCATTTTTATATAAAAGCTTTTCCATTTTATTACATTAATAATACTAATAAAACAAAACTTCATCATCATTATTATAATTCACACTATTAATCTAACCAGTCGCTCCTTGTGGAAGAGGGGGCTTTCAATAAGGATTTCTCCCTATCATGCCGCAATTAGGTGACCAAACCTCTCCTTAGCGTAACTTACAGACATCGTTAATATTGCAAATAATAATATTAATAACTTCGTCGTCTCAATTAATGATTTAATAATATATAAAATATCGACAATAATTGAATCAATTAACATGAGATACTATGCAACAATTACTGAAGCAATAATTGAACTAAACATCCAACCAAACACCAATTAATCCTGTTCGCCATCATAAGGACGAACATGCCTTGTTCATAATCATAAGGATGAACAAATCCAACCGAACCTCCCAACAATCCTGTTCGCCATCTTTAGGACGAATCAAGTTTTGTTCACCATCTTTAGGATGAACAGATCCAACCGAACATCCCAACAATCCTGTCCACCATCTTTAGGACCAATCAGGTTATGTTCACCATCTTTAGGATGAACAGATCCACCAAACCTCCAACAATCCTGTTCCCCAACTTTAGGACGAATCAGGTTCTGTTCACCATCTTTAGGATGAACAGATCCACCGAACCTCCAACAATCCTGTTCGCCATCTTTAGGACGAATCGGGACTCTGTTCAACATCTTTAGGATGAACAGATCCAACCGAACCGCCAATAATCATGTTCACCATCTTTAAAATGAATCAGGACTTTATTCACCATCTTTATGATGAATAGATCCAACCGAACTGCCAATAATCATGTTTGCCATCTTTAGGACGAATTAGGACTCTATTCACCATTTTTAGGATGAACAGATCCAACCGAACTGCCAATAATTTTATTCACCATCTTTAGGATGAATCAGGACTTTGTTCACCGTCTTTAGGATGAACAGATCCAATAGAACCGCCAAAAACACCAAAGTAGATAGCCGAAGACAAAATGAAGCCGATGTGACGTACTCCAAAGTATACTGCTATCATCTGAAGTTTTATAGGCGAACATCTCAGACTGTCGAAGCTTATACCAAGTATGTGTATCCTGCCCTCCGGTCATAAATATTTTCTTCTTCTAATTTTGTCGTCATGCCGAAGAGATTGACAAAAGCCAGTAATCCAAGTCTAAAGTACTCCCCCACCAGTAGCCTTTAGATCTAAAGTTAGTTGTTATTGCTCGAAGTGTTATAAGTGAACAACTCAGAATGTTGAAGTTTTACCAAGCTTGTATATCTTGCCCCGAGTCAACTTAGCTCGAACATAAGAGGAATTCTGAATCAAATACCAATCTTATATCTTACCCAAAAATATATTTTCTTTCTAATTTTGTTGTCATACCGAAGAGAGTGACAATAGCTAATAATCCAAGTTCGAAGTACTCCCCACTAATAGCTTCTATATCCGAAGTGGGCTCGTGGTAATTCTGGATCAACTCTGTGAAATAACAACTTCCTCATTGCTCTGCAGCTCCTTCGATAAATAATAACAATATGCCCAAGAGCAAAGACCACAGATGAGAAAAACAAGACAGACGTCTCCCATGACTTCTGCAAATGAAGGTACCACTTTGAGGGTAATAACGAAACCCTTGGCTCAATTTAGGATTTGACAAAGAAAACTTAAGCTCGAATTGCAAAAAAGTATAATATCTCATATCACCACCAACAATGGAAGAGACAAATCCATAAGCGACGCCACCACTGCAACCATGAAATACATCGTCTGCGCAAACTTTTGCATCTTCTCAATTCCTCCCCGTCTTCCTACATAGTGCCACGTTAAAAGTCCAAACCAACTTGTCAAAGCCTCAAAAAATGCCATGACATGAATAAGTTAAGTCCGATCTATCTTGACCCAATTGTTCCGTTCAATCCAACAAAATTTAATCCGAACTGAATATGTGCAAGGATGCTTTGAACCTCCTCACAAACCTGCCCCTGCTCCTCTCCACGCGGTGTCACATGTCTTCCTTCTTCTCCGACACCCACGCCTGGCCATCGGTCAAAAAGGCTATCTACCCTCTGAGAATACCCGCTTTGAAGGAAGTCTCCATTGGATTGATGGACGAAATCACAATCGCTGAATTTGATTTTGATATATATATATATATATATTTATATATGTGTGTGTGTTGGAATTTGAGTCTAAATTAATGTGGGTGTCATTAATTAATTTTAATGATTCCATATATTAATGTGTTCTACTCCATGAGTAGATTAAATTAAATATTTGGAAGCTCAAATCCATGGAGTAATGAATGAGATATTAACTCCCAAATATCACACTTGAAAATGATAAAAGATAATAAATACTTGTGGGAAAAACAAAGTCCCACTTAGTTTAGGAATTAAATATTTCATATGTTTATATACAAGGAAAGTGCTCATGGGTTTGGGCCCCAAGGGGCACCCCACTTTTGTGGAAGGGAGATGACCTAGCCAAGGCTAGGTTCGAACCCTACTGTGGCCGCCATGCCGTCCGTCCGTCCTGGCTCACTGCTCGGGCTCAAATGGGTCTAGGTCCTGTATATAATTTTTTAGACATAATTTATTTAAATTTTTGTCGTTTTGAAGAGCGGTATTTATTAAAACTGTGAGACCCCAAATTTTATGAATAAAGATTTAAATTTCTCATTTTTTTTTTGAATATTATTGTGTGGATTTGATATAATGTTATAGTTGTGGGTAATATTTATAAATTTTGTAAAGTAAGCATGTTTTTATATAATATTCGATTGGTCGGGGAATATTCTTTTTGTCGGGGAATATCCGTACGACGACACAATCATTGCTGAACCCACAACGGAAGTATTGTCGTAGTAAGAAAACGACAGAATTATCATTTTATAAAAATAACGGTGGAAGTATTACCGTTAAAACTGTTGAACTTCCCGGTAGTAAAAGTACAATAATACGCGTGGTTGCTTAGTAGCCCACGATATTGATTATTGATGCTTACGTGAGAAGTCACTCAATTATTGCTACAGTAATTGCTGCATCATATCTCTCATATTATTGATTCGATTATTGTCACAGTATCATCTGCATAATATGATATATTATTAAATCAATAATTGAGACGAAAAAGTTATTCATATTATTAAATTGCAATATCTACAATGTCTAGAAGTTCTGTCAAGGAGAGGTTTGGTTACCTAATTATGCGCCAATAAGGAGAAATCCTTATCATAAAGCCCCCTCTTTCCTGGGAACGACCTGGTTGTTAAATATTGTGAGTTATAATATTAATGATGAATAAGTTCGTGTTGATTAAAGATGAATTTGATAGTTCCATTGTGTTGGGATTATTAGTGTTAGTGGAAATTGACATCTATTCCGATGATAATTGATGTGTGGGGGTTATATTGATAAATCGGGTAATTAATCAGATAAATGAGCAATTAATTGCTACTAATTCACATGCTTATATAACTATTTGTTCACATGTGTGTATTATTGAGTCACATTCATTTACTATTAGGAGAGTTGGTGCAAGATTGATAATACTTGCATGACTAAGTTAAAAATGGAGGTATAGATGGAGGTACTATACTGTAATTCGTATTTTCACATGATTATAACTATTGATTCATATAATTGAACTATTGATTCACATTATTTACTATTAGGGGAGGTGGTGCAAGTTTGATAATACTTGTAGGACTAAATTAAAAATGAAAGAAAAGTTGAAGGTATTGTACTGTAATATTTCGAGCCCCAAAATGTGCAATTATCGAAACTATATTTTCCTATAAATAGAAGCTCATTCTTCCTTCATTTCTCACCAATTCACTAAAGCTATAGAGCAATTATTATAGAGAGAAATATAGAAAGAAAGAAGAAGAGAAGTCTGCTACCTCTCTATTCTAGTATCCAGCTTTATTCTAAGGTAAGGGGTATTATTTCTTTTGTATTCATGAAGAGAGCTATTGTTATTCCATTCTTTATTATTATGTTGGAATAACATGTCTATGCGAAGTACCGCATACATGGTGAAATTCTTCTGTTATTTCATTCTTTATTATTATGTTGGAATAACCTGTCTATGCAAGTACCGCATACATGGTGAAATTCTTCTATTATTCCATTCTTTATTATTCTGTTGGAATATCCTGTCTATGAGGATTATGCATGACCTGGTTCCATTCTTTATTATTCTGTCGGAATATCCTGTCTGTGCATTTACGCATGACCTAGTTCCATTCTTTATTATTCTGTCGAAATATCCTGTCCGTGCGTTTACGCATGACCTGGTTCCATTATTTATTATTCTGTTGGGAATAACTTGTCTGTGCGGTCTATCGCATGCATGGTGAATTATTTTGTTATTCCATTCTTTATTATTCTGGTAGAATAACCTGTCTATGTGGATTACCAAATGCATGGTGAATGATCCTTTGTATTCATTCCTTATTAAATTGTGAAAATGATCTGTCTACGTGGATTACCGCATGGCGGGTGAAAATCAATTTGTAGTTTCGTACTTTTTCTAACCCTCAACAATTTTGAAAAAATTTGAAATGATAATTTGATGAGTTTTCTATATTGTGTCCAAATATGGCGATTTTTGGATGTATAGATTAAGAGTTATGGATTTTATGGGAAAAGACTATTTTAAAAGTAAACCCTTATAACTCTTTGTGGTTAACTCCAAAATTGGTGAAATTTTTATTAGGAGTACATGTATATAACAGGAGTATACCCTATAAATTTCGGAATTTTTGGACAAAGGTACAATTTATGATAAATGTCTAAATATTCGGCGGTTTTGGCCATATGAAAAATAGCAAATGAATTTTAAAAATTCTGAGAAAAATATATGTTCAATATGGGATTATATTTTGCTAAATCCCAAAAAAGAATTATTTTTGGGACTGATTTGGTATTTTTCATGAAAATAAACTAGTTATGAGTAAATGAATTAAATATGTTATGTGAAGTAATAAAATTGGAAAATAAGATTTTATGGTTTGAGAATCCTATATAGGGTATATGCAGATTTTTGATGAGGGATTTGATCATTGGTGATGAAATCTTATGAGTATGGCATTTTGAATGATTAAATGCATTATGTAGTAAAGTGTAAACAATTGAAATAAATTGTTTATAAGTTTAAGAAGTGATTAAAATATTATTATAATATTAATAATATTAGATTATGAGTTTATTAAGTGGTTGATAATATTTGGATAAATTTAAAGTCTTTAATATTTATCCTTGTTTTTGTTTGATTAATGCTTATATCATTGTCATTATCCTCATGCTTATATGGTGATGAAAGTTATCTTTGGCTTACATGCAAAGATGGACTGTTGATTATTGAATTGTATATCTTTGGCTTACGTGCAAAGATGGACTGTTGATTATTGTTTTTATAGTTTTATATCTTTGGCTTACGTGCAGAGATGGTCTTGGTATGATTATGACCAGGGATCATTCGGTATAATCATGACTGTAATGTTATAAACGATGTGGTAAAAGTCCTCGGTGGCTGTGTAGTGCATTGATGGGGACAGCTTTTTGGTATGATTATGACCGAGGATTATTCGGTATAGATCATGACCATTGATGATTGAATGAATATCTTTGGCTCAGAAAGTGAGGATGATTCGATGATGTGGTTTATTTATTTAATGAGTCTCGTGATAAAAATTGATGAAAACATTTTAAATTATAGAAGATAGTAGATATCATGCTCTACTTGACTCTTCTAATGGATTGCTTATTCCATCGCAGATTAAACTTGATGTCTATTGTATTTTATCGGTTTAACATTGTTGAAGACTAATGATAATTTATTCTCGCATTATCTTAGTCATAATATTTCTTCTTGGGCTAGTTGAGCTCACCCTTTTGCTTTCATTGTTCTCTCTTGAAATGAGAACGAAAGCGGGACTAGTCGGGGAGCGAGTGATGGTGCGAGATGGTGTCATAGTAGTCCTCACTATTCTATAAAATAGTGTGATAATAAATGTAATGAAGACTCCATTGAGTGTGGATATTGTTTAGATGACAATATTTGTATTAAAACTCACAGCATATGTTTTGTCGTATTTTACACAACAGTTGTATAATTAAGTTTTTATTTGTATTTTGTACCATGTATTTAACGACTCAAGATGGGTGTTGTATACCTATTTTGGGGGCGTCACAGTTGGTATTAAAGCTTAGGGATATGATCCCTGGCTAAGATGTGAGACAAGAACTAGGAGGGGAGAGACAGGGAATTCCTTCGCTAGTATGACCTACCTAAGTTTATTTGGTATTTAATTGGCTCACGTAGTATAGGGATAATATGTGATATGTTAATTAACCCTTGTTTTGTGGCAGTATTTGAAAATGGCATCCGAAAATTTTGAGATAAGCAATGAAGCACATGAGACCGTTGAGTCACCACAGATTAATACCCAGGATAATGTGCAACAGGAAGACAATAATCCTCAGGTAAACAACAACACCGATCAAATGATAAATGATGGGTTGTTCAGAGATTTTATGCAATTCATGCAACATCAGGTAAGAGAGACTCCTGTTCAAAATATAGGTGGAAATAATGGCAACCCATGGTCGGTCACCGCTAAGCAGTTCAAGGAGCTGACACCACCGGAGTTTTTGAAAAAGCCAAAACCACTTAAGTCGGAGACGTGGTTAAAGCAGATCACCAAGATATTTGATGTCTTGGGATGCTCAGAGGAGCAAAAGGTTCCCTTTGCCACCTTTATGTTGCATGAAGAGACAGATTACTGGTGGGAATCAGAAACGCACTACCGACTGACGCGACTCAAGATGTCTTGGGAGAAGTTCCAAGAGCTGTTCAATGACAAGTACTTTCCCGAAAGTATTCGTCACATGAAGGAGGTGGAGTTTATCAAGTTGGAGCAAAACAATATGATTGTGTCGCAATACGAGGCTAAATTTGCGGAATTATCACGGTTTGCATCCCATTTGGTCGATAATGAGGAGTGAATGACGCGAATGTTTCTGCGAGGTTTGAAACCCGATATACGTCAATACCTCATTTCTCACAAACTTTGTTTATATTCGGATGTCTTGAATAGAGCTCGATTATCGAGCGCGATAATGAACCAAAATTAACTAAAAGGCAACGATAATAATAAATCGGCTGGTGGTGACAGCCATCAAAAAACAATGATAACCATCGTGGGGGAAATAATCATGCCAAGAATGGTAACCACTTCGGTGGTAATCATGACCAAGATAATAGGAGTGGAAATTTCAAGAAGAGGAGATTCAACAATGATGGAAAGATGTTAGCACCAGCACCTGTTGTTAAGGAAGGAGAATGACCGCCGGTCGTATGTTACAAATTCGGAGGGGAGGGACATATCAGTCCAAACTGCGTGATGCAGTCTAAAACATGTTATAATTGTGGAAAAGAAGGTCACCTAGCCCGATTTTATCGTGCACCAAAGTCAAGTCCAGCTGGGACGGTGGCACCAAGGGCGGATACAGACAAAACAAAGTCGGTGGTTTCAGGAAGAGCGTTTTTCTCGACCTCTCAAAAAGCGAGTAACCCAAACGAAGTTAGCACGGGTTAGTTAATTATAAATTCTTGCGAAGTCTATACCTTATTAGATACCGGTTCTACCCATTATTTTATCTCTCTTGCTTGCGCTTAATGTTTAAATTTAACTCTAGAGAAGTTAGATTTTGACTTATCGATTGAAACTTTGTTAGGAGAAACCTTTGTTACATCCACTGTTTATAAGTCTTGGTTGATTCAAATCAACACTTTCACGTTACCTGTCTATCTTTTCTCTTTGAAAATACTTGCCTTTAATGTGATTTTAGGAATCGATTGGTTAACTACTCATCATGCTTTTCGTAAGGTTGTTAGCTTTCATATTCCTAACCAACCTGTTATGCAAATTCAAGCAACCAAACCACTAAAGTCAATCATTGTCATATCAAGCCATAAGTAAAGAGCCCCGATCCTTTCGTTGTTAACTTCCTTGTGTGGAATGCACCGAAGCTAGAATATCCGTAGGGGACGTCATGAATAACGGTGGCAAGTTGATAGATATCAATGTGACGTATTATCCAAGTCTTGGATGAGGGTTACAGTTTTGAATGATATTTTTATTGTTAATAAATTTCCTGACGTATTCCTGAAGACTTCTTAGCTTACCCTAGAGCGTGAAATCAAATTTTGTATTGACCCCAGTACAAAACCCATTTCTAAAACCCTTAAATATTTCTTCAACCAAAACGAACGTATAATGTGCCAAAGACGTTGGCTCGAGCTGTTGAAGATTACGATCATACCATTCAATATCATTGTGGAAGAGAGAATGTGGTAGCTGACGCGTTGAGTAGAAGATCGTATGCATTTACAAGTGCGATGTTGTTAACATAAAAACCCATTTCGTATAACTTACAAATGATGAAGATAGAGTTAAAGACTCTAAGGACGCACGTGGTGATATCAAATATACGAGTAGAATCGACTTTAATCGATAAAGTTAAAGCCGCTCAAACTACACACCTGGAGCTGATGAATGTGAAGAAGAAGGTTCAAGAAGGCGTTATTTCAATCCTCGATTCATTGGCCCATTTTTAATCCTCGATCGAGTAGGAACTGTGGCCTATAGACTCGCCTTACCGCCAAGTATGTCTCGTGTTCATAATGTTTTTCACGTATCAATGTTACGTAAATATTTGGACGACCTGAACCACATTATTGAATTAGAACTAGACGAGATAACAAAAGATTTAACGTATAAGGTGATACGTGTTCAAATCATGGATAAGAAGGATCGTATTCAACACTCAAAGGTTATACCTCAAGAGTTAGAATATGAAATGAAGTCAAGGTATCCTTACCTCTTCGGCATACCAAGTACGTACGTAAATTTCGAGGGCAAAATTTCATAAGGAGGGGAGATTATGAGACCCCAAATTTTATGAATAAAGATTTAAATTTCTCAATTTTTTTTGAATATTATGGTGTGGATTTGATATAATGTTATAGTTGTGGGTAATATTTATAAATTTTGCAAAGTAAGCAAGTTTTTATATAATATTCGATTGGTCGGGGAATATCCGTATGACGACAAAGACAATCATTCTTTGAACCCATAACTAAGTATTGTCGTAGTAAGAAAAGCATGCGTAATTATCATTTTATAAAAATAAGGGCGGAAGTATTACCGTTAAAACTATTGAACTACCCGATAGTAAAAGTACAATAATACGCGTGGTTGCATAGTAGCACACGGTATTGGTTATTGATGCTTACGTGAGAAGTTACTCAGTTATACTCAATTATTGCTACTGATAAGAATCACTGCATCATATCTCTCATATTATTGATTCGATTATTGTCACAATATCATCTGCATAATATGATATATTATTAAATCAATAATTGAGACGTCAAATTTATTCATATTATTAAATTGCAATATTTACAATGTCTAGAAGTTCTATCAAGGAGAGGTTTGGTCACCTAATTGCGCGCCAATAAGGAGAAATCCTTATCGAAAAGCCCTCTCTTTCCTGGGAACGACCTGGTTGTTAAATATTGTGAGTTATAATATTAATGATGAATAAGTTCGTGTTGATTAAAGATAAATTTGATAGTTCCATTGTGTTGGGATTATTAGTGTTAGTGGAAATCGACATCTATTCTGATGATAATTGATGTCTGGTGGTTATATTGATAAATCGGGTAATTAATCAGATAAATGAGCAATTAATTGCTACTAATTCACATGCTTATATAACTATTTGTTCACATGTGTGTATTATTGAGTCACATTCATTTACTATTAGGAGAGTTGGTGCAAGATTGATAATACTTGCATGACTAAGTTAAAAATGGAGGTATAGATGGAGGTACTATACTGTAATTCATATTTTCACATGAATATAACTATTGATTCACATGATTGAACTATTGATTCACATTATTTACTATTAGGGGAGGTGGTGCAAGTTTGATAATACTTGCAGGACAAAATTAAAAATGAAAGAAGAGTTGAAGGTATTGTACTGTAATATTTCGTGCCCCAAAACGTGCAATTATCGAAACTATTTTTTCCTATAAATAGAAGCTCATTCTTTCTTCATTTCTCACCAATTCACTAAAGCTATAGAGCAATTATTATAGAGAGAAATATAGAGAGAAAGAAGAAGAGAAGTCTGTTACCACTCTTTTCTAGTATCCAGCTTTATTCTAAGGTAAGGGGTATTATTTCTTTCGTATTCATGAAGAGAGCTATTGTTATTCCATTCTTTATTATTATGTTGGAATAACATGTCTATGCGAAGTACCGCATACATGGTGAAATTCTTCTGTTATTCCATTCTTTATTATTATGTTGGAATAACCTGTCTATGCGAAGTACCGCATACATGGTGAAATTCTTCTATTATTCCATTCTTTATTATTCTGTCAGAATATCATGTCTATTCGGATTATGCATGACCTGGTTCCATTCTTTATTATTCTTTCGGAATATCCTGTCTGTGCGTTTACGCATGACCTGGTTCCATTCTTTATTATTCGTGGAATATCCTCGCCGCAATGCGTTACGCATGACCGGTTCCATTATTTATTATTCATTGGGAATAACTCGTGTGCATGCGATCTATCGCATGCATGGTGAATTCTTTTGTTATTCCATTCTTTATTATTCTGGTAGAATAACCTGTCTATGTGGATTACCACATGCATGGTGAATGATCCTTTGTATTCATTCCTTATTAAATTATGGAAATGATCTGTCTACGTGGATTACCGCATGGCGGGTGAAAATCCATTTGTAGTTTCGTAATTTTTCTAACCCTCAAAAATTTTAGAAAAATTTGAAATGATAATTTGATGAGTTTTTTATATTGTGTCCAAATATGGCGATTTTTGGATGTATAGATTAAGAGTTATGGATTTTATGGAAAAAGACTATTTTAAAAGTAAACCCTTATAACTCTTTGTAGTTAACTCCAAAATTGGTGAAATTTTTATTGGGAGTATACATGCATATAATGAGAGTATACCTGTAAATTTTTGAATATTTGGACAAAGGTACAATATATGATAAATGTCTAAATATTCTATGGTTTTGGCCATATGAAAAAATAGCAAATGAATTTTAAAAATTTTGTAAAAAATATATGTTCAATATGGGACTATATTCGCTAAATGCCGGAAAAAATATTTTTGGGATGATTTTGTATTTTTCATGAAAATGAACTAGTTATGAGTAAATGAATTAAAAATGTTATGTGAACTAACAAAATTGGAAAATAGGATTTTATGGTTTGGGAATCCTATATAGGGTATATGCAGATTTTTGATGAGGGATTTGATCATTGGTGATGAAATCTTATTAGTATGGCATTTTGAATGATTAAATGCATTATGTGGTAAAATGTAAACAACTGAAATAAATTGTTTATAAGTTTAAGAAGTGATAATATTTCTTACTAGGCTAGTCTTTAATATTTATCCTTGATTTCGTTTGATTAATGCCTATATAATTGTCATCATCCTCATGCTTATATTGTGATGAAAGTCATCTGTGGCTTACGTGCATAGATGGACTGTTGATTATTGGCTTTACAATTGTATATTTTTTGGCTTACGTGCAAAGATGGACAGTTGATTATTGGTTTTATAGTTGTATATCTTTGGCTTACGTGCAAAGATGGATAGGTGTATGACATGATCATAACCACTGGTGATAATAATGAATATCCTTGGCCCGTAGTGCATGGATAATTCGATTATGTGATTGGCAGGATCATGACCATTAGTTAACGAGTTGAATGTCTTTGGCCGTAGTAGTGCCGATGACAGACAATTGATTGGTATGATCATGACCATTGGTTTTATAGTTGAATATCTTTGGCCCGTAAAGTGCAAAAAGGTAGACAAATCGATTGGTATGATCATTGTTATTACATTTGAATATCTTTAGCCTTTGGGGTAAGGATATTGAGTAAACGTTCTATTAAGCCTTTGTGGCAAGGAGAAACTATTGAGTTATATGATTATAAATATGAATTGTGGATTTAACTATAATCTTTGGTGGTTTAGATGAAGACATGTGATGATAGTTCTTTTTGTCTTGGGTATAACAAAGAACTGTTTTTGAGTATTACAGGAATGAAATATTAACGATGGACTTTTAATCTAGAAGAGATAGTAGACATTATGTTCTACTTGACTCTTCTAATGGATTGCTTATTCCGCTGTAGTTGTTGATCTAAAACTTGTTGTCTATTATATTCCATCGGGTTGTTATCTTTGTTAAAGGCTAAGGATAATTTATTCTTCATTATCTTAGTCATAATATTTCTTCTTTGGGCTAGTTGAGCTCACCCTTTCTTTTCACCGTTCTCTTGTGAAATGAGAATATACCTGGGATTTAGTCTGGGGAATGGAGTGATGGTCCGAGATGGTGGCTATAGTAGTCCTCACTATTTTTATAAAATAGTGTGATAATAATTGTAATGAGGACTCCATTGAGAGTGGATATTGTCTAGAAGGCAATATTCGTGTTTAAACTCTCAGCTATGTTTTGTCGTATTTTGCCCAACAGTTGTATAATTAAGTTTGTAGTTGTGTTCTGTATCATGTATCTGGTGACTCAAGATGGGTGAAGTATACTTATTTTGGGGGCGTCACAGATGTGATAATAATGAATATCTTTGGCCCGTAGTGCATGGATAATTCAGTGATGTGGATTATTTATTGAACTGAGTCTCAGCGATAAAATTTATGATAAACTTTTAAATCATAGAAGATAGTAGATATCATGCTCTACTTGAATCTTCTAATGGATTGTTTGTTCCGCTGCAATTAAACTTGTTGTTTATTGTATTATATCAGTTTAACACTGTTGAAGGCTAACGATAATTTATTCTGCATTATTTTAGTCATAATATTCTTTACTGGGCTAGTTGAGCTCATCCTTTGCTTTGATTGTTCTCTTCAAGAAATGAGAATATAGCTGGGACTAGTCGGGGAATGGAGTGATGGTCTGAGATGGTGGCTATAGTAGTCCTCACTATTCTATGAAATAGTGTGATAATAATTGTAATGAGGACTCTATTTGAGTTTTGATATTCTCTACGAGACAATATTCGTGTTAAAACTCTCAGCTATGTTTTGTCGTATTTTACACGATAGTTGTATAATTAAGTTATTTTTGAATTCTGTACCATGTATTTGGCTACTCAGAATAGGTGATGTATACCTATTTTGGGGGTGTCACACTAAACCTTTATAATAAATATTCTTTTTTTTATAACTTGAACTTTTGTAAGTGCTCCCAACAAAGAATGAGGAGTGTATTTATTACAAGTACAAAAGGGGGGGGGGGAATGAATAATTCAAGATATAGAAATTTTAAAACAAGAAGTAATAACAAACTTTTAACTCATTTGGCACATATGTTATTAATTATACGCATGGATATTATTGATCTATGAACTTTTATAACTGTTAACGCCAAATTTTGTACGCATGACGAAATCACCAAAACAGCAGGCCAAAATCGCGCTAACGGTTGATTGCATTGTTATGAAATCTCACATAAACATAAACAAAGAGATATAAAATATGAACACAAGAATTTACGTGGAAATTCAATTGGAAAAAAACCACGGAGAGAGAGAAGAAATCTATTATAATAAAATGGAGAGTACAAAGTGTTTATTTGTGTCATACGTTATTGTGTCTTGTGTCTCCTCCATCCCTTGCTTATTGTTGTATTTATAGATTCCATGTCCACCTGAATCCAATTAGGAGTAAAAGTCCTTTTCAGAATCACCTTATAATTGATCGCTTCCTTCCCAAGTTAGATCTCCTTATCCCACCAAATAAGGAAACACAATCTTACTTCAATAAGGATTCTCCCACTGTAAAAATAAATATATGGGCCAACTCCGAATCCGGTCCATTAAATAAATTTGGTTATACATTAGCTAGACCCAAATAATCACATTCCAACATTGCCCCCAGTCTCATATTTATAAGTAACTTAAAATAAGAAAGTATATAAATTTATACCAACCGAAAATCAATATCTACCGAAGACGAACTATCACACTCGAACTCCATACGCCAAACGAATATCTTTGGCTCCCAATATCTCCGCCTCATTCCTCTTGTTCATTCCTAAGATAGATAAACAATTGCCCTTATCACTACCGAAGATATAAAGAACCAACCTTATACCAATCGAACCAAGCTTATACCAACCGAACCAACCTTATCACTTCCAAAGATATAAAAGACCATCCTTAAAATGATCGAATACACAGATAATCGAGCCAACCTTATCACAATCGAACCAAACTTATAGCAACCGAACCAACTTTATCACTACCAAAGATATAAAAGACCATCGTTATCACGACCGAATACACAGATAATCGAGCCAACCTTATCACAACCGAACCAACCTTATAGCAACCGAACCAACCTTATTACTACCGAAGATATAAAAAACCTTCATTATCACAACCGAATACACAGATATTCGAGCCAACCTTATCACTACCGAACCAACCCTATAGCAACCGAGCCAACCTTATTACTACCGAAGATATAAAAGACTGAATACATAGATAATCGAGCCAACCTTATCACAACCAAACCAACCTTATAGTGTAAGACCCCAACTTTTATGAATAAAGATTAATTTCTCTCGAAATATATTTTTTAATATTATGGTGTGGACTTGATATAATGTTATAGTTGTGGGTGATATTTAAAATTTTTGCAAAGTAAGCAAGTGGTTATAAAATATTCGATTGGTCGGGGAATATTCGTTTTAACATGGAATATTCGTACGACGACATAATCATTGGTGGACCCCATAATGGAAGTATTGTCGTAGTTAGAAAACGACAAAATTATCTTTTTAGAAAAATAACGGCGAAATTTTTACCGTTAAACTGCTGAACTACCCGGTAGTAAAAGTATAGTAATACGCGTGGTTGCATAGTAGCACACGGTATTGATTATTGATACTTACGTAAGAAGTCACTCAGTTATACTCAATTATTGCTACAGTAATTGCTGTATCATATCTCTTATATTATTGATTCAATTATTGTCACAATATCAATATTTTATATTATTAAATCAATAATTGAGACGACAAAATTATTCATATTATTATTTGCAATATTGACAATGTCTAGAAGTTCTGTTGAGGAGAGGTTTGGTCACCTAATTACGCGCCAATAAGGAGAAATCCTTATCGGAAAGCCCCCTCGTTCCTGGGAACGACCTGGTTGTTAAATATTGTGATTTATAATATTAGTGATGAATAAGTTCGTGTTGATTAAAGATGAAATTGATAGTTTCATTATGTTGGGATTATTAGTGTTAGTGGAAATTGACATTTATTTCGATAATAATTGATGTTTGGAAGTTATATTAACCAATCAGGTAATTAATCGGATAAATGAGCAATTAATTGCTATTAATTCACATACTTATAACTATGTGATCACATGTGTGTACTATTGATTCACATGTATGTACTATTAGGGGAGGTGTTGCAAGATTGATAATACTTGCATAACTAAGTTAAAAATGGAGGTATAGATGGAGGTACTATACTGTAATTCGTATTTTCACATGTATAGAACTATTGATTCATATGATTGAACTATTGATTCACATGATGTACTATTAGGGGAGGTGGTGCAAGTTTTATAATACTTGCAGGACTAAATTAAAAATGAAAAAAAAGATGAAGGTATTATACTGTAATATTTTGAGCCCCAGAATGTGCAATTATCGAAACTATATTTTCCTATAAATAGAAGCTCATTCTTCTTCATTCTCACCAATTCACTAAGACTCACAAGAGCAATTATAGAGAGAGAAGCTATAGAGAGAAAGAAGAAGAGAAGTCTGCTACTTCACTATTCCAAAGATCCAAATCTTCTTCCGAGGTAAGGGTATTATTTATTTCATATTACGAAGAGACATTATTTTTCAGATTTCAGTATGAATATTATTTTCGTTCAATATTCGTAAAGAATATCATTTCGTTCAATATTCTTAGGAATATTATTTTCGTTCAACAGTCGTAAGGGGTATTATTTATTTCATATTCTGAAGAGATATTATTTTTCGTATTCGTATGAATATTATTTTTGTTCAATATTTGTAGGAATATTATCTTTATTAAATATTCGTTGGAATATTATTTTCATTCAATAGTTGCAAGGGATGTTATGTTTGTTCAATATTCGTATGAAATAATATTTTCTTCCATACTCTGTAGTATGTAAGTAATATTATTTTGTTTTATATCCCTAGTTCTATACTCATTTTGTTGAAGTATTGCTTCTATATTCCACAAAATTAGTAGAATATCCTTGATATTTGCGCTTCATCCAGTATCTTTTCATGGAAATATTACTACGAGCTTTCTTGATAATTATTTATCTTTTCATGATTGGAATACTATTCATGAGTTACTATTTACGGAGTTACTATTCACCCGATTACTATTCACTCAAATATTATTCACTTTCGGATATTCTGGGGCACTTTTCATCACGGGAGTACTATTCACGAGTTCTTATTCACGGAGTTACTATTCACCCAATTACTACTCACCGAATATTATTCACTCCTCGGTATTTGGGGTACTTTTCATGCCTGGGGTACTATTCACGAGGTACTATTCTAGAAATACTATTCATAGGGTACTATTCACGGGTACTATTTAATGCGAAAAATATATTTCTTTTTGTCCAAATTATTTTTGGTAAATGAATATTATTCTTGAATTTTACTCTACAAAGCAGTATCATGTTGACAATTTGGATATTTTTAAACTCTGGGTAAATTTAAAGTCTTTAATATTTATCCTTGATTTCGTTTGATTTGATTTCGTTTGATTAATGCTTATATCATTGTCATCATCCTCAAGCTTATATTGTGATGAAAGTCATCTTTGGCTTACGGTCATAGATGGACTGTTGATTGGTATGATTATTACCAGGGATCATTCGGTATAATCATGACTCATAATGTTACAAATGATATGGTAAAAGTCCTCATTGGCCCGTAGTGCATTGATGGACAGTTGTTGGTACGATTATGACCATGGATTTTTTGGTATAATCATGACCATTGGTGATTACATGAATATCCTTGGCCCGTAGTGCAAGGATGATTCGATGATGTGGTTTATTTATTAAGCTGAGTCTTAGCGATAAATTTGATGAAAAACTTTTTAAATCATAGAAGATAGTAGATATCATGCTCTACTTGACTATTCTAATGGATTGCTTATTCTGCTGCAGTTGTTGATCCAAAACTTGTTGTCTATTATATTCTATCAGTTGTTGTATTGTTGAAGGCCAATGATAATTTATTCTGCATTATCTTAGTCATAATATTTCTTACTGGGCTAGTTGAGCTCACCCTTTTCTTTCATTGTTCTCTTCAGGAAATGAGAACGTAGCCGGGACTAGTCAGGGAATGGAGTGATGGTCTAGATGTTTGCATTAGTAGTCCTCACTATTCTATAAAATAGTGTGACAATAAATGTAATGAGGACTCTATTTAAGAGTGGATATTGTCTAGAAGGCAATATTCTTGTTTAAACTCTCAGCTATGTTTTGTCGTATATTACCCGACAGTTGTATAATTAAGTTTGTATTTGATTTATGTACCATGTATTTGGCGACTCAAGATGGGTGATGTATACCTATTTTGGGGGCGTCACATATAGCAACCGAAGATAGATAAATAACCCACCAAAAAATTTTGTTCCAAAGAACTAAACATCCAACCAAACACCAATTAATCCTGTTCGCCATCATAAGGACGAACATGCCTTGTTCATAATCATAAGGATGAACAAATCCAACTGAACCTCCCAACAATCCTGTTCGCCATCTTTAGGACGAATCAAGTTTTGTTCACCATCTTTAGGATGAACAGATCCAACCGAACCTCCCAACAATCCTGTCCACCATCTTTAGGACGAATCAGGTTATGTTCACCATCTTTAGGATGAATAGATCCACCAAACCTCCAACAATCCTGTTCCCAAACTTTAGGATGAATCAGGTTCTGTTCATCATCTTTAGGATGAACAGATCCACTGAACCTTCAACAATCCTGTTCGCCATCTTTAGGACAAATTAGGACTCTGTTCACCATCTTTAGGATGAACAGATCCAACCAAACCGCCAATAATCTTGTTCGCCATCTTTAAAACGAATCAGGACTATATTTACCATCTGTATGATGAATAGATCCAACCGAACTGCCAATAATCATGTTCACCATCTTTAGGACGAATTAGGACTCTGTTCACCATTTTTAGGATGAACAGATCCAACCGAACTGCCAATAATTCTATTCGCTATCTTTAGGATGAATCAGGACTTTGTTCACTATCTTTAGGATGAACAAATCCAACCGAACCGCCAAAAACACCAAAGTAGATAGCCGAAGCCAGAATGAAGCCGATGTGACGTACTCCGAAGTATACTGCTATCATCTGAAGTTTTATAGGCGAACATCTTAGACCGTTGAAGCTTATACCAAGTATGTGTATCCTGCCCTCAGGTTAAAAATATTTTCTTCTAATAATTTTGTCGTCATGCCGAAGAGATTGACAAAGCCAGTAATCCAAGGCTGAAGTACTCCCCCACCAGTAGCCTCTTTATCCGAAGTGAGTTGTTATTGCTCGAAGTGTTATAAGTGAACAACTCAGACTGTTGAAGTTTTACCAAGCTTGTATATCTTGCCCCGAGTCAACTTAGCTCGAACATAAGAGGAATTCTGAATCAAATACCAATCTTATATCTTGTCCAAAAACATTTTTTCCTACTAATTTTGTTGTCATACCGAAGAGAGTGACAATAGCTAATAATCCAAGTTCGAAGTACTCCCCACTAATAGCTTCTATATCCGAAGTGGGCTCGTGGTAATTCTGGATCAACTTTGTGAAACAACAACTTCCTCATTGCTCTGCAGCTCATTCGATAAATAATAACAATATGCCCAAGAGCAAAGACCACAGATGAGAAAAACAAGACAGACGTCTCCCATGACTTCTGCAAATGAAGGTACCACTTTGAGGGTAATAACGAAACCCTTGGCTCAATTTAGGATTTGACAAAGAAAACTTAAGCTCGAATTGCAAAAAAGTATAATATCTCATATCACCACCAACAATGGAAGAGACAAATCCATAAGCGACGCCACCACTGCAACCATGAAATACATCGTCTACGCAAACTTTTGCATCTTCTCAATTCCTCCCCGTCTTCCGATCAATTCCCTCTATTTGTTTCTGGATAACTTCCTGAACTCCTCTGGTTCTCGATCGTTGAAATAGTCATCCATAACCGAAAACTTAGAACGACCCCTCATCACAAATCACCGACCAATCTTTAAAACACTCTAGATCCACCGATTATGTAGATGACTTAAGGAAAAAAACTTGGAGGAAAGAGAACAGATAGTGAGTTGTTCCCAAAGCTTCAATCAGTCGAACCAAAAGAAACATACTGATGTAAAATAAAAGGGTGATTCCTACAGTCCGAACATAGTGCCACGTTAAAAGTCCAAACCAACTTGACAAAGCCTCAAAAAATGCCATGACATGAATAAGTTAAGTCCGATCTATCTTGACCCAATTGTTCCGTTCAATCCAACAAAATTTAATCCGAACTGAATATGTGCAAGGATACTTTGAACCTCCTCACAAACCTGCCCCTGCTCCTCTCCACGCGGTGTCACATGTCTTCTTTCTTCTCCGACACCCATTGCCTGACCATCGGTCAAAAAGGCTATCTACCCTCTGAGAATACCCGCTTTGAAGGAAGTCTCCATTAGATTGATGGACGAAATCACAATCGCTGAATTTGATTTTGATATATATATATATATATATGTGTGTGTGTGTGTGTGTGTGTTGGAATTTGAGTCTAAATTAATGTGGGTGTCATTAATTAATTTTAATGATTCCATATATTAATGTGTTCTACTCCATGAGTAGATTAAATTAAATATTTGGAAGTTCAAATCCATGGAGTAATGAATGAGATATTAACTCCCAAATATCACACTTGAAAATGATAAAAGATAATAAATACATGTGGGAAAAACCAAGTCCCACATAGTTTAGGAATTAAATATTTCATATGTTTATATACAAGAAAAGTGCTCTTGGATTTGGGCCCCAAGGGGCACCCCACTTTTGTGGAAGGGAGATGACCTAACCAAGGCTAGGTTCGAACCCACACACGCGCAGCTGCCGCCATCCGTCCGGCCGGCCTGGCTTGGGCTCGTGGGTCTAGGTCCTGTATATAATTTTTTAGACATTAATTATTTAAATTTTTGTCGTTTTGAAGAGCGGTATTTATTAAAACTGTGAGACCCCAAATTTTATGAATAAAGATTTAAATTTCTAATTTTTTTTTTGAATATTATGGTGTGGATTTGATATAATGTTATAGTTGTGGGTAATATTTATAAATTTTTCAAAGTAAGCAAGTTTTTATATAATATTCGATTGGTCGGGGAATATTCTTTTTATCGGGGAATATCCAAATGACGATAACACAAACATTGGTGAACCCAATAATGAAGTATTGTAAGTAGTAAAAAAAAGCAGTAATTATCATTTTATAAAAATAACTGGCGGAAGTATTACCGTTAAAAGCTGTTGAACTTCCGGTTAGTAAAAATACGATGAATCTGGCGTGGTTGTATATAGTAGCTACGATATTGATTATTGATGCTTACGTGAGAAGTCACTCGAGTTATACTCAATTATTGCTCTGATAATTGTTTTGCATCATATCTCTCATATTATTGATTCGATTATTATCACAATTATCATCTCGCATAATATGATATATAATTAAATCAATAATTGAGACGACAAATTTATTCATATTATTAAATTGCAATATTTACAATGTCTAGAAGTTACATCGAGGAGAGGTTTGGTCACCTAATTGCGGCATGATAAGGAGAAATCCTTATCGAAAAGCCCTCTCTTTCCTGGGAACGACCTGGTTGTTAAATATTGTGAGTTATAATATTAATGATGAATAAGTTCGTGTTGATTAAAGATAAATTTGATAGTTCCATTGTGTTGGGATTATTAGTGTTAGTGGAAATCGACATCTATTCCGATGATAATTGATGTCTGGTGGTTATATTGATAAATTGAGTAAGTAATCAGATAAATGAGCAATTAATTGCTACTAATTCACATGCTTATATAACTATTTGTTCACATGTGTGTATTATTGAGTCACATTCATTTACTATTAGGAGAGTTGGTGCAAGATTGATAATACTTGCATGACTAAGTTAAAAATAGAGGTATAGATGGAGGTACTATACTGTAATTCATATTTTCACATGAATATAACTATTGATTCACATGATTGAACTATTGATTCACATTATTTACTATTAGGGGAGGTGGTGCAAGTTTGATAATACTTGAAGGACTAAATTAAAAATGAAAGAAAAGTTGAAGGTATTGTACTGTAATATTTCGAGCCCCAAAACGTGAAACTATCGAAACTATTTTTTCCTATAAATAGAAGCTCATTCTTCCTTCATTTCTCACCAATTCACTAAAGCTATAGAGCAATTATTATAGAGAGAAATATAGAGAAAGAAGAAGAGAAGTCTGTTACCACTCTTTTCAGTATCCGACTTTATTCTAAGGTAAAGGGTATTATTTCTTTCAGTATTCATGAAGAGAGCTATTGTTATTCCATTCTTTATTATTATGTTGGAATAACATGTCTATCACAATACCGCATACATGGTGAAATTCTTACATTATTCCATTCTTTATTATTATGTTGGAATAACTGTCTACGTCAAGCAATCTGCATCATGGTGAAATTCTTTTATTATTCCATTCTTTATTATTCGCCGAGAATATCATGTCTATTCGGATTATGTATGACTGGTTCCATTCTTTATTATTATTTCTAATATCACATGCATGCGTTACGCACGTGACCGGTTCCATTCTTTATTATTCGTCGGAATATCACGCTTTTGTATGCGTTTACGCAGGACTGGTTCCATTATTTATTATTACGTTGGGAATAATTTCATGCATGCGATTCTATCGCATGCATGGTGAATTCTTTTGTTATTCCATTCTTTATTATTCTGGTAGAATAACCTGTCTATGTGGATTACCACATGCATGGTGAATGATCCTTTGTATTCATTCCTTATTAAATTGTGGAAATGATCTGTCTACGTGGATTACCGTATGGCGGGTGAAAATCCATTTGTAGTTTCGTAATTTTTCTAACCCTCAAAAATTTTGGAAAAATTTGAAATGATAATTTGATGAGTTTTCTATATTGTGTCCAAATATGGCGATTTTTGGATGTATAGATTAAGAGTTATGGATTTTATGGGAAAAGACTATTTTAAAAGTAAACCCTTATAACTTTTTGTGGTTAACTCCAAAATTGGTGAAATTTTTATCGGGAGTACATGTATATAACAGGAGTATACCCTGTAAATTTCGGAATTTTTGGACAAAGGTACAATTTATGATAAATGTCTAAATATTGGCGGTTTTTTGGCTATATGAAAAATAGCAAATGAATTTTAAAAATTCTAAGAAAAATATATGTTCAATATGGGATTATATTTTGCTAAATCCCAAAAAAGAATTATTTTTGGGGTGATTTGGTATTTTTCATGAAAATAAACTAGTTATGAGTAAATGAATTAAATATGTTATGTGAAGTAACAAAATTGGAAAATAAGATTTTATGGTTTTGGGAATCCTATATAGTATATATCAGATTTTTGATGAGGATTTGATCATTGGTGATGAAATCTTATGAGTATGGCATTTTGAATGATTAAATGCATTATGTAGTAAAGTGTAAACAATTGAAATAAATTGTTTATAAGTTTAAGAAGTGATTAAAATATTGTTATAATATTAATAATATTAGATTATGAGTTTATTAAGTGGTTGATAATATTTGGATAAATTTAAAGTCTTTAATATTTATCCTTGTTTTTGTTTGTTTAATGCTTATATCATTGTCATCATCCTCATGCTTATATGGTGATGAAAGTTATCTTTGGCTTACGTGCAAAGATGGGGTATTGATTATTGAATTGTATATCTTTGGCTTACGTGCAAAGATGGATTTATTGATTATTGGTTTTATAGTTGTATATCTTTGGCTTACGTGCAGAGATGGATTTGGTATGATTATGACCAGGGATCATTCGGTATAATCATGACCTGTAATGTTATAAACGATGTGGTAAAAGTCCTCAATGGCCTGTAGTGCATTGATGGACAGTTTTTGGTATGATTATGACTAGGGATTATTCGGTATAGTCATGACCATTGATGATTGAATGAATATCTTTGGCCCGTAGTGCAGGGATGATTCGATGATGTGGTTTATTTATTTAGCTGAGTCTCAGCGATAGAAATTGATGAAAACATTTTAAATTATAGAAGATAGTAGATATCATGCTCTACTTGACTCTTCTAATGGATTGCTTATTCCACTGCAGTTAAACTTGATGTCTATTATATTTTATCAGTTTAACATTGTTGAAGACTAATGATAATTTATTCTGCATTATCTTAGTCATAATATTTCTTACTGGGCTAGTTGAGCTCACCCTTTTGCTTTCATTGTTCTCTTGAGGAAATGAGAGCGTAAGGGACTAGTCGGGGAGCGGAGTGATGGTTAGAGATGGTGTCATAGTAGTCCTCCTCACTATTCTATAAAATAGTGTGATAATAAATGTAATGAGGACTCCATTGAGTGTGGATATTGTCTAGATGACAATATTTGTATTAAAACTCACAACATATGTTTTGTCGTATTTTACACAACAGTTGTATAATTAAGTTTTTATTTATATTTTGTACCATGTATTTAACGACTCAAGATGGGTGATGTATACCTATTTTGGGGGCGTCACAGTTGGTATTAAAGCTTAGGGATATGATCCCTGACTGAGATGTGAGACAAGAACTAGGAGGGGAGAGACAGGGAATTCCTTCGCTAGTATGACCTACCTAAGTTTATTTGGTATTTAATTGGTCGGTCAGAGTATAGGGATAATATGTGATATTTTAATTAACCCTTGTTTTGTGGCAGTATTTGAAAATGGCATCCGAAAATTTTGAGATAAGCAATGAAGCACATGAGACCGTTGAGTCACCATAGATTAATACCCATGATAATGTGCAACAGGAAGACAATAATCCTCAGGTAAACAATAACACCGATCAAATGATGAATGATGGGATGTTCAGAGATTTTATGCAATTCATGCAACATCAGGTAAGAGAGACTCCTGTTCAAAATATAGGTGGAAATAATGGCAACCCACTCACGGTCACCGCATTAAGCGATTCAAGGGTCGACACCATCGAGTTTTGGAAAAGCCAAAACCACTTAAGTCGGAGACGTGGTTAAAACAGATTACCAAGATATTTGATGTCTTGGGATGCTCAGAGGAGCAAAAGGTTCCCTTTGCCACCTTTATGTTACGTGAAGAGACAGATTACTGGTGGGAATCTGTAAAACGTACCCAGCCTGACGCACTCAAGATGTATTGGGAGAAGTTCCAAGAGCTGTTCAACGACAAATACTTTCCCGAAAGTATTCGTCACATGAAGGAGGTGGAGTTTATCAAGTTGGAGCAAAACAATATGACTGTGTTGCAATACGAGGCTAAATTTGCGGAATTATCACGGTTTGCATCCCATTTGGTCGATAATGAGGAGTGAATGACGCGAATGTTTCTGCGAGGTTTGAAACCCGATATACGTCAATACCTCATTTCTCACAAACTTTGTTTATATTCAGATGTAGTGAATAGGGCTTAGTTATTGGAGCGCGATAATGAACCAGCCCAACCAAAAGGCAACGATAATAATCGTACCGGTGGCAACGGCCATTGAAACAATGATAACCATCGTGGGGGAAATAATCATGCCAAGAATGGTAACCACTTTGGTGGTAATCATGACCAAGATAATAGGAGTGGAAATTTCAAGAAGAGGAGATTCAACAATGATGGAAAGATGTAAAGACCAAATTTTTGTTGTTAAGGAAGGAGAAACAATGCCGTGGGTCGTATGTTACAAAATGCGGAGGGAGGGATATATTAGTCAAAGCGCATGATGCGGTCAAAACATGTTACAATTGTGGAAAAGAAGGTCACTAGGCAGATTTTGTCGTGCACCAAAGTCAAGTCCAATTTGGGGACGGTGGCACCAAGAGGCGAATCTGAGATAAAACAAAAGTCGGTGGTTTCAGGAAGAGCATTTTTTGTGACCTCTCAAAAAGCGATTAACCTGAACAAAGTTAGCACGGGTTACTTAATTATAAATTCTTGCGAAGTCTATACCTTATTAGATACTGGTTCTACCCATTATTTTCTCTCTCTTGCTTGCGCTCAATGTTTAAAATTAACTCTAGAGAAGTTAGACTTTGACTTATCGATTAAAACTTTTTTAGGAGAAACCTTTGTTACATCCACTATTTATAAGTCTTGGTTGATTCAAATCAACACTTTTACGTTACCTGTCGATCTTATTTCTTTGAAAATAATTTCCTTTGATGTGATTTTAGGAATCGATTGGTTAACTACTCATCATGCTTTTTGTAAGGTTGTTAGCTTTCATATTTCTAACCAACCTGTTATGCGTATTCAAGCAACCAAACCACTAAAGTCAATCATTGTCATATTAAGCCATAAGTAAAGAGCCCCGATCCTTTCGTTGTTGACTTCCTTATGTGGAATGCACCAAAGCTAGAATATCCGTAGGGGACGTCGTGAATAACGGTGGCAAGTTGATAGATATCAATGTGACGTATTATCCAAGTCTTGGATGAGGGTTACAGTTTTGAATGATATTTCTATTGTTAATAAATTTCCTGACGTATTCATGAAGACTTCTTAGCTTACCCTAGAGCGTGAAATCAAATTTTGTATTGACCCCAGTACAAAACCCATTTCTAAAACCCTTAAATATTTCTTCAACCAAAATGAACGTATAATGCGCCAAAGAGCGTTGGCTCGAAGCTATTGAAGATTACGATCATACCATTGATATCATTGTGGAAGAGAGAGCGTGGTGGTGACGCGTTGAGTAGAAGATCGTATGCATTTACGAGTGCGATGTTGTTAAACACAAAACCCATTTCGTATAACTTATAAATGATGAAGATAGAGTTAAAGACTCAAAGGACCCACGTGGTGATATCAAATATACGAGTAGAATCGACTTTAATCGATAAAGTTAAAGCCGCTCAAACTACACACATGGAGCTGATGAATGTGAAGAAGAAGGTTCAAGAAGGCGTTATCTCAATCCTCGATTCATTGGCCCATTTTTAATCCTCGATAGAGAAGGCGTATGGCTATAGACTCGCACTACACTGCCAAGTATGTCTCGTGTTCATAATGTTTTTCACGTATCAATGTTACGTAAATATGTGGACGACCTTAACCACATTATTGAATTAGAACTAGACGAGATAGCAGAAGATTTAACGTATGAGGAGATACGTGTTCAAATCTTGGATAAGAAGGATCGTATTCAACACTCAAAGGTTATACCTCAAGAGTTAGAATATGAAATGAAGTCAAGGTATCCTTACCTCTTCGGCATACCAAGTACGTACGTAAATTTCGAGGGCGAAATTTCATAAGGAGGGGAGATTATGAGACCCCAAATTTTAAGAATAAAGATTTAAATTTCTCGATTTTTTTTTGAATATTATGGTGTGGATTTGATATAATGTTATAGTTGTGGGTAATATTTATAAATTTTTCAAAGTAAGCAAGTTTTTATATAATATTCGATTGGTTGGGGAATATCCGTACGACGGCACAATCATTGCTGAACCCACGATGGAAGTATTGTCGTAGTAAGAAAATGACAAAATTATCATTTTATAAAAATAACGACGGAAGTATTACCACTAAAACTAATGAACTACCCGATAGTAAAAGTACAATAATACGCGTGGTTGCATAGTAGCACACGGTATTGGTTATTGATGCTTACGTGAGAAGTTACTCAGTTATACTCAATTATTGCTACAGTAATTGCTGCATCATATCTCTCATATTATTGATTCAATTGTTGTCACAGTATCATCTGCATAATATGTTATATTATTAAATCAATTGAGACGACAAAGTTATTCATATTATTATTTGCAATATTAACAATGTCTAGAAGTTCTGTCAAGGAGAGGTTAGATAATCTAATTGCCCGCCAATAGGGAGAAATCCTTATCGGAAAGCCCCCTTTTTCCTGGGAACGACCTGGTTGTTAAATATTGTGAGTTATAATATTAATGATGAATAAGTTCGTGTTGATTAAAGATGAATAGTTCTATTGTGTTGGGATTATTAGTGTTAGTGGAAATCGACATCTATTCCGATGATAATTGATGTCTGGGGGTTATATTGATAAATCGGGTAATTAATTACATAAATGAGCAATTAATTGCTACTAATTCACATGCTTATATAACTATTTGTTCACATGTGTGTATTATTGAGTCACATTCATTTACTATTAGGAGAGTTGGTGCAAGATTGGTAATACTTGCATGACTAAGTTAAAAATGGAGGTATAGATGGAGGTACTATACTGTAATTCGTATTTTCACATGAATATAACTATTGATTCACATTATTTACTATTAGGGGAGGTGGTGCAAGTTTGAAAATACTTGCAGGACTAAATTAAAAATAAAAGAAAAGTTGAAGGTATTGTACTGTAATATTTAGGAGCCCCAAGCGTGCGATTATCGAAACTATATTTTCTATAAATAGAAGCTCATTCTTCCTTCATTTCTCACCAATTCACTAAAGCTATAGAGCAATTATTATAGAGAGAAATATAGAGAGAAAAAAGAAGAGAAATCTACTACCTCTCTATTGCAGTATCCAGCTTTATTCTAAGGTAAGGGGTATTATTTCTTTCGTATTCATGAAGAGAACTATTGTTATTCCATTCTTTATTATTATGTTAGAATAACATGTCTATGCGAAGTACCGCATACATGGTGAAATTCTTCTGTTATTCCATTCTTTATTATTATGTTGGAATAACCTGTTTATGCGAAGTACCGCATACATGGTGAAATTCTTCTATTATTCCATTCTTTATTATTACATTTGGAATATCATGTCTATCACGGATTATGCATGACTGGTTCCATTCTTTATTATTACGTCGAATATCCCATATCACATGCGTGCGTTTACGCATGACCTGGTTCCATTCTTTATTATTCTGTCAAAATATCCTTCCTGTGCGTTTACGCATGACCTGGTTCCATTATTTATTATTCTATTGGGAATAACTTGTCCGTGCGGTCTATCGCATGCATGGTGAATTCTTTTGTTATTCCATTCTTTATTATTTTGGTAGAATAACCTGTCTATGTGGATTACCACATGCATGGTGAATGATCCTTTGTATTCATTCCTTATTAAATTGTGGAAATGATTTGTCTACGTGGATTACCGCATGGCTTGTGAAAATCCATTTGTAGTTTCGTAATTTTTCTGACCCTCAAAAATTTTGAAAAAATTTGAAATGATAATTTGATGAGTTTTCTATATTGTGTCCAAATATGGCGATTTTTGGATGTATAGATTAAGAGTTATGGATTTTATGGGAAAAGACTATTTTAAAAGTAAACTCTTATAACTCTTTGTGGTTAACTCCAAAATTGATGAAATTTTTATTGGGAGTACATGTATATAACAGGAGTATACCCTGTAAATTTCAGAATTTTTGGACAAAGGTACAATTTATGATAAATGTCTAAATATTCGGCGGTTTTGGCCATATGAAAAATAGCAAATGAATTTTAAAAATTTTGCGAAAAATATATGTTCAATATGGGAATATATTCTGCTAAATGCCAGAAAAAAAATATTTTTGGGACTGATTTTGTATTTTTCATGAAAATGAACTAGTTATGAGTAAATGAATTAAAAATGTTATGTGAACTAACAAAATTGGAAAATAGGATTTTATGGTTTGGGAATCCTATATAGGGTATATGCAGATTTTTGATGAGGGATTTGATCATTGGTGATGAAATCTTATGAGTATGGTATTTTGAATGATTAAATGCATTATGTGATAAAATGTAAACAACTGAAATAAATTGTTTATAAGTTTAAGAAGTGATTAAAATATTATTAAAATATTAATAATATTAGATTATGAGTTTATTAAGTGGTTGATAATATTTGGATAAATTTAAAGTCTTTAATATTTATCCTTGATTTCGTTTGATTAATGCCTATATAATTGTCATCATCCTAATGCTTATATTGTGATGAAAGTCATCTGTGGCTTACGTGCATAGATGGACTGTTGATTATTGGCTTTACAATTGTATATTTTTTGGCTTACGTGCAAAGATGGACTGTTGATTATTGGTTTTATAGTTGTATATGTTTGGCTTACGTGCAAAGATTGATAGGTGTATGACATGATCATAACCACTGGTGATAATAATGAATATCCTTGGCCCGTAGTGCATGGATAATTCGATAATGTGATTGGCAGGATCATGACCATTAGTTAACAGTTGAATGTCTTTGGCCGTAGTGCACTAACAGACAATTGATTGGTATGATCATGACCATTGGTTTTATAGTTTAATATCTTTGGCTCGTAGTGCAAAGGTAGACAACTGATTGGTATGATCATTGTTATTATATTTGAATATCTTTAGCCTTTGGGGTAAGGATATTGAGTAAACGTTCTATTAAGCCTTTGTGGCAAGGAGAAACTGTTGAGTTATATGATTATAAATATGAATTGTGGATTTAACTATAATCTTTGGTGGTTTAGATGAAGACATATGATGATAGTTCTTTTTGTCTTGGGTATAACAAAGAACTGTTTTTGAGTATTACAGGAATGAAATATTAACGATGGACTTTTAATCTAGAAGAGATAGTAGACATTATGTTCTACTTGACTCTTCTAATGGATTGCTTATTCCGCTGCAGTTGTTTATCTAAAACTTGTTGTCTATTATATTCCATCAGTTGTTATACTGTTAAAGGCTAAGGATAATTTATTCTTCATTATCTTAGTCATAATATTTCTTACTGGGCTAGTTGAGCTCACCCTTTCTTTCACTGTTCAATTCAGGAAATGAGAATATAGCTAGGACGAATCGGGGAATGGAGTGATGGTCCGAGATGGTAGCTATAGTAGTCCTCACTATTTTTATAAAATAGTGTGATAATAATTGTAATGAGGACTCCATTGAGAGTGGATATTGTCTAGAAGGCAATATTCGTGTTTAAACTCTCAGCTATGTTTTGTCGTATTTTGCCCGACAGTTGTATAATTAAGTTTGTAGTTGAGTTCTGTACCATGTATCTGGCAACTCAAGATGGGTGAAGTATACCTGTTTTGGGGGCGTCACAGATGTGATAATAATGAATATCTTTGGCCCGTAGTGCATGGATAATTCAGTGATGTGGATTATTTATTGAGCTGAGTCTCAGCGATAAAATTTATGATAAACTTTTAAATCATAGAAGATAGTAGATATCATGCTCTACTTGACTCTTCTAATGGATTGTTTGTTCCGCTGCAGTTAAACTTGTTGTTTATTGTATTATATCAGTTTAACACTGTTGAAGGTTAACGATAATTTATTATGCATTATCTTAGTCATAATAATCTTTACTGGGCTAGTTGAGCTCACCCTTTGCTTTCATTGTTCTCTTCAAGAAATGAGAATATAATTTGGGACTAGTTTGGGGAGCGGAGTGATGATGATGCGAGATGGTGGCTATAGTAGTCCCTCACTATTCTATGAAATAGTGTGATAATAATTGTAATGAGGACTCTATTTGAGTTTTGATAGTCTACGAGACTCGTGTTAAAACTCTCAGCTATGTTTTGTCGTATTTTACACGATAGTCGTGCTATGACCCATCGCCAGCAAAAGCTCTCATGACCCTGTTCTTGTAGTCCTCAACGCGCCCGACGACCCCTGTGTCAAAGTGGGACTACCATTGAGTTTAAGCATATCAATAAGCGGAGGAAAAGAAACTTACAAGGATTCCCCTAGTAACGACGAGCGAAGGAATAGCCCGACTTGAAAATCAGGCGACCTCGTCGTCCAATTGTAGTCTGGAGAAGCATCCTCGTTGACATGGATCGCCCAAGTCCCCTG
Organism: Panax ginseng; assembly: GCA_020205605.1. Lineage (NCBI taxonomy): Eukaryota > Viridiplantae > Streptophyta > Magnoliopsida > Apiales > Araliaceae > Panax > Panax ginseng. The sequence goes on from CM035128.1 coordinate 156,940,507, forward strand.
GAAGAGTGCCGGAGAGGTGAGAGCCCCCGTCGTGCGGACCTGTCGCACCACGAGGTACTGGCTCTACAAGTCGGGTTGTTTGGGAACGCACCCTAATCCAAGCAGTAAATTCATCAAGGCTAAATATTGGTGAGAGACCAATAGCAAACAAGTACCGCAAGGGAAAGATGAAAAGGACTTTGAAAAGAGAGTCAAAGAGTGCTTGAAATTGTCGGGAGGAAGCGAATGGGGGCGGTGATGCGCCCGGTTGGATGTGGAGCGGTGATAAAGCCGGTCTGCCGAACGACTTCAGGCGTGGACTGTCTGGCGGATTGATGCTGCTGCCAAAGCCCGGGCCGTTGATATGCTGTGGGCAGCCGTCATGACGATCGTGGTTGGCGAAGACCAACGCCTCACGGCGTGCTTGACATCCGCGTGCTCGGCACTAGTCTGCAGGTACCCATTTGGTAGGTCTTGAAACACGGACAAGGAGTCGACATGTGTGCAAGTCAATGGGCGTGAGTAAACCCGTAAGGCGAAGGAAGGCGATTGGTGGGATCCCCGAGGGGTGCACCGCTAGAACCGACCTTGATCTTCCGAGAAGGGTTAGAGTGTGAGCATGCTGTCGGGACCGGAAGTTGGTGAACTATGCCGAAAGGTGGGCGGGAGGAAACTCTGGTGGAGGCCCGCATGCGATATTGACGTGCAAATCGTTAAATCTCGACTTGGGTATAGAGGCGAAAGACTAATCGAGCAAATCTAGTAGCCGGGTTCCCTCCGATGTTTCCCTCAAGATATTTGGAGCAGGGTGCGAGTTCTATCGAGTAAAGCCAATGATTAGAGGCATCGGGCGTAACGCCTCGACCTATTCTCAAACTTTAAATGGGTAGGATTGGTAGCGATCGATTTGTTGAGCCTCGTCATGGAATCGAGAGCTCTAAGTGGGCCATTTTTGGTAAGTAGAATCTGGCGATCTTGGGATGAGCAGGAAGTCGGGTTACGATGCCCAATCTGCTGCTTAACCTAGAACCCACAAAGGGTGTTGGTCGATTAAGACAATGAGGATGGTGTTCATGGAAGTCGGAATCCGCTTAGGAGTGTGTAACAACTCACCGGCGAATCAACTAGCCCCGAAAATGGATGGGCGCTTAAGCCTTGTGACCTATACCCGTGATCGGGGGGCAAGTGCCGAGCCCCGATGAGTAGGAGGGGGCATGGCGGTCATTGCGCAAAACCAGGCGTGAGCCGGGTGGAGCAATGGCCGTGGTCAGTGCAGATCTTGGTGGTAGTAGCAAATATTCAAATGAGAACTTTGAAGACTGAAGTGGGGAAAGGTTCCATGTGAACAGCAGTTGGACATGGGTTAGTCGATCCTAAGAGACGGGAAGCCGCGATAATAAGCGTTGTTCATGAGAGCTCAAAAGGAATCGGGTTAAAATTCTGAGCAAGGGACGTGGCGGTGACGACAACGTTAGGGATTAGGAGATATCATGGGGCCCGGAAAGAGTTATCTTTTACGTTTAACGACTTGTCCACCTTCAGAAACGGCTCACCTCGTGAGGTAGGTCCAATGGTGGAAGTGCACCGCCGACGTCGCGTGGTGTCCGATGCGCCACTTGGCGGCCCTTGAAAATCCAGAGGACCGAGTGCCTTTTCTATACCATGTATTTGGCGACTCAGAATAGGTGATGTATACCTATTTTGGGGGTGTCACACTAAACCTTTATAATAAATATTCTTTTTTTTATAACTTGAACTTTTGTAAGTGCTCCCAACAAAGAATGAGGAGAGTATTTATTACAAGTACAAAAGGGGGGGGGAATGAATAATTCAAGATATAGAAATTTTAAAACAAGAAGTAATAACAAACATTTAACTCATTTGGCACACATGCTATTAATTATACGCATGGATATTATTGATCTATGAACTTTTATTACTGTTAACGCTAAATTTTGTACGCATGATGAAATCACCAAAACAGCAGGCCAAAATCGCGCTAACGGTTGATTGCATTGTTATGAAATCAAACTCACGAAATACACTCACATAAACATAAACAAAGAGATATAAAATATGAACACAAGAATTTACGTGGAAACTCAATTGGAAAAAAACCACGGAGAGAGAGAAGAAATCTATTATAATAAAATGGAGAGTACAAAGTGTTTATTTGTGTCATACGCTATTGTGTCTTGTATCTCCTCCATCCCTTGCTTATTGTTGTATTTATAGATTCCATGTCCACCTGAATCCAATTAGGAGTAAAATTCCTTTTCAGAATCACCTTATAATTGATCGCTTCCTTCCCAAGTTAGATCTCCTTATCCCACCAAATAAGGAAACACAATCTTACTTCAATAAGGATTCTCCCACTGTAAAAATAAATATATGGGCCAACTCCGAATCCGGTCCATTAAATAAATTTGGTTATACATTAGCTAGACCCAAATAATCACATTCCAACATTGCCCCCAGTCTCTTATTTATAAGGAACTTAAAATAAGAAAGTATATAAATTTATACCAACCGAAAATCCATATCTGCCGAAGACGAACTATCACACCCGAACTCCATATGCCAAACGAATATCTTTGGCTCCCAATATCTCCGCCTCATTCCTCATGTTCATTCCTAAGATAGATAAACAATTACCCTTATCACTACAGAAGATATAAAGAACCAACCTTATACCAACCGAACCAACCTTATCACTACCAAAGATATAAAAGACCATCCTTAAAATGACCGAATACACAGATAATCGAGCCAACCTTATCACAATCGAACCAAATTTATAGCAACCGAACCAACTTTATCACTACTAAAGATATAAAAGACCATCCTTATCACGACCGAATACACAGATAATCGAGCCAACCTTATCACAACCGAACCAACCTTATTACTACCGAAGATATAAAAAACCTTCATTATCACAACCGAATACACAGATATTCGAGCCAACCTTATCACTACCGAACCAACCCTATAACAACCGAGCCAACTTTATTACTACCGAAGATATAAAAGACCATCCTTATCACGACTGAATACATAGATAATCGAGCCAACCTTATCACAACCGAACCAACCTTATAGTGTAAGACCCCAACTTTTATGAATAAAGATTAATTTTTCTCGAAATATATTTTTTAATATTATGGTGTGGACTTGATATAATGTTATAGTTGTGGGTGATATTTAAAATTTTTGCAAAGTAAGCAAGTTGTTATAAAATATTTGTTTGGTCGGGGAATATTCGTTTTAACATGGAATATTCGTACGACGACATAATCATTGGTGGACCCCACAATGGAAGTATTGTCGTAGTTAGAAAACGACAAAATTATCTTTTTATAAAAATAACGGCAAATTTTTTACCGTTAAACTGTTGAACTACCCGGTAGTAAAAGTACGATGTCTGGCGTGGTTGCATAGTAAGACATGGTATTGATTATTGATGCTTACGTAAGAAGTCACTCAATTATACTCAATTATTGCTACAGTAATTGCTGTATCATATCTCTTATATTATTGATTCAGTTATTGTCACAATATCAATATTTTATATTATTAAATCAATAATTGAGATGACAAAGTTATTCATATTATTATTTGCAATATTGACAATGTCTAGAAGTTCTGTCAAGGAGAGGTTTGGTCACCTAATTATACGGCAATAAGGAGAAATCCTTATCGGAAAGCCTCCTCTTTCCTGGGAAAGACCTGATTGTTAAATATTGTGATTTATAATATTAATGATGAATAAGTTCGTGTTGATTAAAGATGAAATTGATAGTTCCATTGTGTTGGGATTATTAGTGTTAGTGGAAATCGACATTTTTTCGATAATAATTGATGTCTGGAAGTTATATTGACCAATCGGGTAATTAATCGGATAAATGAGCAATTAATTGCTATTAATTCACATGCTTATAACTATGTGATCACATGTGTGTACTATTGATTCACATGTATGTACTATTAGGGGAGGTGTTGCAAGATTGATAATACTTGCATAACTAAGTTAAAAATGGAGGTATAGATGGAGGTACTATACTGTAATTCGTATTTTCACATGTATAGAACTATTGATTCACATGATTGAACTATTGATTCACATGATGTACTATTAGGGGAGGTGGTGCAAGTTTTATAATACTTGCAGGACTAAATTAAAAATGAAGAAAAAGATGAAGGTATTAAACTGTAATATTTTGAGCCCCAAAACGTGCAATTATCGAAACTATATTTTCCTATAAATAGAAGCTCATTCTTCTTCATTCTCACCAATTCACTAAGACTCACAAGAGCAATTATAGAGAGAGAAGCTATAAAGAGAAAGAAGAAGAGAAGTCTGCTACTTCACTATTCCAGTATCCAGTCTTCTTCTGAGGTAAGGGGTATTATTTATTTCATATTACAAGAGATATTATTTTCGTGATTCATTATGAATATTATTTTCGATTCAATATTAAGTAAAGAATATCATTTCATTCAATATTCGTAGGAATATTATTTTCGTTCAACAGTCGTAAGGGGTATTATTTATTTCATATTCTGAAGAGATATTATTTTTCTTATTCGTATGAATATTATTTTCGTTCAATATTTGTAGGAATATTATCTTTATTAAATATTCGTTGGAATACTATTTTCATTCAACAGTTGCAAGGGATGTTATGTTTGTTCAATATTCGTATGAAATAATATTTTCTTTCATACTCTGTAGTATGTAAGTAATATTATTTTGTTTTGTATCCCTAGTTCTATACTCATTTTGTTGAAGTATTGCTTCTATATTCCACGAAATTAGTAGAATATCCTTGATATTTGCGCTTCATCCAGTATCTTTTCATGGAAATATTACTCTGAGCTTTCTTGATAATTATTTATCTTTTCATGATGGAATACTATTCATGAGTTACTATTTATGAGTTACTATTCACCTAATTACTATTCACTCAAATATTATTCACTCGAGTATTCGGGGCACTTTTCATGCCGGAGTACTATTCACGAGTTACTATTCACGGGTTACTATTCACCCAATTACTACTCACCTGAATATTATTCACTCGGGTATTTGGGGTACTTTTCATGTCGGGGTACTATTCACGAGGTACTATTCCCGAAATACTATTCATAGGGTACTATTCACGGGGTACTATTTACCCGAAAAATATATTTCTTTTTTGTCCAAATTATTTTTGGTAAATGAATATTATTCTTGAATTTTACTCTACAAAGCAGTATCATGTTGACAATTTGGATATTTTTAAACTCTGGGTAAATTTAAAGTCTTTAATATTTATCCTTGATTTCGTTTGATTAATGCTTATATCATTGTCATCATCCTCATGCTTATATTGTGATGAAAGTCATCTTTGGCTTACGTGCATAGATGGACTATTGATTGGTATGATTATGACCAGGGATCATTCGGTATAATCATGACTCATAATGTTACAAATGATATGGTAAAAGTCCTCATTGGCCCGTAGTACATTGATGGACAGTTGTTGGTATGATTATGACCATGGATTTTTTGGTATAATCATGACCATTGGTGATTACATGAATATCCTTGACCCGTAGTGCAAGGATGATTCGATGATGTGGTTTATTTATTAAGCTGAGTCTCAGCGATAAATTTGATGAAAAACTTTTTAAATCATAGAAGATAGTAGATATCATGCTCTACTTGACTCTTCTAATAGATTGCTTATTTCGTTGCAGTTGTTGATCCAAAACTTGTTGTCTATTATATTCTATCAGTTGTTATACTGTTGAAGGCCAATGATAATTTGTTCTGCATTATCTTAGTCATAATATTTCTTACTGGGCTAGTTGAGCTCACCCTTTTCTTTCATTGTTCTCTTCAGGAAATGAGAACGTAGTCGGGACTAGTCAGGGAATGGAGTGACGGTCTAGATGTTTGCATTAGTAGTCCTCACTATTCTATAAAATAGTGTGACAATAAATGTAATGAGGACTCTATTTAAGAATGGATATTATCTAGAAGGCAATATTCTTGTTTAAACTCTCAGCTATGTTTTGTCGTATATTACCCGACAGTTGTATAATTAAGTTTGTATTTGATTTATGTACCATGTATTTGGCGACTCAAGATGGGTGATGTATACCTATTTTGGGGGCGTCACATATAGCAACCGAAGATAGATAAATAACCCACCAATAAATTTTGTTCCAAAGAACTGAACATCCAACCAAACACCAATTAATCCTGTTCGCCATCATAAGGACGAACATGCCTTGTTCACAATCATAAGGATGAACAAATCCAGCCGAACCTGCCAACAATCATGTTCGCCATCTTTAGGACGAATCAAGTTTTGTTCACCATCTTTAGGATGAACAGATCCAATAGAACCTCCCAACAATCTCTGGCCCACCATCTTTGGGGATTTAATGGGGTTATGTTCACCATCTTTAGGATGAACAGATCCACCAAACCTCCAACAATCCTGTTCCCGAACTTTAGGATGAATCAGGTTCTGTTCACCATATTTAGGATGAACAGATCCACCGAACCTCCAACAATCTTGTTCGCCATCTTTAGGACGAATCAGGACTCTGTTCACCATCTTTAGGATGAACAGATCCAACCGAACTGCCAATAATCTTGTTCGCCATCTTTAAAATGAATCAGGACTCTATTTACCATCTTTATGATGAATAGATCCAACTGAACTGCCAATAATCATGTTCGCCATCTTTAGGACGAATTAGGACTCTGTTCACCATTTTTAGGGTGAACAGATCCAACCGAACTGCCAATAATTCTATTCGCCATCTTTAGGATGAACAGATCCAACCGAACTGCCAAAAACACCAAAGTAGATAGCCGAAGCTAGAATGAAGCCGATGTGACGTACTCCGAAGTATACTGCTATCATCTGAAGTTTTATAGGTGAACATCTCAGACCGTTGAAGCTTATACCAAGTATGTGTATCCTGCCCTCCGGTTAAAAATATTTTCTTCTGCTAATTTTGTCGTCATGCCGAAGAGATTGACAAAAGCCAGTAATCTAAGTCTGAAGTACTCCCCCACCAGTAGCCTCTATATCCGAAGTGAGTTGTTATTGCTCGAAGTGTTATAACTGAACAACTCAGACTGTTGAAGTTTTACCAAGCTTGTATATCTTGCCTCGAGTCAACTTAGCTCGAACATAAGAGGAATTCTGAATCAATTACCAATCTTATATCTTGCCCAAAGACATTTTTTCCTGCTAATTTTGTTGTCATATCGAAGAGAGTGATAATAGCCAATAATCCAAGTTCGAAGTACTCCCCACTAATAGCTTCTATATCCGAAGTGGGCTCGTGGTAATTCTGGATCAACTCTGTGAAACAACAACTTCCTCATTGCTCTGTAGCTCGTTCGATAAATAATAACAATATGCCCAAGAGCAAAGACCACAGATGAGAAAAACAAGACAGACGTCTCCCATGACTTCTGCAAATGAAGTACCACTTTGAGGGTAATAACGAAACCCTTGGCTCAATTTAGGATTTGACAAAGAAAACTTAAGCTCGAATTGCAAAAAAGTATAATATCTCATATCACCACCAACAATGGAAGAGACAAATCCATAAGCGACGCCACCACTGCAACCATGAAATACATCGTCTGCGCGATCTTTTGCATCTTCTCAATTCCTCCCCGTCTTCTGATCAATTCCCTCTGTTTGTTTCTGGCTAACTTCCTGAACTCCTCTAGTTCTCAATCGTTGAAATAGTCATCCATAACCGAAAACTTAGAACGACCCCTCATCACAAATCATCGGCCAATCTTCAAAACACTCTAGATCCACCGATTATGTAGATGACTTAAGGAGAAAAACATAGAGGAAAGAGAACAAATAGTGAGTTATTCCCAAAGCTTCAATCAGTCGAACCAAAAGAAACATACTGATGTAAAATAAAAGGGCGATTCCTACAGTCCGAACATAGTGCCACGTTAAAAGTCCAAACCAACTTGCCAAAGCCTCAAAAAATGCCATGACATGAATAAGTTAAGTCCGATCTATCTTGACCCAATTGTTCCGTTAAATCCAACAAAATTTAATACGAACTGAATATGTGCAAGGATGCTTTGAACCTCCTCACAAACCTGCCCCTGCTACTCTCCACGCGGTGTCACATGTCTTCCTTCTTCTCCGACACCCACTGCCTGGCCATTGGTCAAGAGCTATTCAACGACAAGTACTTTTCCAAAAGTATTCGTCACATGAAGGAGGTGGAGTTTATCAAGTTGTAGAAAAACAATATAACCGTGTCGCAATACGAGGCTAAATTTGCGAAGTTATCCCAGTTTGCATCCCATTTGGTCGATAATGAGGAGTGAATGACGCGAATATTTCTGCGAGGTTTGAAACCCGATATATGTCAATACCTCATTTCTCACAAACTTTATTTATATTCAGATGTAGTGAATAGGGCTCAGTTATTGGAACACGATAATGAACCAGCCCAACCAAAAGGCAACGATAATAATCGTACCTGTGGTAACGACCATCGAAACAATGATACCATCGTGGGGGAAATTATTATGCCAAGAATGGTAACCACTTCGGTGGTAATCATGGCCAAGATAATAGGAGTGGAAATTTGAAGAAAAGGAGATTCAACAATGATGGAAAGATGTCAGCACCAACACCTGTTGTTAAGGAAGGAGAACGACCGCCGGTCGTATGTTACAAATTCGGAGGGGAGGGACATATCAGTCCAAACTGTGTGATGCAGTCTAAAACATGTTACAATTGTGGAAAAGAAGGTCACCTAGCCCGATTTTATCGTGCACCAAAGTCAAGTCCAGCTGGGACGGTGGCACCAAAGGCGGATCTGAGACAAAACAAAGTCGGTGGTTTTGGGAAGCGCGTTTTCTCGACCTCTCAAAAGCGAGTAACCCAAACGAAGTTACGGGTTAGTTAATTATAAATTCTTGCGAAGTCTATACCTTATTAGATACCGGTTCTACCCATTATTTTATCTCTCTTGCTTGCGCTCAATGTTTAAATTTAACTCTAGAGAAGTTAGACTTTGACTTATCGATTGAAACTTTGTTAGGAGAAACCTTTGTTACATCCACTGTTTATAAGTCTTGGTTGATTCAAATCAACACTTTCACGTTACCTGTCGATCTTTTCTCTTTGAAAATACTTGCCTTTGATGTGATTTTAGGAATTGATTGGTTAACTACTCATCATGCTTTTCGTAAGGTTGTTAGCTTTCATATTCCTAACCAACCTGTTATGCGAATTCAAGCAACCAAACCACTAAAGTCAATCATTGTCATATCAAGCCATAAGTAAAGAGCCTCGATCCTTTTATTGTTGACTTCCTTGTGTGGAATGCACCGAAGCTAGAATATCCGTAGGGGACGTCGTGAATAATGGTGGCAAGTTGATAGATATCAATGTGACATATTATCCAAGTCTTGGATGAGGGTTACAGTTTTGAATGATATTTCTATTGTTAATAAATTTCTCGACATATTCCTGAAGACTTCTTAGCTTACCCTAGAGCGTGAAATCAAATTTTGTATTGACCCCAGTACAAAACCCATTTCTAAAACCCTTAAATATTTCTTCAATCAAAACGAACGTATAATGCGCCAAAGACGTTGGCTCGAGCTATTGAAGATTACGATCATACCATTCAATATCATTGTAGAAGAGAGAACATGGTAGCTGACGCGTTGAGTAAAAGATTGTATGTGTTTACGAGTGCGATGTTGTTAACACAAAAACCCATTTCGTATAACTTACAAATGATGAAGATAGAGTTAAAGACTCTAAGGACCCACGTGATGATATCAAATATACGAGTAGAATCGACTTTAATCGATAAAGTTAAAGTCGCTCAAACTACACACATGGAGCTGATGAATGTGAAGAAGAAGGTTCAAGAAGGCGTTATCTCAATCCTCGATTCATTGGCCCATTTTTAATCCTCGATCGAGTAGGAACTGTGGCCTATAGACTCGCCTTACCGCCAAGTATGTCTCATGTTCATAATGTTTTTCACGTATCAATGTTACGTAAATATGTGGATGACCTGAACCACATTATTGAATTAGAACTAGACGAGATAGCAGAAGATTTAACGTATGAGGAGATACGTGTTCAAATCTTGGGTAAGAAGGATCGTATTCAACACTCAAAGGTTATACCTCAAGAGTTAGAATATGAAATGAAGTCAAGGTATCCTTACCTCTTCGGCATACCAAGTATGTACGTAAATTTCGAGGGCGAAATTTCATAAGGATGGGAGATTGTGAGACCCAAAATTTTATGAATAAAGATTTAAATTTCTCGATTTTTTTTTTAATATTATGGTGTGGATTTGATATAATGTTATAGTTGTGGGTAATATTTATAAATTTTGCAAAGTAAGCAAGTTTTTATATAATATTCAATTGGTCGGGGAATATCCGTATGACGGGACAATCATTGCTGAACCCACAATGGAAGTATTGTCGTAGTAAGAAAATGACATAATTATCATTTTATAAAAATAACGGCGGAAGTATTACCGTTAAAACTATTGAACTACCCGGTAGTAAAAGTACAATAATATGCGTGGTTGCATAGTAGCACACGGTATTGGTTATTGATGCTTAAGTGAGAAGTCACTTAGTTATACTCAATTATTGCTACAGTAATTGCTGCATCATATCTCTCATATTATTGGTTCGATTATTGTCAGAGTATATTCTGCATAATATGATATATTATTAAATCAATAATTGAGACGATAAATTTATTCATATTATTAAATTGCAATATTTACAATGTTTAGAAGTTCTGTCAAGAAGAGGTTTGGTCACCTAATTGCGCGCTAATAAGGAGAAATCCTTATCGGAAAGCCCCCTCTTTCCTGGGAACGACCTGGTTGTTAAATATTGTGAGTTATAATATTAATGATGAATAAGTTCGTGTTAATTAAAGATGAATTTGATAGTTCCATTGTGTTGGGATTATTAGTGTTAGTGGAAATCGACATCTATTCTGATGATAATTGATGTCTGGGGGTTATATTGATAAATCGGGTAATTAATCAGATAAATGAGAAATTAATTGCTACTAATTCACATGCTTATATAACTATTTGTTCACATGTGTGTATTATTGAGTCACATTCATTTACTATTAGGAGAGTTGGTGCAAAATTGATAATACTTGCATGACTAAGTTAAAAATAGAGGTATAGATGGAGGTACTATACTGTAATTCATATTTTTACATGATTATAACTATTGATTCACATGATTGAACTATTGATTCACATTATTTACTATTAGGGGAGGTGGTGCAAGTTTGATAATACTTGCAGGACTAAATTTAAAATGAAAGAAAAGTTGAAGGTATTGTACTGTAATATTTCAAGCCCCAAAACGTGTAATTATCGAAACTATATTTTTCTATAAATAGAAGCTCATTCTTCCTTCATTTCTCACCAAATCACTAAAGCTATAGAGCAATTATTATAGAGAGAAATATAGAGAGAAAGAAGAAGAGAAGTCTGCTACCTCTCTATTATAGTATCCAGCTTTATTCTAAGGTAATGGGTATTATTTCTTTCGTATTCATAAAGAGAGCTATTGCTATTCCATTCTTTATTATTATGTTGGAATAACATGTCTATGCGAAGTATCGCATACATGGTGAAATTCTTCTGTTATTTCATTCTTTATTATTATGTTGGAATAGCTTTATCATGCTGAAATCCGTATATACGTGGTGAAATTCTTCTATTATTCCATTCTTTATTATTACGTGGAATATCACGCCTACATGAGGATTATGCATGACCTGGTTCCATTCTTTATTATTCTGTCGGAATATCCTATTTGTGCGTTTACGCATGACCTGGTTCCATTCTTTATTATTCTGTCGAAATATCTTGCATGTGCGTTTACGCATGACCTGGTTCCATTCTTTATTATTCTGTTGGGAATAACTTGTCTGTGCGGTTTATCGCATGCATGGTGAATTCTTCTGTTATTCCAATCTTTATTATTTTGGTAGAATAACCTGTCTATGTGGATTACCACATGCATGGTGAATGATCATTTGTATTCATTCCTTATTAAATTGTGAAAATGATCTGTCTACGTGGATTACCGCATGGCGGGTGAAAATCCATTTGTAGTTTCGTAATTTTTCTGACCCTCAAAAATTCTGAAAAATTTTGAAATGATAATTTAATGAGTTTTCTATATTGTGTCCAAATATGGCGATTTTTGGATGTATAGATTAAGAGTTATGAATTTTATGGGAATATACTATTTTAAAAGTAAACCCTTATAACTCTTTATGGTTAACTCCAAAATTGGTGAAATTTTTATTGGGAGTGCATGTATATAACAGGAGTATACCCTATAAATTTCGGAATTTTTGGACAAAGGTACAATTTATGATAAATGTCTAAATATTCGGCGGTTTTGACCATATAAAAAATAGTAAATGAATTTTAAAAATTCTGAGAAAAATATATGTTCAATATGGGACTATATTCTGCTAAATCCTAGAAAAGAAATATTTTTGGGACTGATTTGGTATTTTTCATGAAAATAAACTAGTTATGAGTAAATGAATTAAATATGTTATGTGAGGGATTTTTGATGAGGGTATATGCACTATGTGGTAAAGTGTAAACAATTGAAATAAATTGTTTATAAGTTTAAGAAGTGATTAAAATATTGTTATAATATTAGATTACGAGTTTATTAAGTGGTTGATAATATTTGGATAAATTTAAAGTCTTTAATATTTATCCTTGTTTTCGTTTGATTAATGCTTATATCATTGTCATCATCCTCATGCTTATATGATGATGAAAGTTATCTTTGGCTTACATGCAAAGAGGGACTGTTGATTATTGAATTGTATATCTTTGGCTTACGTGCAAAGATGGTCTGTTGATTATTGGTTTTATAGTTGTATATCTTTGGCTTACTTGCAGAGATGGACTTGGTATGATTATGACCAGGGATTATTCGGTATAATCATGACCTGTAATGTTATAAACGATGTGGTAAAAGTCCTCAGTGGCCTGTAGTGCATTGATGAACAGTTTTTGGTATGATTATGACCAAGGATTATTCGGTATAGTCATGACCATTGATGATTGAATGAATATCTTTGGCCCGTAGTGCAGGGATGATTTGATGATGTGGTTTATTTATTTAGCTGAGTCTCAGCGATAAAAATTGATGAAAACATTTTAAATTATAGAATATAGTAGATATCATGCTCTACTTGACTCTTCTAATCTATTGCTTATTCCGCTGCAGTTAAACTTGATGTCTATTATATTTTATCAGTTTAACATTGTTGAAGACTAATGATAATTTATTCTACATTATCTTAGTCATAATATTTCTTACTGGGCTAGTTGAGCTCACCCTTTTGCTTTCATTGTTCTCTTTAGGAAATGAGAACATAGCCGGGACTAGTCGGGGAACGGAGTGATGGTCCGAGATGGTGTCATAGTAGTCCTCACTATTCTATAAAATAGTGTGATAATAAATGTAATGAGGACTCCATTGAGTGTAGATATTGTCTAGATGACAATATTTGTATTAAAACTCACATCATATGTTTTGTCGTATTTTACACGATAGTTGTATAATTAAGTTTTTATTTGTATTTTGTACCATGTATTTGGCGACTCAAGATGGGTGATGTATACCTATTTTTGGGGCGTCACAAAAATTGTGTCATTTTGAGAAGCGGTATATGCTAAAAGGGTATAAGTTTGAATGGGCGGACCAAAACTACGTTGTTTTTGTCGCGCCTTTTCTTCTAAGACTAAAACTACGTAGTTTAGGTTATGCTAATGCTTAAACTACATCATTTTAAGGGGCCGAATAAATGCGCCTATTCTGTAAATGGTCAAAACTACGTCGTTTTGACCAAAAGATACAAATAGTACCTTTTCAGTAGCATCTCATGCCCTTTCAAAGGGCTAGACACCCATCCGAAGGGTCACCAACCCTCCTATAAATAGATAGGAGGGGTCAGCCTTCTAAATCATTCATTTCTCAAGCATATTAAGCATATAGAGCATTCTAGTATTCAATTCTTCATCAGTTTCTTTAAGTTAGTTTTGAGAGAGAATTAGAGCATTTCTTTTGGTTCGTAGAGTATATCTTTTATATCTTGGGAGACAAGTGTTATCAATTCTGAGCACCATACGGAGGGCATAATTGTCTTAAGGACATAGTACCAAGTACTAGCCTTGACAAATAATTTTCTTGAGTTCTGTTGAGATAAGTTCATATAAATATATATATATATATATATATATATATAATTTCCTTTAAGTTTACTAACAATATATATATATATATATATATATATATATATTCTATTTATTATTATTATTTTTTTATCAAAACCAAATTTCCTTATTCACTAGAAAGAAAGGGTTTTCTTTCTTCTTTATCTCTGTCGACATAGCTCAAATGATTCTGCTTTTGACCTCTGAGTAGATTGTCGAGGCTGAGGGGTAAATTGTCACGGTCATACAAGTCGATTACTTGCTGATGAAAATTTTGATCAGCCCATCCTGATGATGCCAGTGACCGAACAACGATTTCTTGAGATTCTCTCGCATGGTGTCACTGTTTCTTTCCAAGTCTTGGGCAATTTGATCTGATCTATTCCGTATAGCACATGCAACCGGTCCAAGGCTTCTTTCTTTCTTCCCTAGCCTTATCCTATAACAAACAATTTTGAGTGAGGACCAAAATATTTTATTACATACTTTCCAATAGCCTAAGAGTAATGGGGTGTTTTTGGAAAAAATTCGGTGGAGAGATACTTTATTGAATTTATGGTGAAATAATAAGTCTTAGGCCCATTTACTTTTTACTGCTAATTTGGCTGAAAGCTTGTTATTGGGAGGAGAGAGATTGAAATGGAATTGAGTATAATGAAAGCTAATGGACTGAGTTCCTGTTCAACTCTATAATTTTATACGTATCTTGTAAATAATACCTCCACATGGATAATATGAGAAATATATATAACAAGCAAAGTAGTAACAATACTCATCCTGATTTTGTAAATAAAAAAGAATAACTTATCTTTTGTGTAGGATATCCTCTTCTTTGGTAAATTGGTGATTTTAATTCAATATTAGAACAAGCTTTCTCACAGATGACGCTAATATTAACGTCAAATTTTGTACGCCTGACGAAATTACCAAAACAGCAGGCCAAAATCGCGTTAACGATTAATTGTATTGTTGTGAAATAAAACTCACGAAATAAACTCACATAAACATAAACATAAACAAAGAGATATAAAATATGAACACAAGAATTTACGTGAAAACCCAATTGGGAAAAAACCACGGAGAGAAAGAAGAAATCTACTATAATAATATGGAGAGTACACGTGTTTATTTGTGTCATACGCTATTCTATCTTGTATCTCCTCCATCCCTTGCTTATTGTTGTATTTATAGATGCCATGTCCACTTAAATCCAATTAGGAGTAGAAGTCCTTTTCAGAATCACCTTATGATTGATTGCTTCCTTCCCAAGTTAGATCTCTTTATCCCACCAAATAAGGAAACACAATCTTACTTCAATAAGGATTCTCCCACTGTAAAAATAAATATATAGGCCAACTCCAAATCTGGTCCATTAAATATATTGGGCTATACATTAGCTAGACCCAAATAATCACATCCCAACAATTACAATAATACACGCCGGAAGACATACTCCGCTTTGTGGATCAGCTTTAGCTTTGTTTTCCTGTGTTGTGAAGCTAATTCAACTCGCCCAAAAACAAGTGAAATATTTGTCTAATAGTAATGTTCAGGGTCCGTTCATGAGATTTTAGTGGCCAGGGCAAAAAATGAAAACGAAATTCTTTTTAAAATATTGTCTTCACTCAAAAAAAATAAATAAAAATAAAAAAGTATAAGTTATATCCAAAAATTCTTTCGACCACAACAATATATATGAAGTTCGACTACAACAATATATATGAGAATGCATTCATTGAAAGATACTTCTTCTAGTATTACTAGAACCAAAATCTTCAATCAAATGTTTAATTAAAATCCTATATATATATATATATATATATATATATATATATATATATATATATATATATATATATAATTGGAGTCCCTCTAATTGGAGCCTAGGATGGTTCGACCCTCCCTCACGTGTGCTCATGAACGGCCCTGGTAATGTTCCATCAGCAAGTACTAGTAGTAAAAATACAATTCCTGTGTTGTGAAGCCTAGGCGTGTAACTCGAAGGACAAGAAGGTTTTCATTAGAATTTCTCCAGATCTTTACATCAATGTTGATATATGACTTCTGAGTTGTATATTGCTTTGCAATACATCCTATTTTTCCTTACAAAGAACCTCTTTGCTTTTTCTTAGATTTTGTGACACCCCCAAATCCAGGTTCTCTAACCTCAGATTCAGTGCTCACGATCCATCATCATCATCATAAGCATTCTATATACTATTGCAAAATAATAAACATACATTGTTCATTATAATAAAGTTTTATAACATAACCCCAAGGTCTTCTTTACCTTAACTAAAACACACCTTTAATATTACAAAAGGTTTACATAAATAATTCCATAAGGTAATATAATAATTAACATTCAAATTAAGCTATTCTTGGACTTTGCCCTTGCCTTTGTCTTTCTTATTCGATCCCTCGGGCTTAGCTGGAATAAATGTCATGATATAGCAAGGGTAAGCAACTAGTTTGCTTAGCAAGTTTAAATACAAGAAAGGTATATCATGATTAGAAATGAATTTAGCTTTCAATGTTCAACAATAAAATCAATTGTGAAAGAACATGAATTAAGTTTCAATAATTGAATATTCGAATAATAGATGCTGAGTGATTTGAAATAACCATGAACATATACTAAGGTTGTCAGTAGTTAAACTGGTCCTTTTAATAAGTTTTGTTAATCAAGGGGATCAACCTTTCATACCCGGTGTATTATGCATAAACACTTAATAGTCGAGCAATAATCATTTTTTAATATAATGCTTTAATAAAATTGTTCTTTTTCTCAGTCTCGAGTCCTTACCAAATCAACTGGTTAAGAACAGCTTTTAAAACACATGTGATTTAACAAATTTAAACATATTCAATCTATCTGATACAACTAGCATAGATCTATCTCAATAACAGTTCAAGAATGAGAGAACTTTAATTAATTCATAATTCAATAATAATTGAGCAAAAATTTATTTACACAAAATGTGATTCACAATCATTAAGGATGTGGAGTAATCAACAATAATTATCCACTAACATGCTTTGAAAATAATAACTCGAGTTTGAGTTAGAGAACTTGCCTGTTCAATGAGCTACAACTAACTAGCTTTAATTAAAACCCTTTGAACGATCTAGCATTGACAATGTTGGTCTATTAATTAGTACTGCGTATAATTGTAAGTCTATGCGCTTACTTGTGCTATTATCCAGCAAATAGTTCAATCACAAGGTACACATAATATAATATACTATCATTAGTCCCATAAGATATTTAATAAATCTTAGGATAATGATTTAATTAATTTATAATATTTTTCTTAAGTAATAAACACTTATTAGATCTTTAAACAATTTATTATAATTGTTTAATTAATGAGTTATTTAAATTCTCTTCATTTATTAACTCTATCTTCATTTAATTACCATTTAATATTAGTTAAATAGTAATTATTAGTTATCTTTAGTTATTATTTAATAATAAATAATAGCTAATTACATCTACTTATTATTTAATGTTAATTAAATATTAAATAATTAATATTATTTGTCTTTAATTATTATTTAATATTAATTAAATAATAATTAATTAATCATTATTAATTTATGTACTTCATTAATCTTTAATTATTCATTACTATTAATAAATGAATAATTAATTAACATTAATCCTTATTTATTATTTAGTAAATAATAATTAATTAATTATTTATCCTTGAATAATAAATAATTAATTTATTTAATAAGTCTTTAATTATTCTTTCATGTTAATCTAAGAATAATTAATTATCACTTATTCTTATTTATTATTTAATATTAATTAAATAATAAATAATTATTTATAAATTTTATATCAATATAATTAAGTAATTACATTATTATTACATAATCTTACTTAAGTATTCTTTAATTATTATTTAATATTAATTAAATAATAATTTATCAAATGGTTTAACTCTATTTATTATTAAATAATCAATAGTTAGTTTATTACCACTAACTCTACTTAATTATCACTTAAATAATAATTAAATAATTAATTACATTTAAATTATATGTAAGTAGTTTAATTATCATTTAGTGGCATTAATAATTATTAATTAATAAGTTTTAAATGATTTAAATGAGTTTAAACCATTAATTACTTAATAATTACATAACTGTTCAGAACAATTCTGAATTAAATATTTTAAAATTCTTCACAATTTTAGAAAATTATTGGTCCCGAACCCACCATCGAAAAAAATAGGAAACTAGGTGAATCGGTTCTTAGGAAAGTTAAATCAGGTTCATAGAAAATTGAGCCGCGGTTTTTTATATATATATATATATATAGAGTTAGGATCTTAAGCTCACCCTTATCCAAGTCACCGAGCTCACCCCATTTAGCGATGGAAGCGGCGATGGTTCGATCCATACAATAGTAAATACATACTTTTAGCGACGCTTATATGTTGTCGTCGCTAAAAGTATAGATAACGATTTATATAATCAAGCTATCGCCGATTTCCTTCGCTAAATAGAGTGAGCTAAGAGGTGAGTTGATAAAGGTGAGCTTAAGATCCGGACTATATATATATATATATATATATATATATATATATATATATATATATATATATATATATATATATATATATATATTCTCTAATTTTTCAAATTTGGGGTCCTTTACTAAAACTTAAATAAAATGAAATCTACAACTCCGATTTAGGTCCGATCGGTCTCGTTGGATTCAGTATCTTCCCGAACTACAATTTTCATCTATCAAACAACAAATTTGGATATGTTTTAGTTACCGAAAATGGCCAGAAACCGGACTATTTTGCACAGTCCTTCAACAGTGGGGTGTTTTTAGAAAAAAAAATTCATATCTTGCTCATTTTAAAACATTTTTGCACGCTTCAAAAGGGATTTTGTTCTTGACTTACATATCTAACATAACAAGAAAGAAAATCATAAAAACTATTAGTAAGTTTCAAAATGAAAAATCTTTAATGACACCTTTCGATTAAGTTTTCCGGTAAAACTCATTTTCATGCATTTTACCAAACTTTTCTACACAAACACATACCAATACACAATTTAAATCCAATAAACTCTATATCTATCATTCTAGCATGCTTCTAGCCATTTAAATCTTGAACTCCATGTATCTAACATAAAATACACTAAGCATGCAAGATTAGGATGTTTCTTAAACATTTGTACATAATTTCTTTTCTTTCCTTTTTGATCAACTTTTAAACACCCAAAAATGTAAGATCCAAACATGATGCACTAAAAAGAAGTAAATCAAGAGTTTTGAAAGTTCATGAGCATATGTTCTTTATTTTTGTAAAACCAACAAAATACATGAAATTAAAGCTTAAGATTTAATAATTTTACCTTGATCTTAATGCTACTTTTCTTGTTTTTCCAAAGTATGTAATAACTCTAGGTGGCATCAAGGAAATTTCTTTCTCCCCTCCTTCAAAGCTTCCCACGTTTTCTCACTCTCTATTTCTTTCTTTTGCTTTGCTTTTTGCTTTTTGCTAGATAACTTATAAGAAAAAGTGAAAAGTTTCTTTATAAAAATATGTAGGAGTATTTATAGGCAATTAGAGTATATAGATATAACTTGTATATTTCTATTAATCTCTCAATATCTTAGATTGCTTGCCTTGGTTGAAAATAATTTATTAAGCTATAAAAGGCTAGTGGGCTATTTAGGTGGGTTGGTAAACAACCTTGGCCAACCAAAAATGGAAACTAATGAAATGAATCATGTGCTTGCTCTACTCCTTATATTGCCGGATTCATGCTCCATCTTGGCCAATTTATTTATTGATTTATTTGTTAATTAACCATCTAGAAGGTCCATAAAAATTGGGCCATAACTTGGGCCATTTGATTTCTTGTTTGGGCTCTTTAATTAAATTGTTTGGGCTATGTAAAAATAGTATGATCCAATAGATAAATTTTATCTTACTCTAATTATTTAATTAGAGTTTCCATTCCACCCATTTTAGAATTTAAATAATTATCTATGTACATTTAATTTTATAACCCAATTAGACTTACTTTAATTAGGTTTAAATTAAATAATAAATTGAGATAATAAAATTAATCTTTTATGTTAGTATAATTTTAAATACTATTATTCTTTAATACCATAACACTTAGGTTATTTAATTTCCATACCTAATGTATAATTAGGTTATGTAACTTTTTCGTTTAATTCTCTTTATATAATTCATACATACATACACACACACACACACACACACACACACACACACACACACATTATTATTATATATATATATATATATATATATATATATTTAACCATAAACATTTTCCACATAAATAATAACATATTCATTCCCTATATGTCACAAAGTTTTCAATATCATTAATATTTAATTAATATATTTAATTCTTAGTGTGACTTAAAATTTTAATAGTTATTCTGATTTCTTTTACAAGGTTTTTGTTGTAGTTCTTGACCATGCAAACAATAGATTTAAGGACTCAAGCTCGCCATTAAAGAGATCTTGAGCATTTGCCTCCTTTCGAGCAACTTTGTCATGCATGCTGGCGGATAGCTGAGGAGCTCTAGTGGCTTTAAATGAACATCAGACCATCGAGAAAATAATATTAATGTAACGATTCAAAATTTCAAAGTGTAATATTAAATATTTATTGAATAATATAAATATTTATCTGGTGTGTCTATTGTTGAATTGATGAATCTAAAGTTGTTAGAGAATTTTCTAAATTAAACTAATTTATAATTTAGAGAGCTGTAAAATTACATGAGATGTTATATTGTTGATTTAATAATTGAGATGATATATTAAATTATTAAATAAAGTTATAATGAAAATTATAATTTTGTGATTTTGCTAAAAGGCTATATTTAATTAAAATATAGAATGTGATTAATTTAATGGGTTAATGTTGTATATGAAAATTCAAATAAATAGTATGTGATTATAATTATAAACTAAAGTGTTTATTAAAATAAATTAGAAAGGATTTAAATTAGGGTTTGCCAAATAAGCCTTAGGCTTTTGGAATTTCTAATTTTGAAAATAAATAAAATAATAAATATAATATATTTATATTATATATCGTTAATAATCGAATTGACATTTAGTAGTATTATTAAGGCCATATCGGTTTCTTTTGTTTACGCTTATTATTCGATTGTTTATACGCATTCTTGTTTGCAAAGTTGAAGTCTTTGAGTTTTGTGAGAGTAGAGAATTTGAGAAAGAAGGATTTTGAGTATTTTGCAGTGTTATCAAAAGGATTACAAGCAATTTGAAGGTATTTTATACTGACCTTAATATATATATATATATATATATATATATATATATATGTCTGCATATGTGAACTACGACAAAGTTTTTCTATGCTTTGTGAATTCTATTTCTTCTAAATTGTTGTTATGTAACTAAGTTATGGGAGTTATACATGCTTATAATGATTAGATATTGTGTTTAAACAATAATCGCATGCTAATTTTGGTTTACAATAGGAAGAAAATTTGTCAGTATATGTATTCTTTGTATGGCTTAGATAAGTACCAATTTGGATGGTCAATTCTTATGTAAAACTGTAAATTGAAGTTTGTATATGGTAGTTCATTGAGATACAAACGTAACGTAGTTTGAATGGAGTAATTTGGTCAACTAATGAATTCACAGTGATGATTTCTAGAATGAATATAAAAAATGGAGTTCTATATGAAAAACATGAATTTTGAGAAATTAAAATAGTTTTAGTTGGTGTTAAATTGTTCTAATTGGTTGTAAATGTGAGCAATCATGTTTATGATAGTTGTATATTTATCTTACGTGTTATTTTCCTTTGTTTGTTGGGTGAAATTTGTGTTTGTTGGGCTAAAATTAAAACATTCTTATTCATTAGCCTCTCTGCGTCTGTCGAATTAAGTGGCCAAGAAAATGACCGATCCCAAACCTTTTTGTATGGCGCAATTGCACCATTACATCTGGTTTGAGATTTTGATGTTCTCACTGCTTCTATGATCTTGAGTTAGCGTCATAACATGGTCTAAAATTATGTTAGCATGTTAAATGTATAATGTTAAGGTTAACATAGCATAGTGAATTGGGGTTAGTAAGTTCAAAGTTGCAAAAATGATTAGTAAGTCGAGAACGCGTTATGTGATAATTTAGTATACCTAATGAACATTAGACAAGTGTTGCGAAGTTAAACACTTAGAGTTTCTGAAATGTGAATGGTAATGAACATGTTTTGGTATGTTAGCATATCTAATAGATATTGTGGTTCTAAAATTATATGTAGGTGATCGTGAGTTTAACTTTATAGCTTACGCTCAAGGCAAGTTTTCTAACTCTATATTTACATTGAGCAAGTTTCTAAACTTTATCTTTTACATTGAGAAAGTTTCTAGCTCTACACTTTCGTTGAGTTAGTTTTATTACTATATTGTGTAGCTTTAACCTTTTTATTGAGCAAACTTTTTATCTTAGCTATTGTTGACTAAATCATTTGGTCCTAAAGTTTATTCAAGTAAGCTTTAACTCTAATATTATTTGAAATTCTCATTTGGTTGATTCATTCTAACTTGTTTATAGTTAAGCAAGTTTCTTAATCTCTCTTATTGTGGAATGAACATAACTTTTGAACTCTTGTCTCTATTTATTGGATTGTTTTAATTCCTTGTATGAGTTAATACCATGTTGAGCAAGTTTTTAGTTTCCAACTTGCTATCATTTCTTATTTATTATTTAAGCAAAGGTTTACCATTTTCTTCATTTTGTTAAATACTTATGCTCTATAGTTATTTCAAGCATGAGTTTAACATGTATAGTCAGTTCATTTATGATTCTCACTTGTTCTATGTTATGTTGTTATTAAACATCTATTATGATTCTCAAACACTATTAATTCAACTAGTCCTCTAGTTGATGTTCATTGAACTTCAAATAACCCTTGAAAGCTTATCCAAACCAAACTTTCTTTGGTGCGGACTTGTACTCTAAATACTGAGATGAACAACCCTATTATTATTAGGGGATAACTTGCGCGTAGCGTTAAATGTTTGTACACAATACATGGTACGAAGGGCTGATCCCCCTAAGTACGAGGAGTCCTTATAGTCTTATGACTGTTAAAGTTGGAGTTGAAAGATTACTCACAACTGTGGATATAGTTCATGGTCTTATGACCCTCAGTTATGTATATTCCATATTTTGGATTTCAGTTCCTGATTATCATTGTTAGAGTACTATCCAATTTTTGATGAGCCTATTCGTTGGCAGATATTATTGTTATTCTTTTGTTGATTCATTATTATATCCAGTGGGCAATTGTTTTGCTCACTCTTGCATATTTATAAATTCATTACAGCTAAAGTGGAGAAGGTAGATGAACCTTCAACTAGCAAAGGAAAGGGAAAATTATACAAGTGATGCTGATTTGTACTTTTATTATGATGATCTTAGACTTAATTTAATGTAATAATTTAATTCCGCATTTGAATGACGTTTAAAGGTTAGATAACCTGGGATGTTTTGAGTTTATTTATGTAACCCTATTTAAAGGGAGGATTTTATGGATTAAATAATATTTATTTGGGTAGAAAGTATAAAAGTTTGAATAGTGAGCACCAAATCTTGTGGGAATGAATTACCTAGATTTGGGGGTGTCACAGGTTGGTATCAAAGCCTTAAGAAGTGCCTTAGGTTATGAACCTTAGGTGGGGGAAAAGCCTTAGGATGTAACCTTTGAAAAGATAGTGATGATAAACTCTTATCGAGTTTTAAGGAAGAAGTAATAAAAAACTTATGTGCTTATGTGTTTACAACTTATGTGCTCGTGAGTGTCGAGTAGTAATGATTAGTAATTAAAAACTTAAACTTTGGTTGACAGGATGACTAATATAGGAGGATCCAGTCAAGCTAGAGAGGAGGAGCCTTGAGATATTCAGGTGATTTGGGAATAACTACTGCCACGGGAAGCAGGAAAAAGTCGATTCACGATAGTTAAGCGGGAGAGAGTACCTGATGAGGATGATGAGATAGAGACGGACGAGGAGGATTCCGTGGAGCTGCCACAGTCGTGGGATGAGGAGGACAAGGAGGAAGAGTTTCCACTTAGTTTGATAGCTGCCCGTATGTACGACGAGGTGTATGATCGCAATGTGGAACTTCAAGATACCGTCGAGGAGTTACAGGAGATAGTAGCTGAACAATAAACCTCGATGGCACAAAAAGACGACGAGATCCAAGATCGAGAAGAACGACTGAACAACGTTGAAGAGAAGCTGATCCACACAGAAGGGGAAAACGAGCAACTGATAGAGAAGATTGCAGAACTGGAGAATAAGCTGAAAGAGGAATCTACTAAGAGGGCAAGGGCTGAAGATGCGTATAATGAAGCTTATCAACGGGCCGGAATGGCAGAGAGAGACGCACAATCAAAGAGGAGGAAGATGGAAGAAATGAACAACGTATTCAACACCGTGATCAATCGAGCTCAAGATCGAGTCATGGGTTATCCGATTCAATTTGAGACGTTACCATCATACATATTGGATCGCCGAACAATGTTCTGAATTATAGAGGAGGAGCGTCGTTAGGCTACGCAGTATCTTAGTAGGACATCATTGTGATATGTAATTGACATGTGATTAGAAAATAAACGAAATGTAAGTCCCGGGTATGATATAACCAATGGGATAGATGATGATGATGTTGTCCTGCAACTATTATAGTTCAGGAAAGTAATTAAACTAGCAGTGATGCTATTGTTTTGATATTTTTAAAAGATGATGAATGAATAAAAGTTATTATTTTATTCAAAGTGTTATGTGTTACATGATAAACTTTTATGATGTGCAACCTAAGTATATAATACTTAAAAAGGTTGAATAAAAGCTAATGGGTGTATTTTAACAGAGAATGGCTTCAATACGTCAACCACTATGACGGAGAACCACTGAGGAAAACAACAATAATAATGTGGAAGGAAACCCGGTTCAACAACTAGTGACGTTACTGACGGGTGCTTTGCAGAATCAACATCAAAATCAAGGTACTATGTTTAAGGACTTCAAGGTGGTTGGACCACCAGAATTCTGTGGGTCCATGAATCCAGTTGAGGCTCAGACCTGGATTATGGAGATCGAGAAGGGTTTTGATGTTGCTAGGGTAGAGGATAACCAGAAAACTACTTTTGCAACATTCATGTTGAAAGCGAAGGCTAGCTATTGGTGGCAGGCCAACAAAACTCGGGAAGGACCAGGAGTGATGACTTGGAAAAGGTTCAAAGAGATGTTCTTTGAGATCTATTTTCCAAAAAGTTCAAAGGGTCAGCTAGAAGTACAGTTTTTGGAATTGAAGCAGGGAACGATGTTGGTGTCTGAGTATGCTGCAAAATTCAACGAGTTAGCAAGATTTGCGCCATATCAAGTCAGCACGGATGAGCGCAAGGCAAAGAGGTTTGAACAGGGATTGAAACCCTGGTTGTACAATAGGGTTTCCCTGTTCCAATTGAAGACGTTTGCAGCTGTGATGGAGAAGGCGATTCTCGCTGAGAGTGGAGGCGAGGCTGTAACAAAACACAATCAAGAGCAGAGGAAGAAGAAAAGTGAAGGTGAAACTAAAAATGGTGGTGGTGGTAATGGTGGAAATGGCAACAACAACCTGAAGAGGAAGTGGAATGCGAATGGGGGAGCTAGAAATCAATATAGAAACCAGTAAAATAAGAAGTTCGAAGCATGTGCTACGTGCGAAAAGTTTCACAAGGGAGTGTGTTTGCTGGGGAAACGAGTATGCTTTAATTGTGGTCAGGAGGGTCACATCGCCCCAAATTGCACTCAAGATAAGAAGAATATGTGTTTCACGTGCGGGTCCAAGGATTACTTTGCTCGTGAATGCCCTAAGAAGAGATTTGGTGAGATAAATGGGAGCAAGGGAAATGCTAGTGGAGGTGCGCTGGCTATTGTAGGACCAACGTCAACAAATAAGCCCACAGCCAGAACCTTCAACATGACTGTGCAGGATGCGGTGCAATCAAAAGATATCATGTCAGGTATTATCCCAATCAATGATATAGATGTATATGTATTATTTGATTCGGGTGCTACTTGTTCGTTTATATCTGATGATTTTGCTATGAAGTTAGAACTACCTTGTGAAGAGTTAAAATTCCCTTTAAACATAGAAATTGTGAATAGGGAAGTGATTCCTGTTAGGTTCGTATACAAGAACTGTAGGGTGAACATTAAGGGGAATGTTATGAAAGTAGATTTAATTCCGATAAAACTCGGAGAGTTCGATGTGATATTGGGAATGGATTGGCTATTCAATTATGGAGCGATAATTGACTGCCAAAAGAAGTGTGTAAACCTTATGATTCCGTCAAAGGTAGTTTTTCATGGTAGCAAATCGCCTAGACAAATGAAAGGTCTGATGATGATGCAGGCCAAAAAGTTATTTAGTCAGGGCTGTGTAGGGTATTTAGCTTACATAGTCGATACTCAAAAGGAGAAGGTTATAAAATTGGAGGAAATACCGGTAGTTAGGGAGTTTGTGGATGTGTTTCCGGAGGATTTTCCAGGATTTCTGCCTGACCGAGAAATCGAGTTCGTGATCGAATTAGCGCCAGGAACCGCTCCAATATAGAAGGCCCCGTACAGAATGGCGCCGTTGGAAATGAAGGAACTAATGGTGCAATTGCAAGAGCTGCTAGATAAAAAGTACATTCACCCAAGTGTGTCACCGTGGGGAGCACCGGTGTTATTCGTGAAGAAGAAGGATGGGTCAATGCGACTTTGCATTGATTATAGAGAATTAAACAAAGTCACTATTAAAAACAAATATTCATTGCCAAGAATAGATGACTTGTTTGATCAATTGAAGGATGCTCGATATTTCTCGAAAATAGACTTGAGAAGTGGATATCACCAATTGAAAGTGAGGAAAGAGGATGTACCGAAGATGGCATTCCGAACTCGGTATGGACATTATGAATTTTTAGTAATGTTATTTGGTTTGATAAACGCCCCTGCAGCGTTCATGGATTTGATGAACAGGGTGTTTAAACCATTTTTGGACAAGTTTGTGGTGGTGTTTATCGATGATATTCTGGTGTACTCTAAAACTCAAGAGGAACACATGGAACACTTACGTCTGACGTTGGAGATGTTAAGAAAAGAAAAGTTGTACGCGAAATTCTCTAAATATGAATTTTGGTTGGAACATGTACAATTTCTTGGACACGTAATTGATAAGGATGGGATTTCCGTAGATCCATCAAAAGTTGAAGCTGTGATAAATTGGGAACAACTAAGAACTCCATCCGAAGTGAGAAGTTTCTTGGGATTGGAAGGCTATTATAGACAATTTATTCAAGATTTTTCCAAGATTGCTATTCTGTTGACAAATTTGACAAGAAAATCTATAAAATTTGTTTGGACAGAAAAATGTGAAGAAAGTTTTCAAGAATTAAAGAAGAAGCTCAGTGTGGCACCTGTGCTGTCATTACCGAATAATACAGGAAACTTTGTGATGTATAGTGATGCTTCACATAAAGGATTGGGTTGTGTCCTTATGCAGAACAACAAAGTTATTGCGTATGCATCAAGGCAACTGAAAGACTACGAGAAAGGGTATTCGACTCATGATTTAAAGTTGGCGACAGTTGTGTTCGCACTGAAGATATGGAGACACTATCTCTACGGAGAGAAATGTGGGATCTACACAGACCATAAAAGTCTGAAGTATATTTTCACACAGAAAGACCTGAACACGCGACAAAGAAGATGGATGGAATTGATAAAGGATTACGATTGTGAGATCTTTTATCATCCAGGCAAAGCAAACGTGGTTGCAGATGCCTTGAGTAGGAAAGGCAGAGAAAAGTTAATGTTGTTAACAGATAAAGAGGAGCTTATTACAAAAATGGCAAGGTTAGAGCTGGAAATCAAATTTCCAGAAGAGTTCGAAGAAAAATTGTTCCAAATAGAAACTAGTCCAACTTTGGTGGACAAAGTGAAAAAAGCTCAGCTACAGGATGAAGGATGCAAGAAAATAAAGGAAAACATGGGCGAGGGTAAAGAATCGAAGTACTAGGTCGATACTGCGGGAATGCTAAGATTCGAGGGACGAATTTGGGTTCCAGCAGTATAGGAAATTAAAGAAGACATATTGACGGAAGCTCATAGCTCAAGATATTCAATTCATCCGAGAAGTACGAAAATGTATCAAGATTTGCGGCGTCATTTTTGGTGGCCGAACATGAAAAGAGATGTTGCAAAGTGCTTGACATGTCAGAAAGTGAAGGCCGAGCATCAATGACCAAGCGGATTACTTCAACCATTGGAGATTCCGAAATGGAAGTAGGAGCATATCACAATAGATTTTGTGGTAGGTCTTCCAACGACTCAAAAAGGATATGACGCAATATGGGTGATAGTGGACAGATTGACAAAATCTGCACACTTTTTGCTAATAAAGATTAGATTTAATCTTGATCAGCTAGCAAAACTATACGTTAAAGAGATCATCTCGAGACATGGAGTTCCAGTGTCAATTGTGTCAGATAGAGATCCGAGGTTCACATCAAATTTCTGGAAGAGACTACAAGAATGCATGGGAACGCAATTGAAGATGAGCACAACTTATCATCCGCAAACCGATGGGCAAAGTGAAAGAATGATCCTGACGCTTGAAGATATGCTTAGAGCGTGCATCATGGATTTCAAAGGAAATTGGGATGATCATCTACCGTTGGTGGAATTTGCATACAACAACAGTTACCACGAAAACATTGGTATGCCACCGTACGAGGCGTTATACGGCAGAAAGTGCAGAACTCCACTATGCTGGGATGAAGTTGGAGAACGGCAATTGTTAGGCCCAGAATTGGTTCAGCAGACCGCTGAAGTTGTCAAACTCATCAAAGCAAGATTGGTAGCTGCTCAAGATCGACAGAAAAAGTACACTGATCAACATAGGCAGAATCATGAATTTGAAGTAGGAAATTTCGTGTTTCTGAAAGTTTCTACTTGGAAGGGGAAGATTTGTTTAGGAAAGAAAGGAAAGGTCAACCCAAGGTTTATTGGACCTTTTGAAATTTTATGCAGAGTGGGAGAGGTGGCTTACGAAATAGCTTTACTTCCAGAATTAGAGCATGTGCACAATATTTTTCATGTGTCGGTGTTACGACCTTATAAACCCGATTACAAGCATGTGATTGAGTATGAACCATTGTAGCTTAGTAAATATTTGTCTTACAAAGAGATTCCTATCCAGATAGTCGACATGAAAGAACAAGTGCTTAGAAATAAAGTGATACCTTCTGTGAAGGTGATATGGAGGAACCACAACGTCGAAGAGGCTACGTGGGAACTCGAAGCTGATATGATGAAGAATTATCCTGAGTTATTTATTTAGTTTGTGTCTTCGATTATGGGGATAGAATCTTTGTAAGTAGGGGAGAATTTGACGATTTGATTGTTTGAATTGTGATTCTGGGGACATAATCCTTGTAAGGAGGGAGGGATGTAACGATTCGAAATTTCAAAGTGTAATATTAAATATTTATTGAATAATATAAATATTTATCTGGTGTGTCTATTGTTGAATTGATGAATCTAAATTTGTTAGATAATTTTCTAAATTAAACTAATTTATAATTTAGAGAGCTGTAAAATAACATGAGATGTTATATTGTTGATTTAATAATTGAGATGGTATATTAAATTATTAAATAAAGTTATAATGAAAATTATAATTTTGTGATTTTGCTAAAAGGCTATATTTAATTAAAATATAGTATGTGATTTATTTAATGGGGTAATGTTGTATATGAAAATTCAAATAAATAGTATGTGATTAATTATAAACTAAAGTGTTTTTTAAAATAAATTAGAAAGGATTTAAATTAGGGTTTGCCAAACAAGCCTTAGGCTTTTGGAATTTCTAATTTTTGAAAATAAATAAAATAATAAATATAATATATTTATATTATATACGTTAGTAACTGAATTGACATTTAGTAGTATTATTAAGGCCATATCAGTTTCTTTTGTTTACGCTTATTATTCAGTTGTTTATACGCATTCTTGTTTGCAAAGTTGAGAGTACTGAGTTTTGTGAGAGTAGAGAGAATTTGAGAAAGAAGGATTTCAGAGTATTTTGCAGTGTTATCAAAAAGGATTACAAGCAATTTGAAGGTATTTTTATACAACCTTATATATATATATATATATATATATATATATATATATGTATATGTGAACTACGGCAAAGTTTTTCTATGCTCTGTGAATTCTATTTCTTCTGAATTGTTGTTATGTAACTAAGTTATGGGGGTTATACATGCTTATAATGATTAGATATTGTGTTTAAACAATAATCACATGCTAATTTTGGTTTACAATAGGAAGAAAATTTGTCAGTATATGTATTCTTTGTATGGCTTAGATAAGTACCAATTTGGATGGTCAATTCTTATGTAAAACTGTAAATTGAAGTTTGTATATGGTAGTTCATTGAGATACAAACGTAACGTAGTTTGAATGGAGTAATTTGGTCAACTAATGAATTCACAGTGATGATTTCTAGAATGAATATAAAAAATGGAGTTTTATATGAAAAAATGAATTTTGAGAAATTAATTTAGTTTTAGTTGGTGTTAAATTGTTCTAATTGGTTGTAAATATGAGCAATCATGTTTATGATAGTTGTATATTTATCTTACGTGTTATTTTCACTGTTTGGTGGGTGAAATTTGTGTTTGTTGGGCTAAAGTCAGCTACTATTCATTAGCCTCTCTGCGTCTCATTCGAACATCGGTAGCAATTTCCAATGCTTAAGGCAAAAATGGCGTAATGACCGACGCAATTGCTTTGGGGTCTGAAGTTTTTGTATGGGCGCAATTTGCCTATACACTAGTTTGAGATTTTGATGTTCTATTGCTGCTGCAGTCTTGAGTTAGCATCATAACATTGTCTGAAATTATGTTAGCATGTTAAATGTATAATGTTAAGGTTAACATAGCATAGTGAATTGTGGTTAGTAAGTTCAAAGTTGCAAAAATGATTAGTAAGTCGAGAACGCGTTATGTGATAATTTAGTATACCGAATGAACATTAGACAAGTGTTGCGAAGTTAAACACTTAGAGTTTCTGAAATGTGAATGGTAATGAACATGATTTGGTATGTTAGCATATCTAATAGATATTGTGGTTCTAAAATTATATGTAGGTGATCGTGAGTTTAACTTTATAGCTTACGCTCAAGGCAAGTTTTCTAACTCTATATTTACATTGAGCAAGTTTCTAAACTTTATCTTTTACATTGAGAAAGTTTCTAGCTCTACACTTTCGTTGAGTTAGTTTTATTACTATATTGTGTAGCTTTAACCTTTTTATTGAGCAAACTTTTTATCTTAGCTATTGTTGACTAAATCATTTGGTCCTAAAGTTTATTCAAGTAAGCTTTAACTCTAATATTATTTGAAATTCTCATTTGGTTGATTCATTCTAACTTGTTTATAGTTAAGCAAGTTTCTTAATCTCTACTATTGTGGAATGAACATAACTTTTGAACTCTTGTCTCTATTTATTGGATTGTTTTAATTCCTTGTATGAGTTAATACCATGTTGAGCAAGTTTTTAGTTTCCAACTTGCTATCATTTCTTATTTATTATTTAAGCAAAGGTTTACCATTTTCTTCATTTTGTTAAATACTTATGCTCTATAGTTATTTCAAGCATGAGTTTAACATGTATAGTCAGTTCATTTATGATTCTCACTTGTTCTATGTTATGTTGTTATTAAACATCTATTATGATTCTCAAACACTATTAATTCAACTAGTCCTCTAGTTGATGTTCATTGAACTTCAAATAACCCTTGAAAGCTTATCCAAACCAAACTTTCTTTGGTGCGGACTTGTACTCTAAATACTGAGATGAACAACCCTATTATTATTAGGGGATAACTTGCGCGTAGCGTTAAATGTTTGTACACAATACATGGAATACGAAGTAAGTGATCCCCTAAGTACGAGGAGTCCTTATAGTCTTATGGATCATTAAATTTGGAGTTGAAAAATTACTCTGGCGTGGACATAGTTCATTGTCTTATGACCCTCAGTTATGTATATTCCATATTTTGGATTTCAGTTCCTGATTATCATTGTTAGAGTACTATCCAATTTTTGATGAGCCTATTCGTTGGCAGATATTATTGCTATTCTTTTGTTGATTCATTATTATATCCAGTGGGCAATTGTTTTGCTCACTCTTGCATATTTATAAATTCATTGTAGCTAGAGTGGAGAAGGTTGATGAACCTTCAACTAGCAAAGGAAAGGGAAAATTGTACAAGTGATGTTGATTTGTACTTTTATTATGATGATATTAGACTTAATTTTAATGACGCTATGTAATAATTTAATTCCGCATTTGAATGACGTTTAAAGGTTAGATAACCTGGGATGTTTTGAGTTTATTTATGTAACCCTATTTAAAGGGAGGATTTTATGGTTAATAATATTTATTTGGGTAGAAAGTATGATTGTTTGAATAGCGAGCACCAAATCTTGTGGGAATGAAGTACCTAGATTTGGGGGTGTCACAATTAATAACTAATAAAAGCTACTAGCAAGTGCATACTGTGCATTCAACATGATTGTCAATTAGGAAACTCAACAAAGAAATGATAATTAATCCACCATAACATTCAATTGGAACTCTTTTTGATTGTTCAAGATCAACATCATTATCTTGAAAGGATGGTAAAGTAGAGTTTCTAGTTGCCTTAAGCTGGTACAAAAATTATAGTTATTTCACCAATTACTATACTGTTATTTATTTATTTATTTTGGTAATTTTAAGTCCTTGCTATGCAAGGTGTTCAACGGGGGAGTGGGTTTGAACCCCAGACTATTGTTATGCATGGTCAAAAAGTCTCCAATTTACCACTTGTGGTTTTAAAAAAGTTGCAAGTTACCTCATTTCCATCAATTTAACGGAGAGTGATATTCACTCACCCAAAAGCGAATGAAAGATCTGTCTAAGAGTAATATTCCATCTCTAAGTACTAAAATACCATAAAAAAAATTCAAATTTAACAAGGCATGCCCCACCATCTTTCTCTCTCTCTCTCTCTCTCTATATATATATATATATATATATATATATGGACAATTGTGACGTCCCAAAATAGGTTCATACAACCCATTCTGAGTCGGCAAATACATGGTACATAATTCAAATACAAACTTCATTTATACAATTATTAACTGTCGTGTAAAATACAACAAAATGTAAGCTGTGAGTTTTAATACGAATATTGTCTCATAGAAAATATCCAAACTCAAATAAAGTCACCATTACAATTATTATCACACTATTTTATAAAATTGTGAGGACTACTATAACAACCATCTTGGACCATCACTCCAGTCCCTGACTAGTCCCAGCTATATTCTCATTTCCTGAAGAGAACAATAAAAGAAAAGGGTAAGCTCGACTAGCCCAGTAAAGAATATTATGACTAAGATAATGCAGAATAAATTATCATTAGTCCTCAGCAGAGAAAAATCTGATAGAATACAATAGACAACAAGTGTTAGATCAACAACTACAATGGAAATAGCAATCCATTAGAAGAGTCAAGTAGAGCATGATGTGTACTATCTTCTATGATTTAAAAGTCCATCATCAATATTTTATCTCTGTAACACAACTCAATAAATATTTCACATCCACGAATTATCCATGCACTATGGGCCAAGGACATTCGTTAGTATCACCAATGGTCATGATCATGCCAAACAACTGTCCATCTATGCACACTACAAGAAAAAGGCCTAACATCGACCAATACTATCAGCGAGTGCACATTCGGTCGCTGATATTAGTAATAGCGACCGATATCTGCGACCGTTATTTAATCTAGTCACTATATTCTATCAGCGACCGCATGCGGTCGCTAGCATAAATTGCCTCCCAAAATTTGGCAGGAGATGTTGGCGCGAAGGCTTTGTGCGACCACTTACAATCAGCAACCGCATGTGGTCGCTGATAAGTCCATGTCATTAAAAATTAGCGACAACGTGCGGTCGCTGATCAAATTTTATGTTACCAGTTTCAGTCTTTCGCTCGATACAGAGGCAAAGGAAAAAAAAGAGGGAACATAATAGAGAAAAGAGGGAGAAAGGGGGAGAGAGAAGAAGGAGTCCTAACTCCACTTGCCGCCACCAGCCGCCACCGCCTCGCCCACTCCACCACCGCCTCACCCTTTTTTTATTAGGTTAATTGTTGTAAAATACTTGGAGTGCGTACTTTAACTTAGGTTAATTGCTGGATTTTAAATGGATATTAACCCATTATTTGGGTTTGATTTGCATTTCTAGTTGGTGTAAACCATAATATGATATTTACTTAGCATTTCAAGTTATCAAATGTGTGGTAAGGAAACTGTATAAATTTGGAAAGTAATTTTCTGTTCATTAAGATATAATGAACTGTTCATTGAATTTGGAAAGTCTGCTATTGTAACGATCCAAAATTTCAAATTATAATTTAAATATTTATTGAGTGATATAAATATTATTTGAGGTGTTAAATATTTTATTGACGTGATAGTTGATGAATTTAAATGTATTAGAGAATTTTTCTAAATTAAATTAATTTATAATTTAGAGAGCTGTAAAATAACATGAGATGTTATACTGTTGTTTTGATTTAATAATTTAAATAATATATTAAATTATTAAATAAAGTTATAATGAAAATTATAATTTTGGTAATATTTGCTAAAATGGTATATTTAATTAAAGTATAGTATGTGATTAATTTAATTGATTAATATTGGATATGGAGATCCAAATAAATAATATGTGATTATAATTTATAAACTAAAGTGTTTATTAAAATAAATTAAAAATGGTTTAATTTAGTTTTTGCCAAACAAGGCTTAAAAGTATTTTAATTCTTTAAATTTAAAGGGTTTTTGCCAAACAAGCCTTATGACTTTTGGAATTTCTAATTTTTAAAAATAAATAATATAAATAAAATAAGTAAAATAATAAATATAATATATTTATATTATATACGTTAGTAACTGATTTTGCAATTAGTAGTGTTATTAAGGGTTATCAGTTTTATTCTTGTGCTTGAATACCAGTTGATTTTCTTATTACGCATTCTATTTTCCAAGCTTGAGAGTTCAGAGAATTGAGTGAGTTTGAGAGCTTCAGAGAAAATTGAGAGAGTCATAAGAATTTTCACAGCAAATTAGTGAGTTTAGCAAGAATTTCTGTTAAGTAACAAAAGTTATGTTCTATAATCTCTATATTATAAGCATGTATATGTGTTTGACGGCAAAATTCTATATACTCTGTGAATCCAAATTCTCTTGGCTCGTTGTAGAAACTGAGTTGTTGCAATTTATGTGTAATTTATAATACTAGAGTTTATGGCTAAACCAGAATACGTATGCTAATTACAGTTAATAGTAGAAAATTTTTGTCAGTGTTTATGTTCTTCATGTAGCTATGTAAGTATCAATTTTAGTAGCCAATTCATGTGTGAAACTATAAATTGACGCTTGTATATGGTAGTTCATTGAGATACAAACATAACGTAATTTGAATGAGATGATTTGGTCATGTATTGAAGTCACAGAGATGATTTTTATGATGAATGTCAAGAAAATTGAGTTTTTCATGAAAACATGAAAATTGAGAAATTAAAATAGTTTTAGTGGTTGTTAAATTGTGCTAAGTGGTTGTATATGTTAACAATCATGTCTATGATAGTTATATATTTATTTTACGTGTTATTATCACTGTTTGGTGGGTGAAATTCGTGTTAGTTGACTTAAGAAAAAGTTTGAAGTTACGTTTTTGAAAAGCTGAATTACGTGAGTCACGCAATGACAGCGTAGCCCTTAGGTCTGGGCGGCAATAATTGTCGTCTTGGTATATGCATCGCATCCCAAGATAATGGCTCATAGCGCCATACCAATGCCCATTTTCAGTTAATCAAGTCGCTAATTCTGTAGACCTTGGTCATTCTTTGTAGCTTAGCTTAAGGTTATGGAAATGTGTCCAACATGTAACAACAAGGCTAAAACAGAGTTGTGTTATGGGGTTAGTGAATTCAAAGTGGTAAAAATGATTAGTAAATTTCGAACGCATTATGTGATAACTTAGTATACACAATGAATGTTAGGCAAGTGTTGCGAAGTAAACACTTAAAATTTCTGAAATGTAAATGGTAAAGAAAGACTTGTGCTAAAATGGTAAGTTTAGCTAGAAATGTACATGTTATGGTATGTTAACATATCTAATAGATAATGTGGTTCTAAACCAATGTGTAGGTGAACGTGAGTTTAATATTGTAGCTTACGCTCGAGGCAAGTTTCTAAACCCTATCTTTTTACATTGAGAAAGTTTTCTAACTCTACATTTTTGTTGAGTTAGTTCTATTACTATATTGTGTAACTTTATTCTTTTGATTGAGCAAGCTTATTATCTTAACTGTTATTGAATAAGTCAATTGTTCCTAAAATTCATTCAAGCAAACTTTAACTCTAATGTTATTTGAAATTCTCAGTTGATTGATTCATTCTAACTTGTTTATAGTTAAGCAAGTTTCTTAAGTTCTATTATTGTATAATGAATGCAGTTTTTGAACTCTCGTCTCTATTATTGAACTGTTTTATTTCTTTACATGAGTTAATACCTTGTTGGGAAAGTTTTTAGTTTCCAGCTTGCTATCAGTTAATGTACGTTCAATAATTTCAATTCTAATGTCATAAGACTCTAACCTTAGCTTATTTATTGTTCAAGCAAAGGTTAACCATTTTATTCATTTTATTGAATACTTATGCTCTATAGTTATTTCAAGCATGAGTTTAATATGTATAATCAGTTCATTTATGATTCTCAATTGCTCTATGTTATGTTATTATTAAACATCTGTTGTGATTATCAAACACTATTGATTCAACTAGTCCTCTAGTTGATGTTCGTTAAACTTCAAATTACCCTTGAAAGCTTATCCAAACGAAACCCTCTTTGTTGCGAACTTGTACTCTAAATACTGAGATGAACAACCCTATTATTATTAGGGGATAATTTACGCTTAGCGTTAAAATGTTTGTGCATAATACATTGTACGAAGGGCTGATCCCCCTAAGTACGAGGAGTCCTTATAGTCTTATGAATGTTAAAGTTGGAGTTGAAAGATTACTCACAACTGTGGACATGGTTCATGGTCTTGTGACCCTCTGTTATGTATATTCCATATTTTGGATTCCAGTTCTGATTATCATTGTTAGAGTACTATTCAATCTTGATGAGCTTATTGTTGGCAGTTATTATTATTATTCTCCTGTTGATTCATTGTTATATTCAGTGAGCAATTGTTTTGCTCACTCTTGCATATTTATAAACTCATTACAGCTAAAATGGAGAAGGTAGATGAACCTTCAACTAGCAAAGGCAAAGGAAAAATGTACAAGTGATGCAGACTTGTAATTCTTGTTTATTGTGATGATCATAGACTTTTTAATAATGATGTAATGTAATAACTTTATTTTTTGCACTTAAATGATGTTTAAAGGTAAGATAACTTGGGAGTGTTTGTGAATTTAATGATGTAACACTATTTAAGGGAGGATTATGGCTTAAATATTATTTATTTGGGTAGATAGTATGAATGTATATATAGTGAGCACCAAATCTTGTGGGAATGAAGTACCTAAATTTGGGGGTGTCACAGGTTGGTATCAAAGCTTTAGGTTATGAACCTTAGGTGTGGGAAAGCCTTAGGAAGTAACCTTTGAAAAGATAGTGATCATGATAAACTCTTATCGAGTTTTAGGAAAGAGAAAGTAATAAAACCCTTATGTGCTTATGTGATTACAACTTATGTGCTCGTGAGTGTCGAGTAGTAATGATTAGTAATTAAAACTTAAACTTTGGTTGACAGGATGGCTAATATAGGAGGATCCAGTTAGACTAGAGAGTAGGAGCCTCGAGATATTCAGGTGATTTGGGAACAACTACTGCCACGGGAAACAGTTCCGTCAGTCACAATAGTTGAGCAGGAGAGAGTACCTGATGAGGAGGATGAGATAGAGACGGACGAGGAGGATCCCGTGGAGCTGCCACAGTCGGGGGATGAGGAGGATGAGGAGGAAAAGCTTCCACTTAACTCAATAGATGTCCGTATGTACGACGAGGTGTATGACCGCAATGTGGAACTTCAAGACACCATCGAGGAGTTATAGGAGATAGTAGCTGAACAACAAACCTCGATGGCGCAGAAAGACGATGAGATCCAGGATTGAGAAGAACGACTGAACAACGTTGAAGAGAAGCTGATCCACACTGAAGGAGAAAACGAGCGAATGATAGTAGAGATTGCAGAGTTGAAGAACAAGTTGAAAGAAGAATCTACAAAAAGGGCAAGAGCCAAAGATGTGTACAGTAAAGCTTATCAACGAGCCGGAATAGCAGAGACGGACGCACAAGCAAAGAGGAGGAAAATGGAAGAGATGAACAACGTATTCAACACCATGATCAATCGAGCTCAAGATCGAGTCATGGGTTATCCGATTCAGTTCGAGACGCTACCATCATACATATTGGATCACTGAACAATGTTCCGAATTATGGAGGAAGAGCGTCGTAAGGTTAGCTCAAAGATATGAGCGCCCCAAAACGGTATACATCACCCATCTTGAGTCGCTTGGATACATGGTACAAAATTCAAATACACCTTAATTATACAACGATCGTGTAAAATACTTACAAAAACATAATCTAAGAGTTTTAATAAGAATATTGTCATTTAGACAATATCCACACTTAATGGAGTCCTCATTACATTTATTGTCACACTATTTAACAGAATAGTGAGGACTACTAATGCTATCATCTGGACTGTCACTCCGTTCCCTGACTAGTCCCGGCTCCGTTCTCATTTCCTGAAGAGAACAGTGAAAGAAAGGGTGAGCTCAACTAGCCCAGTAAGAAATATTATGACTAAGATGATGCAGAATAAATTATCATTAGCCATCAACAATGTTAAACTGATAGAATATAATAGACAACAAGTTTAACTGCAGTGGAACAAGCAATCCATTAGAAGAGTTAAGTAGAGCATAAAATCTACTATCTTCTATGATTTAAAAGTTTTCATCAACTTTATATTTGAGACTCGACTTAATAAATAAAATCGAATCATCCACGCATCACGGCCAAGGATATTCATGTAATCATCAATGGTCATGACTATCTTTGAATAATCCCTAGTCATAATCACACCAACAAGCTGTCCCATCGATGAACTACATGTGCCGACGACGAATTTTATCACATCATTCGTCACATTACGGTCATGATTATACCGAATAATCCCTGGTCATAATCATACCAAGTCCATCTATACACGTAAGCCAAAGATGACTTTCATCACAATATAAGCATGAGGATGATGACAATGACATAATGATTTAAAAATACAAGTTCAAGGATAAATTTTAAAGATTTAAAATTTTAGTTTATCTAGAAATCAATAACGTCCAAATTGTTAACATGATACTTCTTTGTGGAGTAAAATTCAAGAATGCTCAGAAGAATATTTCCATGAAAAGATACTGGATGAAGCGCAAATATCAAGGATATTCCACAAATTTCATGGAGTATAGAAGCCAAAACTTTAACCAACTGAGTATAATAGAATATATAAAACCGCAAATAGATTTTTGCCCGCCATGCGGTAATCCACGTAGACAGATCATTTTCACAATTTAATAAAAAATGAATACGAAGGATCATTCACCATGCATGCAGTAATCCACATGTATGAGTTATTCCAACAGAATAATAAAGAATGGAACCAGGTCATGCGTAACACGCATGCACGAGTGATATTCTAAAAGAATAATAAAGAATGGAACCGGGTCATGCGTAATCCGCATGCAGATGAGGATATTCCAATGTAATAATAACGAATAGAATAACAACAGAATTCACGGGCATGCGATAGATCAGCACAGACGAGTTATTCCAATGAGAATAATAAAGAATGGAATAATGGAAGAATTTCACCATGTATGCGGTACTTGGCAGACAAAGTTATTCCAAAGTAATAATAAAGAATGGAATAACAACCCTTACAGTATTGAAAGAAAATAACTCTCTTCATGAATGAACACGAAAGAATAATACCCCTTACCTTAGAAGAAGATTTGGATACTTGAATAGTGAGGTACAGACTTCTCTTCTTCTTCTTTCTCTCTATAATTTCTCTCTATAATAATTGCTCTATAGCTTTAGTGAATTGGTGAGAAATGAAGGAAGAATGAGCTTCTATTTATAGAAAAATATAGTTTCGATAATTGCACATTTCTGGGCTCAAAATATTACAATATAATACCTTCCTCTTTTTCTTCATTTTTAATTTAGTCCTGCAAGTATTATCAAACTTGCTCCACCTCCCCTAATAGTAAATAATGTGAATCAATAGTTCAATCATGTGAATCAATAGTTATAATCATGTGAAAATATGAATTACAGTATAGTACCTCCATCTATACCTCCATTTTTAACTTAGTCATGCAAGTATTTTCAATCTTGAACCAACTCTCTTAATAGTACAAGAATGTGAATCAATAGTACACACATGTGAACAAATAGTTATAATCATGTGAATTAATAGCAATTAATTGCTCATTTATCCGATTAATTACCCGGCTGGTCAGTAAAACTTCCAGACATCATTTAATATCGAAATAAATGTCGATTTCCACTAACACTAATAATTCCAACACAATAGAACTATCAATTTCATCTTTAATCAACACGAACTTATTCATCATTAATATTATAACTCACAATATTTAACAACCAGGTCGTTCCTAGGAAAGAGGGGGCTTTCCGATAAGGATTTCTCCTTATTGGCACGCAATTAGATGACCAAACCTCTCCTTGATAGAACTTCTAGACATTGTAAATATTACAATTTAATAATATGAATAAATTTGTCGTCTCAATTATTGATTTAATAATATAACATATTATGTAGATGATATTGTGACAATAATTGAATCAATAATATGAGAGATATGATGCAGCAATTACTATAGAAATAATTCAGTATAACTGGGTGACTTCTCATGTAAGCATCAATAATCAATACCACGTACTTTACGCAACCACGCCAGCAGTATTCTTTGTACTTTTACTACCGGGTAGTTCAACAGTTTTAACGCTAACACTTTCGCCGTTATTTTTATAAAATGATAATTCTGTCATTTTTTAACTACGAAAATACTTCCGTTGTGGGGTCCACCAATGATTGTGTCGTCGTACAAATATTCTCTATTAAAATGAATATTCCCCGACCAATCGAATATTATATAACCACTTACTTACTTTGCAAAATTTGTAAATATTACCCACAACTATAACATTATATCAAATCTACACCATAATATTCAAAAATATATTACAAGAAAATTATTCTTTATTCATAAAAGTTGGGGTCTTACAAGTGATGCGTCACACAAGGGATTGGGTTGTGTCCTTATACAGAACGACAAGGTTATTGCGTATGCATCAAGGCAACTAAAAGACTACGAAAAAGGGTGTCCGACTCATGATTTAGAGTTGGCGGCAAGATATGGAGACACTATCTCTACAGAGAGAAATGTGAGATCTACACAGACCATAAAAGTCTGAAGTATATTTTCACACAGAAAGCCTGAACATGCGGCAAAGGAGATGGATGGAATTGATAATGGATTATGATTGTGAGATCTTTTATCATCCAGGCAAAGCAAACGTGGTTACAGATGCCTTGAGTAGGAAAGGTATAGAAAAGTTGATGTTCTTAACTAATAAGGAAGAGCTTATTTCAGCAATGGCAAGGCTAAAGCTGGAAATCGAATTTCCAGAAGAATCCGATAAAAAATTGTTCCAGATGGAAGCTAGTCCAACTTTGGTGGACAAAGTGAAAAATGCTCAGCTACAAGATGAAGAATGCAAGAAAATAAAGCAAAGTATAGTCGAGGGTAAAGAAGTGAAGTACAAGGTCGATACTGCGGGAATGCTAAGATTCGTGGGACGAATTTGGGTTCTAGCAGTTCAAGATATTAAAGAAGAAATCTTGACGGAAGCTCATAGCTCAAGATATTCGATTCATCCGGGAAGTACGAAAATGTATCAAGATTTGCGGCGTCATTTTTGGTGTCCAAACATGAAAAGAGATGTTGCAGAATGCATTACAAAGTGCTTGACATGTCAGAAAGTGAAGGTCGAGCATCAATGACCAAGCGGATTACTTCAACCGTTGGAGATACCGGAATGGAAGTGGGAGCATATCATAATGGATTTTGTGGTAGGTCTTCCAATGACTCAGAAATGATACGATGCGATATGGGTGATAGTGGATAGATTAACAAAATCTGCACACTTTTTGCCAATAAAGATTAGATTTAATCTTGATCAGCTAGCGAAGCTATACGTTAACGAGATCGTCTTAAGACATACAGATCCGAGGTTCACATCAAATTTCTGGAAGAGACTACAAGAATGCATGAGAACACAAATGAAGATGAGCACAGCGTATCATCCGCAAACCGATGGGCAAAGCGAAAGAACGATCCAGATGCTTGAACATATGCTCAGAGCGTGCATCATGGATTTCAAAGGAAACTAGGATGATCATCTACCGTTGGTGGAATTTTCATACAATAACAGTTACCATGCAAGCATTGGTATACTGCCATACGAGGTGTTATACGACAGAAAGTGCAGAATTCCACTATGTTGGGATGAAGTTGGAGAACGACAATCGTTAGGCATGTGGCTGGTTCAACAGACCATCAAGTTGTCAAACTCATCGAACAAGAGTCGGTAGTATTGCTTTCAAGATCGATGAGAAAAAGTATATTTGATCAACACAGGTAGAGTCATGAGTTTGAAGCAGGAAATTTTGTATTCCTAAAAGTTTCTCTTTAGAAGGGGAAGATTCATTTCGGCAAGAAAGGCAAGCTCAGCCCGAGGTTTATTGGACCTTTCAAAATATTGCGAAGAGTGGGAGAGGTGGCTTACGAAGTAGCTTTACCTCTAGAATTAGAACATGTGCACAATGTTTTTCATGTGTCGGTGTTGCGACCATATAAACCCGATTATAAGCATGTGATATAGTCGACAGGAAGGAACAAGTACTTAGGAATAAAGTAATACCTTCTGTGAAGGTGATATGGAGTAACCACAATGTCGAAGAGGCTACATGGGAACTCGAAGCTGATATGATGAAGAATTACCCTGAGTTATTTGTTTAGTCTATATCTTCGATTCTAGGGACAGAATCTTTGTAAGTAGGGGAGAATGTGATGATTTGATTGTTTGAATTGTGATTCTGGGGACAGAATCCTTGTAAGGAGGGAAGGATGTAACGATCCAAAATTTCAAATTATAATTTAAATATTTATTGAGGTGTTAAATATTTTATTGACGTGATGGTTGATGAATCTAAATGTATTAGAGAATTTTTCTAAATTAAATTAATTTATAATTTAGAGAGCTGTAAAATAATATGAGATGTTATACTGTTGTTTTGATTTAATTATTTAAATGATATATTAAATTATTAAATAAAAATATAATGAAAATTATAATTTTGGTAATATTTGCTAAAATGGTATATTTAATTAAAGTATAGTATGTGATTAATTTAATTGATTAATATTGGATATGGAGATCCAAATAAATAATATGTGATTATAATTTAT
The DNA here is from genome assembly GCA_020205605.1 of Panax ginseng. Taxonomy (NCBI): domain Eukaryota; kingdom Viridiplantae; phylum Streptophyta; class Magnoliopsida; order Apiales; family Araliaceae; genus Panax; species Panax ginseng. The sequence continues at coordinate 156,984,612 of CM035128.1, forward strand.
AAACAAAAGTATTTATTAAAATAAATTAAAAATAGTTTAATTTAGTTTTTGCCAAACAAGGCTTAAAAGTATTTTAATTCTTTAAATTTAAAGGGTTTTTGCTAAATAAACCTTAAGGCTTTTGGAATTTCTAATTTTTGAAAATAAATAATATAAATAAAATAAGTAAAATAATAAATATAATATATTTATATTATATACGTTAGTAACTGATTTTGCAATTAGTAGTGTTATTAAGGGTTATCAGTTTTATTCTTGTGCTTGAATACCAGTTGATTTTCTTATTACACATTCTATTTTCCAAGGTTGAGAGTTCAGAGAATTGAGTGAGTTTGAGAGTTTCAAAGAAAATTGAGAGAGTCTTAAGAATTTTCACAGCAAATTAGTGAGTTTAGCAAGAATTTCAGTTAAGTAACAAAAGGTATGTTCCATAATCTCTATATTATAAGCATGTATATGTGTTTGACGGCAAAATTCTATATACTCTGTGAATCCAAATTCTCTTGGCTCGTTGTAGAAACTGAGTTGTTGCAATTTATGTGTAATTTATAATACTAGAGGTTATGGCTAAACCAGAATACGTATGCTAATTACAGTTAATAGTAGAAAATTTTTGTCAGTGTTTATGTTCTTCATGTAGCTATGTAAGTATCAATTTTAGTGGCCAATTCATGTGTGAAACTGTAAATTGACGCTTGTATATGGTAGTTCATTGAGATACGAACATAACATAATTTGAATGAGATGATTTGGTCATGTATTGAAGTCACAGAGATGATTTTTAGGATGAATGTCAAGAAAATTGAGTTTTTCATGAAAACATGAAAATTAAGAAATTAAAATTGTTTTAGCGGTTGTTAAATTGTGCTAAGTGGTTGTATATGTTAGCAATCATGTCTATGATAGTTGTATATTTATTTTACGTGTTATTATCACTGTTTGGTGGGTGAAATTCGTGTTAGTTGGCTTAAGAAAAGTGTCAAGTTACATTCTATGTAATGAATTACGTGAGTCGCATGACAAATGCGACCCTTTAGTGTGGTATGCACGACATCGAAAGATAAAGCTGTGCGTACCGCCGCCGATTGCCCATTCGGATCTAATGAAGTCTACTAATTCTGTAGACTTTGGTCGTTCTTTGTAGCTTAGCTTAAGGTTATGGTAATGTGTCCAACATGTAACAACAAGGCTAAAACAGAGTTGTGTTATGGGGTTAGTGAATTCTAAGTGGTAAAAATGATTAGTAAATTTCGAACGCATTATGTGATAACTTAGTATACACAATGAATGTTAGGCAAGTGTTGCGAAGTAAACACTTAAAATTTCTGAAATGTAAATGGTAAAGAAAGACTTGTGCTAAAATGGTAAGTTTAGCTAGAAATGTACATGTTATGGTATGTTAGCATATCTAATAGATAATGTGGTTTTAAACCAATGTGTAGGTGAACGTGAGTTTAATATTGTAGCTTACGCTAGAGGCAAGTTTCTAAACCCTATCTTTTTACATTGAGAAAGTTTTCTAACTCTACACTTTCGTTGAGTTAGTTCTATTACTATATTGTGTAACTTTATTCTTTTGATTGAGCAAGCTTATTATCTTAACTATTATTAAATAAGTTAATTGTTCCTAAAATTCATTCGAGCAAACTTTAACTCTAATGTTATTTGAAATTCTCAGTTGATTGATTCATTCTAACTTGTTTATAGTTAAACAAGTTTCTTAAGTTCTATTATTGTATAATGAACGCAGTTTTTGAACTCTCGTCTCTATTATTGAACTGTTTTATTCCTATACATGAGTTAATACCTTGCTGGGCAAGTTTTTAGTTTCCAGCTTGCTATCAGTTAATGTACGTTCAATAATTTCAATTCTAATGTTATAAGACTCTAACCTTAGCTTATTTACTATTCAAGCAAAGGTTAACCATTTTATTCATTTTATTGAATACTTATGCTCTATAATTATTTCAAGCATGAGTTTAATATGTATAATCAGTTCTTTTATGATTCTCAATTGCTCTATGTTATGTTGTTATTAAACATCTGTTGTGATTATCAAACACTATTGATTCAACTAGTCCTCTAGTTAATGTTCGTTAAACTTCAAATTACCCTTGAAAGCTTATCCAAACCAAATTCTCTTTGCTGCGGACTTGTACTCTAAATACTGAGATGAACAACCCTATTATTATTAGGGGATAATTTACGCTTAGCATTAAAATGTTTGTGCACAATACATTGTACAAAGGGGTGATCCCTCTAAGTACGAGGAGTCCTTATAGTCTTATGATTGTTAAAGTTGGAGTTGAAAGATTACTCGCAACTGTGGACATGGTTCATGGTATTGTGACCCTCAGTTATGTATATTCCATATTTTGGATTCCAGTTCTGATTATCATTGTTAGAGTACTATTCAGTCTTGATGAGCCTATTGTTGGCAGTTATTATTATTATTCTCCTGTTGATTCATTATTATATTCAGTGAGCAATTGTTTTGCTCACTCTTGCATATTTATAAACTCATTGCAACTAAAGTGGAGAAGGTAGATGAACCTTCAACTAGCAAAGGCAAAGAAAAAATGTACAAGTGATGCAGACTTGTAATTCTTGTTTATTGTGATGATCATAGACTTGTTAATAATGATGTAATGTAATAACTTTATTTTCCACACTTGAATGATGTTTAAAGGTTAGATAACCTGAGAGTGTTTGTGAATTTAATGATGTAACCCTATTTAAGGGAGGATTATGGCTTAAATATTATTTATTTGGGTAGATAGTATGAATGTATGTATAGTGAGCACCAAATCTTGTGGGAATGAAGTACCTAGATTTAGGGGTGTCACAGCTATGTTCATCATTGGCAATCGTAGCTGTTCATTTAGTGTGCTATGTTCATCATTGGCAATCGTAACTGTATAAACATAATGAACTGTTCATTTAGTGTGCTTTGATAATATCTGAAGGTAGCACTTGTATGATATTTAGAACATAATAAAAAGGGTTAAAATGGGGATTTAGAAACTTTAATAAAGGGAAGGCAGGGCTGCTGCCCATTTTACAGCAACAGTCGACTGTAAAGATTGCTAGAGTGATTGACGTGAATAATTTTGTTTTCATAATATGGTTTGAAAATCTAACCATAAGTTTGGTTTAAAATTTTCTAAATAAGCAAGTATATAGGATCTACATCACATTCATTATTCAAGGTAAATGAATGGATATGTAGGAACTATAATGAATTAACAAATTATAAAATTAAGCTATCAAATTGAAATGTGTAAAGGATAAGGGCTGTTAGGCTAGGTTTGGGGCTGCGAGGCCAATTGTGGCCACACCAAGCTTAGACAAGCCTCATGGGACCAAGCCAAGCTTGGATCACGTGTAAATAAAATATTTAAGGGATTTGTTTTGGCATTATGAAAGAAAAATAAGAATATTTAATACTTTAGTATACAAAAATAAAACTACAAAGTATTATGAGAACTATAAGTTTTCCAAGCAAGTTGTGATTACCTCGAAACACGAAACACACTAGTAATTTCTCTAGTACATTAGTATTTAAGTTGTTAGTACCTTAAAGAGTTTCTAATACTACAAGAGGACTACTTCAACTCTTATGATAAAGTTTTACCAAGCAAATTGGAAACTAAAGTTTTACCCTTATGATAAACAATCATACTTAATACATAAAATACCTTACGTATTGTGTAAGACCCCAACTTTTATGAATAAAGAATAATTTTCTCGAAATATATTTTTGAATATTATGGTGTGGATTTGATATAATGTTATAGTTGTGGGTAATATTTACAAATTTTGCAAAGTAAGCAAGTGGTTATATAATATGCGATTGGTCGGGGAATATTCATTTTAACAGGAAATATTCGTACGACGGCACAATCATTGGTGGACCCCACAATGGAAGTATTGTCGTAGTTAGAAAATGACAGAATTATCATTTTATAAAAATAATGGCAAAAGTGTTACCGTTAAAACTGTTGAACTACCCGGTAGTAAAAGTACAGTAATACGCATGGTTTCATAGTAGCACACAGTATTGATTATTGATGCTTACGTGATAAGTCACTCAGTTATACTCAATTATTGCTACAAGAATTCTTTGATCATATCTCTCATATTATTGATTCAATTATTGTCACAGTATCATCTGCATAATATGTTATATTATTAAATCAATAATTGAGACGACAAATTTATTCATATTATTAAATTGCAATATTTACAATGTCTAGAAGTTCTATCAAAGAGAGGTTTGGTCATTTAATTGCGCGCCAATAAGGAGAAATCCTTATCGGAAAGCCCCCTCTTTCCTGGGAATGACCTGGTTGTTAAATATTGTGAGTTATAATATTAATGATGAATAAGTTCGTGTTGATTAAAGATGAAATTGATAGTTCCATTGTGTTGGAATTATTAGTGTTAGTGTAAATCGACATTTATTTCGATATTAATTGATGTCTGGAAGTTTTACTGACCAGACGTGTAATTAATTGGATAAATGAGCAATTAATTGATATTAATTCACATGATTATAACTATTTGTTCACATGTGTGTACTATTGATTCACATTCTTGTACTATTAAGGGAGTTAGTGCAAGAGTGATAATACTTGCATGACTAAGTTAAAAATGGAGGTATAGATGGAGGTACTATACTGTAATTTGTATTTTCACATGATTATAACTATTGATTCACATGATTGAACTATTGATTCACATTATTTACTATTAGGGGAGGTGGTGCAAGTTTGATAATACTTGTAGGACTAAATTAAAAATGAAGAAAAAGAGGAAGGTATTATATTATAATATTTTGAGCCCCAAAACGTGCAATTATCGAAACTATATTTTCCTATAAATAGAAGCTCATTCTTCCTTCATTTCTCACCAATTCACTAAAGCTATAGAGCAATTATTATAGAGAGATATTATAGAGAGAAAGAAGAAGAAAATTATGTTACCTCACTATTCCAGTATCCATTCTTCTTCTAAGGTAAGGGGTATTATTCTTTCGTATTCATGAAGAGAGTTATTTTCTTTCAATACTCGTAAGGGTTGTTATTCCATTATTTATTATTACTTTGGAATAACCTGTCTATGCGAAGTACCGCATACATGGTGAAATTCTTCTGTTATTCCATTCTTTATTATTTTGTTGGAATAACTTGTCTGTGCGGTCTATCGCATGCCTGGTGAATTCTATTGTTATTCCATTCGTTATTATTCTGTTGGAATATCCCGTCTGCAATGCGGATTACGCATGACCTAGTTCCATTCTTTATTATTCATTTGGAATATCACATGCATGCAATGTTACGCATGACTGGTTCCATTCTTTATTATTCATTGGAATAACTCGTTCATGCGGATTACGACGCTTGGTGAATTCTTACATTATTCCATTCTTTATTATTACATTGGAATAACTCGCATACATGTGGATTACGCGATGCATGGTGAATGATCCTTCGTGATTCATTCCTTATTAAATTGTGGAAATGATCTGTTTCACGTGGATTACCGCATGGCGGGCAAAAATCCATTTGCGATTTCATATATTCTATTATACTCAGTGGGTTAAAGTTTTAGTTTCTATACTCCATGAAATTAGTGGAACATCCTTAATATTTGCGCTTCATCCAGTATCTTTTCATGGAAATATTCTTCTGAGCATTCTTGAATTTTACTCCACAAAGAAGTATCATGTTGACAATTTGGACGTTATTAATTTTGGATAAACTAAAATTTTAAATCTTTAAAATTTATCCTTGAACTTGTTTTATTGAATTATTATGTCATTGTCATCATCCTCATGCTTATATTGTGATGAAAGTCATCTTTAGCTTACGTGCATAGATGGACTTGGTATAATTATGACCAGGGATTATTCGGTATAATCATAACCGTAATGTGACGAATGATGTGGTAAAATTCCTCATTGGCCTGTAGTTCATTGATGGACAGTTGTTGGTGTGATTATGACCAGGGATTATTCGGTATAGTCATGACCATTGATGATTACATGAATATCCTTGGTCGTGATGCAGGGATGATTCGATTTTATTTATTAAGTTGAGTCTCAGCGATAAAGTTGATGAAAAACTTTTTAAATCATAGAAGATAGTAGATTTTATGCTCTACTTGACTCTTCTAATGGATTGCTTGTTCCACTGTAGTTAAACTTGTTGTCTATCATATTCTATCAGTTTAACATTGTTGATGGCTAATGATAATTTATTCTGCATTATCTTAGACATAATATTTCTTATTGGGCTAGTTGAGCTCACCCTTTCTTTCACTGTTCTTTTCAAGAAATGAGAACGGAGCCGGGACTAGTCGGGGAACTGAGTGACGGTCCAGATGATAGCATTAGTAATCCTCACTATTCTATTAAATAGTGTGACAATAAATGTAATGAGGACTCCATTGAGTGTGGATATTGTCTAAATGACAATATTCTTATTAAAAGTCTTAGATTATGTTTTGTCGTATTTTACACGACTGTTGTATAATTAAGTTGTATTTGAATTTTGTACCATGTATCTGGCGACTCAAGATGGGTGATGTATACCTGTTTTGGGGGCGTCACATATTGTATCATGTCACCACTTTTGTGGACTCTTTAACTCTTGGCGTGAAGCCTTAGATGGTAGTAGTTTTCTTAAGAAGAAACATTTCAATGCATCTGAATACCTCTATATGAGTAGAATAGAACCAATAAAACTAAGCAACACTAATCTTCCAAAAATAGTTGTATATGTAACAACCAAATATGTAGTTTATAAGAGTATGTAGTCAATCAAAGAAAGAAAAAAAGAGAGTTGAAATTAAGATCCAAGTAAAGCATCAACAACAATACAAATCAATTGAAAAAGTTTGTAACAACAAACTAAGCATCATTAAAATAAAATAACATGATATAATACAACTATTAAAATAAGTAGTATTTACTTAGTTTCTCATACTAAATTTAATAACATTTAAAGTTTCTCATACTGCTTTAATTTGCATACATTCGTTATTGTTTTGGTCTTATTATATTGGAAATTTGTATATTTCTCTTTGTTTGTGTCTTGGGTGCCTAGAAATGACTATATATGCATGCCGTCGTGCATGTGGCTAGTCCATATTATAGGGGAGACTCTGGCGAAAATATTTTGTTGGTCGGGTAGTTTCGAACATTTATAATATTAACAAGATAATCATATGCTTACAAGTATGCTCAATTTATATGTTTACTAGCTAGTATGCTCAAGTCATATGGTTACAAGTATGCTCTTAAGTCATATGCTTACAAGTATTCTTAAATATTAATCATATGATTATGTCGAAGCTCAAGTCATATGCTTACAAGTATGCTCAAGGAGTATTCTTACAAGTATGCTTAAATGTTAATCTTATACTTACAAGTATGCTCAAGTCATATGGTTACAAGTATGCTCAAGTCATATGGTTACAAGTATGCTCAAGTCATGTTAACATTTATAATGTTGTCTGTACTAGGTACCATGGTATCATGGACCTCTATTCAGATCATAGTTGGATGGCACGACGAAAGTCAAGTGCCCGGATAAATCTTCTGTTGAATTTAGATTTGGTTGCCAAGTGTTTTGGAGTATGCGATAGTCACCGGAATGTATGAATGGTCAGTCGCAGATATGATGTCCATGTTTGAAGTGTAAGAATGTAAATTATATGGACAGAGACATGGTAAACTATCATTTACTTGTTTCTGGGTTCATGAAAAATTACAAAGAATGTTGGTGAGCACATGGGCAGAGAAGAGATGGTGGCATCACAGAAGTACATAATTCGGGCAGTAGTACTCATCGTATGAATGAAATAGTTCATGATATTGCAGGGCTATATTTTGATTGGGAACAAGGCAGAGAACAACCTATGAATTCTGATGCCAAAGACTTCTTTAAGTTGTTAGACGAGGGTAGCAAGCCATTATGGCATGGTTGCACCAAACACACTATATTGTCTGCAGTGGAGACATTACTTAACATTAAGGCTGATCACAACATGAGCCATGAGTGTTTTGAGTCGCTCTTGAAGGCCATTAAGAGTATGTTTCCTGACGGTGAGAAATTTACCTGATAACTATTACTTTTGTAAGAAAATGGTGAAGAAGTTGGGTCTTGGATACCAAAAGATCGATGCATGTCCCAACGATTGCATGTTATTTTATATGGAAAATGAACAGATGACAAGGTGCACGTTTTGTAGTCGGTTTAGGCCTAATAAAGAAGGTGTGACTAAAAAAAATCAAGTATACCATTTAAGATTCTAAGGTATTTTCCAATAACACATCGGCTAAAAAGATTGTACATGTCTTCAAGAACAAATTTGAACATATGAGTTGGCATGTAAATCTCCAAATTTAATGATGGAGAACTAAATCATCCCATGAGATGGGTAGGCTTGGAAAGATTTCAACTTAGCACATCCTAGGTTTGTATTGGAACCTAGAAATGTGAGGCTTGGATTGTCTACCAATGGTTTCAATTCGTTTGGCCACTCAGCTGTTCCGTACTCATGTTGGCCTGTGATTGTTACTTCGGACAACTTGCCTCCTTGGATGTGTATGAAACAGCCATACTTGTTTCTTTCACTTGTGGTTCCTGGTCCTAAGAGTCCTGAAAAGAACTTAGATGTTTACTTGAGACCTCTTATAGACGAGTTGAAGGTATTGTAAAAGGATGGAGTACAGACTTGGGATGTTGCAACAAAAAACAAATTTCAACCTTAGGGCAGCGGTTATGTGGACTATAAGTGACTTCCTAGCTTAGGGTATATTAGCTGGATGGAGTACACATGAGAAGTTGGCTTGTCCGTATTGTATGGAGCATACAAAGTCTTTCAATCTATCAAAAGGTCGAAAGCCTTGCTAGTTTGACTGTCATCGTCAGTTCTTGCCGATAGATCACCTGTTTCCAAGAAATAGAGAACACTTCAGCCTTCAGGAAAGGGAAAGTAGACAATGATATGCCTACACCACGATTGTCGGGAATGGAGATGCGAGATCATGTGATGATATTGCCAGTCATCCCATTTGGTAAGATTGATGCCACAGACATAATCAATGGGTTTGGAGAATCTCATAACTGGGTTCGGAGAAGCATCTTTTGGGAACTGCTTTACTGGTCTACAAATTTGATTCGTTATAATCTAGATGTGATGCATATTGAGAAGAATGTGTTCGACAATGTGTTTAACACAGTGATGAATGTTACGGGGAAGACAAAGGATAATGATAAGGCACGTTTGGACATGAAAGATATTTGTAAGAGTCCTAGATTAGAACTTTATGAATCTCCTAATGGTAAGATTGTCAAACCGTATGTAAGGTACACATTGTCCAAAAAGCAAGTTGAAGATGTGTGCACATGGGTTAAGTCTCTGAAACTACCAGATGGATATGCGTCAAACATTGCAAGGTGTGTTACGGGTGGGAAATTGCAAGGGATGAAGAGTCATGAATGTCATGTGTTCATGGAGAGACTCATGCCTATAGCATTTCGGGATCTGCTTGATAAACTAATATGGGATGCTTTGACGGATCTTAGTCGTTTCTTCAAAGACTTATGTTCAAAAACATTAAATGAGAAGGACATGTCTATACTTAAGAAGAACATCATAGAGATCACGTGTAAACTGGAAAAAATATTCCCACCTGGTTTTTTTGACTACATGGAGCATTTGCAAATCCATCTTCCCTATGAAGCTCGTGTTGGGGGTCCAGTTCAATATAGATGGATGTACCCTTTAGAGAGGGTGATGGGAAACCTTAAGAGGAAGGTGAAGAATAGAGCTTATGTCGAGGGGTCGATATATGAGGCATACAGTTTCGATGAGATATCTACGTTTGTCTCAGACTATTTTCATGACGAAGTCTTGACAAAGGCCAATCGAGTATCGAGACATGATGATGGGGGAAATGTTGAACTAAATGGTTGGCTCTCTATATTTGGTCTATCGGGCCGCACTTATGGAAAAGGAAAGCGCATATTCCTCTCTAAGTAAGAATTACATGTTGTACATACTTACATTATTCTTAATTGCGAGGAGATTGACGAATTTGTGAGGTACACATGTACACTTGATAATTTATCTCTTAACTTGAAAATTTATTCCAATATGTTAATGTTTATAAAATTGTATAGATTGTACGATGATGAGTTAAAAGTGAAGCATCCCTGCATAACTGATAAAGATATTCAAATCAATCGTGATAAAAAATTTGCACTTTGGCTAAAGGACAAAGTAAGTTCAATTTCTTAAGCATGACATATATATATATATATATATATACTCCATATCAACTATGACTTCATTTAATAAGATGGAGTTTTTGTAGGCTTTGACTGAGGGATCAACGATTCCAGCTAATGTACAAGTCCTAGCTATGGGACCAGACAAGAACCAAGTCAGCCGCAATGGTTACAAAATAAATGGTTGTGAATTTCATACAAAGGCATATGGGCGCAGTAAAAGAACAACGAACTTTGGAGTGTGTTTCCAAGGAGATTGTTACAATGAGCTTGGTCGTGCCTTTTATGGGGAGTTGGAGGAAATCATAGAGTTATCATATAAGGGCACGTACGGGGGTCATATTAACTTGTTCAAGTGTCGTTGGTTTGATTCAAAAAAAGGGATACATGTTGACAAACATGGAATCGTCGATATTAACCTCCATAGGTCTGCGTACTCCAATGAACCGTTTATTTTACCAACTCAAACAGTACAAGTATACTACACTCTTAGTCCTGTAAAGAAAAGGAATAGACCGCCTACAGATTGGCAAGTTGTAATTCATACTCCCATACGCAGTCGTGTAGAAGTAGTTGATGGGGAGATTTACCAAGAGCAGATGCTTCATAGTTAAACTATAATAAATGTGGAAGACGACAATGAAGTAATCCAGTTAGATGGTGGAGATGAACCACATGAATTAGATCCTGAGTTAATACTTGTGTCAGATGATGTTAATACTGAGGAGGAAGAGTTATTGACTGAATCTGAAGCAGATGATGGTTATGAATCTGCAATACGTATACAAGTTGATTCTGAATCAGACATTGACACTTGAACAAATGAAATGTATGTTTAGCATTACATAATTTTTATATCATTGTCATGTTTATGTACTTAACTATTTAAATGCAATTTTCTATCATTATTGTCATTTTATATTCATATATATATATATATATACATGTAATCAAATATAACTCATACCAACATCTTTATATCACCGTCATGTTTATGTACTTTACTATTTAAATGCAATTTCCTGTCATTATTGTCATTTTATATTCATATATACATGTAATCAAATATAACTCATAATAACATCTTGAAATTTGTAATATATAGATGGCTTCTGAAGCAGCGCGGCTTGGGTAGGGGGCCTAATCATGTGCCCAAGGCCCCTATTAATCCAGATGATCAGATTCTTATTCAGATTTGTCCTCCTCCGAATAGCACGTACGTCCCGCATCATTTATATATAAGCATTTTAGATTCTATTTATACAAGGTATATAGAAATTAGATGTAAATTGCTTTAATATATCTACTTATCGTTGATATAAATTGTTGTATATTATAATGATTTTTTAGATAATAAGATCGTCAAGTGCTTATCACAGTTATGCTTACAGAATTGGCATACACCTGTGATTACGTGGGCGAGCACACCTATCGCCCACAAGGATGCAGTTTGGGCTGAATTTCAAGTATGTTTTTTTAATTATGACAGATAATATAATATTCTACGGATATCTGTTTAGTAGTGTTGGATTATATGTTAAAAGTACCGTTTTAATATTATTATTGTTATTTTATTTGCAGAAAAGATATAGATGGGAGGACGCGCAGGCTTCCGTGATACAGACATTATTCTGGCAGAAGTGTGTCGTCCGCACCAAAGACAATTTGAACAAAGAACAATGAAAATCCCTTCACAATTCATCGATCGACCATCCAGGCCAGGGAGAGGATTACATGCACTAGTATAGCCTCTGGTGGTGCACCCAGTCCATATGGGCTGAGATGTGTGCCCAATGGAGAGCTGGGTGAAAAGATGAAAGACTGCCGCCACCAACAGATCCTCGGGTGTACCCGATGGCTAAAAGGCTAAAGGAACATATAAGGGCGACAATATTTCACAGATTCACGAGATATCCGTTTGTTAGGTGCGATTTACAAGTTTTAATATGTTTACAATCATGAATTGTAGAATATATATCACATTTTTACTTAGTAATATTGGAATATTTTTGTATAGGAGTCTTAGTCTCAAGGTCAGCCTATCCATTGGCTGGATGTATACGTGGCCACCCGTGATGGTCTGCCTGATGCTATCTAGATAGCGGTAATAATTTTTAACAACTTGATCTTGTTTATCAATGCTTACCGAATTTATTTTTAACTATTTCATTGTTAACATTATGACAAGATACTTATAAGCGTTTATTGAATGAGCGCTATCCTAAAGGCACTCCACGTCTGCCAATTGATCAAGAGTTGTGGGAGAGGGTGTCTGTTGTGAAGAAGAACTACATTAAAGGTCATGGACAACGACGACGCCCATCCTTCAGTGGCTCAAGCAGCTCTGCTACCCAGTCTTCACAGTCATCGAGTCATCCAGTTGTTCATACTCCTACTGACTGTGTGAGAGCTATATGTCGAGATCGCGATCTTCTCAAGATACTGGGTGGGCATCTAGTGGCTCTAAGTCCTGATGAGTTAGTTGATGCAGTGGCGGCAGCAGCAGCAGCACAACATGGGGATGGCGACGAGGTAATCAATTTGTTGTATATTGTCGTAATATATACCAGTATCAACATAGTTACTATATTTGTAACTTGTTTTATTATTTTGTTAATTGCAGGGTGATCAAGGAGAAGCTACTCAAGACAATGATGCTTGACGACCGATTTAGTGTTGTTTTGTAGTTATTTGATAAGCTTGTACTTTTATATTCATTCTTTGGATGTCTGTTTGTTACTTAAACATTAGATGTGTGGTTATTTATTCAATTCATATTGGTTTTTAAAGGTTTATATAGTTTATATACTAGTTTGGTGTATGTGTCGGTATATATATGGATGATGGATGTTTATATTGTTGTGCACATTGTTGATATTGTTGTGTATGTGTGTTGGGTTAAAACAGGTACAAAACAGGTACAATTTTTTGGGAATTTTGCAAAACAGAAAAAAGCTAATTTTCAGTTTTTTTTTAACATCAGCGACTGGAAATCATTTGAGGGTATCAGCGACCGCACGTGATCGCTGATAGTGGTCGCTGACACGTGGCCCACGTCAGACTTTTTCGTGAACCATGCTGACTCAGCTTAGCGATGAATTCGATCGCTACTATCAGTAGCAGATACGTCGGTTGCTAATAGTGGTCACTGATGTGCATTTCAGCGACCAGATTTTATGCGACGTCTATCAGCGACCGCAGTCGGTTGTTGATAAGGATCTGCTAACTGCATGCGGTCGCTGGTAGGCGGTCGCAGATAGGCCTTTTTCTTGTAGTGGCACTACGGGCCAAAGATAACTTTCACCACATCATTTATCTGTATCATTACAGGTCATGATTATACCAATACACAATTCATGGTTATAATCATATTAATCAATAGTCCATCTTTGCACTACGGGCCAAAGATGACTTTCCCAGCAATATAAGCATGAGGATGATAACAATGATATAAGAAATCAATCAAGTGGATCAAGGATAAATATGAAAGATTTATAATTCAATTTATTCAGAGTTTAAGAATGTCCAAATTATCAATATGATAATTAATTGTGGAGTAAAATTCAAGAATGATATTTATGTATCAAAAATAATTTGAACAGAAAAGAAACCAATTTTGTCGTGAATAGTACCCCATGAATAGTGTTAGAGTTTATGCCCTAGAGGCCAATTATTTGATATAATTGCTTAGCGTTTTGATATTATATTTGATTGAATAAATGAATGATTTTATTATGGTTTTATTTATTGTGTTATATAAATGTTAACATAATAAAAATCCTTAGAATAGTGATACAAATTATATAGTTTCAAGTATGTGACTTGAACATGAGATTATATAATTATAATTAGTATCATTGTTCTTAAATGTCCTTAGTTGAGTATCATTGTTGATGGGACAACAATGATGCATTGAGACCAATATGTGGATTGACTGATGACCAAATCTCATTGGTCATAAATATATGAGATATTAAGTCAATGCATAGGTACATGTTAGAGAACGATGTATTGGACAGACCCACCATGAGAATTCTACGTGGAATATTATGCAAAGTGTTATTAGCGATTCTCATAGTGACAATGATGTAATGGTCCTCCGACCTGAAATCATTATATTACTACACTGGAATTTATGTACTTTGATATCATCAAATGTCACCTTTAATAGGGTGGACTATAAAGGTGATTATTGAGTACATCATGAATCGTGTGAGTAATATGAGTGATCTAGATGGAATTTAACCCTCCTATATATTAGGGGTGATATCCATAGGCCTCTTGATTGAGTAAGACTATAAAATGCATGACCATGCTCAAATAGTGATTTGTTTCATATAGTCTACTCATTGATCAAGAAAACTCAGATTAAATTATGAAGAGTATGACACATTCCATGACTCGAGTTTAATCTAGGATATTAAGGTTAAAAGGATTAAATTACATTAAAACATTGGTCACGAAAAAATTGCATCGAATTGTCGATCTTATTATTACTTGGGTAGCAGTGATGCATTACTAGATGCCGCTCACTGTTTATAATTTTATAATATGATTTTAAAATTATTGCCAACGTAATTAAAAGGGAATTAATTTCAATTGTAAAGATTTAAATATGTTAATATAATTGATACTATTTAAATTACGAATTTAAATTAATAGGATAATTTATATATAGGTATATTAATTAAGTAAGACTTAATTAAGATATATATATATATATATATATATATATAAATTCAGATTTTATTAAATTATGTTTTGAATAATTCCTTTTAATCGCTATATATATGATATTTAACAACCATTTAGGTATTATTCATTAACCAAAACCCTAGCCGCTCTTAGAGAGAGACTAGAGAGAAACAGTTCTGAAATCCTCATCATTGGTGGCTAATCTGCAGATTTCTTTTCTTGCAGATCGATCTGACAGTTCATGCAGGCGTTCGTGTGGATACCGTAGAGGCGCGATTCGTTTGGATTGCGTTGGTGATTCGAGCGCATCAATTTTAGTTTCATAATCGGTATAATTTCTAACCACTGAGTTAATTGATTTTCGTATGGATCCTGTTTTAGGGTTTTAGAAATTGCTTTGATTATTTTATATTTTCGCTGCATTTTTGTGTCAAAACCCAACAGTGGTATCAGAGCTACTTGCGAAAATGATTAATTCAGATTACGTGTTTTATTGTATTCGATATATATGATATATGATGATGCATGTTTACCGATCTGAAATTAAATATATGATATTCAGTTGTATGCATATTCTATAATTATGAATTGTATCTGTATTATATATGCATATATATGATGATTCTGTTAATCGTATCTTAGAAGGTGGAATAACAATATAATTGTTCTAATCGGATTAGAAGCATGAAGAATAGTTTTAATATGATTAATCGAAACTGGACATATATGATATATTTTGGGTGTACTGTCATTTGTTTTAATATGATTAATCGAAACTGGACATATATGATTTGTTATTATGGGTGTTTTGGTGGATTAAAATATATGATTCTGAAACTATTTCAGAGATTCGTATGGAAAAATTCTACAATACAGATTGTAGTTCAAAAATTTTTTTCGGTGGCCCTGAGACCTCGCACTTCATTGGCCGAATCGGTAGGACCACCACCAAGGAGGAGACCCCCCCTTGGACCCCCCGTCGTAGCGCACGATGGTCGTGACCCCAATATGTTATATATAGTTTTCTTTAATTATATATAAATTGTTATGTGCTTATTGTGATATGCATGGTGCACAGTTATGGCCTTTTGACCCATAAGTTAGTGGTTTTGGTTTTGAAATACGGCTTGCACATCGTGCCTTTCTATAAATTCTGATGTAACATTCTCTTCTCATCTAAATCCCCTCGAATATAACTCGAGGTTTCTTTATGTCATGTAATAATCTGTAATCGCTGAAGATGTCAAGATGGAGAACACGATGGAAAGATGATGATGGAGAAGAGGCACATGTATGAGGAAGATCCAAGGAAGCTACTATTTTGAGATCTTTTACCACCTTAGATTGACTTTCAATCTTTATTAGGTTGAAAAGATTGACAGTGGATTGGGCCATAACTGTGACATATTTAATTTTGCACTTTATTTATGCTTGTATGCAATATGATATGATAAATAATGTGCATGCTTAATAAGATTAAAATTGGTGAGATCTAAATTTATTAATTAAATCCCTCATTAAATTATTAAGTCTAAATTAGATGCCTTCTAATGAATAACACTCATCAAGACCTTAATCAATAGATGTAGGTTTGTCAAAGAAAAGTACCCTATTTATCTAGGTAAGATGCGATAGGATAATTGTGATATCCAAACTGTTAAAATCATTGGGCCCGACTTAACTAAGTTATCTCAATAGGATTATGAACTTAGAGGCATAGAGTTTGGTAGGTACTATTAGATGGACTAGAAACAATTGTTGTTTATCAAACTATCCAAGAGTTATATACGATATAATTGATAAAAGGGTTGTTTACCTAAATAATTGTGTTTTAAGAGATTAGCCAAAGCTAACTTAAGTCATAATGAAATATGGATCTTGGATCACTAGAAAGATTTAAAAGAAAATGCTTTCCGAATTAATGGTGAGGGCTATTAATTTGAATAAAATAGTGGGAGGTATATTTTGAATGTACTATTATCAATTACATAATATCAACTCTGCAATTTGACTTATTATTTTGGCACTTATAAATTATAGATATCAATGGCAAATAATAACAACATAAGTAGTCTTTCACTACGATCAGTCCTTGAGAAGGACAAGCTGAGTGGAATTAATTTCCTTGACTGACACAGGAACTTGAGGATTGTCCTCAAATAAGAGCGCAAGCTATATGTTCTTGATGGGCCCATTCTCAGCAAGCATTTGTCATCGCACGACGTCATGGAGCATAATGCTTACAAGAAGCATCAAGATGATGCTCTTGACGTGAGTTGTCTCATGCTAGCAACCATGAACGCTGAGCTTCAGAAGCAACATGAGTTGATGGATGCTTATGAGATTATCGAGCATCTCAAGAAATTGTTCGAAGGGCATGCTCGACAAGAGAGGTATGATACAAGCAAGGCGTTATATCACTGCAAGATGGGTGAACGTGATCCAATTGGTCCACATGTGCTGAAAATGATTGGGTATATTGAGTACCTTGATAGGTTGGGTTTTCCAATCACTTTGGAAGCCCAAATTGATCTTGTTTTGCAATCCTTGAACAACAGCTACTCTCAATTTGTTATGAATTATCTTATGAATGAAATTGAGAAACCCCTTACTGAGTTGTTGAGCATGTTAAGAACTGCCGAGAACAACATGAAAAAGGCACGACCCGCTCCAATAATGATGGTGCAAAAGGGAAATGCTAAGGGAAATTGGAAAGGTAAGAAGAAGATAGGATCTAAATCTGGTGCCAAACCCAATTCCAAAACCAAACAGGCTTTAAAGCCTAAAGACGGGGTGGCTAAAGAAGGTGATTGTCATACATGTGGAAAACACGGACCTTTGGAAGAGGAATTGTCATGCTTATTTGGAAGAAGTGAAGAAAAAGAAAGGAAGTGTGACTTCTGATTCAGGTATAAATGTTATAGAAGTCAACTTGTCTACTTCTACATCATGGGTATTGGATACTGGATGTGGTTCTCACATTTGTGTTAATGTGCAAGAACTTCGAAGGAGTAGGACTTTGGAAAAAGGAGAGGTTGACCTACGAGTTGGGAATGGAGCAAAAGTTGTTGCACTGGCCGTAGGAACTTATCATTTATCTTTGCCCACTGGGCGAGTATTAGAATTAAAGGATTGTTATTATGTGCTTGCTATAAGCGAAAACATTATTTCTATTTCTTGTTTGGACAAGAAAGGTTTTTCATTTATAATTAATAACAATTGTTGTTCGTTTTACTTAAATGATATTTGTTATGGTGTAGCACAATTATTTAACGGTCTTTATATTCTTGATTTAGAAATGTCTATCTATAACATAAATACAAAACGATTTAAATCAAATGATTCAAATCCGACATATCTCTGGCACTGTCGTTTGGGCCATATAAATGAGAAACGCATATCAAAACTCCATAAAGATGGATTTTTTGATTCATTTGATTTTGAATCATATGAAAAATGCGAATCTTGTTTATTAGGCAAGATGACTAAAGCCCCTTTCACTGGACACGGTGAACGAGCTAGCGATATATTGGGACTTATACATAGTGATGTATGTGGACCCATGAGTTCCTTAGCAAGAGGTAGGTTTTATTACTTTATTACATTTACTGACGACTTCAGTAGATATGGATATGTGTATCTTATGAGACACAAATCCGAATCCTTTGAAAAGTTCAAGGAATTCAAGAATGAAGTTCAAAACCAATTTGGCAAAAGCATAAAAGCCCTTCAATCCGATCGAGGAGGTGAATACTTAAGCCAAGACTTTGATGACCTTCTAAAGAAGTGTGGTATTATATCACAGCTCACTCCACCTAGAACACCACAATGGAATGGTGTATCTGAGAGGAGAAATCACACCTTGTTGGATATGGTACGATCAATGATGAGTCATGCAGATCTTCCAATAAGTTTCTGGGGTCATGCCCTAGAGACAACTGCATTCACACTTAACCGTGTTCCTACAAAGACGATTCATAAGACACCATATGAGATGTGGACTGAGAAACATCCTAGTATGTCGTTCATGAAGATTTTGGGTTGCGAGGCGTTTGTAAAACGTTTGGATTCTGACAAGCTCGGACCCAAATTTGATAAATGTACTTTTGTGGGATATCCAAAGGAAACAAAAGGGTATTATTTCTACAAACCTTCTAAGAACAAAGTGTTTGTTGCTCGAACTGGTATTTTTCTAGAAAGAGAATTTGTCTCTAAAGGAAACAGTGGGAGGAAAGTAAAACTTGAAGAAATTCGAGAACCACAAAATATCATTGAACCAAAGTTGGAACGTGAGTAGGAACCACAAGAAATTATGGAAAGTGAACCTGCTCAAATTACACAAGGAATTTGTAGATCTGGTAGGACACAACAAGAGCCCGAGAGATATTATGGATATCTTGTGACTCAAAACGGTGATGTGATGCTCATAGATCAGGATGAGCCTGCTTCCTACCAAGAAGCTATGAATGGACCAGATTCTGAGAGATGGCTTGAAGCCATGAGATCTGAAATGGACTCCATGTATACTAACCAAGTATGGACTTTGGTTGATCCACTTTAGAAGGGTAAAACCAATCGGGTGCAAATGGGTTTTCAAGAAGAAAACCGACATGGATGGTAATGTACAAACCTATAAAGGCCGACTAGTAGCAAAAGGTTACAAGAAAGTTCAAGGTGTTGACTATGATGAAACCTTCTCTCCAGTGGCAATGATTAAATCCATCAGGATCTTACTTGCTATTCCAGCTTTTTATGATTACGAAATCTGGCTGATGGATGTCAAAACTGATTTCCTTAACGGAAATTTCCTTGAGGATGTGTGCATGACACAACCTGAGGGTTTTGTCAATCCAAAGGATGCTGGAAAGGTATGTAAGCTGCAGCAATCCATTTATGGATTGAAGCAAGCATCTCGGAGTTGGAATCTTCGATTTGATGAAGCAGTTAAAGAGTTTGGCTTTATTAAAAATGAAGATGAACCTTGTGTATATAAGAAGGTTAGTGGGAGTCACATTGTATTCCTAGTATTATATGTTGACGACATATTAATTATTGGGAATGACATTCCTTCATTACAGACTGTAAAAATATGGCTAAAAAAATGTTTCTCCATGAAAGATTTAGGCGATGCAGCCTACACTTTAGGTATCAGGATCTATCGAGATAGATCGAGAAAAATGCTTGGCCTAAGTCAGAGTAAATATATTGATAAAGTGTTGAAATGGTTCAGCATGCAAGAGGCAAAAAGAGGACACTTACCCATGACTCATGGTGTAAAGATCTCTAAGGCCCAATGTCCTAAATCACAAGATGATGAGGAGTGTATGAGAAAGATCCCTTATGCTTCAGCAATTAGATCTATCATGTATGCAATGATATGTACTCGTCCGGATGTCTCGTATACTTTGAGCATGACGAGCAGATACCAGTCGAATCCAGGTGAAGGCCACTAGACAGCAGTCAAGAATATCCTCAAGTACCTAAAAATGACTAAGGATTCATTCTTGGTATATGGAGGTGAAGACGAACTGACATTAAAGGGTTACACAGATGCTAGTTTCCAGACTGACAATGACGACTATAGGTCTTAGTCAGGTTTTGTGTTTAACCTTAATGGTGGTGCTGTTAGCTGGAAGAGTTCGAAGCAAGAGACAATAGCCGATTCTACTGGAGTATTTGAGTATATTCTTTCGCTTCTAGTCTTGCTAAGGAGGTCAGTATGGATAAAAAGTTCATCATCGAACTTGGTGTTGTTCCAACCATTGTTGATCCGGTTAAGCTATACTGTGATAATAATGGAGCCATTGCACAGGCTAAGGAACCCAGATCTCACCAACGATATAAGCACATACTTAGGCGGTACCATCTCATTCGTGAAATCATTGATAGAGGAGATGTACATAAAGGAAGAGTGCCAACAGATGATAATGTTGCAGATCCACTGACCAAGGCTTTGTCGCAGCAGAAGCACGAAGGTCACACTAGTTCCATGGGTATTAGATACATGAGTGATTGGCTCTAGTGCAAGTGGGAAACTGTTAGAGTTTATGCCCTAGAGGCCAATTATTTGATATAATTGCTTAACATTTTGATATTATATTTGATTGAATAAATGAATGATTTTATTATGGTTTTATTTACTGCGTTATATAAATGTTAACATAATAAAAATCCTTAGAATAGTGATACAAATTATATAGTTTTAAGTATGTGACTTGAACATAAGATTATATAATTACAATTAGTATCATTGTTCTTAAATGTCCCTGTGGGCCCAAGTGCAAATTAAGGTTCATGTACGACCTAAAGAATTAAATGACGAACAGAAAAGTCGAAATAAATATGTGAGACCCGAGAGAAGTCTCCACGTGTCCCGAGGCAGAAGACTCATGGAGGCGACTCATTTTGGGAATTGATTGAGGGATTGGATTGGTGGCTAGAAGGGCAGGACTATCTGGGCATTACTTTAATGACTAAGGGTAAATTTGGAATTTCTCCGAGGTCATATGCCTAGCACATGACCATTCTCCAGAAAACCCTATAAATACACCTTCCACTCCATTGGGAAGGGGACCTCTCTTCAGACACAAGACTTGGACTCTTGGAAGATCGAAGGACCTGAGCATTCTCTCTCAACACTCAAGAAGACTCTTGGAATCCCAATAACCCTAACAAGGTTTCCGAATTCTAGGAGTGGAAGGACTCAAGAAGAAGGCTCTTGGAATCCCTGCTACCCTAACACGGTTCCCGGATTCTAGGAGTTCTGCCACGCGTTGTTGGTGTAATCGCTCACCTGTTCTTCTCCCCTCTTCAATCAATCAATCAATTCCGTGCTCTTCGTGGATTTCTCTCCTCCTTAGTCAACACGAAACCCTAATCCTAGCAAGGTACGATTTCCTTGCCCACATTTTGTTGGCGACTCTGCTGGGGAAGGTGTAGAATTCATGAAGGGTATGCCCACAACTCAAAGTGGGAGAATTACAGGAAGAGCTTTACCAACAAATAGCATTACCTCACCAGATCCAATTCCAAGGCAAGCAAATCAAGCTTTTTAAGGCGTGAATCTAGATCTCAATCCACCCATCCTAGAAGACGCCTTAAGAGGAAGTTCAACATCACCATACATGGCTGATCAACAACCAACGAATGTCAGGCAGACAAGCGCGGAAAGGCAAGGTGAGGAAGAAAATGGAGAGTAGGCAAATGTTGTGCAACTGGAGATGCTCAAGGCGGTGAAGGAAGCACGGGAAGGACAAGGGATGATAATGGCTATGATGTTAGAGATGCAGAGGAAGCAAGAGGAAATGGGAAATTTCCACCAGCAGTTGATGCAGATCCCCGCTTTCAAGGCCATGTTCCCAGACAATTCATAGGAAAAACAAGCAAGAGTGGAGGACAACAACAACGATAGCAACAATAAGGAGAATCAGACTGCACCTCCATTGACGGAGAATCAGTCCATTCCAATCATCCATTTTGAACCTCAGAACAGTGGTGACATGCCACAACCTAGACTGGAAGTCAGCCAGCCTCAGACAAACGTCATTCTGACTACCATACCCGTATTTTCACAAGTGTAGATACCAACCATTCCAAGTCTCATCCAACGAACCTGCCCACAAGCACAATCGATACCAAATTTTCATGATGCTAGTGTACGTCAACCAATTTTTGTACCATACACATTGCTGATGACGCCATACATCACAACACCACAGCGAGTCCATACCACGAGCCAATATGTGACAAGGGATGATATGATCGATGTGAGCAATCAACTTCACAGGCAGACATCCAGACCTTCAGAGTTAGACTTTACTCCACCTTACCCGACATATATTCGGAGACAACCTTACCCGACAGGGTATATCGAGCATCCCCCGTAATTTCTAAAATACAATGGGGAGAAAGGAAATGCCAGGGAACACATTGCCAGGTTCGTGGAGTCGATGTCTCCATGCTTAGGATATGATGAAATGAACGATCATAATTTGTTGATGAGGGAATTCAACAAGATTTTGATGGATAATGCCTTCAGTTGGTACTACAACTTGGAGAAGGGATCAGTCCATGATTGGGATGATCTAAAATTGCAATTTTTTAAGAAATTTTTCTATGTGCAGAAACAGGTAACCATCGTAGAACTAATGCGATTCAAGCAGAAAGCAAACGAAGAGCTGTCAAATTATGTGGATAGGTTCAGGGCCCAAGCACAGAAGTGGGCAGAGCCAATTGAAGAAAAGAACTTGGTTAGCATATGCAACAATGGTGCTTTAGACGCCTTCAAGCCCCACCTCATTACCAAAGCTTATGATTCATTTGCGACCCTCTCATCTTTTGCACAAGACTTGGGAGGAATCATAACATTGTCCACCAGCCATACGATGGTTACATGGAAGGGCAAGAGGACAACAACTGTGGCTTTAGCGGATTCTCAATCAAAACCACAAGGGGGCAAGAGAGAGAAAAATGAGAAATTTAAGCGAAGCAGAGAAAAGCATGGGGACAAGTATACCAGAATGCCAGTTTTGGATCGAGGCTATCACATGTAGTGAAAAGGCATTCAGGAGCCTGTATGAACAATGGGTCGAGCACGGAGTGGTGAAACCTCCAAGGCCCCAGTTGGTTATGATGGAAGAGATGAAAAGAAGACCAGACTTCTGTGTATACCACTAATACGCATGGCATTCCACTATAGACTATTACAGTCTGCGGAGGATATACCATGAGAAACTGGCGACCGGGAAGATTGAACTAGGAGAAGAAACATGCAACACTATCACCCATGGTGCAGTCCCGGCAGTCAAGAACCCAAATACTGGCTCTACCATCGAAAGAACTCTGAACTACAGATGAATTAAAAATCCACCCAAGAGGTGGTCCACCAAAAATGGTGGTTCAAGTCCTCAGGAGTATCCCTTGCCAAGTAATTGGATGACCAAGGGAGGAGGCACAAGAATTGACAAATTAAAAAAAAAATCCACCTAAGATGGTGGTCCACTCTAAATGGTGGTCAAGTCCTCGTAGACTGCACTTGCTAAGAAATTGGACGACCCAAGTGACGAGGCACCCGATTTTAAGTCTTTGTAGATTGCACTTGCCAAGAAATTAGATGACCCAAGTGACGAGGCACCTGATTTCAGGTCCTTGTAGACCTTACTTGCCAAGAAATTGGACGACCCAAGTGATGAGGCACCCGAGTGTTACACTTTATCATCAAAAATGAATGAGGCACCTGACTATAAATCCTTGTAAGTTATACTTTCAACTTCAAAAGTAATCGAGGCACCTGGCTATAAGTCCTCGAAAGTTACACTTTCAACTTTAACAGTGATTGAGGCACCTGAGTATAAGCCCTCAACCCCAAAAAAAAAGTTACACTTTATCTCTAAAAGTGGTGAACGTTATGCTTTTTCCGACAAAAGCAAGATTTGTTATATAAAATGTTATGCTTTTCATTAAAAGCAATCTGATTATCAATAAATTTGTCAAACTTTCACTTATACTTGAATATTTTTTCTGATTTATTAAAAAGAAAAGTATAGATTCGAGTGTTGGTTTGCATAAAATAAAAAAAATATGTTTTCTCTTTAACAAAATTTATGAGGCCTATTGTTGTCTTGGAGTATTAATTTGAAAAACTTAAGATCCAATGTTAAATATTGACTTTTAAGGAATCATTCAAATTAAAGACAATCAATAAGGATAAAGAAACCACAATTTTATGAATAAATATATGTAAATGAATTTTTTGATGCAGGAAATGGGAAAACTACAAAAAGACTTGATCTAATGGCCATGCCATATCAAGCTGAAGAGAAGGCATGACTAAAACATCTAAGTCAACAATGGTGGTCACATGAATCTTAAGATTTACTGCTCTCATCTCCCTAACCTCTTGGGTAGTTGACTCTAAGTCCCGTCGCTGGCACTCTACAGCCCGAAGCTTGGACTCTAGATCTTGAGACTTGGCCTCTAATTTTCTTACGGCTTCGTCAAGATCTGAGAGTTGTACTGAAAAGAAGTCATCCTTACATTTACGAATAGCATCCTCCGAACGAAGTGCAACAATATAAAAATTTGACTTGACAAGATCTAGCCTAGCACAAAAAGGAGACATATCAACACCAACGACTGCAAGGTCGTCTACATCGCTAAATTGCTTCAAGTCCTCGACTCGCAAAGAGCCCAATGGAAACATCATCATCTTCATTAGCATTGGCCTTCTCGATGATTTCTTGATTCTAAAGAAGCGAGAAATTTCAAGAGATAAGAAGAAGGATCAAATTAAAGATTTTCTAAAATATCCAGGGAGAGCTTCTCTAGAGCTTGTCCTCCTAGGATTTTCCTCCTAGAGGTTCCCTCTCATAGGACTTTCGTTTTCTAGACTTGCAAAAAAAATAAGCTCCAAAAATTATTTAGAAACTTGAATCAAGACTTCAACACTTTAAACATTTTGCACAATCATCCCACCAAAGGCATGACTCACGTGCAAGGGGCAAATGTGGGCCCAAGTGCAAATTAGGGTTGTAAAACCCCAAATTTTATGAATAAAGATTTAATTTTCTTGAAATATTTTTTTGAATATTATGGTGTGGATTTGAGATAATGTTATAGTTGTGGGTAGTATTTATAAATTTTGCAAAGTATGCAAGTTGTTATATAATATTCGATTGGTCGGGGAATATTCTTTTTATCGGGAAATATATGTACGATGGTACAATCATTGGTGGACCCCACAACGGAATTATTGTCGGATTGAGAAAATGACAAAAATATTTTATGAAAATAACGGCGAAAGTTTTACCGTTAAAACTGTTGAACTACTCGGTAGTAAAAGTACAGTAATACGCACTCAAGATTACTAGTGGGAATCTGTAAAACGTACCCAGCTTGACGCACTCAAGATGTCTTGGGAGAAGTTCCAAGAGCTATTCAATGACAAGTACTTTCCCGAAAGTATTCATCACATGAAGGAGGTGGAGTTTATCAAGTTGGAGCAAAACAATATGACCGTGTCGCAATACGAGGCTAAATTTGTGGAGTTATCCCGATTTGCATCCCATTTGGTTAATAATGAGGAGCGAATGACGCGAATGTTTTTAAGAGGTTTGAAACCTGATATACGTCAATACCTTATCTCTCATAAACTTTGTTTATATTTAGATGTTGTGAATAGGGCTCAGTTATTGGAGCACGATAATGAGTCAGCACAACCAAAAGGTAACGACCAACAACACGATAATAATCGTACCGGTGGCAACGGCCATCGGAATAATGATAACCATCATGGGGGAAATTATCATGCCAAGAATGGTGACCATTTCGGTGATAATCATGGCCAAGATAATAGAGGTGGAAATTTCAAGAAGAGAAGGTTCAATAATGATGGAAAGACAGCAGCACCAGCACCCATTTCAAAGGAAGGAGAACGACCATCGGTCGTATGTTTTAAATGCGGAGGGGAGGGACATATCAGTCCAAACTGTGTGATGCAGTCCAAAGCATGTTACAATTGTAGAAAAGAAGGTCACCTAGCCCAATTTTGCCATGAACCAAAGTCAAGTCTAGCTGGGACGGTGGCACCGAAGGCGGATACAGACAAAAAAAAGTCGGTGGTTTCAGGAAGAGCATTTTTTGTGACTTCTCAAAAAGCGAGTAACCCGAATGAAGTTAGCACGGGTTAGTTAATTATAAATTTTTGCGAAGTCTATACCTTATTAGATACCGGTTCTACCCATTCTTTTATCTCTCTTGCTTGCGTTCAACATTTAAATTTGACCCCAGAGAAGTTAGACTTTGACTTATCGGTTGAAGCTCCGTTAGGAGAAACCTTCATTACATGTGTTATCAAAGTCTAGGATGAGAGTCACAGTTTTGAATGATATTTCTATTGTTAATAATTTCCTGACGTATTCTTGAAGACTTCTTAGCCTACTTAGAGCGTGAAATTGAATTTTGTATTGACCATAGTACAAAACCCATTTCTAAAGTCCTCAAATATTTTTCTTCACCCACAACAAACGTAACGTGTGCCAAAGATGTTGGCTCGAGCTGTTGAAGATTATGATCATATCATTCAATATCATCGTGGAAGAAAGAACGTGGTAGCTGACGTGTTAAGCAGAAGATCGTATGCATTTACGAGTGCGAATATACGAACCTACGTGAAGATAACGAATATACGATTAGAATAGACTTTAATCGATATAGTTAAAGCCGCTCAAGCTACATACTCAGAGCTGATGAATGTGAAGAAGAAGGTTCAAGAGAGCGTTATTCTAGAAGCAAGAATCGACGAAGAGAGGAAATCTCAACCCTCGATTTTATTGGCCCATTTGAAATCCTTGATCGAGTAGGAACTGTGGCCTATAGACTCGTTTTACCGCAAAGTATGTCGCATGTTCATAAAGTTTTTAACGTGTCGATGTTACGTAAATATGTGGACGACCTGAACCACATTATTGAATTAGAACTAGACGAGATAGCAGAAGATTTAACGTATGAGGAGATATGTGTTAAAATCTTGGATAAGAAAGATCGTATTCAACACTCAAAGGTTATACCTCAAGAGTTAAAATCTGAAATGAAGTCAAGGTATCCTCACCTCTTCGGTATACCAGGTACGTACGTAAATTTCGAGGGTGAAATTTTATAAGGAGGGGAGATTGTAAAACCCCAAATTTTACGAATAAAGATTTAATTTTCTCGAAATATTTTTTTGAATATTATGGTGTGGATTTGAGATAATGTTATAGTTGTGGGTAGTATTTATAAATTTTGCAAAGTATGCAAGTTGTTATATAATATTCGATTGGTTGGGAATATTCTTTTTGTTAGGGAATATTAAATGCGATGGTACAATCATTGGTGGACCCCTTAACGGAATTATTGTCGGATTGAGAAAGCGACAAAAATATTTTATGAAAATAACGACGGAAGTTTTCTGGTTAAAACTGTTGAACTACTCGGTAGTAAAAGTACGATGTCTGGCGTGGTTGCATAGTAACACATGGTATTGATTATTGATGCTTACGTGAAGTCACTCGGTTTTGTTTAATTATTACTACGATAATTGCTTTGCATAGTATCTCACGTTATTTGATTCAATTATTGTCGATATTTTTTTATATTATTAAATCAATAATTGAGACGACAAAGTTATTAATATTATTATTTGCAATATTAACGATGTCTAGAAGTTCTATCAAGGAGAGGTTTGGTCACCTAATTGCACGTCAATAGGGAAAAATTCTTATTGGAAAGCCCCCTCTTTCCTGGGAACGACCTGGTCGATTAATATTGTGAATTATAATAATGATGATAAATGTTGCTAAATATATTGAGGTGTCTTTTTTTATGAAGTCACGGAAGTTTATATATATATATATATATATATATATATATATATATATATATATATATATATAAATTTTGATTTATTAGTATTATTAATGTAATAAAAAATGAAAAGCTTTTATATAAAATGAATACTTTTATAAAGTTAAATTTTTTATTAGATTTTAAATAATATATATATATATATATATTATATTTTATTGCATAGTATCCTTTCTATTTTCCTATAAATAGATGCTTAGTTAGAATTGAAATCACACCAGAAGTTCAGAGAATTCTTCTTCTATAATCTTGAGCGTATTCTTTAGAGTTTAAGAAAGCTTTGAGCGTAGTGCAAGTTTTCATTGAGTATATTCTCGCCCTACCAGTCGGAATACTCTTCTTTCTATGGTAAGGGGTATTATTTCTTTCGTATTCATGAAGAGAACTTTTGTTATTCCATTCCTTATTATTACATTTGGAATAACATGTATGCCAAGCAATCGCATACATGGTGAAATTCTTCTATTATTCCATTCCTTATTATTACATTGGAATAACTTTGTATATCGCCAAGTATCATACATGGTAAAAATCTTCGTTATTCCATTCTTTATTATTATGTTGGAATAACTCGTCTATGCCAATACCGCATACATGGTGAAATTCTTTCATTATTCCATTCTTTATCATTCATTTGGAATATCACATCGTGCATTTACGCGTGACACTGGTTCCATTATTTATTATTCATTGGAATAACTTTATGCATGCGATTCTATCGCATGCATGGAGATTTCATTGTTATTCCATTCTTTATTATTTTGTTGGAATATCCTCGTCGGATGCGAACTTCTACCGACACTGGTTCCGATTCTTTATTATTCGCTAGGAATATCACATGCGTGCGTTCTGGCGTGACTGAGTTCCATTATTTATTATTACATTAGGAATAACTTTTATGCATGCGATCTATCACATGCATGGTGAATCATACATTATTCCATTCTTTATTATTACATTGGAATAACACATGCGTGTGGATTACCATATGCGTGGTGAATGATCCTTTGTATTCATTTCTTATTAAATTATGGAAATGATCTGGCTACGTGGATTACCGCATGGCAGGAGAAAATCCATTTGCAGTTTCATATATTCTATTATACACAGTTGGTTAAAGCTTTGGCCTCTATATTCCTTGAAATTAGTAGAATATCCTGGATATTTGCGTTTCATCCAGTATCTTTTTGTAAAAATATTCTTCTGAGCATTCTTGAATTTTTCTCCACAAAGCAGTATCATGTTGACAATTTGGACATTATTGAGTTCAGGATAAATTAACTTATAAATCTTTAAAATTTATCCTTGAACTTGTTTAATTGAATTATTATGTCATTGTCATGATGAGTTATGTTGGTTATTATGTGAAAACATGAAAGTTTCTTAGAAATCACGAAGTGTTGAAAATCAGATTTTGGTAAAAATGAAATATGAAATTCAATTGACCACATCTCCTATTATATTTCGAATTTTTGAGTGTGGTAAAGTTCTAGAGTTAGATCTATGAGTTTTCTAACTTATCCAAGTGGAATCACTAGAAAAGGTTTTGTAGATTTTCGTGTGGACTAATTTTAGCAAAGGAGTCAAAAACTGCAAAGTACCAAAAAGGCTACTGTCCAGAAATTTAAAAGGGAATTTTCGGCCACTTAATTTATGAGAAACATTCTGGCCTTTTGGGACATGGAAATATATGGTATAAAGTACCTCCTGTCCAAAACTGAGTTCATTCCGACTTAAAATGAACAAGTTATGACTATTTCAATATTTAGGTTTTTCCGACAAAAAATGCTATAACCGGAGTTCTATAACTCCGATGACCATGAAATTTAAACTGGAAGGTCACGTTAACATGTGTAAGATCTTGCTAAGATTTGGAAATTTCTGGAATTAAACTTGAGGTAGCTAATTTCTTAAGAAATTAATTAGAAATTGATTTTTGAAAAATACTTAAGGGAGTTGAAAAATTATAAAAAAAATACTTGTTGTGTATGAAATATATGTATATATGTTTGGGCAAAGGATAGAAAAATAAAGTTGATTTGGTAATTTTTCATGAAAATGGTTTAGTTACGAACATATGAGTTAAATATGTTATGTGAAGTTGAAAAATTAGTAAATAGGATTTTATGGCTTGGGAATCCTATATAATGTATATGCAGATGTTTGATAAGGGATTTGATCATTGGTGATGAAATCTTATGAGTATGACATTTTTGAATGATTAAATGCATTATTTAGTAAAGTATAAACAATTGAAATAAATTGTTTATAAGTTTAAGAAGTGATTAAAATATTGTTATAATATTAATAATATTAGATTATGAGTTTATTAAGTGATTGATAATATTTGGATAAATTTAAAGTCTTTAATATTTATCCTTGTTTTCGTTTGATTAATGCTTATATCATTGTCATCATTCTCATGTTTATATTGTGATAAAAGTCATCTTTGGCTTACGTGCATAGATGGACTTGGTGTGATTATGACCAGGGATTATTCGGTATAGTCATGACCATAATATGACGGATGATGTGGTAAAAATCCTCAGTTGCATGTAGTGCATTGATGGACAGTTTTTGGTATGATTATGACCAGGGATTATTTGTTATAGTCATGACCATTGATGATTTAATGAATATCCTTGGCCCGTAGTGCAGGGATGATTCGATGATGTGGTTTATTTATTAAGCTGAGTCTCAACGATTAAGTTGATGAAAAAAAATTTAAATCATAGAAGATAGTAGATTTTATTCTCTACTTGACTCTTTTAATGGATTGCTTGTTCCGCTGCAGTTAAACTTGATGTCTTTTTGTATTTTATCAGTTTAACATTGTTTTAGGCTAATGATAATTTATTCTGCATTATCTTAGTCATACTATTTCTTACTGGGCTAGTTGAGCTCACCCTTTCTTTCACTGTTCTCTTCAGGAAATGAGAATATCGCTTGGACGAGTCGGGGAACGGAGTGACCGTCCAGATGATAGCATTAGTAGTCCTCACTATTCTGTTAAATAGTGTGATAATAAATGTAATGAGGAATCCTTTGAGTGTGGATATTGTCTAGATGACAATATTCTTATTAAAACTCTCAGCTATGTTTTGTCGTATTTTTACACGACGTTTCTATAATTAAGTTGTATTTGTATTTTGTACCATGTATCTGGCGACTCAAGATAGGTGATGTATACCTATTTTTTGGGGCATCACAAGGGTTCACGTATGACTTAAAGAATTAAATGACGAACAGAAAAGTCGGAATAAATATGCGAGACCCGAGAAAAGTCTCCATGTGTCCCGAGGCAGAAGACCCATGGAGGCGACTCATTTTGGGAATTGATTGAGGGATTGGATTGGTGGCTAGAAGGGCAGGACTATCTGGGCATTACTCTAATGACTAAGGGTAAATTTGGAATTTCTCCGAGGTCATGTGAAGGGGACCTCTCCAGCACATGACCACTCTCTAGAAAACCCTATAAATACCCCTTCCACTCCATTGGGAAGGGGACCTCTCTTCAGACACAAGACTTGGATTCTTTGAAGATCGAAGGACCTGGGCATTCTCTCTCAACACTCAAGAAGACTCTTGGAATCCCAATAACCCTCACAAGGTTTTCGAATTCTAGGAGTGAAAGGAATCAAGAAGAAGGCTCTTGGAATCCCTTCTACCCTAACACGGTTCCCGGATTGTAGGAGTTCTGCCACGCGTCGTTGGAGTAATCGCTCACCTGTTCTTCTCCCCTCTTCAATCAATCAATCAATTTTGTGCTCTTCGTGGATTTCTCTCCTCCTCAATCAACACAAAACCCTAATCCTAGCAAGGTACGATTTCCTTGCCCACATTCCCTAGTCGAGTATCATTGTTGATGGGACAACAATGATGAATTGAGACCAATATGTGGATTGACTGATGACCAAATCTCATTGGTCATAAATATATGAGATATTAAGTCAATGCATAGGTACATGTTAGAGAACGATGTACTGGACAGACCCACTATGAGAATTCTACGTGGAACATTATGCAAAGTGTCATTAGTGATTCTCATAGTGACAATGATGTAATGTTCCTCCGACCTAAAATCACTATATTACTACACGGAAATTTATGTACTTTGATATCATCAAATGTCACCTTTAATAGGGTGGACTATAAAGGTGATTATTGGGTACATCAAGAATCGTGTGAGGAATATGAGTGATCTAGATGGAATTTAACCCTCCTATATATTAGGGGTGATATCCATAGGCCTCTTGATTGAGTAGGACTATGAAATGCATGGCCATGCTCAAATAGTGATTTATTTCATATAGTCTACTCATTGATCAAGAAAACTCAGATTAAATTATGAAGAGTATGACACATTCCATGACTCGAGTTTAATCTAGGATATTAAGGTTAAAAGGATTAAATTACATTGAAACATTGGTCACGAAAAGGTTGCATCGAATCATCGATCTTATTATTACTTGGGTAGCAGTGATACATTACTAGATGTCGCTCACTGTTTATAATTTTATAATGTAATTTTAAAATTATTGCCAACGTAATAATAACCTATATGGTCACACACATAGAACGTAATTAAAAGGGAATTAATTTCAATTGTAAAGATTTAAATATGTCAATATGATTGATAGTATTTAAATTACGAATTTAAATTAATAGGATAATTTATATATAGGTATATTAATTAAGTAACACTTAATTAAGATATATATATATATATATATATATAAATTCGGATTTTATTAAATTAGGTTTTGAATAATTCCTTTTAATCGCTATATATATGATATATATAGCAGCCATTTAGGTATTATTCATTAACCAAAACCCTAGCCGCTCCTAGAGAGAGACTAGATAGAAATAGTTCTAAAATCCTCATCCTTGGTGGCTAGTACCGCAGTTCCTTTTACTGCAGATCGTACGACGGTTCGCGGGGCGTTCGTGTGGATACGTAGAGGCGCGATTCGTTTGGATTGTATTGGAGATTCGAGCGCATCAATTTTAGTTTCATAATCGGTATAATTTATAACCACTGAGTTAATTGATTTTCGCATGGATCCTATTTTAGGGTTTCGAAAATTGCTTTGATTATTTTATATTTCCGCTGCATTTTTGTGTCGAAACCCAACAAATAGTACCCCGAGTGAATAGTAACTGAGTGAATAGTACCCCGACATGCACTACAAAAAAATGGGCCTTTAGCAAAGATTTTTCGAGCAATGACTTTATAAGTCGTTGCTAAAAGTATATGTTTAGCAACGAAATTTGTCCTTCGTTCTAGATTATGTTAGACTTTCACTTTTTGCAACGAAATTCATAAGTCGTTGCAAAATTGCGTTGCTAATTCATTGGCGGGAAAAAATTTCGTTAGAAATTCGTTGCAAAATTTTTGGCCACTTGATTTCCCGTCAACGTGGGCAACAAAAGTTTTTTGTTGCTAAAAATGGGGCTTTAACAACGATTTTTCAGGCAACGACTTTATAAGTCGTTGCTAAAAGGGTATGTTTAGCAACGAAACTTGTCCTTCGTTGCAGATTGAGTCAGGCTTTCATTTTTTGCAACGAAATTCATAAGTAGTTGCAAAATTTGGAAATAAAATTCATTGCAAAATTTCTAACCACTTGATTTCTCCTCATCGTGGGCAACGGAAGTTTTTTTGCAACAAATTTTATTTTCGTTGCATATTTTATACAACTTTTTGCAACGACTATTAACATGTTGCCTTAAATTAAGATAATAATAATAATAATAATAATAATAATAATAATAATAATAATAGTACTAATAAAAATAATAATAATAACAATAATAAATAATAATAATAATAATAATAATAATAATAATAATAATAATAATAATAATAATAATAATAATAATAATAACAATAACAATAAATAAGTAGTAGTAAGTAAGTCAGTAAGTGGTAATAATAATAATAATAATAATAATAATAATAATAATAATAATAATAATAATAATAATAATAATAATAATAATAATAATAATAATAATAATAATATGATATAATAATAATAATAGTAATAATAATAATAATAATAGTGTTGTTATTATTATTAGTATTATTATTATTATAACTGTTATTATTATTATTATTATTGTTATTATCATCATCATCACGCAATTAGTTATGTACATTTATGTATGTACATAACAAATCTAAGGAAAGGGGATCTGTTTTATCTCGAGGGAAATGATTTGTTCAGTTATAAATATTAATCCTTGCAAAATACTAGCTACTAGGCCCATGTGTTTGGGTTGGTCATTGGATCAATATTCTAAATTGGAGGTCTTTGGTTCGAATTTGTGCATCAACATATTTTTTGGGATGAAGTTCAATATTCGCCACGTCAGTCTGTCCACGTGTAAAATAAAATAAAAAATGCCCACGCAGATCATCACGCTCACGCTTACATAGGCACCACGTCTTGCAGTCAGCGCATACATGTAGCGCACTGAGGGGCTCAAGTCCAAATTTTTTAATAGAAAGGGGTTCAATTTGCGTTGACCAAGAGAAAATGTCTCAATACCCAAAAACTCCTAAAGTTCAGTGATCAACTTTGTATTTTACCCTTATAATATATTGTGTAACTCTTTAAAAAGTCTACGGAATGAAAATTTTAATTAATTTAACTACAGATTAATATTTTTAGTACTATTATCATAATAATTATAATTATAATAGTACTAATAAAAAAATAATACTAATTTGACAACCGGTGAATATTTTTAGTACTATTATTATAATAATTATAATTATAATAATAATAATAATTCATAATAATAATAGTAATTATAATATTAGTAATAACACTAACAACTCATCATCAACATATAAAATTGTCAGCTCCTACTTGTAGTTAGCTTAGTGGATTTCTAATTGAATAACTTATGGCCACGTCATGCTTACAAAACTTTTATCATTTATCTCTATGTATATCAATACTTACACATACATTACATTAATATATTATTTATATAATACCTCCTCCACACATAATATATATTGTATATATATAACAAGTGCATATTCACATCAACAAATAATTTATTATACTTAAATAGTTTTATAATAATAACATGTACAATATTGACCTTTAAATTGATCTTTAACGTTAACATATAAATTATTTACTTCATCAAATAAATAGTTTGATTTTTATTTATTTGATTTATTTACATATATCATGCCAATAAATACATATATAATACCATTTCCCTATAATTAAATAATTGCTTATTTACCTATTTAAATATTAAGTTATTTAATAAACTTAATATTTTCCTTATAAAACAATTAACCAATACAAATTAATTAATTAATCTTATTTTCATTTATTTTTATTTTAAATAATTCATAACATCATTATTACTATATATCACAGTTATAGTTATATTCAATTATCATATATTTGAAATAAAATTTTATTTTATTCACAAATATACATTGTACAATATTATCGGGTCTCACAGTTTTAGATCGTACCTTAATGGTGGAGGATCGAGTACGACGTTGTATATGTACAGAAGATGAAGGAATTCTCTCACCAAATACTTTGGTGGAAAGACGTCTGATCGAGTGGTCCTGGATGTGTCTAGAGGTACTTGTTATTCTAGAAACCAATATGTTTTAACAAAACTGTTCATCGAATCGAACAAGTTATCAGATTAGATTAACTAGTTATCACACATACATTATATTTCGCAATATCCATAAACATAATGAAATAAAATATTTTTTTTATAACTATGTAATCTATGTATTGAGGTTAAATAATAAATAAAATTCCTCATAAACATATTATTAAAGTTTTAATCAAATATTTGAGAAAAAATAATTAAATATTCATTATAAACTTTTGAATCTATTATAGATTATAAATATTCAAACACATTACAACATTACTCACACACATAAAATAAATATCTACTTATTAATGAACATTCATTTTGAAATTTAGAATTTTAAAAATGATGAAAACTTATTTGAATTTTAATTTAGAACATTATTTAATGTATTTATTAAAATAAATAAATTAACATACATTTATTAATGAACTATACTTTAAACTTTAGTATTTATTTTTTTCTTATTCTAATTATAGTTATAATTAGAGCATTCATTTTGAAATTTAAATTTAAAATTTTGAAAATGATAAAAACTTATTTGAATTGTAATTTAGAGTATTGATTATTATATTTATTAAAAATAAATAAATTAGCATTCATTCATTAATAAATTATACTTTAAAATTCTTTTTTTTTATTCTAGTTATAATAGTAATTAGAGCATTCATTTTAAAATTTAAATGATAAAATCTTATTTGAATTTTTAATCCTCTTTATTTGCATCGAAACAAATAGAAAAAATAAATTTAATATAACATCTATCGGGTTCAAGCCGGTCCTCTCTCCTCTCTTCCTCCTCTTGGCGAAGCCCCTGGATCTCGTCCTGTTTGTAGATAGCTTGAAATCGTCTATTGAGCTTCTTGTATACACATCAGATCGTTTCTACTTTCATGTTTTCTCTCAGAATCAGTTATTTGTAAAGGTTAATGAATCTTAACCCTAGTTTTTTTTATAAGAATTTGGTCTTTATTTGTTTTTGATTGTCACCGCCTCTGTATTAGTTTTGCTTGTATTTTACTGAACTTTATGTGATACTTTATGGTACCTTAGTTCAGATATTACAGAGTTTTGGTTCTAATGAATTAATTTTGAATCTTATGTTCTATATACGTCTGTGATACGTTGATTTTGAATTCAATGATTATTTTCTTACTTGATTTTGCTTATTTATGGTGTTTGATATATCTGGGCTTCCAGCTACATTTCTTCCAAGTCTAAGGTTAATGGAACCGTAGATCTGTTTTTCCTTGTCTGCACTGTTGTTAGCCCAAAAAAGGAAATAATGTCTCCCCACATTATTCGTTCTTATTTAATTGCTTTGGCCGTACATCTACACATGCTAGAAAATACTTTGGTGAGCTGCAACAAGTAAATAAGTGTCTTGTTTTGACATGTATCAATTCTGTTTGCACATGTACATATGATATGAAAATTGATTCCAGTAGGAAGAACTAATAAGTAAACCATCTATATAATAAATCAGGACCAATTTTGAATCTTTACATTTGAGAAACCACAACAACATCCCAGATTTGATCTCACTTAATCTAAAGGCTCATGTTTCATCCTACACTAAAAAAAAATCACGCCCAAACTCACCCTTACATCACACGCTACCCCTCCCTAATCTTTTCTTCTCTATCCCGCCCAAATCTTTGCTTCTGTCTCTTCTCTCTCTGAAATTTGGCAAAATTTCTCAAATCTTTCCTTCTCTCTCTTCTATCTCTGCATAGCAAAATTTGGGGAAATGAATAGCGAGATCACTTCCGTCGGAGGAGGGAGAGGTCGGTCATGGCCGTCAACAACATCCATATCGTCAGCTCCCGATTCCTCTGTTGCCCCCTGGTTTGTTTATTCCATTTTATGAAAAGGGTTATTCAAGTTTATTCAATTTTATAACACTTACCTTCATAAGACACCTCGAAGCGTGCGGGAGGCATTTCAAGGTGTTCTCTCTTTGGGCTTTGTGGAGGTTTTGGTCTATAACACCTACCACTCCCCATTTCATCTTCATCGTCTTCTACAAGTGTTAGTTGTTCAAGTACTTCACCAACATTTCCCTCGATTCGTTCCAAAAATCCTCTAGTTTCCTCCTTAGCGCTTTCCTTTCAGCCCAACAGTAAGCTTCTTCTTAATTCTTTCAACTAATTAATAGAGACGAAATTAAATATTGGGTTTGGGTTTGAATTACCCCATGAAGGTATTAGGGAATGGTGGAGAGGGAAGAGGGACGATTCTATTTACCTACATTGTTACGCTTCTCTAAATGGCATATCTGGTTACTCTCGATTTACGTATGTATTATTAGCTTCATTCTTGATGATTATGATTTGATTAGATAAATACTCCTGTGTTGTTTATCGTATATGAATAAGTTGGTGAATGTAAGTACAGGTTGTGGGAAGTTTGCTCTGAGGGGATTATCACAATGTCTTACGAGGGAGTTTCATCCTCTGGGAGTTCACGTTGCTCACGTTATCATCCACGACATCCTCGCCCCACCAAGGTTATTTAATTTAATTACCCACTACCCCCCATTCCTTGAGTTTTTTGTTTCTTTATTTTTAATCCCAATTCTAATATACTCCTTTGGGTTTTAAAATTATAGATGCATTTTGTTTTTCTTTTCTGTATGTTATAAACTAATATAAATTTAAAGTTTTTAGATTATACTACTATAATCTTCAATACTTCTAATCTTAGTTACATGTGTACTATTAAGTTTTAAAAAATAAAAATTATTCTTAATAATCATCTTTTTATAAATTAATCTTTAATTATAAAAGGGATGGAGTACCCATAATAAGTGCCTAGCTAGATTCTATCAACGGGTCCAGAATCTAACTTTTAAATTAAAGGAATCAGAATCTGACTTTTAAATGAAAGGAAGATGGGCAGAGATCGACAGGCATCTTTCTCTTTGTTTCTCTACCATATTTAGGCCATGTGCGTGCAGTAAATTAGACAGGTACTTATTTTAGAACAAACAAAAATTAGAATCAATTTTTCTCTTGGCAAAGGTGATTCTCAAAACAAAGTTTAGTTAGTTAGGTAGTTGATAAAGGGATGGATGTTTTTAATTAGGGCACCTCAATTTGACATTTGCTAGCACCAAAATTCTGGGATGCCAGTTGCAGAACTTAACATGTCTCTTTCTTTCTTAATTTATGCCTACCACGGAACATAGCTCACCGCCCCTTGAACAACCAACCATCAGCTCACATACTTTCTGTCTAATGATTATTTAAAAAATACAATTGATTTAGTCTTTCCATTTTTTTGAACAGAGCTCACCTTCCCTTGATTTTATTTGTAAATTTATATATTTTAGTCTCGCCATTATTTTAGATTTCTTTCTTTTTCTGCATTATTCATGTTTATTGACCTTTCTTTTTCTGCTCATTAGTGCAGCCTGAGTTAGTAGAAGGTAAAAGTATATATTAGTGCAGCCTGAGTTAGAAAGTTTCATGTATATATTGTTTTGCAAATGAGTAAGGTTGGTAAGTTGGGTTAGTCTTAAAATCAATTGGTGTATTATATTAGGAAGTTTCATGGTCATATTATATGTTGGAGTTATGATTGATTGTGATAGTTGGTTGCTATGGACCAGAAATAGAATGGCAATGGTACGAAGCACTATTTTGACATAGTGCTTGACAAAATTACGCAATGGAGAATCAAAAGTTAATATATTGAGCCACTATGAAGCACTATTTTGTGCAAATGTTTCATAAACCATGGTCTTCATTTATAATCCTTTGTTGGTTAAAGATACTCCATTATTTTTTAAATTGTAGATATACTCCATTCTAAGAAACGTGCACCCTTTTTATTATATATATTGCCTTTTTTTTTACAAAAAAAGATGCATATCTTTTAAGACTATTAAATGACATGGTATTCTTTATTTGTCCCTACTTTTTACAATTATTTTTATCATTACATAATTATTTTAGAGATGCATTCTATTAAAATTAAAATTTAAAAAAATTGATTTTGGAACAAAAGGATATGTGACGAGACTTATTTTATTCTAGCAACAATTATCACATTAACATTGTGTTTGTGTTATTTACCCAAAATTCAGTGTAAATGGGCTAATATATTGCAAGTTATAAATTGGTGAAATAAGAAGGTCAGAAAAGAAGCTGCTGCCCAATTGCAGCAGCAAGTAGCAATCATCAGTAGCAGCTTTGGCTGTGTTAATGAGCCATTTTGATTTAATTGATAGTTACCCATAAGGTTTAGGTTTAGGTTACCCATAAGTACATGAGAGGGCATCTAACTTTGGGGTTGTTAAGCTAACTTTAGGGCAGTTAAGATAAGTAAGGGGTTGTTACTGTTTTGAAATCATTTTGAGTCACGATAGTATTTAACGCGATAGTTTATAAAATTCCAAATAATTTTGAAAATTTCAAGTCCAAGCACACCATCATATTGGTAAGGAAATTTAGTCGAATCAATGGGAGGAAGAGGAGGAGGAGATAGGGACACTGTGTGGGCTAGCAAGTGGTAGCAATCGCAAGACCATTTATTTTACATTAATCCATTGATTAATGTGGTTAATTAGCTATGGCAAGTGCATAGAGCCAAACCCATGTCAAAGAAGCATGCATAGAAGCTTTGTAGCAAACTGGACCAACCATATAATTAAACAACAATTTGTTAAAAGATAATTGTCACAAAAATAGTTAGAGAAACCCCAATCGCACTAAAAAAACCCCACAATTTGTTGCCTACAAAGAACTACCTCTCAGTACAACCTTTCGAGAGGGTCATGTGTGCCAGTATAACAAACACCACTGATTGTGCAATTAAAACTGTACCAATTTGCATAAGAAATATTTATGCTTCCATTATTGACCTTTTTAATTAATTATGTTTTCAGGATGTGTGGAAATTTCTTTAATTGTTATTCTTCAGTTTGTGGTGGTTTATATTATGGTTTATTATGTCGATTACTGAAGGCGTAATTGAAAAGTTTTGGGTGTTTTAAATTTGGGTGTTTAGATTTGTTTTAAATTTGTGTTCTCACACACTCTCTCTCTCTCCCTCTCTCTCTTCATGTGATATAGACTTTTACACACAACAACACACATTTGGGTGTCTTTTAATTTCATTTGTTTTTATTTTTATTATGAAAAATAGGTTTAAGTTTTATTATGCATGTTAGAATGGATGTTGAGTTGGTTATTATTGAGTGTTCATTTTGTGAAATTTGTAGGCTAATTTAGGTTGTCCTTTTCCTTAATTTTGGTTCTGGAAATTAGATGTGTATATACTTTTGTGCATGTATTATGTTTGATTAAATGCATGTTAATTGTATGAAATTTATTATTGTAGCTACAACTAGTTTCAACCACATAATCATCGACCAATGGATGATGTTGTTATATTTGGTAGTGTAAGTTTATCATCTAATTAACTTATCTAAATATATCTTATTGATTTTTTTAATAACTTAATTGTTTTAATTTATTTTCATTAATGTCGTGACAGATGGATAGCAACTTAGAAAATACCGTATGATAAGTTTTTTTTACTCATCATTTTCTTATCTTTTATCTAATCTTTTTACCCACTTATTTACTATTCATTATTTTTTTGTCTACGAGTTGAAGATTTCATTATAATAATGTAGAGTCGTAATAATGAATTAGCAGTATGAACTAAATTGTCTCCGTATACGTGAGGTAGTGTATCCTCACACCTAATTCTCATTCATTTTTTCTTATTTCTTATTTCTTTTTTTCCTTTTAAGTAGCGTTTTGTTACACAGAAGGAGAACAAAAGATTTGATACTTTGTCGAATGCCAAATTTAAGGGGAAAGAAAAAGCAACCTCTTCTAGCCAAGGAACAAAAAATAAAGATTGCCAACTGGTATCACTTTTAATCCTATTCTTCTCTCTTTTTTACAATGAATTTGGATATTGAATTTAAAAAATTTTAAGTTTCGTTTTATGTAAAACGTTTGCTTTGTCAATATGTTTTTGGTTTGCCTCATTTATAGATAATCTTTTTTATCGTGTTATTCTGTGTATACCAGTTTTGTAGCCTTTAAGCTTTTGTTATGACATAGATGTTGTTGGGTCCCATTTTTTTAAACTCAAAATTCTTTTGAACATTCCATAATTTGAAGCATCGATCAATAGTGAAACCTCAACCTTATTTATAGCATACCTTTCAAGCTGTTAAATTCAATATGCTATTGATCAAGTATATTACTATAGAACATTAGTAAACAATATGTTGGATGCAACTGTGGCTATGTTGTTTTATTTTTTGCATCAAACAAAACTTTTATTATAATTATAATGTTCATAGATGGTTAGGTAGATAGTTTTGTTAATGCTGACACTTTATTGTCATGTTACCTCATATTCAAAATCAACCGAATGTCAATTAGGACAAACACGTTAAATCGAGCAAAATAATAATTACTTTTTATGAGTTTGTGGTTTAGGCACCAAACTATAATGTTATATCAAAATCAACATTACCATGCAATATGCGAGGCTTTTTTGCACAAATGCGTAATGCTGGGAAAGAAAATATGTGCTCCAAACGTCAATTGGAACAACTTGCACGTCACGAAAGAGAGCGATCAAAACATCAGTGTCCCCTGATTCAAACCTAGATTTTTTCCTTCTTTACCACCGAGTCGTCATCGTCATGGAGAGTATGCTTAGAACGAGAATCAAATAAAAGGTCCCGTCTTCAACCAATGACTTTGACTACCAAAATTTCTCATCCTATAACGGACAGTATAGTGACAACAAATATTTTAGAGTCATCGTCAACCACCTTCCTTCAAATCTTAATGAAGACACTACAACAGATGTTTCACGGTGGTTGTCTGTGGCCATCATGAATCTAGAAAATCCTCCTCAAAATCTTGAAGAAGGCACACCAACAAATATCTCAAGGGTACTTTTGTGACTACCATGCTCCAAGACTTACCTCAACAATGTCTTGGAACCATTCTCCCATGTTCCCCGGTGGCATCGTATAATTTGAATGAAGACACCGGTGTTTGCTATAAGTTTTAAATTTGTATTCAATTTATATATAATCAAATTGTATGACATCTATAATTTATCTGTAGTGCCTACAGAGTAGAAGGTGTAATTATGGATGTTGCACTTAATCCTCGAAACCATGAAATTCCAAATCATCATTTCCTCGGCTTGATGAATCGAACATGTCCTCATTATTCTGCCTTACACTAGCTTGCTGAAAAATTAACAAAATCATCTGTATCAAATCCTTTCTTTGGTAAATGTTGTTTACAAGGAAAAATTAGATTACCTCCACTTATTGCACCTCCTTTAATGCTTAAAGCATTGTATGAAGACAATGATGAAAAGTCAAAATCGTTTCGTCAGCACACACGAGAATATAATGCAACTAATGCATTTACGAGTCTTGGTGCTACTTTGGATGACAAATTAATTATTGGGTGGGGGCCTAGAACATTCACCATCCATGGAGAATTACGCCATCGAACAGGATCGCTTATGTCTGAAGGTGAAATGCCTGATGGTGATGTGCTTGATCATACCATTAGGAATCGATATCCTAATGAGTACTTAAACTCGCTGAATCCTTCAGGGTTGCCACCGTTTAAATTGGAGTTGAAAGTTGGATGCCCAATAATGTTGTTACGAAATATTGCACCGAAAGATGGACTTTGTAATGGCACGCGATTGATGGTTGTTAGATGTGCCTCAAGGGTAATCGAAGCTCGGATATTAAATGGAGATAAAATTGGCAATTTAGTATTCATTCCGAGAATATCATTAACACCAACATCTTTGGACTTTGCTTTTCGAATGATAAGACGTTTTCCTATCCGATTAACTTATGCTATGACAATCAATAAAGCCCAAGGACAATCTGTCAAGTTCATTGGGATTGATTTGCGAACACCTGTTTTTAGTCA
Source organism: Panax ginseng (assembly GCA_020205605.1). Lineage (NCBI taxonomy): Eukaryota > Viridiplantae > Streptophyta > Magnoliopsida > Apiales > Araliaceae > Panax > Panax ginseng. The sequence goes on from CM035128.1 coordinate 157,028,608, forward strand.
TGGACACCTTTATGTGGCACTATCTAGATGCACATCTTTGGATCGTATTACTGTCCTCCTTCCGGAACATGGGTTGAATTGCACCACAAATATTGTTTACCCAGAAGTTTTGTTGTGATATTTTTACGACAAGTAAATGGTATAGTTTAAACAAGTTTATTTCTACTGAATTATGTAATCTTTTCAACATTTAATTTTATAATGAGGTTCATTCTTTGTAGGATTGGAGTGAATTTGTCAACGAGAACAATAGAGTATATACAATGGACCACTAACCAATGATATGCAATCCAATACTGACAATGATATGCAATCCAGTACTGACAATGACCAATGGAGTGAATTTGTCAACGAGAATAATTTGTCAATGAGAACAATGATATGCAATTCAGTACTGACATGTCCACCACTGACCAAACAATTGTCTAGGTGTGAAAGTCTCTCTTACTAAGACTATATTTCTCTACTTCTCATGCAGACACACAACACACATAACTGTAACCAATCAAACACTCGCAAATCAAACTCACACACCATTATACTGCCACCAATACATATTTATGGTACTAAGAAAACTTTATTATAACTTTATTATAATCTCTCTAAATTCTTACTTATATCAATCTAAATCATCCCCCCCACTACATACAAATATGTGTGCTTATTTGTTTTTTAGATAATTCAGGGTAAAGTAAGGGGTCTTATGTTTCGGATTTACAATTATTTTATTTTGACTCACATATTTTGATAAATTTTAAATTTCAAATATTTTTAGGTATATATTGAAGGATGCTTGGTGTAAGCTGTAAAGAATATACTTGGTGTAAGCTGTAAAGTAAAGGGTTATGCTCAACATGTTGTTTCTCTATTTTTGGCATGTATGTATTTTTGTGTTCCGTCTTTTGTAAAGTTAGTTAATTATACATTGTTATGATGATTTTGGGTATGGAATGATGGTTTTTTTGGTGGTTTGGATATGTATGAATGATTGCAAGTTTCTTAAACAAGTTTAAATTTTTCTGGATATTTATTTTTAAAGTAAACTCTGTCGAAATTTCTTGAAATTAGTAGCGACTAGCTTGATGTTTTGGTGGTTAGATGTGTTAATGATTGAGTATGTATTAATTTTTGCATGTATGTATTTTTTGTATTCCGTATTTTGTAAAGTTAACTAATTATACATGGTTATGTTGATTTTGGGTATGAAATAATGGTTTTTTTGGTGGTTTGGATATATATGGATGATGGTAAGTTTTGTAGACAAGTTTATATTTGTCTGGATATCTATTTTTAAATGAAGCTCTGTCAAAAAAATTTAAAATTAGTAGCGACTAGCTTGATGTTTTGGTGGTTAGATGTGTTGATGATTGAGTATGTATTAATTTCTGCATGTGTGTATTTTTTGTGTTTCATATTTTGTAAAGTTAACTAATTATAAATAGTTATGATGATTTTGGGTATGAAATGATGGTTGTTTTGGTGGTTTTGTAGACAAGTTTAAATTTTTTTAGAAATCTATTTTCGAAGATATCTATTTTTGATGTTTTGGTGGTTGGATGTGTTGAGGATTGAGTATGTATTAATTATTGTGGTGGTATGGTGAATTATGATAATTTTTATGTCTGATTGTAAGTTATTTTAGGTTGCAAAGATGTATTATTCTTTGAATTTTAATTTAATTTTTCGTTACATCGTGCCTTCAGGCACGGGCAATTACTAGTAAATAAATACAGTGAGTCATTTTCAAGAATAAACTCAATTATATGGTGTAAATTTTAAATGATTTCTATTTTATTGTATGATAATGATAGTTTAGGGACAATTGCAAACCAATTTCTATAGCCAAAAAATGCAGGACTAGTTGTTAAAAATTTGTTTGGCGTGGGTGCATCAGCTTGGTGTAATTTGGTTGGGCAGTCTGCACCAGATTGCTAGGGTGATATGCCTTCTATTTCTGAAATGAGTAAATGAAAATAAAATTAGACTGACCCTTTATGCTTTTAATTGATTATAAAATACCTTATTTGTTAGCATTCTGGTTGGAAGGCGTATGATGATAAAATTGTTTATGTTCATAGAGGTCAAAGCTAAAGCTAATCCTAATATTACTGGTTTTCATTTCTTATTACTTGCAGTCTTGTTTATTTGTTAGCATTCTAATTTGCAGTCTTCACCCTAGCCTAGTACCAATTTTCCTATTTTTTCAATTATTTTCGGCAATTCAAGCTTTCAAAATCATGTCCTGCATCAAAATGTTTTTCATGGATGCTAGATTCTTTCGTTGCTCTTTTCTATAATTTTTTATGTTAGTTGAATTGTTGTGATCAATTTTTAGATGGAGGAGCCATGAATGAACTATTAGAGAGACAAGACTATAGGGGAAAATGGCAAAAGAAGTTAACTGTTGACTTCAAAACCTAGGTAGCTGGCAAATGTAAATGGCAGCTTTTCTAGTGGTCCCTCGAACAAGAGAAATGTATTGAAGAACTACTGTCCTATAGCAATAATTTTTATAAATTTTAAAAAATAAATTATATTCCATTAGCAGGTCTTTATTTGGTCATTTATGATAAAATTTTGGGGTTCCCTGGGTGTTGGAATGTGTAAGTGGGTTATTGGGCTTCCTTGACAAAGTATATATCCACCTCCAATCCGATTACAAGTTACAAACTATTCTTACCCATTATGTCCCAATCCCTTCTGGTTCTTCTTGTTGCTTGACTTTCTATTTCCAAAAACCACGACAAGCAGAATGATCATAGGACATGAAACCTTATATACAACTCTTACTTGGCTGCCCTAACCTGTGAGGGAGATACTTTTGTTCTTAAATTCAGGAAAAAGAAATTAAAAAATTTATTTTAAAGTGTCGTATTTTATTGAAGTCTAACAACAAGATTTATGAAAGGGTTAGTGATTAGCAAAACTATAAGTTGTATTATGTTATTATTCTCATATTAGCATGCCCTCCAGAAAATTAAGTTAAATCATGAGCCTACTGCATCAGTGACCCTTTAATACCACATGCTTCATCTACTCTTTCAATATATCTAATACATATTCTTGAAATGATACTAGAACATATATTAGAAGAAACTCACAATAGACAAATCAACATGTTTGATATCTTCGGCTGAGTAGTCCTTTGTAATGCCACCACCATTAAAATCCACCATCTCAACCCTGAAAACCTCCCCAACTTTTACCCCTGCAACCGGCGGTATATCGGGGTGCCACCTGTTGTGAAGGGGATGTTCTTGTTCCCATGGCTTCTTCTTTACATATATGGGCACAATAAGCCTGGGACCATGTTGAGCCATTTACTCACTCTGTGTTAAGCAAACTTGATGTAGCTTACCAAAGCCAAGGAAAAGATAACTGAGTTCAAAATCCTTCTCTGTTTACAAGATTGACATTATTGACAGACCAAAATAGGTTTGGATATTTTTCCTCTCCTTACTGGATGCACCACTTACACACCTTGACTGTTCTCACAACCAACTTTCTTGATTGAAGGCATCAACAGTGATTGGACATATTATTACTTTGTGTGTTACTAATATATATAACTATTATATAGATGGTAAAAATAAAGCTTCTTTTATATATGCAATGTTCTTTTTGAGTTAGCACTGTTATCAGTTTGTGAAATTTATAATCTATTGTATGTGTTTTATCTTATTAATATTCCACGGTATGCTTTTCGCTTGCTCTAATTATCCATGTAGAGCCTTCATTTTCAAATGTTTCACTCAATCATCAGACCTGGCCTATATTATGTTTGTTGCTTTTCCCTTCTTTTTTTTCCTCGGACATAATTGTTGTGCTCCACCATGAATAACCATAAAAGGTCAAGTTTCTTCCTTGTTTTGTTAATTATTTTAATTTTTATATCTAGTTTAGTATCAATTTTCTGTAGTACCTGGGTGTATCATGATGCATATGTTTTATTGGGAATTTAATGTTGCTGGTTATATAGCAAGTTGTGGTTCACATCAACAACATTTATCCTTCGTGACAGTTACATGTAGCTCTGCTTGAAATGTGGGTTATAATAAATTCCTTTTCTTTGTTCAAGGTTGGGGTTTAGGTCCAATTTAATAATCTCTGTGAAAATCACTTTACTGTTTTCAAAACTCTAATCAAACTATAAGGTTATGATATAAAAGCTTCCATGTCGAAAAGATGTATGTTATTGGTTTGATATGTTGCTACTGCTTCTGTTATTATTTGGTCATTAGTTTGCTGATGGAACTCTTTTTGTTTTGTCTAGTTTGAGGACTCGAAATGTAATTTTCAACTACAGGTACTACAACAATAAATTGCAAAGGACTGAAGGTATTAGATTGTTTTTCTTCTTTCTGCTGGTTTCTATACATTTTTCCTACATATTCAGTCAAAGCTAGACGTGCAGAAAATGGCTTGCAGCTAGTGTTACATATGATGCTTAGATATTTACTTCTATGATTGTAAATTGTGGTTTAGTCAGTGCCTGGATGTCAAAAATGTGCTCATATTATGTAACACTCAGTCCCACATCGAAGATAAGGGGAAAAATTTGTATGCATATAAGGAAATAAATTCTACCAATAGTACCTTGAAGTCAGTGACGACCTTTTTGGGAGAACTGTGGTGGGCTAGATGACCCGAAGATACTATTGGGCGATGGTTTGAGGCCTTATTTGGATGTATTTGATTCGATTTACTAGAGTTGGAACAAATCTTGGGTCAAATCCAAGTCGAATCGAATCAAATCCATCCAAATAAGGCCTCAAACCATCGCCCAATAATATCTTCTTGGGTCATCTAGCCCACCATGTGCTCCCCAAAAGGTCGTGACTTGAAGGTACTATTGGTAGTAACTTATTTCCTATATACGCATAAAATTTTCCCCTATCTTCGATGTGGACGTGGTGTTACAAACTCCCCACTTAAATTTCGACGTCCTTGTCGTAACCGATCACACACACAAAGATCTTCAAAGATCTCTCTAGCTAGTTATCAGGATATCTGGGTGCAATGTGTCTCCACCTCCGGACCTTCATCTCTCCATTGTGGGATAATACCACCGACCTTCGTGTCCCCACCTCCCAAGAACCCGATCGGATGACCCGGCCGAGCTTTAGAGAGTGGGCTCACGATACCATATGAAACAACCCGGGTCAAATCCCGAGTTCGAAACAAATCTTGGGTCAAATTCCAAGTCCGAATCGAATCAAATCTATCCAAATAAGGCCTCAAACCACTGGCCCAATAGTATCTTCTTGGGTCATCTAGCCCACCACAGGCTCCCAAAAGGTCATGACTTGAAGGTACTATTGGTAGTAACTTATTTCTTTATATGCAGATAAATTTTTTTCCTATCTTTCGATGTGAGACTGGGGTGTTACATATTACCTCTATAAACCTTTATATGAAGTCAAATTGTTAGATTTAGAAAGTATTTGATCATAGTTTCTCCAAGTAATTTTTTTTTTTTACTTTACTCACAATTGTGATGTCATGCACTTCAATGAACCACAACAATAATCATATCACTATAAGATAGATGTAATTTTCAATTTTATTAAGTACTCACTTTGTGTCGGTTTGAATGACCCTACCCTTTAAATTGTTCTTGGAACGGGGTTTGGAAATAAACCAAAAAGTATACAAGTATTATGCTGTTGATATATTTATATTTTCATCATGTTATGTTATATTATATTTTCAATTATATAAAAACATAACTTATATATGTAACACCCTAGTCCCGCATCAAAAGATATGAGAAAAATTTGTTTGTGTATAAGTAATTGAATTACTAACAATAGTACCTTCAAGTTATGATCTTTTGACTAAGTTTGTGGTGGGCTAAGATGACCCAAGAAGATACTATTGGGCCAGTGGTTTAAGGTTTTGTTTGGATGAATTTAATTTGATTCAGACTTCAGATTTGACTCGAGATTTGTTACTATTAAAATGTTCAGTTTAATACTCCCTTTGGAACAAATATAAGATTATTGACTTCTTGAAGTCAATTTGAGACATTTTTTTTATACTCGGATAAATTTATTTAATTTTTGTCAGTACAATGATGAATATTGTAAACTAGTTTAAAAGGTACTACTAATTATAATATTTGTATTTTCATAAATTTTAATGAATCTTATCATTTGAGTTTAAAAATATCTCAAATTGATTTTTAAAAATCAATAATAATTTGGAAATGGAAGGAGTATTTATCGATGTGTGGTTAGTAACGTCATGGACTACTGAGCTCATATATTCTTCATGGTGGTTATTTAGTCCTAAAAAATCTTATGGCATAAAAAGGTCAATCTGCTATGAACTTTTGAAAAACTAATAATATATATTTTTGGCAAGTATTGAAGAATTGGTAATTTGTTATCCCAGAATGCTGATTGTGTTGAAGTCCCTTGTTACTTTATTAGTCCTCTTTCATGCATGATGTTCCAAATTCCAATTTGTTCATTATATAGTACATAGGAGACTAAAACCTATTTTAGTCCCAGAAAAACAAACTCTTTAATTGTAGGCCTAAAAATAATATTTATGTCAAAATTTAACTAATCTGTATTCACATGTGGACCACTTCAAAACTTGCTTGAGCCAACTAAAATATTCTTTATTCTCAGGCATTAGTGAGAGAACATGGTATGCCTTCTTATGATATTGTGATTGCCTATTTGTCTTTTTCTGCTTATGAGCAATATGGTGTACATTGGTACCACGTAGCAATTCTATTGTCTTTTTGTATTGATTTTGACACTAAGTGCCTCTGGTGACCTATTTACTTCATTTTTCTGACTTGCTATTATTTTTAAATATGTGCAGGAAGAGTGCTTCTACGACCTGCCTTACAATACTGGGTATTAAATTTTCATACTACGTTTACGGAAGACAAGGGATGAAATTATGAAGTGTACTCTCTCTATATATGTAGATATATACTTTGATTGAAGAACTGTGGTAGCTTTAGATGGTTAATTGTAAAGATAATGAATGATTATGTAGTGGATGATTTTATTAAGTTAATAATATTTTAGTTTTTTTATTTTTACCATTATTTGCTATGGGGACATTGAGCTAGCCAGGTACACAAAAAGAATGTCAAATTTTGATTTAACAACAGTATAATTCGTTACCAAAGCATTGAACAAGTTTTAATATAGCAACAATTTTTTATACATTTAGTAACAAATTTTCGTTGCTAATGGCATTAAAAATATAATATTTGGCAACGAAAAATTAACCTAATAACAACGGAGATGATATTGTTGCTAATACTAAAATAAAAGGCAATATTTTTTATTGTTGCAAATCATATCAACTTTCGTCACACACATATAAAAAGCGACAACATATAATGTCGATTTGCTAATCGACGACTTTCGTTGCTTTATTGAAAAATAATCAACAACAAACATTTAGATTCTTGATTCAAAGATAATGTAGTTGCCAAATAATATAATCAAGAACGAAAATCGTTCCTAAAAAGTTTACATTCCGCAACGAAAGCAAGCTTAGGCAACAATTTTCATAATTTACTACAACGAAAAATGTCGTTGCCAAATTGGTGTCAATTGCAACGAAAAGGCAGGGTCGTTGCAAAAAAAAAAAAAGTTCATTTCGTTGCCAATTAGAAGGCTTTTGCAACGAAATGGGCTTTTTAGCAACGAAATTTTAATTATTCTGCAACAATACATTTTGTTGCTAAAGGATTGGTATCTCTGTACAAAAGCCAAATTTCGTTGCAAAATGTATTACTTTTGGTAACGAAAAAAATACGTTCGTTGCAGAACAATTAGCAACGCTCATTGCGCAACAAAAGACGCAACGATAGTAAAGTCATTGCCAAAACCTTTTTGCAACGAAATTTGGCACCTTTAGCAACGAAAATCAGTTGTTGCTGAAGCCCCGTTTTTTTGTAGTGATGAAAAGATTAAAATTTAATAAGAAAGTTCATAAAAATATTTCAGTGAAATGATACTAGATGAAGCGTAAAATTCAAGGATATTCTACTAATTTCAAGGAGTATAGAAGCAATACTTATCAAAATGAGTGTAGATTTAGGAATATGAAACGAAATAATATTACTTACATACTACAAAGTATGGAAGGAAATAATATTTCTTACGAATATTGAACGAAAATAATATCCCTTACGAATATTAAATGAAAATAATATTCCTTACGAATATTGAACGAAGATAATATCTCTTACGAATATCAAAAGAAAATAATATTTTTTACGAATACGAAAATAATATCTCTTACGAATATGAAATAAATAATACCTCTTACCTTAGAAGGAGACTAATTCTGATTGGTATAGCGGAGATATTCTTGAAAAAAACTTGCACTATTTGCTACACTCAAAGTATCCTTATATTAGAAAGAAATACGCACAATATTATAAAAGAAGAATTCTTTGATTCTGGTGAGATTTTCATTTTTTAACTAAGCATTCTATTTATAGGAGAATGACAACATACAACTGTTTAGAAAACTCACGGACGAAACAATTAAAAAATTCATGGACGAATTTATTCAAATTCACAGACGTCTGAATTTCAAAATAAGAATATAATATTCAAATAAAACAAATAACTTTATATATAATATAATATATTTTATTTATAATCTAATAAAACGAATAACTTTATATATAATATAAAAAGTATTCTGTTTTATATAAAAAGTTTTCTGTTTTATTACATTATAATAATAATAAAATAAAACTGAGATAACTTTCTACCGGCGATTTTGAAAAATGAGTAAGTGGGGGTCCGTGTAATAAGCCAAACTTACAACAAATACTTCATGAAAAAACCCCTCTATTCATATCAAAAATTGAATAAATATTTACCACAAATTACTTATCTTTAATAAATATATTTTTTAACCTTTCAACAATTATTCATCATTAATATTATAACTCACAATATTGACAACCAGATCATTCCCACGAAAGAGGGGTTTTCCGATAAGGACTTCTCCTTATTGGCGCGCAATTAAATAACCTAACCCTTTTCCTCGACAGAATTTTTTAGACATTGTCAATAATGCAAATAATAATATGAATAATTGTGTCGTCTCAATTATTGATTTAATAATATAAAATATTGTGCAGATGATATTGTGACAATAATTGAATCAATAATATGAGATATTATGCAGCAACTACTGTGGCAATAATTGAATAAAACTGAGTGACTTCTTACGTAAGCATCAATAATCAGAGATACCTTACAATACCGTGTGCTACTGTGCAATCACGCGTATTACTGTACTTTTATAACTAGGTATTTCAACAGTTTAACTGTAAAAGACTTGTCGTTATTTTATGAAAAGGTTATTTATGTCGCTTTCTATATCCGACAGTTTTTTTCGTTATGTGGGGTCCACCAATGATTGTGCCGTCGTACGGATATTTCCCAACAAAAAAGAATATTCTCTAACTACACGAATATTTTATAGCAACTTGTTTAATTTGCAAAATTTACATAAATATCACCCATAACTATACCATTATATCAAATCATACCTTATTATTCAAAATAATATTTAAAGAAAATTAAATCTTTATTCATAAAAAGTTGGGGTCTTACAATAATGATCCATATCATGTATTTGCTATGGATCAAAAATTGAACAAATATCATTTCTACCTTTTATTACAATTATGAAGTGATGATATTAAAAAAATTGAGCTCGCCGTCCGCCAGAATAACTAGCAGACTGGATTAATATAATTTTTGGACTATTATACCCATAATTTCTAGCAGCATGTGGGACCCCATTGTTTTCTCCAACATCAGATAATGACCTTTGATGCAATCAGCCGCTGCATAGCCCACGTGGGTAGACAAAGCCAGCTGAAAACAGGGGACATCAACTTTGGAAAGGGAAAACCACTCACAAAACCAACCTTCGACAGTCCCCCAAGAAATTCGGCAATGAAGTCACCGGAAACACGTGTTTCAGCAGAAAAGCACTGCAATAAATCACCATAACAATAACCCAAAACAATTCTCGTCTATGGCTGAAGTCAAGAATCCCAAATCTGAATGTTAGAAGGATAATCAATAAACATAAAATGATGCCTAGAACACGAAGCACACAGGTCTAATTTTCATCGAAAAACAAAGGGCCCATTACTAGTAGATCATTCTCTGGCGAAATAAAAATCATCCCTGATTCAGACGGATATGAAAACGGCAGATCCCAACCCATCCCAAATCGAGTGAAACTTAATCGGCGATATGTTTGAATGTTCGGGTGAGTGGGGGTATAACCAAACCGACGTTGTAATCGATGAGTTTGTTTTTGTCTGTTCGGGTGAGTGAGGGTATAAGTGTCCTAAATTCGTAGTTATTCAATCCGTTAGAATTTCTAGCGGACGAATTTAAATTATTTTTAATTAAGGCCATTGATTATTGCAAAGGAAGATAAAAATGGTATTCGCCGATTTTTAATCCATATCAAATACACAATACCATAATATGAATGAAAGGCCCACTACACACCCTTCTTTCCTGTTTTGTTTGACTGTTGGCCTTCGAATTGAAACTCAATAAACATGTATGTACTTTTGTTCCAACTAGAATCTTCCATAGGACTCGCTATGTTATACGAACTCTTTACTTCGCTCTAAAAAAATTAGCAAAATTAAGCAGTACTTGTGTCAGACTCTTCAAAATATTTTGTCCAACCAGACACTCCATTGCAACGTAGACAACTCATTTTAACTACTACGATGTTAGTTGTAATGATATCTTTTTGAACTTGTACTTATTCATGCATTTTTGTACGAAAGGTGAGCGGTATCTCACGCTCTTGCATGACGTATCTCTTAACAATGTTTATTTTGGGAAATTATAAAAGTACTCCTGATCAGAGCAATGTTTGTTGAGTGGGCTTGTACATTGCTCTAAGGGGTTGTACATTTACTTTGTTCATAACATTTTCACAGCCGGATATATCAGTGTCCATTAAATTTTCTGAGTACTTGGACTGTTGGAAACAATTGTAATAATTATTACTAGGTACTACAAATTCTTTTGAAAACAATCATATTCATATTCTTAAAATAACATCACGATATACATATAAACATTTTTGGCAAAATTAACGTTTTACCTGCTGTACTTTGGATCATTTTGTGCAATAGACTATTAAACTTATAAAATAATTTAAGGATTCTTGGTAGGTCAAATAGTTTCTAAAGATAAGATTATGCATATGAAACCGTAGAAAAAAGCCCAAATTCGTATCAACAATTCTTGCTGCAGCAGTTCGTTGCTTCAATATAGAAACGTGAAGGAAACAAATATTTTGAAAATTAAAAGGAAGATTGATAAAGAACAAAAAATTATTTGTACTTAATGTTTCGATTTATTTATATTTTTTGTCCAGCCATGTAAGAAAAAAAAATAAAATTAAACTTTTGTTAGTTTAATTTGACAGAGTGGCCCAATTTCACATTAATTTGTTTAGTTTGGTAATGAATTTGTATTTTCAATGTACTAGTAGATAAAATTCCATAATTAATTAAGAAAATCTTTCTCATTTAGAAATATAGCAAACTCAATCTATATGAAATTTACTATACGACAAAAATATAAAACTATCTTTTGTGTTTGTATCTGTGTGATATTTACAATTACAAATTGATAATTGAATATAAAACCTAAACATCTCAAGATCGAACCACGATTTTAATAATATCTCTCACAATGACCCAAAATTATTATGAAACTACGAACATAGAAGGTATTCGATATTATCTCTCTTTAACTTTGATAGCACCTAAACAAGTTGACCTAAGCAAGCTTAGATTACGTCTCAAAGAATCATTAGATTAGTCAAAATAAACAAAAATATTCATAATAATAATGATAAAAAGAATTAATCTTTGTCTATCTAAATTAAGGCTCATATCCATTTACTAATAACATCACAAGCCCTTTCCAGCATTTTTATACATAATATTTTGAGTAAAATATAGTGACATCGCCTATAGATAATCATAATAACACCCACATTCTCTATAGTTTTTTAAGTAACAGTTAGTATCCTTGCAAGTTTTTAGAATTGACTAAATAGATAAAGCAACATATTTACCCTTGTATGTTATCAAATTTTAATTCCTGAATAATATATGTGTTTAGTTATCCTTTTTTTTAATACAATACATTTTAATTATAGTTTTATTTGTAATTAAGACTGTCTCATTCAAATTGTTGGTAACTTATAAAAAAACTAATTTAGTTTAATTAACACATATTTTTGGATAAGTGATACAAATATTAAGAATTTTAAATTAAATTATTAATAGAGCGGTTCTAATTACAGTGATTGAATATGTTGATAATTTAGTTTTTGGTGTTTAACAATAAAAACTATTATTAGTTTTATATTATGATTTTTATATTTTAAATCCTCTTGAGTATATGTCAAAATTTGGGATGTTTATAATTTTGATTACATTTTTTAGTATACAGTTAGTGTTATTTTTGTGCATTATGTTGAATAAAAGAAAATATAATAATATTTATTACTACCTCTATCTTGTAAAAAAATTCTTTTAATATATTTTTCTTCTTTGAGTAACAACATTTGTTATTTTTATTGTAAATAATTATGTCCAAGTGTGACTTATGTTTAGTTTAATATTTGAGAAAAATAATTAATATAATTTTAATACTTTTTAATGAATAAAAAGATTCGATTCAGTAATAATAAGTTTGTTTTACGTAAATTTTAATATTTGAGAAAAATAATTTAAATTTTTTTATGTTAATTTGTACTTTTATGGGTATTAAAATTTTACTTTTTAATTACACGAAATATATTTGAATGTATATTACGTAAATTTTAATCTTTGACAATTTTAATTAGCAAAAAGTATATGAATTTATTCTTTGATAAAATGAATATTTATTATTTTTTGACATTTATGTTATTTATTACACAAGTTCATAATTTAATTAATTGGATCAAGTTAAGTAAAAATTATAATGTGAGGCCCCCAAAATAGGTATACATCACCCATTCTGAGTCGCCAAATACATGGTACATAATTTAAATACAAACTTCATTTATACAATACGACAAAAGCGTAGCTGAGAGTTTTCACACGAATATTGTCTTATAGACAATATCAAAACTCAAATGGAGTCCTCATTATATTTATTATCACACTATTTCATAGAATAGTGAGGAGTACTACAACCACTATCTCGGACTGTCACTCCGTTCCCTGACTAGTCCCGACTACGTTTTCATTTCTTGAAGAGAACAATGAAAACAAAAGGGTGAGCTCAACTAGCCTAGTAAGAAATATTATGACTAAGATAATGCAGAATAAATTATCGTTAGCCTTCAACAGTGTTAAACTGATAGAATACAATAAACAATAAGTTTAACTGCAGCGGAACAAGTAATCCGTTAGAAGAGTCAAGTAGAGCATGATATCTACTATCTTTTATGATTTAAAAAGTTTATCATCAATTTTACTACTGAGACTCAGCTCAATAAATAATCTACATCATTGAATTATCCATGCACTATGGGCCAAGGATATTAATTAGTATCACATCCATGAATTATCCATGCACTATGGGCCAAGGATATTCGTGTTATCACCAATGGTCATGATCATGCCAACAAGTGTCCATCAATGCACTACGGGCCAATGAGGACTTTTACCACATCAGTTGTAACATTATAGGTCATGATTATACTGAATAATCCCTGGTCATAATTGTTGGGTCTCTAACTTTTAGGTTTATTTTGATGATAACAATAATTAGTAAATAAATTAATTAAAAAGGGTAAAATCCTCTCCATAGAATTTTTTATTATAATTGTTTTAATTATCTTATTTACTTTGACCAAAAATATTTTCTAAATATTATTTAATTAATTTTCTTGATCTTGATGTTTTAATATGTTAAATCAATTGGGTCATGTATTGTGAGACAAAAATCATATGTTGATCATCAAATACTTGTTTGACCAAATTTGGAAAGAAGATGAAGATTTTGATTAAATCATTTTTGACATATGGGCATTTTTATATTTATTCTCAAATTAATTTTATTATTTAAAGATTTAAAAATATATTTAAGTTATTTTAAAATTGAGCAAAATTATTTTATTATATATATAAATATTATAAGTTATATATATATATATATATATATATATATATATATATATATATATATATATATATACCGTATATATCTATATATATATATATATAAACTATATATATATATATATATATATATATATATATATATATATATAATCTATATGCATATATTTAATAAACATATACATAGCAAGTGGCAACTTTAAAATATATATATATATATAAAGAATACATATACATGCTAATATCATATTACATCCATGCATACCAATGTGAATGTATTAAATTTATAATAGTATAAAATGGCCAATGTATATATATATATATATATATATATATATATATATATATATATATATATATATATATATATAATGAATGCATGCTTCCGGACCATTAAATTTCAAAATTAATCATCTCAACCATTTATTTAAAATCAGATTTTCTAAATTACCATTTTATTTTTTGATTTCAAAAATTTATAAATAGGAGGCTTTCCTTTCATTTCCAATTTGCCAATTCACTTTCAAGAAAAGCTTATTTCTCTCCTATACACACTCTCTCTCTAAAAAGCTTTTTCTCTCTCTTCTTATAAAAGTTCTGATTATTTGAGAAGTGGAAATTGGTCTAAGCATATTGAGATAAGTTGTTTGATTTATTTTAATTTGAATTATCTCTTGCTTATTTATATTTATAGATATACGAATATAAATTGTTATACACAATTTATATATCTATATTTCATCTATTTATCAAATAAAAGGATACTTGGCGCATGCAAGGCTACTGAGAATACACCTCTACGGAGAGGAATTGACCGCCGTATACGATTCCTTATAGTCTTGATAACCTTTTATTGATATTATTTATATAAATATCGTAAAATAGATCGACACTTGATAGCTCAAAAAAACAACTTTGAGATATTGCTCCAAAAGAGTAGTCATCCGAAATGGATTTGAGAATCGTAGCGATCTATTGAAAATATTTATATAAATATCAATTGTGAAAATTATAAATTCTGTCGTACTTAGACGTCACAAGGCTACAGAGATACACCTCTACAAAGAGGAATTCGAACCGTACGATTCCTTATAATACTAAGTGACATTATTTATAAAAGTTCACATAATAGATAAAATATTCTTATATATTATCTGAGTTAAACAAATATATTTGTTATATCAAGTATTGCTTAACTGATTTATTTATTATACTTGATATCTGTCATCACAAGTATTTGATCATAAATTCATTTATTCATAAAATACTTGTTGCATAATATAAAAGTTATTTAAACTTTTATTTCACAAACTTAAGTGAATATATCTTGCTTAAATAGAAGCATATTTGATCAAAAGCTTAAAACAACTTATTTGCTTACTCTCGGAAGCATTTTCACTCTAAAAGTTTATTTAAACTTAAAGTGACTTTTCTTTACTCCATAAAGAATAAATAATTCTTTATAAATTTGCATTAAATTATATATCTGCTTAAACAGAAGTATTTTTGAGCTAAAGCTAAAATTGACATATTTGCTTATTCAAGAAGCATTTTTACTCAAAAATATAAAAGTTATTTAAACTTTTATAATAGTGCATAATTTACATATTTGCTTACACAGAAGCACTATTTGATCAAAGCACAAATTACTATCTTCTTACAAAGAAGCATAATTTCTCAAGTATAAAAGTCTTTGAACTCTTATAAATATATTTACTCTTTAATTGATATATGCTTATTTGAGAAACATCAATTTGTACTAAATTATATCTGCTTATTTAAAAAGAATAAATCTGTACTAAATTCTTATCAGCTTATTTAAGAAGCATCAATCTGTACTAAATTCTTATCTGTTTATTTAAGAAGCATATTTTTGTAAATTTATTTCTAAAAAGAGAAAAGGTGAGAGTTAGTTTATTTTATGTACCTGTGAGAAAGGCGAGTAATTCTTGACCAAGAGACAGTCTTAGAGGTCGGTGGGAAGTTGGGTCTCTAGTGTACTTGTGAGGTGAGGAAGAGGTTGTTGTTTCAAGACCGGATCATAGAATAGAACCGAACTCAAAAAAAAAGTACAACTAAGCTTGAGGAGGGGGGCGGGGAGCTTGTTGTCCAAGATAGATTAGTTAGGAACAATTGGAAGTTTGACTATAAAACTTTGTAAAAGCTTCTCACTTTGTTGAAGGAGTATTTATTCTTGATAGTAATAGGATCTCAAGTCTGGAGAGGAGCTTGAGATCGGACATAGCAAAGATACCCGGGATGTATGTTGTGAACGAGATAAATCTACACATGCATTGTGTGATTGAATTTTTCTTGTCTTGCATATTAATTTCTAAACCGCAAATTAATTATCCAAAAAATTCAAAAAAGGCCTAAGATAATTTTTAATCTGTAATAATCTATTCAACCCCCCTTCTAGATTATTATTGGACTTTCAATTGGTATCAAAGCGGTGCTCTTTAACTTGTTTGTTGAGTAAATACAGGCATATACTAAGAGTAGATCCATCTATGGCCTACAATGCTCTTTGGTTCTTGGAGAAGGACTATCAATGACTAGACCTCCACTATTTGATGGTACAAACTTTGCCACACGGAAAAGCGATTCAAAATCTATGCCAAATCACAAGGAATCAAAGTTTGGCTTTGATATAGAACGAGGTGTAAAAGTTCCAACAAAAATCGTTGGAGAAAAGATCGTTGAGAAAAAGATGTTGATGAATTCACTATCGATGATGAAAAGGCTATGAACATTGCATCCATATTTGAACAAGTCTTGACTAGTGCTCTCATTGAAAAAAAGAATACAAAAGAGTTAGCAATTGCAAAGAACAAAGAAATTTGGGAAAAATTGATTCTAACTTATGAAGGAAACCTAGTCATATCAAAGAAACCGGAAAAGATGCTCTAATCCAAGAGTATAAAAGTTTCAAAATTTGGAAGAAGGTGAAAAGATCATTGATATGAAAACACGTTTTTCGAATCATTGATGAATTGGAACATCTGGGAAGGCATATACAACTAATGAGAAAAAAGAAGAAGAATTCTCAAAGCCCTTCCATCCATTTGGAAAATGAAGGTTATTCTTTATTAAGGAAAGGCAAGACCTAACTACTTATCCTCTTGATAGCCTTATTGGAAATCTGCGTGCTTATGAAGTCGACATATTAGTCAAAAAAGCGAGGATCGGATCTGAGATATCAAAAAGAAAGGAATTGCTTTCAAAGATTTACTTATAAATCAAGAAAGATATGATGAAGAAAGTTCTTTGAACAAACAGAGGAAATTGCAAATTTGTGCTTAATGGCAAACAATGAGTCATCACCAAGATCTGAGGTACATTTTGAACATCAATTATCTAGTACTTCATTTGTCATGCATACCTTAGATAATATAAATGAAAAACACCATAAACTACAAGAAGCATATAATGGTTTATATGAAGATAATAAAATTATTAAAGAAGATTTTATTGAATTAAAAATTTTATTAGAAAAATTAATTAAAATTAACAAAAAATCTGAAATGGAAAATGCAAACTTGATTATAACTAATGAAAGTTTAAATGAAGTAAAATTGGAAAATGATTTCTTAAAAGAAGAATTAGAACAATTTAAAAGAATAAATAAAAATCTTGAAATAGAAAATTCAACACTTGTTGTAATTAATGAAAATACTCAAATAAAAAATCAAGTGTTAAGTGAAGATATTAAAAATCTCAATTTTGAAAATGCATCTCTAAAGATAGAATTAGAAAAACAAAATGAAGATTCTTCTTTAATAGATCAAATTAATATTTTAACTAAAAGAACGTGATTATTTAAATTTTATAGTTCTTAAGTTCACAAAAGGGAAAGAAAACCTTGATGTCATGCTTAATCAACAAAGATGTGGATTTAACAAAGAAGGATTAGGATACATTGGAGAATTTAGTAAAAATAAAGGACTTTATCATGTTAAAAGTAAAGAAAAAGAAAATTATACATCTCCATTTACTAAATGTTCTTACTGTAACAGAAATGGTCATTCTTTTCACATGTGTAATGCTCGAAATGGAAATTATAAAGGAAAAATGATTTGGGTGCCTAAAGGAACATACATTGCACCAATTATTAATACAAGGAAAGAGTTTTATAATAAAAGTCAAAAATCTCATAGAAATTTTCATCAAAGTTTTTCAAGGATATAATAATAGAGTAAATCATGCATCTTATAGACCTGCTACTCATAAAATGCTCGTGTCTACTAAGATTGATTATCCTGTACCCATTTTTGTAAAGGAAAACACAAATGTTCCTTATACAAAGTGGACAACTCACCCAAAGGACCCTTCTTATTAAAGGGTACCAGTTTTTGAAATTGATAAATGTTGCAGGTATGTCTTGAAGCTGACTCCACTAAAAATAACTGACGACATCATTGTTGGGTCTATTGATATTACTTTGTGAAATGATTTTCTCTGAAAGCATGAGTAAGGATTTTAAAATGAGCATGAAAGGAGAATTAAACATCTTCTAGAGTGCAAATGAAATCGGTGAAAAAGATTCGACTATGCGAGGTCATCATAATTGTTCAAGTACAAGTGGCACATATCAGTTTTCTCATAATAATTATATATATATATATATATATATATATATATATATATATATATATATATATATATATTTATAAATATATTTATAAAAAATATATTTAATATTT
Source organism: Panax ginseng (assembly GCA_020205605.1). NCBI lineage: Eukaryota > Viridiplantae > Streptophyta > Magnoliopsida > Apiales > Araliaceae > Panax > Panax ginseng. Next base: position 157,047,481 of record CM035128.1, read on the forward strand.
AAATTTATATTTATATTTAAAATATATATATATATATATATATATATAATAGATTTAATATGGAACATTCTTTTAAATTTCTATACATCTAACGGTAAATAATCTCCATTCTTGTATAGTAATTTTTTTGGTCAATCAAAGGCAACCACACAAATTCAAATCATCATGGGAGGCAACTAAATTTTTAAAAAAAAATTTTTTTCTAAATCTTCTTCTGCAGAGGTTACGAAAAGTAATTTATACTCTTACGAAAAGTTTTATTCCCCCATTTTTTATGATGACAAAGGGGAGAAGAAAAATATTATTGGGAGAAGAAAAAAAAAAAAAATAAGCTGTATATATATTGTTGCATGTTAGTTTTCAAAAATTTTAAATTTTTTGATGATTGCATAAATTGAGGGGAGCTTTTATGAAAAATATTTTTAGTTGATTGTCATCATCAAAAAAGGGGAGATTGTTGGGTCTCCAACTTTTAGTTTTATTTTGATGATAACAATAATTAGTAAATAAATTAATTAAAAGGGTAGAATCCTCTCCATAGGATTTTTTTATTATAATTGTTTTATTTATCTTATTTATTTTGACCAAAAATATTTTCTAAATCTTATTTAATTGATTTTTCTTGATCTTGATGTTTAAAATGTTAAATCAATTGGGTCATGCATTATGGGACAAAAATCATATGTTGATTATCAAATGCTTGTTTGACCGAATTTGGAAAAGAAGATGAAGATTTTGATTAAATCATTTTTTTGACATATGGGCATTTTCTATTTATTCTCAAATTAATTTTATTATTTAAAGATTTCAAAAATTATTTTTATTATTTTTAAAATTATAGCAAAATTATTTTATTGCTTATATATATATATATATATATATATATATATATATATATATATATATATATATATATATATATATATATATATATATATATATATATATATATATATATATATATATATATATATATATATATATATATATATATATATAATCTATGCATGCATTATATAAACATGCAAGTTATATATATATATATATATATATATATAATATATATACATATAATATATATATATATATATATATATATATATATATATATATATATATATATATATATATATATATATATATATATATATATATATATATATATATATATATATATATATATATATATATATATATATATATATATATATAAATATATATAGGAATATATGATATGAATTGGCACTTCAGTAATTTTTATATACAAACTTGACATTGGTGGCAATTAAAAATTGAACAAATTAGCATTAAATGCTAAGTTGATGATTTTTTGCCCAGGCGAAAATTAAAAGAAAACTGACCATTAAAATCCGCGTGAAATTTTTTCATGAACCATTAATTTCAAAAATTAATCATCTGAACCATTCATTCAAAATTAGTTTTTTGAAAATTACCATTTTACCCCTGATTTCAAAAAAATCTATAAATAGGAGGCTTTCCTTTCATTTCTAATTTGCCAATTCACTTTCAAGAAAAGCTTATTTCTCTCCTACATACTCTCTCTCTTCTTACAAAAGTTCTGATTATTGAGAACAAGAAATTGGTCTAAGCATATTTAGATAAGTTGTTTGATTTATTTTATTTGAATTATCTCTTGCTTATTTATATTTATATACGAATATAAATTGTTATACACAATTCTATATATCTATATTTCATCTATTTATCAAATAAAAGGATACTTGGGCGCCGCAAGGCTACGGAGATACACCTCTACGGAGAGGAATTCGAACCGTACGATTCCTTATAGTCTTCAGTAACCTTTTATTGATATTATTTATATAAATATCGTAAAATAGATACGACACTTGATAGCTCAAAACGACACTGAGATACTACTCCAAAAAGAGTAGTCATCCGAACTGGATTTGAGAATCGTAGTGATCTATTGAAAATATTTATATAAATATCAATTGTGAAATTATAAATTTTGTCATACTTAGACGCTGCAAGGCTACGGAGATACACCTCTACCAAGAGGAATTCGAACCGTACGATTCCTTATAGTACTAAGTGACATTATTTATAAAAGTTCACATAATAGATAAAATATTGTTATATATTATCTAAGTTAAACAAATATATTTGTTATATCAAGTATCGCTTGGCGATTTATTTATTATACTTGATATTGCATCATCACAAGTATTTGATCATAAATTCATTTATTCATAAAATACTTGTTGCATAATATAAAAGTTATTTAAACTTTTATTTCACAAACTTAAGTGAATATGTCTGTTTAAATAAAAGCATATTTGATTCAAAGTTAAAAACAACATATTTGCTTACTCAGAAATTTTTTCACTCTAAAAGTTGTTTAAACTTAAAGTGACTTTTCTTTACTCCTTAAAGAATAATTCTTTATAAATTAGCATTAAATTATATATCTGCTTAAACAGAAGCATTTTGAGCTAAAGCTAAAATTGATATATTTGGTTATTCAAGAAGCATTTTTACTCAAAATATAAAAGTTATTTAAACTTTTATAATAGTGCATAATTTACATATTTACTTACACAGAAGCACTATTTGATCAAAGCACAAATTGCTATTTGCTTACAAAGAAGCATAATTTCTCAAGTATAAAAGTCTTTGAACTCTTATAAATATATTTACTCTTTAATTGATATCTGCTTATTTGAGAAGCATCAATTTGTACTAAATTATATCTGGTTATTTAAAAAGCATAAATCTGTACTAAATTCTTATCAGCTTATTTAAGAAGCCTCAGTTTGTACTAAATTCTTATCTGCTTATTTAAGAAGCATATTGTTGTAAATTTATTTGTAAAAAGAGAAAAGGTCAGAGTTAGTTTATTTTATGTAATTGTGAGAAAGACGAGGAATTCTTCGACCAAAACCAGAGTCTTAGAGAGGTCAGTGGAAAGTTGGGTGTCTAGTGTAGTTGTGAGGTGAGGAAGAGGATGTTGTTTCAAGACCAGATCATAGAATAGAACTGAACTCAAAAGAAGTACAACTAAGCTTGAGGAGGGAGCGAGGAGCTTCTTTGTCCAAGATAGATTAGTTGGGGAATAGTTGAAAGTTTGACTATAAAACTTTGTAAAGGCTTCTCACTTTGTTGAAGGAGTATTTATTATTGATAGTAATAGGATCTCAAGTCCTGAGAGGAGCTTGAGATCGGACGTAAGCAACATACCGGGATGTATGTTGTGAACGAGACAAAATCTACATGCATTGTGTGATTGAATTTTTCTTTGTCTTATATATTAATTTCTAACATTAATTGTAAATTAATTAGATAAAAAATTCAAAAAGGCCTAAGATAATTTTTTAATCTGTAATAATCTATTCAACCCCCCTTCTAGATTATTATTGGACTTTCACCACAGACATGAAAAGATCAAAATTTAATAGGAATGTTCAGAAAAATATCCTTGTGAAACGCTACTAGATGAAGCACAAATTTCAAGGATATTCTACTAATTTCAAGGAGTATAGAAGCAATACTTTACAAAATGAGTTTAGAATTCGAAATCTGAAATGAAATAATATTACTTAGATACTACAGAGTATAGAAGAAAATATTATTTCATATGAATATTTAATAAAAATAATATCCCTTACCTTAAAAGGAGAGTATTTCTGACTGATAGGGCGGGGATATTCTTGAAGAAAATTTGCACTGTTTTTTACACTCAAAGCTTTATTAAACTCTAAAGAAATATGCTCAATATTTTAGAAGAAGAATTCTCTGATTCTGGTGTGATTTTCAATTCTAAACTAAGCATCCTATTTATAGGAGAATGGAATGATACTATTTAGAAACGGACGCACAGTGGGAAAATCACGGACGCCGAAAATTCTGCAAAAAAATTTCTAATTTTTACTATGCAAGCACTATGCATAATAAAATATAATGTATTCTATTTTACATAAAAAATAAAAATTATAATAATAATAATAATAATAATAATAATAATAATAATAATAATAATAATAATAATAATAATAAAAAGAACTCCCTCCCGTGACACCCTTTTTTCCCCCCCACCAAAATAATTTAATATATATATAATAGGTATATATATATATATACATATATAAATATATAAAAAAAACTAAGATAACTTTCTCCTGACTATTTTGAAAAATATGTAAGTGGGGGTCCATATAATAAGCCAAATTTATAACAAATACTTCATAAAATACCCTTCTATTTATCTCAATTCACTTGGCTTCTCAAAACATATTTTTAATAACATTCATCATTAATATTATAACTCACAATATTAACGACCAGATCATTCCCAAGAAAGAGGGGGCTTTCCGATAAGGATTTCTCCCTATTGGCGCGCAATTAGGTGACTAAACCCCTTTCCTCGACAGAACTTTTTAGACATCGTCAATAATGCAAATAATAATATGAATAATTTTGTCGTCTCAATTATTGATTTAATAATAGAAAATATTGCGACAATAATTGAATCAATAATGTGAGATACTATGCAGCAATTACTATAACAATAATTGAGTATAACTGAGTGACTTCTCACGTAAACATCAATAATCAATACCGTGTGCTACTATGCAACCATAGCGTATTCTTTATACTTTATCTTTGGTATTTCAACAGATTAATAAAGTAAAACTTTTGTCGTTATTTTTATAAAAAGATATTTCTATCATTTTCTAACTCCGATAATAATTTTGTTACGGGGTCCACCAATGATTGTGTCATCGTACGAATATTCCATGATAAAACGAATATTCCTCGACCAATTGAATATTTTATAACAACTTTCTTACTTTGCAAAATTTATAAATATTACCCACAACTATAACATTATATCAAATCCACACCATAATATTCAAAAAGATATTTAGAGAAAATTAATCTTTATTCATAAAAAGTTGGGGTCTTACATATAATATATGTTATAAAATAATCGAGAAACAAAGTAAGAAAGAAAAATGAATTTATATTGATAAACTTATCAAGTGGTCATGCACAATAAATTTTAATTTCTCTCAAATCACTTGGATGGATATCTCTCAAATATTTTAGCTACACATCTCTTTATATATTGTATACATTACAAGTTAACCTGCTAATAATTATGAAAGAATTTAATGGTTTTTAATTTCCGTGTGTGCCCCACCATTTGTTTGGTTGTAACCTTCCAAAATCCAACCTTTTCATTTTCCAAACTTTTCATATTTCAATTACATTATTTCCAGCACTCCCCCTTGAGTGACCACTTTCTAAGAATATGACTCGTTAAAAATCTTACCAAAGAAAAACCATGTGGGAAAAAATTTGGCCAAGAAAAATAGTACAATATTCTTGTATATCTTCTAGTGCCTTAGGATTGCCTCATTAAAAACTTGCAAAGAAAAACCTAGTGGGAAAAAATCTTAGTGAAGGAAAAAGAGTACAATCAACATATATACTTTTAATTTCCCCTCATGAGTACATAAATTTTTCATTGTTCATGGTAAAAATATCTTAAGTCAACACATGCCAATGTTGTGCACCATCTTCTTAGAAATCGCAGTTGGTAATGGCTTAGTGAACATATTAGCCAAATTATAACATGATCGTATCTAATTGATATCTATATCACCACTCTTCTGGAGCTCATGTGTATAAAAGAATTTTGGTGCAATATGTTGGTTCTATCGCCCTTGATATAGCCTCCCCTAATTTGAGTAATACAAGTGGCATTATCTTCGTTTAATATTGTTGGACTATTTATGATTGATGATAATCCACAGTTCTCACGAATATGTTGAATTACTGATCTCAACCAAACACATTCACGACTCGCTTCATGAATTGTAATAATCTCTTCATGATTTGAAGAAGTAGCAAAAATTTCTTGCTTAACAGATTTCCATGAAATAACAGTATTTTCATAAGTAAATAAATATCTTGTTTGTGATCGGCCTTTGTACGGATCAGAAAGGTAACCTACATCAGCATATCCAACTAACTGTTATTTTGATCCATTTGGATAAAATAATCCCAAATTAGTAGTCCCACGAAGATATCGTAAAATATGCCTAATTCCATTCCAATGCCTTTGGGTTGGTGCAAAACTAGTAAGTTAACTGCAAATGCTATATTAGTTCGTGTGAAATATACAAGATACATTAAAACACCAATTGCACTGAGATATGATACTTCAGGATCTTTTTAGCTTGATAGAATACATACTTCGAGATGTAGAATTATATGCATCATGCATTTTATATCCTTCAGGAAATTTCATATAGATATCATTATCTAATAATCCGTACAAATATATGTTGTAACAACATCCATTAATCACACATCCAAATTCTCTTTTTCTACCAATCTAATTAAAAATTTGAATGTAATTGTAACGATCGAGAATTTTTATATATAATTTAAAATATTTATTAAATTAAATAAATATTTTAGTTGATGTAATTATTAGTTGAATAAATATTTAATTGATTTATTTATTTATTAGTTAAATAAATAATTCATGAGTTATTGTGAATTAACTTAATTAAGTGTAATATAATTAATTAAGTTGATATTTGGTAATTTTATGTTTTAAAGTATTTAATTAGTTAATTAAATTAAATGACTTGTTGAAATAATGGTATTCTAATTTAATTTAATTAGTTTACTAATTTATTAGATAAAATTATAATTTTGGTAGCAATTTGATTTATGTGACATTTTGATTTATTAAGTTGTTGTTAACTTTAATTTAATTTAATTTGAATATTAAAATTTAATTAAATAAAGTGTGACAATTAAACTATATGGTAAATGAATGATTAAAATAAAGTAAGAGGAGTTTAATTTAGTTTTTACCAAATAAGGCTTAAGGCTTTTAAATCTTTATTTTAATCTAGTTTTACCAAACAAACCTTATTGGCTTTTGAATTTTAAAAAAAGTAACTGACATCAGTTATATTATATATTAATATGTATTATATGCTATACGTTTATATTATATATCAATTTTTATATACTACGTATAATATAGAGCGAGGAAAGAAGAAAATAGAGAGAAAAGAGAGAAGAAGAGAAGAAGTTATGTGACTTTGAGTTTGAGAGCTAAAGAAGGAGAAGAGGCTAATTCTTATCTCCTAGCTAACCTAAACAAGAAAGCAAATATATAATTCTCAATTTTAAAGTTATGGTTTTTATTTTCTAGAAATTCTCTGTAATTGTGTTTTCATGGATAATTGTTAAATATATGCCTAAAATATGTTAATTTGTTGACATAAAATGTTTTTATGTGATTTGTATATGATTTAGAGTTGATTAATTCATGAAAATATGAAGAAAATCACATTACAATGAGTTTACAGTGATATATACATGAATATGGCTTATGTGATGTTAAAATTGATATTCAATTTGTATGATAAATTTTAAATTGATTGTTGATTATGAAAATATATGAAGAAACGAAAACAATGTGATTTAAACGGACTGTTTTGATTGTAAAATGAAATTACAGTGATTTGTTTCGCAAAGAATGTCTAAAAGGGAAGAAATAGCAAAAATAGTGAATTTAAAGGTTTTAGTTTGTGTGTTTATGTTGTTTGTATGGTTAAAATCATGTTAGAAACATTAGTTTATGTTTATGTAAATTGCATATGTTAAAATTTTTGTTTGAGTGAAGTTTTAGGCCAATTTGACTTTGTTTTGTGTTATTCGCGATCACTGTCTGCGTGATACTGTGCTAAGGCACCGCATGCGCTGATACGTGAAGTAATAAATGACAGCCGCCATTCGATGCTCGATGACGTGTTTAGGCATTGTAGCGCTTGGATTACGTGAGAAAACATGAGTGTTGCTTGTATGTCGAGACCGAAATTGCAAAGACAGGTTTCAAACCATTTACTCGTATGGCGGTATACGTGTTCGAGCTATGCAAGCCGTGCTTGGCAAGCCGTGGTTGCCAGATTTCATTTGGCGTAAATAACTGAACGCCACTTGGCAGATTGGCCAGAAATAGTTATTTTAATGTACAAAATTTTTGGGATGTTAATCCAATTGTATGTAATGATCATGAAAGTGTTATGAGATGTCTAAACAGATTTTAACATGTAAGGAATTATTTTAAATGGTTGATTATGATTTTAAATGGTTGATTAGTATGTTTAGTGTGAAGTTAAACCCATTGTCCGTATAGTGTGATAACGTGCTAAGAGTTAAGATGTGTTTGTTTGATTGACCTAATCAGATTTAGAGTTATGAATTATGAAGTTAAACTAAAAAGAAATGTACCAATGATGGTAATTGTATTTCAATTAATTGGTGTTGTGTTACTAAATGGTGTAGGGTTATTTAGGAACGTGAGTAGTAACTATTTAACCTATGCACGAGACAAGTTTCTTATCGTACCTTGTTTATAATTCAACAAGATTTTTATCCTTATTTTGTTCAAGTTCTATAACTCTAATCGTTAATGAGCAAGATTCTAGTTCTTGTTCTCGTTATTCAAAACTTGGACTATTTTAATCTTTTACTTCAATCGAGCATTACCTTGATATACATTGTTATTTAGTCATGAGTTATTGTTGTTTAAACCTTGATTATAAATCATTGTTCGAACATATGTCGTTATCAAATTGTTAAATAATTTGTGACCCTTTGTTGATTCAACTAATCCTTAGTTGATGAATGTTTTAAACTCTAAATTAGCCTTGAAGCTAATCCAAACCAAACTTACTTTGGTGCGGACTCATAAGTTAAAGTTGAGATGAACAACCCTATTATAGGGGATTATTTATGCGAAAGATTTAAGATGTTTGTGCACAATACAGGTACGAAGGGTTGATCCCCCTAAGTACGAGAATGCAGATCCATATAGTCTAATGATTGTTAAAGGTTTAAGTATAACTACTATAACATGGGACATAATTCATGGTCTTTTGACCCTCAGATAAATTCTAAATTCTAATTTCAGTTCTTGATTATCAATGAAAGAGAATATTATTCAGTTCAATTAAGCTTATTCATTGACAGTTATTATGTTGTTATTATTCATTACCATTTCAAGTGAGCATTTGTTTTACTCACTCTTGCATATATATAACCATTGTAGCTAAAGTTGAGAAGGTTGACGAGACAACCACTAGTAAAGGGAAAGGCAAGATGAACAAGTGTTGAAGGCTTGTTTCATTTTATTTTAATGGTTTATGTAAATAGACTTTAATTATTGATGTGGTGTAATTAAATTTTCCGCACTTGACGAATATATTAAGGTTAGATGACCTGGGGATTTATTTGATTAAGGTATGTAACCCTTTAATGGGAAGATTTAGTTCTTAAGTTTTTCTTTACCTTGGGTAGTTAGATGTGAAGGTTTGGTTAGTGAACACCAAATCTTGTGGGAATGAAGTACCCGGATTTGGGGGTGTCACGGTAATTGCGTCTATTACAGGAGCATATGTTTGTTCATAATCAATATCAGGTCTCTGCGAGAAACCTTGTGCTACAAGTCGCGCTTTAAACCTTAGAATTTCATTTTTCTCATCTCGTTTACATACAAATACCTATTTATATCTAATATGCATTATAACTTTAGATGTTTGGACTACATATCCAAAAACTTCAAGTTTATTTAGTGAATTTAATTATGCTTGAATCACCTCTTTCCACATTGGCCAATCATTTATACATTGACATTCATCAATGGTTTGTGGTCTATATTCATGATCATTACTTCTGGTAATATCAAGAGCAACTTTATATGAAAATATGTCGTCGACAATAATTTTATTTCTATCCAATACTTCTCCTGTATGTACATAATGTATCAAGATCTCATTATTTTCTAGTACCTGATCCTCTTCAGGGGATAACTCTTCAAGAGTTTTATTTTCAGGAGATTTTTGTTCATAATTTTTAGATAGATCAATTATTTATGTGTATTGTTTCATGGGTATAGCTTATTTATATGCTACAACTTGTTTTTCTTGTACCTATCTTTTTCGAGAAAATTTTATTTTTAACACCGATCGGTCTTCCACGCTTCAGGTGTGGCTTTGATTCATTTGTTGTTGTGTTAACCGATTGTCCTACAGGGAATTTAATCTTTGCTGGAGTATTAGCAGCTGGAATGTGAGATTTCACTGTTTTCTTATTATCGGTGAATACATCAGGTAATTGATTTGCTATTCATTGCAAATGAATAATCCATTGAACTTCCAATTCACATTGATTTATACAAGGATAAAGATGAGATAACATTGAAACATTCCGAGTTATCTCCCATTGTGCTCCAGGCAACGATTTTTCTTACCTAATTGTGGGAAAATTGTTTCGTTAAAATGACAATCCTTAAAAGCATCACAAGTTATAGGTTCAAGATATTTAATGATAGATTGGGAATCAAAACCCGTATAAATTCCAAGTCTACGTTGAGGACCCATCTTAGTGCGATGTGGGGGTGCAATAGGTACATATACAACACATCCAAATATGCACAAGTGAAGAATATTTGGTTGTTGGTCAAGTACAAGTTGTAATGGTGAGAATCTATGATTAAAAGTTAGTCTAATACGAATTAATGATGCAGCATGTAAAATAGCATGACCCCAAGCAGAAACTGGTAATTTTAATTTCATAAGAAAAGGTCGAGCAATAATTTGAAGTCTCTTGATAAGTGATCATTCAGCTAAACCATTTTGAGTTTGTGTATGGGTAACATGATGTTCAACATAAATTCCATTTGACATGCAATAGTCATCAAAAGCTTGAGATGTGAATTCACCAGCATTATCTTAACGATTTTTCCTAATTGGATAATCAAAAAAGTGTGCTTGCAACTTAATTTTTTGAGCTAGAAGTCTAGCAATTGCAACATTTCTAGTAAAAAGTAAACATACATGTGAACATCTGGTTGATGGATAAATTAAAACCATAAAATACTTAAATGGACCACAAGCTGGGTGCATTGGTCCACATATATCACCCTGAATTCTTTTTAAGAAAGATGAACACTCAACAATAATATTTGAATGTGATGGTTTGGTAATTAATTTACCTTGAGAACATGCTCTACCTGGATAATAAGTAGGTAAAAGAATCTTCTGGTTCTTTAAGGGATGTCCGCTGGAGTTATCAATAATTCAACGCAACATTATAGATCCTGGATGACCAAGACGATCATGCCAAATTAAACATAAAAAACTTTGGGTCTAAACACTTCTGGTGTATTGCAACATTTGTTTCAATTGTTTTCATTTTAGTATAATATAACTAAGAAGTGAAAATAGACAGTTTTTCTAATATGAACTTGTGACCCTATACTATTGAAGTAATATAAAGAAATTATTTACTGCCTTCGTTATTGGTTTCAATATGATAACCATTATAACGTATATCCTTATAATTGAAAAAATTTCTGCTTGTCTCAGAAGAATACAAAGCATTATCAATACAAAGTATTGTGCCCTTTGACAACATTATAATCATTCTTCTGGAGCCTTCAATTAAGTTCAATGAGCTTATGACCCATGCATCTTCATATATGCAAAACATAAATTAAACTTTATTACTTTAAAAATATTAAGGTAAAAATACTTATTAATTGGTATATATGGAGATTTCCATCAACATCCTTAAGGAAATCAAAGACATAGAGATGAATCATATTCACTCATTTGGAAAGTCAAGATAATTCATGGGATCTTCAGGATCATTATGGTTAACAAATTTTGTTTCAATTTCCTTTCCCTTTTTTTTTATGGAAACTTGATACAAATCTATCAAATGTTTAGAAGTACGATAGGTATGTGACCAATGATCACGTCCACGACCACAAACATATTTTTCTCTATGTTTATCAAATGAGGTTCCATTCACTTCATGGAATGGAGTAGAACCGATAAGGCGAGATTAGTAGTTTTTCAGCAAAAACTCATTATTTTATTCAGCCACTAGAAAACATGATATCACTTCAGGGAACATAATTTCCTCCATCACTATAAGGAATATTTTGTGAACTTACGCTCTCGATATTTCTGTTGTAGGAGCATATTCGAGGTATGAAATGTACTTAATAAATGTTTTCATCAGTGATTTTTTTCCCACATAATTTTAATAGTGAGATTATTTTTAAAAGTGTAGAATTTTATTCAATCACTTTTAAAATCTTACAACTTCTAGTGCAACCAATTATAACGAGCTTTTGGGAGGATTAAAGATTTTTAATTTTCATATATTTCCTTTAAATCATTCCATAAGATAAGTGGGTCTTTTACTGTAAGATACTCAGATTTTAATTCTCCATAGAGATAATGGATAATTAAAATCAGCAATTTTTGTATGATTCTACAGGGATGCGTGATTGAGAATCTTAATTGTATCTCCAAGGTTATTGGCCTTTATATGAATCTCAACATCAAGAGTCCATGATAAGTAATTCTTGTTCGAAATATCAAGGGCAACAAATTTAAGTTTTATAAAATTTGACATCTATATAAATATATTATTACTTAATAAATTAAATAACTAATTAAATATATATGTATACAATTTTAATTAAAAATTACTATATATATAGATATATGCTCAAATTTAATTGTAATGAAACAATACTTACAGTGAGTTGAGAGAATCTCCTTTCCAAAATTGGGTAGAGCTTCGTGCTAATAACGTGTTGTAAAATAATCGAGAAAAAAAAAGTAAGAAAGAAAAATGGATTTATATTGATAAAGTTATTAAGTGGTCATTCACAATACAAATTAATATTTCTCAAATCACTTGGATGAACATCTCTCAAATCTCTTAGCTACACATCTCTTTATATATGATATACATTAGAAGTTAACCTTCTAATAGTAATGAAAGAATTTAAAGGCTTTTAATTTCCTTATGTGCCCCACCATTTGTTTGGTTGTAACCTTCCAAAATCCAACCTTTTCACTTTCCAAACTCTTCAACTTTCAATTACATTATTTCTAACAATATATAAATTTATATTGTGGATATATTAAACATTATAACTTGAAAGGTGTATTAGACATTATATTAAAAATATTTTTAGATATTAGTTGATCAACTACACTAGGGGTAGTGAATGTTATATATTATAGACTAGAGGGGTACTGACTGTTACTTGAAAAACTAGAGGGGTGGTGAGTGTTATTATGATTATCTGCAGGGGGTGTCAACGTATTTTACTTTAATACTTTTGGTCTTCTTCCTGTGTCATTTTTTTTCTTATACCACCACAAAAAAATAAACCAAAAAAAGGAAGATGGATGATCATAAGTAGTGTGTTTGAAGAATATACAAGTTGGAGTGAAGAGCTCTTTGAGATTAAAATTTTGGACTCCATAAAGGAAGAATGAGTGAGGAAAGTTTGTATTTGTGACACCCCCAAATTCGGGTACTTAAATCTCATAGATTTGGTGTTCACTGTCCAATAAGATCACATCTATCTACCCATAAATAAAAGATATAAATAAGTCTCACAAGCTTAAACAATAATCCTGCCATTAAAGGGTTACATAGTCTAAAAATAAATCCCAGGTTATCTAACATTTATTACATCTTTTGCGGAAAATAAAAACATAACAATAATAATTAAGTTTCGTTACACAAACTGTAAGACCCCAATATTTTTTTTAATAAAGATTTAATTTCTCTAATTATTATTTTGAATAATAAGGTGTTGATTTGACATAATGCTTTAGTTATGGGTGATATGTGCAAATTTTGCAAAGAAAACAAGTTGTCATAAAATATTCGTTTGGTTGGGGAATATTTGTACGATGACGCAATAATTGGTAGACCCCACAACGGAATAACTATCGGATATAGAAAGTGACAAAAATAATACTTTCATAAAATAATGGTAAAACTTTTACCGTTAAACTGTTAAAATACCCAGTGATAAAAGTACAGTAATATGCGTTGTTGCACAGTAGCACACATTATTGCATAATATTTTTGATTATCGATTCTTACGTAAGAAGTCACTCTGTTTCATTCAATAATTACCACAGTAATTGTTGCATAGTATCTCATATTATTGATTCAATTATTATCACAGTATCATCTGTACAATATTTTATATTATTAAATTAATAATTGACACGACATAAATATTTATATTATTAGTTAGCATTATTGGCAATGTCTAAAAAATTATGTCGAGGAAAGGGGTTAGGTTATATAATTGAGCACCAATAAGAATAAATCCTTATCGATAAGCTCCCTCTTTCCTAGGAATGATCTGGTTGTTAATATTGTGAGTTTATAATATTAATTGTGATTTATTAATATGTGGTGGATATTGGTTCAATTTTGATATAAATGAAGGAATTTATCATGAAATATTTTTTGAAAGATTGGCATATTTTTCTATGGAATCATAAATATCTTCTCCGATAAAATATTCATTCAAATATATTATTATAATATTACATTATAATAATGTGATAATATAAAATATAATTTTTTTTATAATTTAAATGAAATATAATTTCATGGCATGTGAATAAATGGAGTGGATGTTAACAACTTGAATTGGAATTCTTTCCGTGTACTTCTTCTTTTCTATGTTGGTGGGCGGAGGTTTTTCTGCAAAGAATTTCATTTTCCAAATTTTGTGGGTCTCACCCATAAAGAATCGCAGGCAAAGAAAGAAAAAGAGGAAAAGGAAAGTTAGGCATGGTGGAAAAAAAAAGTTAGGCAAACCTGTTTAATTTTTCTCTCTCCGTTGCACTATAAAAGGGGGGTAACCCTCCTTCCTAAACACACCATCACAATATCAGAAATTCTTCCTCTATAATATTGTAAGTATTTCATTTGAGTATAAAAATACTTTGAGTGTGACTTTTTGTTCAAGATTTTCTCAGGATAATATCCGATATTCCAGTCAAAACTAGTTTATACTAAGGTAAAGGATATTATTTTTTTTCCCGTAAATGATATTATTTTATTTCAATACTCGTAAGAAATATTATTTTCTTTCATGTTCCATATTATGGAAGGGATATTATTTTATTTCATATTCCTAAATTTAAACTTACTATGGTAAGTATTGCTTCTATAATTCCTAAAATGATTAGAAATTCCTTAAGTTTTGCGCTTCATCTAATATCATTTCAATGGAATATTGGTCTGAACATTCTTATTAAATTTTAATCTTTTCATATTGGGGTACTATTCATGGGTACTATTCGTGAGTACTGTTCACAATAGAATTTAATTTTCTTTCAGGCCAAATAATTTTTGATACATGAATATTATTCTTGAATTTTACTTCACAAATAGTTATCATGTTGACAATTTGGACATTTTTGAACTCATGATAAATTGAATTAGAATTCTCTAATATTTATCTTTGATCTCACTTGATTGATTATTTATATCATTGTCATCATCCTCATGTTTATATTGTGTTGGAAGTCATCTTTGGCCCGTAGTGCAAAGATGGACTGTTGATTTGTATGTTTATGACCAGGAATTATGTATTGGTATAATCATAACCTTTAATGTTACAGATAAGGTTTGTGGTGAAAGTTATCTTTGGCCCGTAGTGCATAGGTGGACAGGTGTTTGGCATGATCATGACCACTGGTGATACTAACAAATATCATTGGCCCGTAGTGCATGGATAATTCTTTGATTTGAAATATTTATTGAATGATGTTACAGGGATAAAATATTGATGATGGACTTTTAAATCATAGAAGATAGTAGATATTATACTCTATTTGACTCTTCTAATGGATTGTTGTTTCCGCTGCAGTTGTATTCTAAAACTTGTTGTTTATTGTATTCTATTAGATTTTTCCCTGTTGAGGACTAAGAATAATTTGTTTTACATTATCTTAGTCATAATATTCTTTACTGGGCTAGTTGAACTCACCCTTTTCCTTTTGGTTCAATTGTTCTTCTCAGGAGGCGAGAATGTAGCTGGGACTAGTCGGGGAGTGGAGTAATGGTCTAAGTTGGTTATTTTAGTAATGCTCACTAGTTTGTAAAATAGTGTGACAATAATTGTAATGAGTATTTTATTTGAGTTTGGATATTGTTTACGAGACAATATTTGTATTAAAACTCACAGTGTATGTTTTTTCGTATTTTACACGATAATTAATAGTTGTATAAATGAAATTTGTATTTGAATTTTGTACCATGTATTTGGCGACTCAGAATGGTTTGTGTGGACCTATTTTGGGGGCGTTACACAAATATTGTCAAATAAAAGTAAACAATTCTTCATCTCTTGTTCATCTTGCCTTTGCCCTTGCTAGTGGACGGCTCGTCAGACTTTTCAACCTTAGCTGCAATGTTTTTATGCAAGGGTGAGCAAATAATTGCCCATAAGTATAGCAAAAATAATAATAACATATGAACAGACAATGAATAAAACTCAGCTGAATAATGTAATCTTTCCTGACAACGATGTTCAAGAACTAAAAGCTCAATGAAAACTCAGCTTTTTAATCAAGATTGGAAAACAATATCAAAATTATTTCTGAGGGTCACATGACCATGAACTATATCCGAGATTATCAAGTATCTCTACTTAAACCTTTAATAGTCATAAGACTATATGGACCTTTTTTCTCGTACTCAGGGGGATCAGGCCTTTGTATAATGTATTTTACACAAACATTTTAGCACTTTCGCGTAGTATAATCCCCTATATAAGGGTTGTTCATCTTAGTTTTGACATTAGAGTCCGCACCAAAGGAAGTTTGGTTTGGTTTATCAACTAAGGATTAGTTGAATCATAAAGGATTCGATAATCGTTCAAGAGTTCGACATCAACATAACACTGTAAGTGGTATTTTATAATATCACAATGAATCTCAACTGAATAAACATCATGTAACAAAGTCTTGCTTTCAAGAAGAATTAGAAAGCTTATTTAAAACCATAGAAATTGGAACAACAGAGCAAACCTCGTCGAATTATAAATTAGCAAAGGTTAGGGACTCGCTCAATTGAATAATAGAATCAAGAAACTTGCATATAATAATAAGTTAAGGATAGAAAACTTGCCTCGTGCATAAGCTAAACAATTACAACTCACGTTCACAAAATGTCCTACATACCATCAGGATCACAATATAAATTAGTTTCATTATAACCATGTTTAACGGTTTAACTTCCCACTCTAATACAACTTAGTAACTTAGTTCATGATATGAACTTCCTAACTATCACATAACACGAATCTGAAATAAGCATATAACATAAGTCTTAGTATTCAACTTCCCACAAATAACAAGTTAAAGTCTCCTAAAACTTACCAAATCCTAGCTTATAATTTAACTTTGTGGTTACACACTCATGATGCATTTTAACGTTTAAAGTTTCTTTATGTTCATTAGGTTAGGTTAATTTAGGTTCATACCACCCCAAAAAAACACTTAACAAAATAGCACTATCTCAGTTCAGGTGTTGGCGCGGCCGTGCCATATTTACTCTTCATCACAGCGCGACAACGCCCTAGCACGACGGTGCTCCAATTACCCTTTATTCCAGCGCAACCGCGTTGGAACGCAATGCTAGATTCTGCAGGTCGACTTCTTGCTCTACCGCGAACTAATTCCCAAATTCTTCCTTCAATTACAAACTTAATCAAACCCTGATGTTTGATAAACCTTATTAACCCAAAACCAAACATTTATAAAGTAATTCTAACATCAATAATAACTTTAAAAATGAAATTAAGGCTTAAAACCACATGTTCAAACGATATATTTCATATTTTACATTTTTAACGAAATTGCTCACCACAAATTCGTTTCTCAACCAAATTAATCCATTCCACTTGTATTCTTTTCGTTTCTTAACGTGTTAACACGAACAACTATCAATTTATAGATTTTAACACAATTTAATCATTAATTTTAGTCTCAAAGTAAGCCATAATATACATATGTCCAAAAAACTCACAATCTTCATTTTAAATCATGTTTTCTT
Source organism: Panax ginseng (assembly GCA_020205605.1). Taxonomy (NCBI): domain Eukaryota; kingdom Viridiplantae; phylum Streptophyta; class Magnoliopsida; order Apiales; family Araliaceae; genus Panax; species Panax ginseng. The sequence continues at coordinate 157,065,454 of CM035128.1, forward strand.
GGATTTGAATACCAAAAATCGTTCATAACAACATATAACAGATTATACCTACTCACTAACAAATATAACCAAACTTTTCACCAAATCTCCATCAAAAGTAAATGTACAGAGAACTTTAGAAAACCAAGAACTTAGAAATTAGGATTAGGTTATTACCTTTAATTAGCTAGATGGTTAACAAGCCCTTGATTATCCTTATTCTTCCGTCCTTCACTCTAAACTTACAGAAGGCTATCTTTCTCTCTAAATTCGCTGCTCTCTTTTTAGACTTAGGAAAATAATACGTAAGATAAACTGATAGAACATGATTTTACGTTTAAACAAACAAGAGTCATATTAGTTGAAATAAACCAAGAGTCTCAAGGCCATGTTTGGCTAGACTCCCTAAAAATCCCTTTTACTTTATTTTTATTACTTCTTTATTATATAGTTTATTTGTCACACCTTTTAAAAATTAAATTAATTTAATTGTTAAATCAAATTAACCCTTGTTATATAATTAAAATTTCCATTTAACCATTATTAATTCTCTAATTTAATTATTAAAATTAAATTAGAAAACTACCCTTACACTATAATGCATTTGTTTAACAATTCATTGATCTTTTAATTTAATTATCTAATTAAATTAAAACATCAAACTATAAAATTATTTAACAATTATTTATCATCAATTTAATTAGTATATCACACTTAATTAAATTATTCCACCATAATTTTCATCGAACATTTATTCAATTCAATAAACAAACTAACTAAAATATTTATTTAATTCGATAAATATTTTAATAAATTATAAAATTCTCGATCGTTACAGCATTCGTATGATATTAATAATCATATTGAAAGGGGAGATGTTGTTTATGTTGCAGTAGGGAAGAATGAGGCTTTGAGCATGGATGCTCTTGTTTGGACACTTAAAAATGCTGTGAATTCTTCTTCTGTTGTTTGTCTTGTCCATGTCTTCCTTGAGGTGCACTACATCCCTACCTCATGTAAGTAAGAGCTCTCTCTCTCTCTCTCTCTCTCTCTCTCCATCACACACTTTAAACGGTTTGTTTGTTTGACTTTTATCGATTGAATGGAAGCGTATTTTTGTTTAATTTTGTGTTATATTTGTTTTGAAAAAAAAATGGGCTACAACATATTTGGATTTCAGGGAAGTTTAATTTGAGAAGTTTATTTGAATAATTATGTAGAAACGAGCAACAATCATATATATTACTTTCGTTGCTGGAAATAGTTTGACCTTTTTAGTTAAATTGATTATGAAAAATGATATATATGTAAAGAATTAATAAAGCATCAACATAAACAAGCAGGTACATAGTGAGATTTCCAGTAGAATATATAAAGAGGGAGGTGTCGCTCTTGGAATTAGAAAAACCAAGAGAGAGAATGAAAGTATTCAGTTCTTGAAACCAAGCACGAGGCGCTTGCTTGAGACTATAAAGGGAAAGGTGAAGCAAACAAACATGATGAGGGTGGTTGCTATTGACAAAGCCTGGGGGTTGAGACATAAACACTTCCTCGGATAAATGCCCATGTGGAAAAGCATTGTTTACGTCCAATTGATGAATTGGCCAGCCATGAGAAAGAGCAAGTGTGAGAACAATACAAATAGTAGTAGGCTTGATAACAGGACTGAATGTTTCATCATAGTCAATACCGGGACGTTGATTGAAACCCTTGGAAACAAGCCGAGCTTTGTAGCGATCAATGTTACCATCAGGTCGCCTCTTAACTCGATAGACCAACTTGCACCCGACGATATTCTGATTGGATTGGTGGGGAACAAGTTCCTAGGTTCCATTCCGAATGAGAGCATTGAGTTCTTCACACATGACAGCTTTCCATTTGGGATTGGTGAGGGCTTGAGAAACTGAGGTGGGTTCTAAGGTTTGAGGAAAAGGGTGCTTAGAAACCGCATAGGAAAATTTGGTTAAAGGTTTGAAGATATTATTCTTAGAGCGTGTGGTCATGGGATGGATGTTGAGAGACTCGACGTAAGGTAGGGAGGTAGGAGGGGTATCAAACTTGGAAGCACTATCACTCATAGAGGAAGCACAATGCGTGTCGATTGGAGAAGTTTCCATGTTTAGATCCATAACTGATGGAGTGTTGCCAGCATGTATAGTGTCAGGAATAGTTGGAGACTGGGATTAAAAAGAAGCATGATTTATGGGAGGTTGACGCATTGAAGGGGGGAGCTACCATGGTCACGCTGAGTGGATTGGAGAGAATTAATTGGGATAGGATCGGGTAAATTGTGGGATGAAGTTGTTGGAGTAAGAAGCGGGGAGCTGGAAAAGGGAGGTGGCGAATTTAGGAGAGGGGAAGGAGGTGACACAATTGTGGAAGAGTTATCGAAACAGAGTGATTTGACGGACGAAGAGATCGTTGCCCATTTTGAAAGAGTAAATTCATTAACTTTGTCATGCTCATTTAAGGGGGATAAAGAAGGAAAATGATTTTCAATAAAGTGAACATGCCTGGAAAAATAAATTTTGTGATTTGTGGGTTCGAAACAAATATACGAATTGTGAACAGTTGAATAGCCCAAAAAAATACAGGATTTGGACCGCTGTACAAGCTTATGATGATTATAGGGCCGAAGCCATGGATAACAAAGGCACCCAAAAATTCTCAGTTTGGAATAATTTGGCAAAGTATGAAATAGACATTCAAATGGCGATTTATTGTCAAGGATCAACGTAGGAAGGTGATAAATGAGATAAATCACGGCATTGAAAGCATAAGACCAAAGAGATAGAGGAATAGATGCCCGATGTAAGAGTGTAAGTCCTATCTCAACGATGTAACGGTGACGACGTTCAGTCGAAGCTACATGATGTGGTGTGTATGGAGGAGAAATCAAATGTTGAATTCCAGAATTGGCAAACATAGTTTTTAAACTTTGGTATTTTGTGCCACGATCAGAATAAATTGTATTTATGGATGTTTTAAAAAAAAATCAATCATGGTTTTGAACTTTGGGAATAAAGAGAAGACATCAGATTTATTTGTCATAGGAAATAACCATGAATATTTTGTATAGTGATCTATAAAAATGACATAGTAAGAATAGCCATCTATTGAACGAACAGGGCATGGATCCCAAACATCTGTATATAATAGATCCAAAGGACATCGACTTTTTAAGCTTGATACACCAAAAGGTAGTTTGTGACTTTTGCTACAATGACAAGAGTCACAAAAAAACATGTTTGACAAATTCTGAGTCGATTGTACTGGGAGTTTATTAGAGAGCATAATTTGATGAACGAAGGTGATCATACCAACGATCAATAGGAGTCTTGACACCATAAAATGCTTGCTTTGTCACCGGTTGGATCCCCCTGGTGCTGGACAACTTGTACACATCATTCTTGCTCCTTCCTTGAGCGAGAGGTGCCCCCGTGGCTAGATCCTTAACATAAAAGGAAGAAGGGTAAAATTCAACTGAGGCATTATTAGTTTTTCAAATTTGGGATACTGATATTAAATTCTGTTTCATGAATGGAACACATAAAACATTTAAAAGTGAAAAGGAATTAGTAGGAGTGGATTTTCTAGCGTGTGTAATATGCAAACTTGTACCACCACCAATTATAATATCGTCAGGTCCTTTGTAAGGCTGCTGAATTGAGAGATTGTTCAAATCCGAGGTGACATAGTGAGAAGCACCTGTGTCAAGAAGCCAGTTAGAACTTGAGCCATGACCACTACATGTGGTTGTGTGATTGGCTCTAGGCGACACTGGTAGGCCGAGTTGACATTTCAAGGAGAAGCACTCTCGAGCATTGTGACCTTTGTTTTCACAATATTGACATATCACTGGAGAGCCTTTGGTGGGGTTGGTTCCTTGATTATTGGTGGGGGCATGGCGCTGACCACCTTGGTTGTTGCAATTGTGAGAGTATTTTCTCTGAAATTGATTTCCATGTTGCTGTTGATTGAAATGAGCAGCGTTAGCTGTGATGCCCCCAAAATAGGTATACATCACCTATTCTGAGTCGCCAAATACATGGTACAAAATATAAATACAATCTTAAATATACAACATAAGCTGTGAGTTTTAATACAAATGTTGTCTTCTAGACAGTATTAAAACTTAAAATAAGTCCTCAATACATTTATTAACACACTATTTCATAGAATAGTGAGGACTACTAATACTATCGTCTGGACCGTCACTCCGTTCCCTGACTAGTCCCTGCTACGTTCTCTTTTCCTGAAGAGAACAATGAAAGTAAAAGGGTGAGCTCAACTAGCCCAGTAAGAAATATTATGACTAAGATAATGCGAATAAATTATCATTAGCCTTCAACAATGTTAAACTAATAAAATACAATAGACATCAAGTTTAGCTGCGGTGAACAAGCAATCCATTAAAAGAGTCAAGTAGAGAATAAAATCTACTATCTTTTATGATTTAAAAGGTTTTCATCACTTTTATCATTTGAGACCTTGCTTAATAAATAATCCACATCATCCCTGCACTACGACCAAGGATATTCATTAGTATCACAACCACAAATTATCCATACACTACGGCCAAGGATATTCGTGTATTCATCAATGGTCATGATCATGCCAACAACTGTCCATCAATGTAATACGGGCCAATGAGGACTTTTACCACATCATTTGTAATATTACGGTCATGATTATACCGATTAATCCCTGGTCATAGTCATACCAAGTCCATTTATGCACTACAGGCCATAGATGACTTTCAACATAATATAAACATGAGGATGATGACAATGATATAAGAATTCAATAAAACAAGTTCAAGAATTAATTTATCCAGGAAGTAATAACATCCAAATTGTCAACATGATACTTCTTTGTAGAGTAAAATTCAAGAATGCTCAGAAGAATATTTCCATGAAAAGATACTGGATGAAGCGCAAATATCAAAGATATTCCACTAATTTCATGGAGTATAGAAGTCAAAACATTAGCCAACCGAGTATAATAAAGAATGGAATAACAAAAGAAATCACCGAGGCATCACGATAACCGCATGCATGTGTTATTCCAAAAGTATAATAAATAATGGGACCAGGTCATGCGTAAACGCACAGACAAGATATTCCAACAGAATAATAAATAATGGAACTAGGTCATGCGAACGTTACGACAAGATATTCCAATGAATAATAAACAAGCGGAACCCGGTCATGCGTACGCCGCACGCATGCAGGATGTTCCAACAGAATAATAAATAACGGAACCAGATCATACGTAACGCATAGACAGGATGTTCCAACAGAATAATAAAGAATGGAATAATAGAAGAATTTCATCATGTATGCGGTACTTCGCATAGACAGGTTATTCCAACATAATAGTAAAGAATGGAATAACAGAAGAATTTCACCAAGTATGCGGTAATTTGCATAGACATGTTATTCCAATATAATAACAAAGAATGGAATAACAGAAGTTCTCTTCATGAAGACGAAAGAAAGAAATAATACCCCTTACCGTAAAAGAAGAGTATTCCGACTTGTAAGGTGAAGATATTCTTGAAGAAAACTTGTCTACTACGCCAAAGCTTCTTAAAACTCTAAAGAAATACGCCAAGATTATGAAGAATTCTCGAACTTACGGTGTGATTTTCAATTCTAACTAAGCATCCTATTTATAGGAAAATAGAAAGGATACTATCTTTGTACTTATGCAATAAAATATAATATATTCTATTTATAATCAAATAAAACAAAACTTTATAAAAAGTATTACATTTTATATAAAATGATTTTACTATGCAAAACACTATGCAAACACTATGCATAATAAAATATAATATATTCTAATTATTGTCTAATAAAATAAATAACTTTATAAAAGTATTTTGTTTTATATAAAAAGATTTTACTATGTAAAATACTATGCATAATAGAATATAATATATTCTAATTATTGTCTAATAAAACAAATAACTTTATAAAAGTATTCTGCATTTTATATAAAAACTTTTCTATTTTATTACATTAATAATACTAATAAAACAAAATTTATATATATATATATATATATATATATATATATATATATAAACTTCCGTGACTTCATAAAAAGACACCTCAATATATCTAACAATATTTATCATCATTATTATAATTCACAATATTAATCGACCAGGTCATTCCCAGGAAAGAGGGGGCTTTCCAATAAGGATTTCTTCCTATTGGCTCGCAATTAGGTGACCAAACCTCTCCTTGGCAGAACTTCTAGACATCGTTAATATTACAAATAATAATATTAATAACTCTGTCATCTCAATTATTGATTTAATAATATATAAAATATCGCACAATAATTGAATCAAATAACGTGAGATCTTATGCAACAATTCTCAAGCAATAATTAAACAAAACCGGTGACTTCTCACGTAAGCATCAATAATCAATACCGTGTGTGCTACTATGCAACCACGCAGACATCAGTATTTTTACTACCAAGTAGTTCAACAGTTTTAACTGTAAAACTTCCGCCGTTATTTTCATAAAAATATTTTTGTCATTTTCTCAATTTGACAATAATTCTGTTGTGGGGTCCACCAATGATTGTGCCGTCGTATGAATATTCCCTGTTAAAACGAATATTCCCCGACCAATCGAATATTATATAACAACTTGCATACTTTGCAAAATTTATAAATATTACCCATAACTATAACATTATATGAAATTCATTCCTTAATATTTAAAAATGATATTTATAGAAAAATCATCTTTATAAAAAAGTTGGGGTCTTACATTAGCAGTCATAGTAATAGAACTAATTTCTTCACGCTTGAGGAAAGATTCATATTCCACAAGCTTGTCATGAAGATCTTCAAAGCCTATGACAGTGTCTTGCGCTATGATTGCAGAAGCGAGTTCCTTAAATTCGCGTCCAACTCCATTTAGAACATGAAGAATGAGGTTGGTGCTTGGTACCAGTGAGCCAATGATGGCAAGTTCGTTGGCGATGCGGCGAATGAAGCAGAGATATTCAACAATAGATCTTGTTCATCGTCCTTTGGAGAGTTGATCGGTTAACCCCATAACCCGAGAGGATGATGGATTAGCATACCAATTTTCGATGAACTGACCATTGGTATCACTCGATCAGAGAGAGATGAGAGAATACCATAAAAAATTAGTTTGTCTTGTCTTTGCCATAGAATACACTCTGGATTGGAATTTGTTTTCCTTCACTTGTCAACTCAGCAGGTGGACAGGGCTTTGATCTGTCGATATATCCAAGTAGATCATAGCCAAAAAATAATGAGTCAAACTGAGCTTTCCATGAAGGATAGTTCTCTGGAGTTAACTTAACAGGCAATTGTGTTGAGTTGAGAATAATGAGATTGCTTTGGTTAGGAGAGAAAGATGTGGTTGTGCTCTTTTCTGTCATGATGAAAAAAATTTAATGAAGGAGAAGACATGTTTAGAATCGTTTTAGAAAACTCGTGGGGGCTTATTAATGCTCTAATACCATAAAGGAGCTAAACCAGTTGGGAGAAAAATAAGAATGGAAAATATATTTTATTGATACTATGAGCAGGTATTTATATGTAAAATATACACGTGAGAAATAAGAAAGTTAATTGTACAAATCCTAAATATAAGGGATTAGATTGACATATACAAGCAGTGAATTAAGGTGATGAGGCTGTGATTGTGGATCGTGATAATGAGAGATCTTCTTTCGTAATAATATGTCGACAAATATTTATCGAAGTTGAATTGCGACGAACGTAGAAGTGTATGCGATAAGATATAATAAATTAAAGTGAGACTCTTCTTAATTTCTACTTATCTCATGTATAAACATACGTCGCAATCATAATTCGGTTGAAAACTTTTGCAATAAAGCATGACTCATTGAGTCATTGACTATTAATTTAATCAAAATTTATACCTCCTCCATTCAAAATTATATTATTAATATTGAATTTTCAAAAGTTAATTACAAACATTTTAATACTCAAAATTGAAATGAATTCATATAGTTTATGTCAATACAATTATAAATATAACATATTACTTACAAAATATTACTATAACTAGTTATAAGATTTATTATTTTTGAAACTTAAATGAATCATGTTAATTTTGAATTTAAAAATATCTCAAATTAACTCTTAAAAACTCAATATTGATCTTATAATTTGAAACGAAAAGAGTACTATTTTCTTATAAATATGGGTGGAGAAACTATGACCATATAAAAAATCAAATTTGCTACTATCTTCAATTTTACTAAGTTTTAAAATAGAAATAAATATGCTCAATTTTAAATTATAAAATTGGTCAATTTAAACAGAAAAATCAAATTAAGTCTGTTTTTCAATGTTAAAACAAGTATTAAATACTTAGGGGGATGTATTCAATTAAGATTTTTAAAGACTTTTTTTAAGTGACAAATTTTTGTAGAATTTGTGGATTTTAATGACTTTTAAAGACTTTAAAGACTTTTTTAAAATGACTTTTATAAACTCCATTAAATAAGTAACAAACTTTTATAAAAATTTTATCAAGACTGTGATATACTTTTGTATACTTCTAATATATCTTGCAACAATCGTTAATTGGCCCATGTGTACAACCTCTCCCTCTTTTTTCATGAACTAGAGTAAGTCTCATTATTTCATTAAATTATTATGGCATGAGATTTTATATATGTTGAAGGCCTTCATATTATTCTACTCATTTCATGATACATTTGGATACTCGGATACATATAAAACTTTAGAAACTACAGACGCAACACAAAATTAAGCTCACTTTTCATTGAGCTATATATAATTTACGCATATGCGTACGTTTTTAGTAGGAATACCAAACTCTATTTTTTACAAAATAATATGACAATGAAAATATATATGATCAAAAATCGCAAAACTTTATACATGTGAGTAAATTGCCACCAAGTTATAGAAAATTTACCACAATTGGGTACCAAAAATCACCCATCTTTATACTCACCAAAATAAACTCAAAAATATATCAATTTTTTCAAGAATTTCAAAACTATTACTCTTGTTACCGGCCATTGTTATTATTATGATCGACGTCTCTCCACATATCAGAAGCTATACTAGTCCTCCATTCATTAGCATTCTCTCATTGTTGATCTTGAGTTTCAAAAACTTGTTCCAAATTATCTCCTCGATTGAGTGGTAACGATGAAGATAACGAAAACTCGTTATCTAGTTCAATAGGAAATTCTTCTGAACGACACTCCTTAAGAAGAAAATTATGGAGTCCTACACAAGCTAGTACAAGTTCTGCTTGAGTTTTATAAGGAAATGGAGGTGCAGACTTGAAAATTATGAATCTCAATTTAAATATACTAAATATTCTCTCAATTACGTTCCTTAAAGAAGCATGACAAAGATTGAACAACTCGATTGCATTTTCGGGGTCACGACCTTGGCTAGCAAAATCTTGAAAATGATATCGAACACATCGAAAAGGAGCTAAAAATTGGCACCGATTTGGAAATCCACAATCCACCAAAAAAATTTTGCCTAATTATATGCCATTTGGCGGTCGTTCTCCTCCCCTAGAATTTGTTGCTGGTGATGTTACTGCTGCCAACTTCTTCCCGTCATCGTTAAATCTCCTGTTTTTGAAATTTTCACTTGACTCACCTCTCCTATTATCATGCCCACGATTACCACTCGAGTGGTTGCCGCTTTTATCCGTATTTTTCCCTCTTCGCTGGTTATCATTGCTACGATGACTGCTGTCACCGGTATGGCCCTGGTTGTGGTCCCTCGGTTGAGTATACTCATTATCTCGCTCTAATAATTGAGCCATGTTGACAACATCTGAATACAGAGAAAATTTATGAGAGATAAGGTATTGACGAATCTCAGGTTTTAGACCTCTCGTAAACATCTCACACATACGTTCCTCATTCTCTACCAAATGAGGTGCAAAACCGATAACTCCGCGAACTTCGCCTCATCTTGAGACACCGCCATGTTGTTCTATTCGGCCTAATAAACTCTACCTCCTTCATATGACGAATACTTTCAGGAAAGTACTTGTCATTGAACAGTTTCTGAAATCTTTCCCAAGATATGTTGAGTGCGGCTGGCTGGGTACGCTTAACAGATTCCCACCAGTAATCCGCCTCACCACGAAACATAAAGGTGGCGAATGGAACCTTCTGTTCCTCCGTGCATCCTAAGACATCAAATATCTTGGTAATTTGCTTGACCCACGTTTCCGCCTTAATTGGATCCGGCTTTCCAAAGAACTCAGGTGGTCCCAACTCCTTGAACTGCTTGGCTGTGACAGACCGCGCGTTGCTATCACTTTCACCCGTATTTTGTACACAAGTCTCCCTCGTTTGATTTTGCATGAACTACAAATAGCTCCTAAACATTCCATCATTCATCGTTTGCTCGGTAGTGTTGTTTACAAGAGGAATATTGCCTTCCTGTTGCACGTTCTCCTGGTTTGTGACTAAAGGTTGTTCCACAGTCTCATACACTCCATTGTTAACGTTCTCAACAGCCATTCTTAAATACTGCCATAAAACAAGGGTTAATTAAACAAATTAATATATCACATAATATCCCTATATTATGACCAACCAATAAATAAGCTTAGTTAGGACACACCAGCGAAGGATTTACTCATCTCTCCCCTCCTAGTTCTATTCCCCGATCTTCGCCAGAGACCATATCCCTAAGCTTTGATACCAACTGTGACGCCCCCAAAATAGGTACACACACCCATTCTGAGTCGCCAAATACATGGTACAGAAAGCAAACTACAACTTTAATAATACAATTGTCGTGCAAAATACGACAACACAAAACTCGTGAGTTTAAATACAAATATTGTCTTCAGATAATATCAACACTCAAATAAGTCCTCATTACAATTATTCATACACTATTTTACAGAATAGTGAGGACTGCTAAAACATCTTTTTAGAACTATCACTCCATACCCCGACTCGATCCTGCTATGGTCTCACCTCCGAGAAGAAAAATGGAACAAAAAGGAAAAGGGTGAGCTCAACTAGCCCAAAGAAGAATATTATGACTAAGATAATATACAAAAATTATCGTTAGTCTTCAACAGGAAAAATCGATAGAATATAATAGACAACAAGTTTTAGATCAACAACTGCAGCGGAAACAACAATCCATTAGAAGTGCCACGTAGAGAATGAATTCTACCATCTTCTAAGATTTAAAAGTTCATCATCAATATTTTATCCATGTAACATCAATCAATATACATCTTTAATCAAATATTCATCTTTGAACTACATGTGCCAAAGATATTCATTCAGTATCACAAAATGGCCATGTTCATCTCAACACTGCTCATCTTTGCACTACGGGCCAAAGATATTCATCAATTAATCATTCATCTTTGCACTACAGGCCAAAGATATTCAGTAACATCATCATTTAGGACTGGGGATGATGACAAATATTTTAAAGAAAACGAATCCAGTAAGACAAAAGGACAAATATTAGGGGTTCGTATAACAATTTATCCAAGATCAATAATACTTCATAATAACCAATTGTGAAGCAGAATTCAAAATAAAGATCAAAACATGGATACAATCAAAGATAGTAACCATAATAGACATCTTGGACAAAAAGGAAAATTTTTATTTTTCGCTTAATAGTGTCGTATTCGTGAATAATGTCGTATACGTGAATAGTAATCCCGACACAAAAAAGTTCCAAATTTGATTAAAAAGTTCACACCAATATTTCGGCATAATGATATTGAAGAAATTAATATCATTTCGAAAGAAAATAATATCCCTTACCTCAAAATAACCGTACTTCTGACTAAATTTCGGATATAGTGCTGACAGAAACTTGCACCGAATAGCAACTCTCAAAGTATCAAAATACTCAAAAAAATATGCTCGACAATATAGAGAGAAAGAAAACTTGTTTCTGGTGTGATTTTTAATTCTAACCTAAGCGTCTATTTATAGGAAAATGCTAGAACGCAAAAGGAGACTAAAATAATAAAATATTATTATTATTTAAACAAATCTATGCATGCTTCAAAGACCAAGACCAGCCCTTATTTCTGAAAAATATAGCATCCCATGTGCATTGTACCAACCAAAAAGTGGGTCCCACCCAATTTTAATAAAAATCATTTTATTTTCCGAAACTTCAATAATTCATAGAAAATAGCCCGTTTATCAGAAAAATACGTATTTTATATCCATTCCGCATGAAATCGAATTCTCTACAACTTTGTAGCTTTGAGTTTTTCTAAATTCCAGACAGAAAATATCTGAAATCCACAAGCGGATGATTTTTAACACCGTTTCAACACCTTTTAAAATTCATAACAAATCATGCGTTAATTTTCAACGGTTCAAAATTTGTGGACATATACTCAACTCATATATGTATAACATATCCAAAATCACAAAGATCCAACTACGGATTAAAATTACAACTCATTTAATAAAGCTTTAAGAACACCGATTTGAGTTTTAATACCTCCAATCCGATAAAATATCGATAAAACACCTCAACATTAATTCCTTCATTTATAACCATATAAATAAATCCATCATTTATATCCGCATCAAATAAATATTTCCTTATCATATAAATCAATAATTAATTATTCATAAATAATATTACAGAAACACAATTATGACAACCAGGCCGTTCCCAAGAAAGAGGGGCTTTCCAATAAGGATTTTTCCTTCTTTGGTGGCGTAATTAGGTGACCAAACCTCTCCTTGACAGATCTTTCTAGACATTGCCAATAATGCTATCTAATAATATTATTCAACTAATATGAATTATTGATCTGGTAATGGAAAATACTGTGCAGTGACAATTATTGAAACAACAATAATATAAACTATCAACGATCAATTATTGAAACAAAAAATAAAATATTGAGCAAGAATTCTGTAACAATTATTGAGTAGTGCCTTCACGCATTTAATCAATAATTCAACAATATTGTGCAATACCATGTCGTACATGCTAAACCACGCCAGACATCAGATTTTAACCACCGGGGTATTCCAACAGTGTTAACGGTTACAACTACGCCGTTATTTATAAAAACTCAAACTTGTCATTTTCTTCATTCGACAGTTATTTCGTTATGGGGCCCACAAATGATTGCGCCGTTATATGGATATTCCTGACAAAAAGAATATTCCACGGCCAAACGAATATTCCCCGACAGAAATGAATATTTTACAACCACTTGCTTATTTTGTAAAATTTGCACATTTCACCCATAACCAAAACATTATATCAAATTAACTCCTTATTATTTCAAGATAATGAATAGAGACAATTCAATTTTATTTATTAAAAGTTGGGGTCTTACAACCTCCCCTCCTTATGAAATTTCGTCTTCGAAATTGACGTACGTACCTGGTGTTTTGAATAGGTGAGGGTACCTCGCTTTCATTTCTGATTTCAACTGCCATGTCATTTCCTCAATTGCATGGTTCCTCCACAAAATCTTTACTTGTGGTATAACCTTTGTTCGTAGGACATGCTTTCTTTCCTATCCAATATCTTGACGAAGTACCTCCTCTCAGACGTTAAATCTTCTACTATCTAAATGGGTTCTAACTCAATGATGTGGTTCGGGTCGTCCACATATTTACGTAACATTGATACATGAAAAATATTATGAACACGCAACATACTTAGCATTTAGGCGAGTCTATAGGCCACAGTTCCTACTTGATCGAGGATTTCAAATAAATTGAAGGTTTGAGCTTTCTTCTCTTCATCGACTCTTACTTCTAGAATAACGCCTTCTTGCACCTTCTTCTTTATATTCATCACCTCCGGTGTCCGAAGCTTGGCGGCTTTAACGTTATCGATTAAAGTCGATTCTACTCGTATATCATCACGTGGGTCCCTAGAATCTTTAACTCTATTTCTATCATTTATAAATTATACAAAATAGGTCTTTATGTTCAACAATATCGCATTCGTACTGGCGTACGATCTTCTACTCAATGCGTCAGCTACCACGTTCGCTTTTCCAAGATGGTATAGTCAGAACAAGTGCCGAAATGAGTTATCTCTTGAGATCTTGGAAAATCTTCTTGCATTCCTCGCTCCATACGAATTTTGTATCTTTTCGAGTCAGCTAAGTTAACGGAGTAGCGATTCGAGAAAATCCTTCCACGAATCTTTGATAATAACCAGCTAAGCCCAGAAAGCTACGTACTTTGGTCACCGACTTCGGTTGCTCTCAACTGTGATTCATATCCCAATCTTGGATAGCACGTCACAATGACACCTATCGTTTTACCACCACATAAATATAGTGTCCCCTATGGAGAGTCTGGCTTTGGTGCATTCCACAAAGGAAGTCACCAGATAGAGGCTCGAGTACCAACTTCTATAGTTGGGTTTTTAACTCCTGAAGTTCAATAGGAGCCATTTGATATGGATTTTTTTAAAAAAAATGGGTTTTGTACCGGGTTCAAAGTTGATACAAAATTCAATATCACACTCTGGGGGTAGGCCAACAAGTTCTTCTGGAAATATGTCAGGAAATTCACTAAGAACAGAAGTATCATTCAAATCTGACGTATTTTTGTTCAAATCCATGAAATGGGCTAAGAAAGCTTGACATCCATTTTTTAATAAACGAATAACTTTATGACTTGATATAAAAGTGTTTGACTTCAATGGTTTGGTTGCTTGAGTTCACATAACAGGTTGGTTAGAAATATGAAAACTAACAACCTTACGAAAACAATCAATTTTGGCATGATGAGTGGTTAACCAATCAATCCCTAAAATCACATCAAAATCAAGTATCTTTAAAGAGATAAGATCAACAGGTAATGTGATTGTGCCTACTTGGATCAAACAAGATTTATAAATAGTGAATGTAGCGAAAGTTTCTCCTAACGGAGTCTCCACTGATAAATCAAAGTCTAATTTCTCTGAAGTCAATTTAAACGTTGAGCACAAGCAGGAGAAATAAAAGGGTGGGCAGAACCGGTATCTAGTAAGGTATAGACTTTGCAAGAATTATAATTAACTAACCCGTGATACCTTCGTTTGGGTTCCTCGCATTTTGGGCAGTCATGACAAACGCTCTTCCAAAAACTGCCGACTTTGTTTTGTCCGTATCCACCTTTAGTGCCACCATCCCAGCTGGACTTGATTTCGCTACAGGACAAAATCGAGCTATGTGACCGTCTTTTCCATAATTGAAACACACCTTGGAAGGCTGTGAACAGTTTGGACTTATGTGTCCCTCCTCTCTGCATTTGTAGCATCTAACTGGCGGTCGTTCTCCTCCCCTAGAATTTGTTGCTGGTAATGGTGCTGCTGCCAACGTCTTCCCGTCATCGTTAAATCTCCTCTTCTTGAAATTTCCACTTGACTCACCTCTCCTATTATCATGGCCACGATTACCACCTAAGTGTTTACCGCTTTTATCCGTATTTTTCCCTATTCGTTGGTTATCATCGCTCCGATGACTGTTGTCACCGGTATGGCCCTGGTTGTGGTCCCTCAGTTGAGTATACTCATTATCTCGCTCTAATAATTGAGCCATGTTGACAACATCTGAATACAGAGAAAATTTATGAGAAATAAGGTATTGACGAATCTCAGGTTTTAGACCTCTCAGAAACATCTGCGTCATACGTTCCTCATTCTCTACCAAATGAGGTGCAAACCTGGATAACTCCGCGAACTTCGCCTCGTACTGAGACACCGTCATGTTGTTCTGTTCTAGTCTAATAAACTCTACCTCCTTCATATGATGAATACTTTCATGAAAGTAGTTGTCATTGAACAGCTTCTGAAATCATTCCCAAGATATGTTGAGTGCGGCTGGCTGGGTACGTGTTGATCGATTTCGCAATCAATGAATACGTGTAAGTATACACGGTCAACAAGTAATAAAGTGAAAGTAGAGTATAGTTCCCACAAGGAATTATTTAATAAAAATTACCAAGTACTAACTCTTAACCAAATCAATTTTATTTAAACAACCAATAATTGTGATTTTTCTAGTTAAGAAAACTAAATTAAACAATTAAAAGAGATTAGTCTAAAAGAAAGCAAATAAACAACTAAGATTTGATTAAATTCAGATAAATAAGGATTAAGACTCCAATATCCCCAATTATGAATTATAAATCAATTATTTTTAGCGAAGCTTATATATCCCAATTAGCCACGGTAATTTTTATTTTATTTTATTTTTCTTTCTTTTTCTTTTTAGCGAAGCTTATATATCCCAAATTTTTCCCCCAAACTTAAGTTTTTATCAAAATTTAGCCATCTCCGCCTATTCATGTCTTTCATTCCTTCACATTAGTATTATCCTTAAGAAATCCATTATGTATCAATTTAAACTTAATCACCAACATAGTCATGTTATTAACGTGTTAACCTTAATTATACCGATTTCAAACAGAAAAGATTCAATTCATAACAAGAAATCACATCAAAGCCCTAATATTCAATACTATACTTATCTACTTAACTCCGGTCTCATCATTGGCCAAAATAGACTTTTTTACTATCTAACGGTTGGAATCATGCAAATATAAACTAACTACAACAAACATAGTAAACTAACTACTATTTTTTGCGATTTTCATTTTTTTTTTTTAAACAAAAACTGAATGCAAAAACTAATTGTAAATAACTAGAAAATATAACTAACTACAATGTAAATAACTAACTATATGCAATACGACACTAAAATGCCCCCAAACTTAAAGTAGACATTGTCCTCAATGGCTACAATAGAAAAAATTAAAGCAGAGGACTTCCCTGAAAATATAGCAATCTTCCTCCTTGTCCGCTAAGTTTGGAGAATAGGCTAAGCACATGGAACAAATTGGGCACCACACTTGAATTTGACTTGAATAACCTATAAAACCATGATAGAAGCAATTTTATTAAATCCTAAATAAATGAAAATTCCAAACTACTAATATAAAACTTAATAAAAATTAAAAATAAAAATTGAACTTAGGTTGCCTCCCAATAAGCGCTTGTTTTACAGTCTTTCAGCCTGACTTTGTCTTGTCAATGCTATCCAATTCCTCTTTGAAAGTTGAGGAACCCTCCATCCATCGGAAATAATATAGCTTTTGGTAGGTTCCCATTTACGATAGCCATTGTATTAAAGTCACCTAGCATGCTTTCTTTAGATAAGATCACATTCAAGAACGTCCAGCATCTAGGTGATTTCTCCATTGTGTCTGCGAATATATTCTGGCATAGAGGCTTGTCAGACACAACAATTTCTTCTTCTATCTTCTCCAGCTCATCGCACTCATGGTTTCAAGGTGTACTTGCTTTTACATCACAGTAGAGTATTGCCGATTTACATGACTACCAATCTGGACAAGGTTTTGTAAATCTAATGGGACTCTTGAATGTGTGGAGGAGAAGGCACTTGAGGCATAAATAACATTGACTCATCATCATTGGTTCTCACAATTAGTTCTTCACCGACCTTGTTGTCATTATCCCCACTTGTCTCCTCTTTTTCATCTCGTGGCTCATCCAGGTTGTAGATTTGGCTCTCGGGCTCACCATCGGGCTCATCATCGCCTCTAGTTATCCATGTCATAGAGCCAAGTGTATTGAAGATGATTGTTTAACGCATATGCTATCTGTCCCAATTGATTTTCCATATTCTTGATCGATGCATTCTGACTTTGTATACTCAGCTCCATTTGATTAAGTTTCTTTTCATGTTCCTCGTGTTTCTTTTCAGAAGCTTTAATAACTTTTTCCAAGGCTTCCTCCCAATTTGAATGTCCTTCCTGTTGTAGTAGAGGTGGACATGAGAAATCCGGTGGGTATGTTGGACTTGGAGCATAAAATTGATCTTGATTGTTACTCCATGAAAAATACGGGTGATACCCCCAAACTTGTTCATAATTATCATATGCATACTGATTGAGGTAGTTACCACCATACTGTACCGGCCCAAGATTGATGGTGCATTGATTACTCGGGTGATTGCAAGCACAATAGTCACACATAACTGCCATTCTTCGACTCTGTTGGGACGCGATAATGTCCAACTTCCTCGAAAGTTCATTAATTTGCCGACATTAAAAAGTGTCGCGAGTCCATTAATCTCCATTCCCTTGGTTGAGTCACGTCAGTGTATGGCCATTGATACATAAAGTCATCCATGGTACCTAAAAAGAGAGAAATATAGAAGAGAATGAAAATAAAATAAAATAAAATGTTTAAATTAAGACTAATTTGATTGAAATTAATATTGATAAATAATTATTAAATTAATTCCCTAGACAGCGGCGCGCAAAAAACTTGTTGATCGATTTTGCAATCAATGAATACGTGCAAGTATACATGGTCAACAAGTAATAAAGTGAAAGTAGAGTATCGTTCCCACGAGGAATTATTTAATAAAAATTACCAAGTACTAACTCTTAACCAAATCAATTTTATTTAAACAACCAATAATTGTGATTTTTCTAGTTAAGAAAACTAAATTAAACAATTAAAAGAGATTAGTCTAAAAGAAAGCAAATAAACAACTAAGATTTGATTAAATTCAGATAAATAAGGATTAAGACTCCAATATCCCCAATTATGAATTATAAATCAATTATTCAACTATTCCAATTATTATGTCTACTGAATTGTTAACAGAAATTCTCAAGTGACAAAAGCCCTCTCTCGAGCGATCAATTGCCTTCTATATAACCCAGATTAATTTTGTTATATCTCTATGCAAAACAATTGAATTAAACTCGTTACAATCCCAATTCCTTATGTGTTACATACGGCAAATAGATATTCTCATTCTATTCACAAACCTAATTATTCACTGTGCAAATAACTAAGTCACATGTCACCATGCCCAGTTCTAACCCTAGAATTCCTTTCTCAATTCCTTCTAGAGTAACAAGGTAATTACTGATCAGATAATTAATCAATAAGCACAAAGCAAGATGAACAATTCACTTCAACATAAATAATTAGAATAAATCAAATAATTAATTCATAATCATAAAAAGTTCAATTCAAATCTTAATGAAAGAGTTAGTTCATAATTAATGAATTAAAATCAAGAATCCATAATTGAATAGACATTAAAAGATAAAAGTAAGATGAGAGAAGAGAATAGAATCTGTTGTCAGCAAATCTGATGCTCCCCTCTTGCTCTTGCTTTTACATCACAGAGAGTATTGACGACGACATGACTACCAATCGGACAAGGTTTTGTAAATCTAACCGGACTCTTGAACTGTGGAGGAGAAGGCACTTGAGGCATAAATAACATTGGCTCATCATCATTGGTTCTCATAATTAGTTCTTCACCGACCTTGTTGTCATTATCCCCACTTGTCTCCTCTTTTTCATCTCGTGGCTCATCCAGTTGTAGATTTGGCTCGGGCTCACCATTGGGCTCATCATCAGTCTCGTTATCCATGTCATAGAGCCAAGTGTATTGAAGACGATTGTTCAACGCATGTCCTATCTGTCCCAATAGATTTTCCATATTCTTGATCGATGCATTTCGACTTTGTATACTACTCCATTTGATTAAGTTTCTTTTCATGTTCCTCGTGTTTCTTTTCGTAAGCTTTAATAACTTTTTCCAAGGCTTCCTCCCAATTTGAATGTTCTTCCCTGTTGTAGGGAGGAGGGACACGAGAAATCTGTGGGTATGTTGGACTTAGAGCATAAAATTGATCTTGATTGTTACTCCATGAAAATTCGGGTGATACCCCCAAACTTGTTCATAATTATCATATGCATATCGATTGAGGTAGTTACCACCATTTGCACTCTACCAAGATTGATGGTGCATTGATTACTCGGGTGATTGCCAAGACAATAGTCACACATAAGCGCCATCCTTTGACTCTATTGGGATGCGATAACGTCCAACTTCCTCGAAAGTTCTTTAATTTGTGCCGACATTCATAAAAGTGTCGTGAGTCCGTCGATCTCCATTCCCCTTGGTTGAGTCACGTCGTGTATGGCCATTGATACATAAAGTCATCCATGGTACCTAAAAATAGAGAAATATAGGAAGAGAATGAAAAATAAAAATAAAAATAAAAATGTTTAAATTAAGACTAATTTGATTGAAATTAATATTGGTAAATAATTATTAAATTAATTCCCTAAGAACGGCGCGCTAAAGACTTGTTGGTTGATTTATTTAATCAATGAATACGTGCAAGTATACACTGGCCAACAAGTAATAAAGTGAAAGTAGAGTATCGTTCCCACGAGGAATTATTTAATAAAAATTACCAAGTACTAACTCTTAACCAAATCAATTTTATTTAAACAACCAATAATTGTGATTTTTTTAGTTAATAAAACTAAATTAAACAATTAAAAGAGATTAGTCTAAAAGAAAGCAAATAAACAACTAAGATTTGATTAAATTCAGATAAATAAGGATTAAGACTCCAATATCCCCAATTATGAATTATAAATCAATTATTCAACTATTCCAATTATTATGTCTCATTGAATTATTAATGTAAATTCTCAAGTGCCAAAAGCCCTCTCTCGAAGCGTATCAATTGCCTTCTATTTAACCCCATTAATTTTGCTATATCTCTATGCAAAACAATTGAATTAAACTCGTTATAATCCCAATTCCTTATGTATTTACATGCGGCAAATAGATATTCTCATTTTATTCACAAACCTAATTATTCATCGTGCAAATAACTAAGTCACATGTCACCATGCTCAGATTCTAACCCTAGAATTCCTTTCTCAATTCCTTCTAGAGTAACAAGGTAATTATCGATCGGATAATTAATCAATAAGCACAAAGCAAGATGAACAATTCACTTCAACAT
This sequence comes from Panax ginseng, assembly GCA_020205605.1. Lineage (NCBI taxonomy): Eukaryota > Viridiplantae > Streptophyta > Magnoliopsida > Apiales > Araliaceae > Panax > Panax ginseng. The sequence continues at coordinate 157,086,310 of CM035128.1, forward strand.
AAATAATTAGAATAAATCAAATAATCAATTCATAATCATAAAAAGTTCAATTGAAATCTTAATGAAAGAGTTAGTTCATAATTAATGAATTAAAATCAAGAATCCACAATTGAATAAACATTAAAAGATAAAAGTAAGATGAGAGAAGAGAATAGAATCTGTTGTCAGCAAATTTGATGCTCCCCTCTTGTTCTTGCTTTTACATCACAGAGAGTATTGTCGACGACATGACTACCAATCGGACAAGGTTTTGTAAGTCTAACCGGACTCTTGAACTGTGGAGGAGAAGGCACTTGAGGCATAAATAACATTGACTCATCATCATTGGTTCTCACAATTAGTTCTTCACCGACCTTGTTGTCATTATCCCCACTTGTCTCCTCTTTTTCATCTTGTGGCTCATCCGATTTGTAGATTTGGCTCGGGCTCACCATCTGCTCATCATCGGCCTCGTTATCCATGTCATAGAGCCAAGTGTATTGAAGATTATTGTTCAACGATGTCCTATCTGGTCCCAATTGATTTTCCATATTCTTGATCGATGCATTTCGACTTTGTATACTCAAACTCCATTTGATTAAGTTTCTTTTCATGTTCCTCGTGTTTCTTTTCAGAAGCTTTAATAACTTTTTCCAAGGCTTCCTCCCAATTTGAATGTTCTTCCTGTTGTAGTGGAGGCGGACACGAGAAATCCTATGGGTATGTTGGACTTAGAGCATAAAATTGATCTTGATTGTTACTCCATGAAAAATTCGGGTGATACCCCCAAACTTGTTCATAATTATCATATGCATACTGATTGAGGTAGTTACCACCATACTGTACCAGCCCAAGATTGATGGTGCATTGATTACTCGGGTGATTGCCAGCACAATAGTCACACATAACTGCCATCCTTTGACTCTATTGGGATGCAATAACGTCCAACTTCCTCGAAAGTTCTTTAATTTGTGCTGACATTGCGAAAAGTGTCGCGAGTCTATCAATCTCCATTCCCCTTGGTTGAGTCACGTTCGTGTATGGCCATTGATACGCAAAGTCATCCATGGTACCTAAAAAGAGAGAAATATAGGAAGAGAATGAAAAATAAAAATAAAAATAAAAATGTTTAAATTAAGACTAATTTGATTGAAATTAATATTGGTAAATAATTATTAAATTAATTCCCCGGCAACGGCGCCAAAGACTTGTTGGTTGATTTCGCAATCAATGAATACGTGCAAGTATACACGGTCAACAAGTAATAAAGTGAAAGTAGAGTATCGTTCCCACGAGGAATTATTTAATAAAAATTACCAAGTATTAATTCTTAACCAAACTAATTTTATTTAAACAATCTCAAATCGTGATTTTTCTAATTAATAAAACTAAATTAATCAATTAAAACTAGGTTACTTTATAAATAAATTCAAATAAATAAAGGCTAAGACTCCAATATCCCCAATTATGAACTATTAACCAATTATCCAATTATCCCAATTATTATGTCTACTGAATTGTTAACAGGAATTCTCAAGTGCCAAAAGCCCTCTCTCGAGCGATCAATTGCCTTCTATTTAACCCAGATTAATTTTGTTATATCTCTATGCAAAACAATTGAATTAAACTCACATAAACCCAATTCCTTATGTGTTACATGCGGCAAATAGATATTCTCATTCTATTCACAAACCTACTTATTCACATTGTGCAAATAACTAAGTCACATGTCACCATGCCCAGCTTCTAACCCTAGAATTCCTTTCTCAATTCCTTCAGAGTAACAAGGTACTCATGATCGATAATTAATCAATAAGCACAAAGCAAGATGAACAATTCACTTCAACATAAATAATTAGAATAAATCAAATAATCAATTCATAATCATAAAAAGTTCAATTGAAATCTCAATGAAAGAGTTAGTTCATAATTAATGAATTAAAATCAAGAATCCATAATTGAATAGACATTAAAAGATAAAAGTAAGAGAAGAGAAGAGAATATAATCTATTGTCGTAGCCTTGAAACTCCTCTTTTGCTCCTTGCTTTGAATCTTCAATGGTCTCCAAGTTGCTTCAATCTCCAAAACTAATAAGAACTAGGGTTATGTTCTAATCTAAAGGAGTGTTTAATCTAGGCTAAGCTATGTAATCTCCTCCAATTTTATGTCTTACATCATGTATTTATAGATTACAAGTCTAATTTTGAGCTTAGGAACAAACCCAATCCAATTTGGAGTCTAAAAGGTGTCAAAATTCGCCCAAAACGCGTCCAGGCCCAACCAACCTCTTCCCCCAAAGGCCTCAAATATTGGCTTCGACGCTACACATCGCTTCCTTAGCGCCAAATATTGTCCCCTTTTTCCAATATTTTCTCATGCGACGCGTCCTTTGGGAAAATGGCCATAACTTCTTCGTCCAACTCGATTTTGATTATTCAAGATGTTAGGAAAGAGGAAAGTAGATCTACAACTTTTATTCTTTGATTTTTACGAAATAAGGTCGAGCTATAGTCAAATTGGCTCAAGTGATTGGCTTTGTGTAAATGGCAAGCCGAAAACGCGAATCTAGCCACCCCAAACGTCGATCCATGTAACTTTTGTCCCAATTCCTACAAAACAATATAAAACATGCATGAATAGACACAAACACATAAAAACATCCTAAAATACTTGAGAACAATAATAAATTAAGCCCAAATGTATCCAATTCATGTGTATAAAACTCACTCATCAGTACGCTTCACAGATTCCCACCAGTAATCCGCCTCACCACAGAACATAAAGGTGGCGAATGGAACCTTTTGTTCCTCCGTGCATCCCAAGACATCGAATATCTTGGTAATTTGCTTGACCCACGTTTCTGCCTTAATCGGATCCGGCTTTCCAAAGAACTCAGGTGGTCCCAACTCCTTGAACTGCTTGGCTGAGACAGACCGCGTGTTGCTATCACTTCCACCCGTATTTTGTACACAAGTCTCCCTCGTCTGATTTTTCATGAACTGCAAAAAGCTCTTAAACATTCCATCATTCATAGTTTGCTCGGTAGTGTTGTTTACAGGAGGAATATTACCTTCCTGTTGCACGTTCTCCTGGTTTGTGACTAAAGGTTGTTCCACAGTCTCATACACTCCATTGTTAACGTTCTCAACAGCCATTCTTAAATACTGCCATAATACAAGGGTTAATTAAACAAATTGACATATCACATAATATCTCTATATTATGACCAACCAACAAATAAGCTTAGTTAGGACACACTAGCGAAGGATTTACTCATCTCTCCCCACCTAGTTCTATTCCCCGATCTCCGCCAGAGATCATATCCCTAAGCTTTGATACCAACTGTGACGCCCCCAAAATAGGTATACACACCCATTCTGAGTCGCCAAATACATGGTACAGAAAGCAAACTACAACTTTAATAATACAATTGTCGTGCAAAATACGACAACACAAACTGTGAGTTTAAATACAAATATTGTCTTCTAGACAATATCAACACTCAAATAAGTCCTCATTACAATTATTCATACACTATTTTACAGAAATAGTGAGGACTGCTAAAACATCTTTTTAGAACTATCACTCCATACCCCGACTCGATCCTGCTATGGTCTCACCTCCTAAGAAGAAAAATGGAACAAAAAGGAAAAGGGTGAGCTCAACTATCGCAGTAAAGAATATTATGACTAAGATAATATACAAAAAATTATCGTTAGTCTTCAACAGGGGAAAATCTGGTAGAATATATTAGACAACAAGTTTTAGATCAACAACTGTAGCGGAAACAACAATCCATTAGAAGAGTCACGTAGAGAATGAATTCTACCATCTTCTAAGATTTAAAAGTTCATCATCAATATTTTATCCCTGTAACATCAATCAATATACATCTTTAATCAAATATTCATTTTTGCACTACAGGCCAAAGATATTCATTTGTATCACCAATTTGATCCATGTTCATCTTAACACTGCTCATCTTTTTGACTACGGCCAAAGATATTCATCAATTAATCATTCATCTTTGCACTACAGGCCAAAGATATTCAGTAACATCATCATTTAGGACTGAGGATGATGAAAAATATTTTAAAGAAAATGAATCCAGTAAGACAAAATGACAAATATTAGGGATTCGTATAACAATTTATCCAAGATCAATAATACTTCATAATAACCAATTATGAAGCAGAATTCAAAATAAAGATCAAAACATGGATACAATCAAAGATAGTAACCATAATAGACATCTTGGACAAAAAGAAAAATTTTTAATTTTTGGTGAATAGTGTCGTATTCGTGAATAATGTCGTATACGTGAATAGTGCCGTATACGTGAATAGTAATCCCGACACAAAAAATTCTAAATTTGATTAAAAAGTTCACACCAATATTTCGGCATAATGATATTGAAGAAATTAATATCATTTCGAAAGAAAATAATATCCCTTACCTCAAAATAACCGTACTTCTGATTGAATTTCGGATATAGTGCTGATAGAAACTTGCACCGAATAACAACTCTCAAAGTATCAAAATACTCACAAAAATATGCTCGACAATATAGAGAGAAAGAAAACTTGTTTCTGGTGTGATTTTCAATTCTAACCTAAGCGTCTATTTATAGAAAAATGCTAAAACGCCAAATGAGACTAAAATAATAAAATATTATTATAATTTAAACAAATCTACGCATGCTTCAAAGACCAAGACCAGCCCTCATTTCTAAAAAATATAGCAGCCCATATGCATTCAACACCAACTAAAAAGTGGGTCCCACCCAATTTTAATAAAAATCATTTTATTTTCCGAAACTTAAATAATTCATAAAAAATAGCACGTTTATCAGAAAAATAAGTATTTTATATCCATTCCGCATGAAATCAAATTCTCTACAACTTTGTAGCTTTGAGTTTTTCCAAATTCCAGACAGAAAATATCTGAAATCCACAAACGGATGATTTTCAACACCGTTTCAACACCTTTTAAAATTCATAACAAATCATGCGTTAATTTTCAACGGTTCAAAATTTGTGGACATATACTCAACTCATATATATATAACATATCCAAAAATCACAACGATCCGATCTGGCGGTCGGATTAAAATTACAACTCACGATAATAAAGCTTTTAAGAACGCCGATTTGAGTTTTAATACCTCCAATCCGGACAAAAAATCGATAAAACACCTCAACATTAATTCCTTCATTTATATCCACATAATTAAATCCATCATTTATATCCACATTAAATAAATATTTACTTATCATATAAATCAATAATTAATTATTCATAAATAATATTACAGAAACACAATTATGATAATGACCAGTAGTTCCTGCAAAAAGAGGACTTTCCAATAAGGATTTTTCCTTACTGGCGCGCAATTAGGTGACCAAACCTCTCCTTGAAAGAACTTTCTAGACATTGCCAATAATGCTATCTAATAATATTATTCAACTAATATGAATTATTGATCTGATAATGGAAAATATTGTGCAGTGACAATTATTGAAACAACAATAATATAAACTATCAACGCAGTAATTATTGAAAAAATAAAATAAAATATTGAACAGTAATTAATGTAACAATTATTGATTAGTGCCTTCTTATGTACGAATCAATAATTCAACAATACTGTGAAATACCGTAGCCTTCTTGTAAACCACGCCAGACATCGTATTTTAACCATCGGGTATTCCAACAAAGTGTTACTTGGTAACAACTACGCAGATTATTTATAAAAACTCAAACTTGTCATTTTCTTCATCCGACAGTTATTCCGTTAGGGGCCCACAAATGATCTAGGCCAGTAAAGACGGATATTCCCGATAAAAAGAATATTCCACGACCAAACGAATATTCCCCGACAGAAATGAATATTTTACAACCACTTGCTTATTTTGTAAAATTTGCACATTTCACCCATAACCAAAATATTATATCAAATTAACTCCTTATTATTTCAAGATAATGAATAGAGAAAATTCAATTTTATTTATAAAAAGCTGGGGTCTTACAACCTCCCCTCCTTATGAAATTTCATCCTCGAAATTGACGTACGTACCTGGTGTTTCGAACATGTGAGGGTACCTCGCTTTCATTTCTAATTCCAACTGCCATGTCATTTCCTCAATTGCATGGTTCCTCCACAAAATCTTTACTTGTGGTATAACCTTTGTTCGTAGGACATGCTCTTTCCTATCCAATATCTTGACAGGTACCTCCTCGTACGTTAAATATTCGACTATCTTGTCCGATTCTAACTCAATGATGTGGTTCGGGTCGTCCAAATATTTATGTAACATCGATGCGTGAAAAATGTTATGAACACGCGACATACTTAGCGTTAAGGCGAGTCTATAGGCCATAGTTCCTACTCGATCGAGGATTTCAAATAAATCGAAGGTTTGAGCTTTCTTCTCTTCATCGACTCTTACTTCTAGAATAATACCTTCTTACACCTTCTTCTTTATATTCATCAGCTCCAGGTCTGTAGCTTGAGCGGCTTTAACGTTATCGATTAAAGTCGATTCTACTCGTATATCATCACGTGGGTCCCTAGAATCTTTAACTCTATTTCTATCATTTATAAATTATACAAAATAGGTCATTGTGTTCAACAATATCGCACTCGTACTCGCGTACGATCTTCTACTCAATGCGTCAGCTACCACGTCCACTTTTCCAAGATGGTATGGTCAGAACAAGTGCCGAAATGAGTCACCTCTTGAGATCTTGGAAAATCTTCTTGCATTCCTCGCTCCATACGAATTTTGTATCTTTTTGAGTCAGCTAAGTTAACGGAGTAGCGATTCGAGAGAATCCTTCCACAAATCTTCGATAATAACCAGCTAAGCCCAGAAAGCTACGTACTTTGGTCACCGACTTCGGTTGCTCTCAACTGTGATTCATATCCCAATCTTGGATAGCACGTCACAATGACACCTATCGTTTTACCACCACATAAATATAGTGTCCCCTATGGAGAGTCTGGCTTTGGTGCATTCCACAAAGGAAGTCACCAGATAGAGGCTCGAGTACCAACTTCTATAGTTGGGTTTTTAACTCCTGAAGTTCAATAGGAGCCATTTGATATGGATTTTTTTTAAAAAATGGGTTTTGTACCGGGTTCAAAGTCGATACAAAATTCAATATCACACTCTGGGGGTAGGCCAACAAGTTCTTCAGGAAATACGTCAGGAAATTCACTAACAACAGAAGTATCATTCAAATCTGACGTATTTTTGTTCAAATCCATGAAATGGGCTAAGAAAGCTTGACATCCATTTTTCAATAAACGAATGACTTTATGGCTTGATACGAAAGTGTATGACTTCAATGGTTTGGTTGCTTGACTTCGCATAACAGGTTGGTTAGGAATATGAAAACTAACAACCTTACGAAAACAATCAATTTTGGCATGATGAGTGGTTAACCAATCATTCCCTAAAATCACATCAAAATCAAGTATCTTTAAAGAGATAAGATCAACAGGTAATGTGATTGTGCCCACTTGGATCAAACAAGATTTATAAATAGTGAATGTAGCGAAAGTTTCTCCTAACGGAGTCTCCACTGATAAATCAAAGTCTAATTTCTCTGGAGTCAATTTAAACGTTGAGCACAAGCAGGAGAAATAAAAGGGTGGGTAGAACCGGTATCTAGTAAGGTATAGACTTCACAAGAATTATAATTAACTAACCCGTGATACCTTCGATCGGGTTCCTCGCGTTTTGGACAGTCACAACAAACGCTCTTCCAGAAACTGCCGACTTTGTTTTGTCTGTATCCACCTTTGGTGCCACCGTCCCAGCTGGACTTGATTTCGTTATAGGACAAAATTGAGCTATGTGACCGTCTTTTCCATAATTAAAACACACCTTGGAAGGCTGTGAACAGTTTGGACTTATGTGTCCCTCCTCTCCGCATTTGTAGCATCTAACTGGCGGTCGTTCTCCTCCCCTAGAATTTGTTGCTGGTGATGGTGCTGCTGCCAACGTCTTCCCGTCATTGTTAAATCTCCTCTTTTTGAAATTTCCATTTGACTCACCTCTCCTATTATCATGGCCACGATTACCACCCGAGTGGTTACCTCTTTTATCCGTATTTTTCTCTCTTCGCTGGTTATCATCGCTCCGATGATTGCTGTCACCGGTATGGCCCTGGTTGTGGTCCCTCGGTTGAGTATACTCATTATTTCTCTCTAATAATTGAGCCCTGTTGACAACATCTGAATACAGAAAAAATTTATGAGAGATAAGGTATTGACGAATCTCAGGTTTTAGACCTCTCAGAAACATCTGCGTCATACGTTCCTCATTTTGTACCAAATGAGGTGCAAACCTGGATAACTCCGCGAACTTCGCCTCGTACTGAGACACCGTCATGTTGTTCTGTTCCAGTCTAATAAACTCTACCACCTTCATATGATGAATACTTTCAGGAAAGTACTTGTCATTAAACAGCTTCTAAAATCTTTCCCAAGATATGTTGAATGCGGCTGGCTGGGTACGCTTCACAGATTCCCACCAGTAATCCGCCTCACCACGGAACATAAAGGTGGCGAATGGAACCTTCTGTTCCTCTGTGCATCCCAAGACATCGAATATCTTGGTAATTTGCTTGACCCACATTTTCGCCTTAATCGGATCCGGCTTTCCAAAGAACTTAGGTGGTCCCAACTCCTTGAACTGCTTGGCTGTGACAGACCGCGCGTTGCTATCACTTCCACCCGTATTTTGTACACAAGTCTCCCTCGTCTGATTTTGCATGAACTACAAAAAGCTCCTAAACATTCCATCAGTCATCGTTTGCTCGGTAGTGTTGTTTACAGGAGGAATATTGCCTTCCTATTGCACGTTCTCCTGGTTTGTGACTAAAGGTTGTTCCACAGTCTCATACACTTCGTTGTTAACGTTCTCAACAGCCATTCTTAAATACTACCATAATACAAGGGTTAATTAAACAAATTAACATATCACATAATATCCCTATATTATGACCAACCAACAAATAAGCTTAGTTAGGACACACTAGCGAAGGATTTACTCATCTCTCCCCTCCTAGTTCTATTTCCCAATCTCCGCCAGAGACCATATCTCTAAGCTTTGATACCAACTGTGATGCCCCCAAAATAAGTATACAACACCCATTCTGAGTCACCAAATACATGGTACAGAAAGCAAACTACAACTTTAATAATACAATTGTCGTGCAAAATACGACAACACAAACTGTGAGTTTAAATACAAATATTGTCTTCTAGACAATATCAAAACTCAAATAAGTCATCATTACTATTATTCATACACTATTTTACAGAAATAGTGAGGACTGCTAAAACATCTTTTTAGAACTATCACTCCATACCCCTACTCGATCTTGTTATGTTCTCACATCCTGAGAAGAAAATGGAACAAAAAGGAAAAGGGTGAGCTCAACTAGCCCAGTAAAGAATATTATGACTAAGATAATATACAAAAAATTATCGTTAGTCTTCAACAGGGAAAAATCTGATAAATATAATAGACAACAAGTTTTAGATCAACAACTGCAGCGAAAATAGCAATCCATTAGAAGAGTCACGTAGAGAATGAATTATACTATCTTCTAAGATTTAAAAGTTCATCATCAATATTTTATCCCTGTAACATCAATCAATATACATCTTTAATCAAATATTCATTTTTGCACTACAGGCCAAATATATTCATTTGTATCACCAGTCGGTCATGTTCATCTCAACACCTGTTCATCTTTGCACTACGAGCCAAAGATATTCATCAATTAATCATTCATCTTTGCACTACAGGCCAAAAATATTCAGTAACATCATCATTTAGGACTGAGGATGATGAAAAATATTTTAAAAAAAACGAATCCAGTAAGACAAAAGGACAAATATTAGGAATTCGTATAATAATTTATCCAAGATCAATAATACTTCATAATAACCAATTGTGACGCAGAATTCTAAATAAAGATCAAAACATGGATACAATCAAAGATAGTAACCATAATAGACATCTTGGACAAAAAGAAAATTTTTTATTTTTTGGTGAATAGTGTCGTATTCGTGAATAGTGCCATATACGTGAATAGCAACTCCGACACAAAAAGTTCCAAATTTGATTAAAAAGTTCACACCAATATTTCGGAATAATGATATTGAAAAAATTTATATCATTTCGAAAGAAAATAATATCCCTTACCTCAAAATAAACGTACTTCTGACTGAATTTCGGATATAGTACTGACAGAAACTTACACCGAATAGCAACTCTCAAAGTATCAAAATACTCACAAAAATATGCTCGACAATATAGAGTGAAAGAAAACTTATTTCTGTTGTGATTTTCAATTCTAACCTAAGCGTCTATTTATAGGAAAATACTAGAACGCCAAAGGAGACTAAAATAATAAAATATTATTATTATTTAAACAAATCTATGCATGCTTCAAAGACCAAGACCAGCGCTCATTTCTGAAAAATATAGCAGCCCATGTGCATTCAACACCAACAAAAAAGTGGGTCCCACCCAATTTTAATAAAAATCATTTTATTTTTCAAAACTTCAATAATTCATAGAAAATAGCCCGTTTTTCAGAAAAATACGTATTTCATATCCATTCCGCATGAAATTGAATTCTCTACAACTTTGTAGCTTTGAGTTTTTCCAAATTCTAGACAGAAAATATCTGAAATCCACAAACGGATGATTTTCAACACCGTTTCAACACCTTTTAAAATTCATAACAAATCATGCGTTAATTTTCAACGGTTCAAAATTTGTGGACATATACTCAACTCATATATGTATAACATATCCAAAAATCACAACGATCCAACGGTCGGATTAAAATTACAACTCACGCAATAAAGCTTTAAGAACACCGATCTGAGTTTTTAATACCTCCAATCCGACAAAATACTGATAAAACACCTCAACATTAATTCCTTCATTTATAACCACATAATTAAATCCATCATTTATATCTACATCAAATAAATATTTCCTTATCATATAAATCAATAATTAATTATTCATAAATAATATTACAGAAACACAATTATGATGACCAGTAGTTCCTCAGGAAGAGGGGCTTTCCAATAAGGATTTTTCCTTATTGGTGCGCAATTAGGTGACCAAACCTCTCCTTGACAGAACTTTCTAGACATTGCCATTAATGCTATCTAATAATATTATTCAACTAATATGAATTATTGATCTGATAATGGAAAATACTGTGCAGTGACAATTATTGAAACAACAATAATATAAACTATCAACGTAGCAATTATTGAAACAATAAAATAAAATATTGAACAGTAATTATTGTAACAATTATTGATTAGTGCCTTCTATGTATATTTAATCAATAATTCAACAATCTTTGTGAAATATCGTGTCTTCTTATCGCAACCACACGTACATCGTATTTTAACCACCGGGTATTCCAACAGTGTTAACGGTAATAACTACGCCGTTATTTATAAAAACTAAAACTTGTCGTTTTCTTCATCCAAGCAGTTATTAGTTAGAGGCCCACAAATGATCTGCGTCGTCGACGGATATTCAAAACAAAAAGAATATTCCACGACGAAACGAATATTCCAACGATGAAATGAATATTTTACAACCACTTGCTTATTTTGTAAAATTTGCACATTTCACCCATAACCAAAACATTATATAAAATTAACTCCTTATTATTTCAAGATAATGAATAGAGAAAATTCAATTTTATTTATAAAAAGTTGGGGTCTTACAACATAATATGAATTCAAAATCAAAATTACAAGCTGTTAATACATTCTGGGATATTTTTCCATGACGATTACGATAACTGCTTACATCACGTCCTTTTACCATTGCTGGAATATGCGTACCATCAATAGCTCCAATGCAATCCTTAAATGAATTAATAGACATTTTTATTCAATATAATGGTGATAAATAACAACAAAAATAGTGATAATAATGAAATTTTCATTACTAACCTTAAAGTAAGGAAAAAATCTTGTGCTTTCTCTTTTTTTAGAAGGTATTGTGTGTAAGACCCAACCTTTTTTTATGAATAAAGATTTAATTTTCTCGAAATATTTTTTTAAATAATAAGGTGTGATTTGATATAATGATATAATTATGGGTGATATGTGCAAATTTTGTAAAGTAATCAAGTTACCATAAAATATTCGTTTTGTCGGGGAATATCCGTTTTGTCGTGGAATATTCTTTTTGTCGAAGAATATCCTTACGACGCCAAAATGATTGGGTAATTCAAATAATGGAATAAGCGCTTGATATAGAAAGCTTACGAAATAACCTTTTTATAAAAAATAACGGCAAAACTTTTACCGTTAAACTGTTAAAATACCCGGTGATAAAAGTACGATAATACGCGTGGTTGCACAGTAGCACACGGTATTGCACAGTATCTCTGATTATTGATTCTTACGTAAGAAGTCACTCAATAATTGATATAGTAAAAATTGCACAGTCTTTTATATTATTGATGCAATAATTGCTACAGTGATAATTGAATAGTATTTTACATTATTGATTCAATAATTGTCATGACACAGTAACTCATATTATTGAAATGATATTATTAGATAGCATTATTGATAATGTCTAGAAATTTTGTATCGAGGAAAGGGGTTAGGTTATATTATTACGCGCTAGTAAGAAGAAATCCTTATCGAAAACCCCATTTTTTCTTGGGAACGATCTAGTTGTCAGTATTGTGAATCTATAATATTAATTAAAAATAATTATTGAAGAATTATAAATAATTAATGAATATGATAAGTAATATTTCTTTAATTTTGATATAAATGGAGGAATTTTAGAATGAGACATTTGTCGAAAGTTGTTATATTTTTCTATAAACCCTAATTATCTTCTCCGATAAAATATTCATTCAAATATATTATTATAATATTATATTATAATAGTATAATGTGATAATATAATAATATAATTTTATAATTTAAATGACAATATTATTATAATAAATTTATGGTATAAGAATAAAATAAGGAGGAAGAGAGCAAATTGAATTTGAATTCTTTTATTTCAAATAACATGTGATAAAAGGGGTGGAGTGAGCAAGTTGGTTTTGAAAATATTTGTTTCGAAATATGTGTGCTGCTAAATCATCCGTTTGCAAAATTTGTCAGAAGTGGTGTGCTAGCATTTTCCTATAAATAGGCTGCTTAGTTAAACAATGAAACTCACACCAGAATTAGAAAATTCTCTCTCTATAATATTGAGCGCATTTCTTGTGAGTATAAGGATATTTTGAATGTTGATAGAAGTGCAAGATTTTCTCAACATAATCTTCGTTATTCCAATTAAAACTACTTTCCTACTAAGGTAAAGGATATTATTTTTCTCGTAAAGAATGTTATTTTCTTTTAATACTCGTAAATGATTTTATTTCATTCCATACTCGTAAGGGATATCATTTTCTTTCATACTCCATATCATGCAAGTGATATTATTTCATTTTATATTCCTAAATTTAAACTTACTATAATAAGTATTGCTTCTATAATTCCTGAAATGATTAGAATTTCCTTAAGTTTTGCGCTTAATCTAATATCATTTCGTTGGAATATTGGTCTGAAAATTCTTATTAAATTTTATTTTTTTCATGTCGGAGTACTATTCATGGGTACTATTCATACGATACTATTCATGAGTACTGTTCACAATAGAATTTAATTTCTTTTCTTTGTCCAAGTTATCTTTTATGAATATTATTCTTGAAATTGAATCCATGTTATGATCTCACTTGATTGATTCTTTATATCATTGTCATCATCCTCATGCTTATATTGTACTGAAAGTCATCTTTGGCCTGTAGTGCATCGATGGACTGTTGATTAGTATGATTATGACCAGAAATTGTGTATTGGTTTAATCATAACATATAATGTTCCAAAAAAATGATTTGGTGAATGTCCTCTTTGGCCCGTAGTGCATAGATGGACAGATGTTTGTTATGATCATGACCACTGGTGATACAAACGAATATCCTTAGCCCGTAGTGCATGGATAATTTGTTGATTTGAAACACTTATTGATTGGTGTTACAGGGATAAAATATTGATGATGGACTTTTAAAATCATAGAAGAAGTAGATATCATGCTCTACTTGACTTTTCTAATGGATTGCTATTTTCGCTGTAGTTGTTGATCTAAAACTTGTTGTCTATTGTATTCTATCTGATTTTTCACTGTTGAGGACTAAGGATAATTTTTCTTCATTATCTTAGTTATAATATTATTTACTGGGCTAGTTGAGCTCACCATTTTCCTTTTGATTCCATTGTTCTTCTCAGGAAGCGAGAATGTAGTTAGGACTAGTCAGGGAGTGGAGTAATGGTCCAAGATAGTTATTATAGTAGTTCTCACTATTTTGTAAAATAGTGTGACAATAATTGTAATAAGAACTTTATTTGAGTTTGGATATTGTCTACGAGATAATATTTATATTAAAACTCACTACGTATGTGTTGTCGTATTTTGCACAACAGTTGTATTAATGAAGTTGTATTTGATTTTTGTACCATGTATTTGGCGACTTAGAATGGGTTGAGTGGACTTATTTTGGGGGCGTCACAGTTGGTATCAGAGCTTAGGGATATGATCTCTCGTGGAGATCTGGGATTAAAACTAGGAGGGGAAAGACGAGTAAATTCTTCGCTAGTGTGTCCTACCTAAGCTTATTTGTTATTTAATTGGTTGATCAGAATATAGGGATAATATGTGCTTGGCATGTCAATTTCTTTAATTAACCCTTGTTTGTGGTAGTATTTGAGAATAACATCTGAAAATTTGGAGATAAGTAATGGAGCACATGCTACCATTGAGTCACCACCAATCAATAACCAGGATAATGTGCATCAGAAAGGTAATAATCTTCCTGTAACAACAAAATCGACCAAATGATGATCGATGGAATGTTTAGGAGCTTTTTAAAATTCATACAACACCAAATGAGAGAGACTCCTATTCAAAATGCAGGTGGAAACAATGGTAACTTACGACTGGTCACTGCTAAGCAATTCAAGGAGTTGGGACCGTCGAAGTTTTTGGGATTTCTAGAGCCACTTAAGGCAGAAGCATGGATTAAGCAGATCACCAAGATATTTGATGTCTTGGGATGCATAGAGGAGCAAAAGGTTCCCTTTGCCACCTTTATGTTGTGTGAAGAGGCATATTACTGGTGGAAATTCATAAAACGTACTCATCTTTCCGCACTTAAGATGTCTTGGGAGAAGTTCCAAGAATTATTCAATGATAAGTACTTTTTAGAAAGTATTCGTCACATGAAGGAGGTGAAATTCATCAAACTGGAACATAAAAATATAACTGTATCGCAATACGAAGCCAAGTTTGCAGAGTTATTCTGGTTTGCATCCCATTTGGTGGATAATGAGGAGCGAATGACACGAATGTTTCTAAGAGGTTTGAAACTTAAAATTCGTCAATACTTCATTTCTCATAAACTTTGTTTATATTCAGATGTTGTGAATAGGGCTCAATTATTGGAGCGAGATACTGAGACTTTTCAACCAAAAGAGAACGACCAACAACACGATAATAATCGTACCGGTGGCAACGCCCATCGGAACAATGATAATCATCGTGGAGGAAATTATCATGCCAGAAATAGTAACCACTTCGGTGGTAATCATGGCCAATATAATAAGATAGGTGAACTAAGTGGGAACAACTTTAAGAAGAGAAGATTCAATAATGACAATAGAAAGACATCGGCAGCAATACCAACACTCGTTTCTAAGGAAGAAGAACGACCACCGGTCGTATGCTACAAATGCGGACAGGAAGGACACA
Organism: Panax ginseng; assembly: GCA_020205605.1. Classification (NCBI taxonomy): domain Eukaryota; kingdom Viridiplantae; phylum Streptophyta; class Magnoliopsida; order Apiales; family Araliaceae; genus Panax; species Panax ginseng. The sequence continues at coordinate 157,102,171 of CM035128.1, forward strand.
TCAGTCCAAACTGTACGCAACAACCCAAAGTGTGTTACAATTGCAGAAAGGAAGGTCACTTAGCTCGATTTTGTCATGCAACAAAGTCAAGTCCAGCTGGGATGGTGACACCAAAGAATGTCCCAGACAAGTCAAAATTGGTGGTTCAAGGAGAGTATTTTTCGTGACTTCCCAAAAAGTGAGGAACCCGAACGAAGTTATCACGGGTAAGTTAATCATAAACTCTTGCGAAGTCTATACCTTATTCGATACCGGTTCTACCCACTCTTTTATTTCACCTAATTGTGCTCAACGTTTGAACTTGACTCCTATGAAATTAGACTTTGACTTATCTATTAAAACTCCGTTAGGAGAAACCTTTATTACATCCACTATTTATAAATCTTATTTGATTCAAATCGGCACCGTCACATTACTTGTTGATCTCATCTCTTTGAAGATATTTGCATTTGATGTGATTTTAGGGATTGATTGGTTAACTAATCATCATTCTAAAATTGATTATTTTCGTAAGGTTGTTAGTTTTCATATTCCAAATCAACCTGTTATGCGAATTCAAGAAACCAAACCACTAAAATCAATCACTTTCATATCAAGCCATAAAGACATTTGTTTATTAAAAAACGAATGTCAAGCTTTCTTAGCTCATGTCATGGATTCAAACAAAAATACGTCAAATTTGAATGATATTTCTATTGTTAATGAATTTCCTGACGTATTTCTCAAAGAACTTCCTGGCCTACCCCCAGAGCGTGCAAATTTTGTATTAACCTTGAACTTGGTACAAAACCCATTTCCAAAACCCCATATCGAATGGCTCCTATTGAACTTCAAGAGTTAAAAACCCAACAACATGAGTTGTTAGACATTGGTTTTCATTCTTCCTAGTACATCTCCTTGGGGTGCTCCGGTTTTGTTCGTAAAGAAGAAAGATGGGAGTATACGACTTTGCATTGACTATCGGGAGTTGAACCATGTCACCATCAGAAATAGGTACCCGTTACCTCGCATTGATGACATGTTTGACAAGTTACAAGGTGCTAAATTCTTCTCAAAGATCGATCTTCATTCCGGATATCATCAGTTAAAGATTAAAATTGATGACATTCCAAAAACTGCTTTTAAAACTTGATATGGGCATTACGAATTTTTAGTTATGTCTTAAGATTGACCAATGCCCATGTTGCCTTCATGGATATGCTGAACTGAATATTCAAAAAATATTTGAATCATTTCGTGGTTGTCTTTATTGATGACATCCTAATATACTCCAAAAGCCTCAAATATTTATTCACCCAGAACGAACTTAACATGCGCCAAAGAAGTTGGCTCGAGCTGTTGAAAGATTACGACCATACCATTCAATATCATCCTGGAAAAGCAAACGTGGTGGCTGACGCATTGAGTAGAAGATCGTATGCAGGTACAAGTGCGATATTATTAAAACAAAGTGTAAGACCCCAAATTTTATAAAATGAAAGTATTCAATTTTCTTATAATTATTATTCTATTTAGTAAATGGTTAAATTGATAAAAGGGTTAAAGTTAAGGGTGATATGTGAAAATTTTATAAAATAAGAAAGTTGTCATAAAATATTCGTTTGGTCGGGAAATATCTGTACGACGGCACAATCATTGGTGGACCCTAGCGGAATAATCTGCTCGGATTTAGAAAGCTTACGTAAATAAACTTTTATAAAAAAATAACTAGCAAGACTTTTTACCGTTAAACCTGTTGAAATATCCGTGATAAAAGTATAATAATACGTGTGGTTGTAAAGAGTAGCACATGGTATCGTCATAAATATCTTTGATTATTGATGCTTACGTGAGAAGTCACTCGCTTTTGTTCAATTATTGCAATGATGAGTTGATGCATAGTATCTCACATTATTGATTTAATTATTGTCACAGTATCATCTGCACAATATTTTATATTATTAAATCAATAATTGAGACGAAAAAGTTATTCATATTATTATTTGCATTATTGACGATGTCTACAAAGTTCTGTCGAGGAAAGGAGTTTGGTAACCTAATTGCGCGCCAATAAAGAGAAGTCCTTATCAGAAAGCCCCCTCTTTCTTGGGAATAATCTATTTGTTAATATTGTGAGTTATAATATTAATGATGACAAAAATGTTATTAAAAATGTGTTTAGTAAAGCCAAGTGAATTGAGATAAATAGAGGGGATTTTTATGAAGTATTTGTTGTAAATTTGGCTTATTATATGGACCACAACTTACCCATTTTTCAAAATTATCGGTAGAAAGTTATCTCAGTTTTGTTTTTTATATATATATATATATATATATATATATATATATAGTCACAGGGGGTGTATTATTATTATTATTATTATTATTATTATTATTTATGTAAAATAGAATATATTATATTTTATTGTTTGCATAGTACTTCATAGTGTATGCATAGTGCAAAGGCAAATGAGTAAAATCAAAAATTTCAATGAATTTACTTTAACGTCAGTCTGTGAATTTTCCCCTTTATCTTGATCGTGATTTTATTTTCTAAATAGTATCTAGTCATTCTCCTATAAATAGGATGCTTAGTTTAGAATTGAAAATCACACCAGAATTAGAGAATTCTTCTCCTATAATATTGAGCGTATTTCTTTAGAGTTTAAGGAAGCTTTGAGTGTAGAAAATAGTTCAAGTTTTCTTCAAGAATATCCCCGCTATACCAGTCATAAATACTCTCCTTTTAAGGTAAGGGGTATTATTTATTTCATATAAATTTATTTATATTATTTTTTCGTATTCGTAAAGAATTTTATTTTCGTTCAATATTCGTAAGGAATATTATTTTCGTTCAATATTTGTAAGGAATATTATCTTCCTTCAATATTCGTAAGGAATATTATTTTCGTTCAATATCCGCAAGGGATATTATCTTCGTTCAATATTCGTATGGAATATTATTTTCGTTCAATACTCGTAAGAAATATTATTTTCTTTCATACTCTGTAGTATGTAAGTAATATTATTTCGTTTCGTATTCCTAATTCTACACTCATGTTGATAAGTATTGCTTCTATACTCCTTGAAATTAGTAGAATAACCTTGGAATTTGCGCTTCATCTAGCATCGTTTCACAAGGATATTTTTTTGAATATTGTTGTTAAATTTTAATCTTTTCATGTCGGGGTACTATTCACGAAGTACTATTCATGGGGTACTATTCACTCAGGCACTATTCACAACAAAAATTGATTTCTTTTCTGTCCAAATTATTTTTACACGAATATTTTCTTGAATTTTACTCCACAAAGTATTATCACGTTGACAATTTGGACATTCTTAAACTCTGGATAAATTGAATTATAAATCTTTAAAATTTATCCTTGATCTCATTTAATTGAATGCTTATATCATTGTCAGCATCCTCATTCTTATATTGTAATAAAAGTCATCTTTGGCCCATAATGCATAGATGGACTGTTGATCGGTATGATTATGACCAGGAATTATGTATCGGTATAATTATGACCTGTAATGTTACAAATGATGTGGTAAAAATCCTCATTGGCCTGTAATGCAAAGATGGACAGGTGTATGACATGATCATGACCAATGGTGATACTAACGAATATCCTTGGCCCGTAGTGCATTGATAATTCGATGATGTGGGTCATGACCATTGGTCTTATAGTTGAATGTCTTTGGTCGTAGTGCACTGTCAGATAATTGATTGGTATGATCATGACCATTAGTTTTATAGTTGAATATCTTTGGCCCGTAGTGCAAAGATACACAACTGATTGGTATGACCATTGTTATTATATTTGAACGTCTTTAGCATTTGGGGTAAGGATAATGAGTGAACGTTCTATTAAGCCTTTGTGGCAAGGAGAAACTGTTGATTTACATGATTATAAATATGAATTGTGAATTTAACTATAATCTTTGGTGGTTCAGGTGAAGACAGGTGATTAAAGTTCTCTTTGTCTTAGGTACAACAAAGAACTGTTGATGGGTATTACAGTAATGAAATATTAATGATGAACTTTTAATTTGGAGAGGATAGTAGACATTATGTTCTACTTGACTCTTCTAATGGATTGTTGATTTCGCTACAATTATGGTTGAAAACTTTTATCATCTACCATATGTTCTAAATATCTGATTTATTACTGATGAAGGCTATTGATAAATTAATTATCTTTGTCATAATATTCTTTACTAGGCTATTTGTGCTCACCCTTTTGCTTCACAATTCCTTTCAGGTATTAAGAGTGTGTATTTGGGTCGGCCGGGGATAATGAGGGAATAATGTGATGGTGCGAGATCGCTGGAAGTTTCTCAATACATTATAAAACTACATGACATGCAATATATAATTGTATTAAAGACCTAAGATGGGTGTGTCGTATATTATACGTCACTTAATAATTGATTTTGGTGAAAAACAATAGGGTGATGAGAACCCAACTTTGAAAGCGTCAAAATACACTCCATTAGAATGAGGAGGACATAAATCTTCTCATGTTCCTTTGGAGACTTAAAATATTTGCTACTGTACTTTATATGACATTGTAATAATTTAAGTATGAATATTTTCGTATTATATACGTTATAATATTTGTATTGAAACTCACAATAAATATGTTGTCGTATTTTGCATGACAGTTGTATAAATGAAGTTTGTATTTGAATTCTGTACCGTGTATCTGGCGACCCAAGATGGGTTATGTATACCTATTTTGGGGGCGTCACACAAAGACCCATTTTGTATGATTTACAAAGGATGAAGATAGAGTTAAAGACTCCAGGGACCCACGTGAAGATGACAAATATACGAGTAGAACCTACTTTAATCGATAAAGTTAAATTTGCTCAAGCTACAGACCCGGAGCTAATAAATATAAAGAATAAAGTACAAGAAGGTGTTATTTCAGAAGCAAGAATCGACAAAGTGAGGAAATCTCAAACCCTCGATTTATTGGTCCATTTAAAATCCTCAATCGAGTAGTAACTGTGGCTTATAGACTCGCCTTACCACCAAGTATGTCTCGTGTTCATAACGTTTTTCACATATCTATGTTACATAAATATGCGGAAGACCCAAATCACATTATTGAATTAGAGCCAGACGAGATAGCAGAAGATTTAACGTATGAAGAGGTACATGTTAAAATCTTGGATAAGAAGGAACATATTTTACGCTCAAAGGTTATACCTCAAGTCAAAGTTTTATGGACAAACCAAGATATTGAGGAAATGACCTGAGAGTTAGAATCTGAAATAAAATTAAGGTATCCTCGCCTCTTCGACATACCAGGTACATACATCAATTTCGAGGAGAAATTTAATAAGGAAGGGAGGTTGTAAGACCCCAACTTTTTATGAATAAAGATTTAACTTTCTCTAAATATTATTTTGAATAATAAGGTGTGATTTGATATAATGCTATGATTATGGGTGATATGTGCAAATTTTGCAAAGTAAGCAAGTTGCCGTAAAATATTCGTTTTGTCGGGGAATATTCGTACGACGGCGCAATTATTGGTGGACCAAATAATGGAATAACTGTCGGATATAGAAAGCGACAAAAATAACCTTTTTATAAAAAATAACAACAAAACTTTTACCGTTAAACTGTTAAAATACTCGGTGATAAAAGTACAGTAATACGCGTGGTTACACAAGAAGACACCTCAGATTGTTACAAGATATCTCGATTATTGATTCTTACGTAAGAAGTCACTCAATAATTGATACAGTAAAAATTGCACAGTCTTTTATATTATTGATGCAATAATTGCTACAGTGATAATTGAATAGTATTTTACATTATTGATTCAATAATTGTCACTACACAGTAACTCATATTATTGAAATGATATTATTAGATATAATTATTGATAATGTCTAGAAAGTTCTATCAAGAAAAGGGGTTAGGTTATATAATTACGCGCCAGTAAGGAGAAATCCTTATCAAAAAACCCCCTTTTTTCTTGAGAACGATCTGGTTGTCAGTATTGTGAATCTATAATATTAATTAAAAATAATTATTGAAGAATTATAAATAATTAATGAATATGATAAGTAAATATTTCTTCAATTTTGATATAAATTGAGGAATTTTAGAATGAGACATTTGTCGAAAGTTGTTATATTTTTCTATGAAACCCTAATTATCTTCTCCGATAAAATATTCATGCAAATATATTATTATAATATTACATTATGATAGTATAATGTGATAATATAATAGTATAATTTTATAATTTAAATGACAATATTATTATAATAAATTTATGGTATAAGAATAAAATAAGGAGGAAGAGAGCAAATTGAATTTGAATTCTTTTATTTCAAATAACATGTGATAAAAGGGGTGGAGTGAGCAAGTTGGTTTTGAAAATCTTTGTTTCGAAATGTGTGTACTGCTAAATCATCCGTGTACAAAATTTTTCAAAAGGGGTGTGCTAGCATTTTCCTATAAATAGGTTGCTTAGTGAAATAATGAAACTCACACCAGAATCAGAAAATTCACTCTCTATAATATTAAGCGTATTTCTTGTGAGTATAAGGATATTTTGAGTGTTGATAGTAGTGCAATATTTCCTCAACATAATCTCCGTTATTCTAGTTAGAACTACTTTCCTACTAAGGTAAATGATATTATTTTTCTCGTAAAGAATGTTATTTTCTTTTAATACTCGTAAATGATATTATTTCCTTCCATACTTGTAAGGGATATCATTTTCTTTCATACTCCATATCATGTAAGTGATATTATTTCATTTCATATTCCTAAATTTAAACTTACTATGGTACGTATTGCTTCTATAATTCCTGAAATGATTAGAAACACATCTGGATACATTCAAATGTCCACGAGTTATATGTCCCAATATTTTTTCCATTTCCTTTGTTATTTCCTTGTTGAGAATCTCCCATTTATAATTACTATGTCATATGTACACATCTATCATAGTATTTTCTTTAGTAGTTTACTAGTCTAAACATAATAAGACATGAATAATGTGACATGTTATTAGATAAATTCTTCATGCAGAAAAGTTTAAATTATAAATCAACTGAATAATTTTATAAAATTTATATTATAATCAAGACCTCTAAAATTTGAATAGTTCAGGAAAAGAGTCAAATTCTATGATTATGAGAACATTCACATCCATAAAATTTTACAGTATGCACAAATTACCAATACCAGCTTCAAAAGGAGCCACTAATGAAAGTGCCATGTGATGTGGTCATAAAGTATAAATCAGTACTCTTTCAATCTTTCCTTTAAAACAAAGTGAATTGACGACCATCTCCACCAAAATGCATTAGTTAGTTTCAAAAATCTCCAAATCAGAAATATAATATTTCATCTCTAGCATATGACTCCTCAGAGAATGAATACTATCATCAAAATCCCTAAGAGGGAATATAAAATAAATAATAAACAAAAAACATTCGTATAATGAACCTGGATCCATATAATAATACTTCTATAAAAATCCAATATAAATAATTATGGAATTAAAGTGTAGTGTAATGGATGGTTAGTAAAGGTCCAATGAATTTTCCCTCTCATTTTCCAAGTTTTAGTCCGAAAAACAAAAGGAAAAGAAAAATACATACATCCTACATATTACAGAACATTATACAAAAAACCCAATCACACCACAATGAATATGCGTGCCAGCTTCAGAAAAGTATGCATAAATTGGTAATAGCTACATAAATACAATGTGGTTCCTACTTCACCTAACTTTATGTATTATTTTTATGTAGAAAAGTATATTGTGGTGCTCCGCGTTAAGCATGATGTTTAAAAAACTATAAAATTGAAATATTATTAGATTTAAGATTAAAACTTGTTACACAGTTAAATTATTTATTATATTTTTTAGTGCATATATTATAAATAATAATTCACTTCTTATGATAACAACTTTCAAAAAATATATTATACAAAAATTTCAAGTTCTGACAATATTATTTTATCTAAGCCTTAGAATACATATATATTATAATATATTTAATACATGGCTTCTAATCATTCAATTATTGGCTCCATTATTTTATTTTTTTCCTTCGCAGAAAACGAAATCCACACTCTTGTGTGAGCGTGTGAACTAAGCATATGTTTCTTTACTACTATATATATAATCCCTCCTTTTACCAAATCATGCAGTATAATTAATAATAAGACAAAAGCTTTAAACATATATACATACATAATCTTCACAATTGATCTGAGAGTTTCATGATTTTATCTCACCTTTGTTAAACAAATTTCTTTCCTCTTTGTATTGAAAGCTTTCGAACTGCCGCTTTCTCCCTTACCAATTTACTGTGCCTTTTCTCTCTTTTCTCGATTACGTACCGCAAGACAGATTAGGTCTTTAATTATTTGTTTACTTAGTAATATATCTTGTTAATTCTCTTAATTATAATATGATTTAATTTTATCCACATATAAATTAAATTCAATTAGTTTTAAGGCCCAAATTTTACCAAATTAATTTATCTATCACATATTAACACTTATTAACCCATATAAAATAAATAACTAATTTGACACAATAAAAGATTTAAGTCCAATTAAATTATTTAAAATATAAATTTAAATATTATTTATTTATTTTATTTTATTTCTTTATTATTATTTTTTCTAGGTATTATACCACTTAATTTGTATATACTATATAGTCCACAAATGAAGTTGATTTTATCTCTCTTTATTATATATATATATATATATATATATATATATATATATATATATATATAATATTAAATCCCTTCTTTTTGTCCTTTCTATGAATTTCCAATCGAAAGAGAGACCTCTCTATTATTTCCACTTTCCTCTCCATGTCCAATAGACAGAAGCATAACAGACCCAAATAAGCAAATATGAATAACCACAACCCAGAGCAATCAACAATATCACAAATACACGAAGAAAAGAATCATTTTAATGTTTTGCTAGACGAAATTCTTCTTGAAATCTTCAACAAATTATCATATCTTAAAACCCTTGCTCCTTAAAAGCCCTAATTTTGAGCAAAAATCCTTCGAACAAAAAAGAAGAAGTCATGTATTAGAAGGAAAAAAGGAGTACCGGTTACGATAGTAACAGAGCTTGACACTACAAGAGATGCAATGTCAACTGATGAAAGCAATGAGTGGCGACACCGTGTTCCCTCTTTCTTTGGCGATCTGAATTTCCACCATTGTGTTTAATATTTAGAAGTCTTTAAAAGTCTTTAGAGATGAGGTCAGACTTTAGATATGGGTTGATAGTTATAATTCTTCTTCTAAATTCTGTCAAACTCTACCATTTGATAGAAATCTAAAAAATCTATAACTTTTTTAATACCAAAATACTTTTGTAGATTTTGTAAAAATCTTAATTCAATACCACCTAACTTTTAAAGACATTAAAAAAGTTGTAATTGAATACCAATAAACTTTTATAAACTATTTAAATGTCTTGATTGAATACAATCAAACTTTTAAAATATTTAAGTCTTTAAAAATCTTAATTAAATACACCCCCTTAATAGTTCCTTCAACATTTGAGAATTCAGACTCAATTTGGCTGATATAAAACTTTCATCTTTGTCTCTCGACAAAGCTCAAGTGTCAACTGTCAACTGTCAACCCTACAAAGTTTTGCTTTTGTATGTTATATTGCTACTTCATAATAAAGTCAAAACTTTAATTTATGCAGACTTATTGTTTTAAAATAGTTTATAACTTATTTAATAAATTGAAGTATCCTGTTTGGCACAACTTTTCTAAAATATCTTATTACTAGAATAAGTTGCTATATACTTAAAATGTCTAATAAGCTATAAGTTAGAAATTAGACTAAGGGGCAATGCCACATTGGGTACAATATGTACCATTGGAATGGGCATTATCTGATTATCATAAAGCTAAAGCTAGGACTAATAGTCTAGGCCAAAATAAAAAATAAAATTAGATATTATTTATTCCTTTCTTCTTTGTTCGGGAGCGTTTTACCGACCTGCAAGTGGGCCGAAGACCTGATGCTAGAAGGGGATGATAAGTCCATTGGGCCGAGACCCTCAAGGGTGTTGAAGGGGTTCGGACATCCGAGTCCTCTGGACCAGAGTCTTACTCGAGATATGGTGTTCGGGTTCGGGTATCTGAGTCCTTTGGGCCGGAACCCTATTCTGGAAGGAGAAGTTCGGGGTCGGGCCTTCGAGTTTTCTGGGCCGAAGTTTGAACTGTGCAGTGAGCTATCCTGCGTGCAGAGTCTAAAGTCCCAGCCGTATTTGAATAAGGTAACTCCAAAGGTAGTGATTGGATTGGATTCCACTTCCACCTTTTAAGGAGATTGTGTTAGACCCAAATCATGGTAACTGCCATGTTTAGGAGTCCTAATCCGACTCGAAGAAGGATTCTAAGCTGATGAGGCACTATAAATACAAGGCCTAGGGTACAATTATGAGGTAATACCTACTTTTGAGCACTAAACACTTAGCCTCCATTGTTACCTTGTGAACGGCATGTACTTATTCTCACACCGAAGCTATCCCCCGGCAGCACAAGCCGTCAAGCTTCTGTGTGATCTATTATTATGCAGGTTCTAGCGCGTGAATTCTGTGATTGGACGCGCCGGCGAAACTTGGCGTTAACATTGGCGCTAGAAGGAGGGTCTTAGTGCTTAAATCAATCACAATTGAGTTTTCTGGTAAGAAGCCATGACGAGCAGGGAGAACAGTGCTTCTAACCAGGAAATGACGAAAACACACCAAACCACCCAGGTGAGAGGGTCAGTCAAAGACAGATTAGGTTCTAGAATCCAGGAGGATCAGGAGGAACCGGTTGCTTCCCTCCAGCGGAAGCTCTTCCATGACAGCCTTCATACCCCCAACCAGGCTAGTCGTGCGGATGAAAACCATTCTCGGGCACTGGAGGTACGTAGAAAGGACCAAAGAGAGGTCAGTCGGGATAAGAGGGAGTTTATATTGCAGAAGAAGATGCAACAGAATAGAGATGCCATGATGGCCTTGCGTCTCCAGCAAGATGAACTCGAACAGCAGATGGCGCAGATGGCTGGGGAGCAGGAGGCATCCTCAAGATGGCGCAGACATCGGAGCCAATCTCGGTCACCTCGACGAGGAGAGGAGGACAAGGAAAAGGGCAGGCACAGAAGTCGCTCTCGAGACGGCCGAAGCAGAAGAAGGAGCTGTTCGGCAGAACGGAGATCAGACTATCAAGGCCGATCGGGATAGAGGAGGCGGGACGCGTCTCCGAATCACGGAGGGATGGATACAGATCGTCCCAGAAAAAGAGAGACCACCCCTCGCTCAAGGGTGGCTGAATTAGAGAAGTTGCTGTTGGCGAAGAATTTAGTGGGGACACCTTCGGCTTGCATAGGGTCGCCCTTCTCGCCAGAAATCAATCATGTGATGGCCGACCCTAAAAAGAAGATGCCCTAGATGGAGATATATGATGGGTTGGGGGATCCATACGATCATTTCGATGGATACGATAGACTGATGACATATTATGGACATTCGGACGCTGCCAAATGTCATATGTTCGCGACCACTCTGAAGAAGAGTGCCCGAGAATGGATGGGGACCTTGGCAGCCGAGTCAATTAATTCATGGAATAATCTTCGGGAGAACTTTCATGCTCGTTTCGGAAGCAACAGGAGGAGGGGAAAAATCACAGCTTCCCTCATGTAGATTCGGTAAAAATCATATGAGAGTCTGGGACAGTACGTCAAGAGGTTCCGAGATGCTGTGGGGTCGGTAGCAGAGTTGAATTCCTCACAAGCCCTGGGTTTCTTCACGACCGGGCTGGACATGGGGAAGTCGAAGAAACTGATAAAGGACTTGGTGATCAACCCTCCAAGAGATTTGACAGAAGCCTTCCACCGAGCCGAGGGATACGTAGCAATAGAAGAGGTAATGGGAAATTTTAAACCCCACTCCCAGTCTTTTGAGAAGTCAAAGGATCGGGATAGGCATAACTGGAAGTCTGACAACTATGGCAAGAAAAGATACAATGGGGGAGGTTCGGGTAGCGGACGACCACCTTTCCCCAACAGGAATGTCAACAAAGTCTACACCGCACTCAACACCGACCGGGCGAAGATATTGGAAGAGATGAGGAATAAACCTTTCTTTGAGCCATGCCCGACAATCTCGAAACCTGAAAAGAGGGGTCGAGACAAATACTGCGAATACCATCAATGTCGAGGGCATACGAAGGAGATGTGTAACGATTTAAAAGATTTGATAGAGAAGAATGTCCGGAATGAATAGCTGGTACAGTACGTGGTGGGTCGGGAAGGTTCAGAAGCACCTCGAGAGGAGAACAAGGGGCCGTCTCGGGAAACACAGCTGCAACCGAACCCGCAACCCCGAGGCGTGATTGATATAATTTCTGGCAGGTCGATAGGGCGTGTAACCGGACTGAAGAGAAGTGGGCACCTTGAGGATGTATTATCAGTAGCAAGTTCATCACCCAAAAAGGACAGGGCCTACTAAGGGGTTTCCATCTCCTTCTCAGACGAAGATTACCCTACCGACCATATCGAACCACATGATGGGGCGTTGGTGATAACGGCATAGGTCGAGCCAGTGGATATGAAAAGGATGATGATCGATAACGAATCCTCAGTCGACATACTGTACACGCACGCCTATCAAAGGATGGATTTAGAAAGAAAAAAGATGGAGTTAGGAGGAGAGGGTCCATTGTATGGGTTCAGTGGGGACCCAGTACATGTTTCAGGCACCATTGAGTTGCTGTCAGGTTCGGCACAGCCCCTCAGCAGGAAGAAGTTATGGTCATGTTTTTTGTGGTGCAGGGGGACTCGGCATACAACGCCATTTTAGGAAGGCCGACGTTAGCAGCACTACAAGCAGTAACATCCATACCACACTTTAAAATCAAGTTTTCGATATCGAACGGGATTAGGGAGGTAAAAGGCGATCTTAACATTGTCCGAAGGTGCTATCGAAATACCTTGATTTCTTCAGGGATCGGAGTCAGCAAACAGAAACAGATATTGGCCATTGAGGTAGAGCCATTCACTGAGAGCAATACCGAACCAATGGCCCTACCCGCCGAGGAGACTGAAGATGTAGAGTTAATCCCTTGCGACATAGAAAAAATGATCAAGATTGGGGCGGGATTAACAGAACCACTGCGGACAGGACTGGTGGACCTGCTTTGGGTGTATGTCGATATCTTTGCTTGGGAGCCTAGCGATATGCCAGGGGTAAGTGAGTCGATGGCGCTTACATAAGTCTGCATCTGAATTCAGAAGAAAACCGGTGATCTGAGAAAAGAAGGATTTTTGCCCCGGAAAGGCAAAGGTTCATAGATGAAGAGATCGCCAAACTACTGGAGCTAGGATTCTTTTTCAAGATTGACTATCCCGAATGGCTGGTAAATGTGGTTCTGGTTCAGAAACAGAATGGAAAGTGGAGGTTATGCATCGATTACACCGATCTGAACAAGGCTTGTCCGAAGGATTTTTACCCTTTGCCTAACATAGATCAGTTGATTGATGCCACATCGGGGTACGACATGTTGAGCTTCATGGATGCTTTCTCGGGATACCACTAGATTTCGATGAATAAGGAAGATATCCCGAAGACAAGCTTTATCACACATCGGGCCATATATGCATATAGGAAGATGACTTTCAGACTACTCAACGATGGGGAAACTTACCAACGGATAATGAACTTTGTATTCAGAAAGCAGCTGGGCCGAAGCATGGAGATATACGTGGATGACGTGATCGTGAAAAGCATATCAGTCCGAGATCATCTGGAGGACCTAGAAGACTGCTTCAAAACGGCAAGAAGACACAAGTTAAGACTGAACCCGACCAAGTGCACCTTCGGTTTGGGGTCAGGGAAGTTTTTGGGTTGCCTGGTCAGTAAGAGGGGCATCGAGGCAAACCCAAAAAAAATTCAAGCAATCTTAGACATGAGATCTCTGAAAACATATAAAGATGTGCAGAGGTTGACGGGCCGGATAGCTGCCCTTCGGAAGTTTGTGTCAAGGTCTGCAGAAAGATATTTACCCTTCTTTGACACCCTTAAGGGGCTGAAGAATGAGAAAAGTTTCCAGTGGACTTCAGAGTGCGAAGACGCGTTCTAAGGGATCAACAAGTACTTGTCCTTAGCACCATTACTGATGAAGCCGATCCCTTCGGAAACCTTATACCTTTACATGGCTGCAGGTCCGATGGCAATAGGGGTAGCACTGGTACGAGACAAGGGGGGAAAGCAGTTCCCAGTATATTGCGTCAGCCACGTTCTTAGGGACGCAGAGATAAGGTACCCGAACTTGGAAAAGTTTGCCTACGCCTTAATCATTGCCAGTAGGAAGCTTAGGCACTATTTCCAGGGTCGGCTAATAGTGGTATACACGGTTCAGCCATTAAAGAAAATTTTGCATAAGCCGGAGGTGTCGGGTCGGTTAGCCGCATGGGTGATGGAGTTAACACAGTTTGCTATAGAGTATCATCCCCGAATGGCAATCAAAGGGCAGGCCTTAGCAGATTTTGTGGTTGAGTGTTCCTTCACAGAGCCAGACGTAAGCACGATAATCAAAACCCGACAGGGGGCAGCCTCATGGACTCTATACGTGGATAGATCATCGACTTCGAACGTCAGCGGAATAGGGGTCATTCTGACAAGTCCCGAAGGGTTCAAAGTCCAACAGGCGATTCGGTTTCAGTTCAAGGCCACAAAAAATGAAGCAGAATACGAGGCCATATTGGTCGGACTTCGGTTGGCTCGAAGCTTAGAAGTTTAGAAGATATTTATCTACAGTGATTCACAGTTGGTAGTTAAGCAGTTATCAGGAGAGTATGAGTCTCGGGGGGCAAAAATGTCAAAGTATCTGGCCGAAGTGAAAGATAAACTCACGTACTTCACATCGCACAGTTGTCAGGGAGTTGATCAGTCAAATAATACGGTAACAGATGCCCTAGCCAGGTTGGAAACCACTGAAGCAAGCTCCTTCAACGGATCAGTGTATCTGGAGGTCTTAGAATGGCCAAGTGTACTGAAGACAGATGTATTAGCTCTGGACTGACTTGACTGGTGGCTCACGTCTTATATCTCCTACTTGGCAGATGGGATTCTACCTTCGGACCGAATCCTAGCGAGAAAAATCAAGTACCGAAGCTCAAACTTCGTCCTCATTGACAGGGATCTGTACCAAAGGGCATTCAGTTCTCCCCTACTCAAATGCTTAAGTCCCTCGGAAGTAGATTATACACTTCAGGAAGTGCATGAAGGGATTTATGGGGATCACATGGGGGCCAAGTTACTGGCATACAAGATTTTTAGGCAGGGGTATTATTGGCCGACTATCTATACGGAGGCTAAAGAATTCGTCAGAAAGTGTCTTAAGTGTCAGCGGAACAGCACAATCCCACACCAGCCTCCCGAAGAGATGTATTCAGTCTTATCCCCGATTCCCTTTGTTGTATGGGGAATCGACATCTTGGGGCCACTACCGAAGGCCAAGGGATAAGTCAGTTTCGTGATCGTTGCTATCGACTATATGATGAAGTGGGTCGAAGCTAAGCCTCTACAGAAGATCACAGAACAAGAATGCCTAAAGTTTTTCAAGGAAGGAGTTTTTTACCGCTTTGGCATTCCGATGGCCGTGGTTTCTGATAATGGCAGACAATTTGTGGGGTCAAAGTTCGAAGGTTTTTTGAAAGAGTTGGGAATTCAGCATCGCAAGAGCTCAGTCGTTCATCCTCAATCGAACGGTCAAGTAGAAGTGACCAACCGAACCCTGCTCAATAGGATTAAAAGGCGTCTAGACGAGCTAAAGGGTCGGTGGCTTATCAGACTGCTCAGTGTTTTGTGGATTTATCAGACTACACCGAGAACAACCACGGGAGATTCACCATTCAAATTGGCATATGGAACTGATGCACTCATATCGGTGGAGATCGGGTCTCCTACCCTTCGGGTCAGTCAGTACAAGGAGTTGTACAATGATGAAGGCTTGAAAACAAATTTGGATCTTCTTCGTGAAGTTCGGATTCACTCGATCGGGTTGGCAATCTACCAAAGAGAGAAATGTGCCTCTGACACTATAATCAGAAGGTGAAGCGGAGGAGGTTTGAAGTGGGAGATTTGGTCCTCTGGGAGTCGGAGGCATCAACCCCCGTAACAAAAAACCGATGCCTAAGCGGGAGGATCGTCTGAAGTAGTTGAGGTGCCGAAGCGTTGTGTACATACCTGAGCTTGAGCAATGGATGGTTAGGAAGTAAAGAATACATGGCACTCTGGAAGACTTAAGAAAATTTTACCAGTAAAAGTCATGTCATTCTTTTCTTTATCCATGTAACCGTTTTGATTTCAAATGAAATTGATCGAGAAAACAATAAATTTTTTAATCAGACAAACTTCGGGCACAATCCGATCAGAAGGTTCGGGAAGAATATTTTATAAAAATAACGGCGGAAGTTTTACCGTTAAGTGTTAAAACTCCCGGTGTTAAAAGTACAGTAATACGCGTGGTTGCATAGTAGCACACGATTTTGATTATTGATGCTTACGTGAGAAGTCACTCAGTTTTATTCAATTATTTCTATAGTAATTGTTGCATAGTATCTCACGTTATTTGATTCAATTATTGTCGATATTTTATATATTATTAAATCAATAATTGAGATAACAAAGTTATTAATATTATTATTTTCAATATTAACGATGTCTAGAAGTTCTACCAAGGAGAGGTTTGGTCACCTAATTGCGCGCCAATAGGGAGAAATCCTTATTAGAAAGCCCCCTCTTTCTTGGGAACAACCCGGTCGATTAATATTGTGAATTATAATAAAGGTGATAAGTTTTGTTTTATTATTATTATAAATGTAATAAAACAGAATACTTTTATAAAGTTATTCGTTTTATTAGACTATAAATAGAATATATAATATTCTATTATGCATAGTGTTTGTATAGTACTGCATAGTGTTTGCAGATAGTAAAATCTTTTTTATATAAAACATAATACTTTTATAAAGTTATTCATTTTATTAGACTATAAATAGAATATATAATATTCTATTATGCATAATATTTTGCATAGTGCTCTGCATAGTGTTTGCATAGTAAAATCTTTTTATATAAAATGTAATACTTTTATAAAGTTATTCGTTTTATTAGACTATAAATAGAATATATAATATTCTATTATGCATAGTGTTTGCATAATGTTTGCGTAGTAAAATATTTTTATATAAAACAGAATACTTTTATAAAGTTATTCATTTTATTAGATTATAAATAGAATATATTATATTTTATTTAAAAGATTTTGTTTTATTAGAATATTTTATTAATACTGCATAGTAAATACATATGGACCGTCCGTTTAAAAGTAAATTAATCTGGACCGTTCATGAATTAGTTACTATTCAGTCCATTCTCCTATAAATAGAAGTTCATTCCTTCATTATTTCTTACGAATTCACTGAAACTCTAGAAAGAGAAACTATAGAGATAGAGAAGAAAAGTATTCTGCTACTTCACTACTCCTATATCCAGTTTCTTCTAAGGTAAGGGGTATTATTTCTTTTGTATTCATGAAGAGAACTTCTGTTATTCTATTCTTTATTATTATGTTGGAATAACATGCCTATCTCAATCACACGCATACATGGTGAAATTCTTCTATTATTCCATTCTTTATTATTATATTGGAATAACTTTTGTATGCCAATCTACCGCATACATGGTGAAATTCTTCATTATTCCATTCTTTATTATTACATTGGAACATCCTGCCTACACGCGTTTATACATTTGGTTCCATTATTTATTATTACATTGGAATATCCTTCGTATGCGTTTACTCATGACCTGGTTCCGTTATTTATTATTCTGTTAGAATATCATGTCTGTGAGGTCTATCACATGCCTGGTGATTTCTTTTGTTATTCCATTCTTTATTATACTCAGTTGGTTAAAGTTTTGGCTTTTAAACTCCATGAAATTAGTGGAACATCTTTGATATTTGCGCTTCATCCAATATCTTTTCATGGAAATATTCTTCTGAGCATTCTTGAATTTTACTCCACAATGCATTATCATGTTGACAATTTGGACGTTATTGGTTCCTGGATAAATTAATTCTTAAACTTGTTTTATTGAATTCTTATATCATTGTCATCATTCTCATGTTTATATTATGTTGAAAGTCATATGTGGACTGTAGTGCATAGATGGACTTGGTATGATTATGACCAGGGATTATTCGGTATAATCATGCCGTAATATTACAAATGATGTGGTAAAACTCCACATTGGCCCGTAGTACATTGATGGACAGTTGTTGGCATGATCATGACCATTGATGAATACACAAATATCCTTGGCCCGTAGTGCATGGATAATTTATGATTGTGATACTAATGAATATCCTTGGCCGTAGTGCAGGGATGATGTGGTTTATTTATTAAGATGAGTCTTAGCAATAAAAGTGATGAAAAACCTTTTAAATCATAGAAGATAGTAGATTTTATTCTCTACTTGACTCTTTTAATGGATTGCTTATTCCACTGTAGTTAAACTTGATGTTTGTTATATTGTATCAGTTTAACACTGTTGAAGGCTAACGATAATTTATTCTGCATTATCTTAGTTATAATATTTCTTACTGGGCTAGTTGAGCTCACCCTTTTACTTTCATTGTTCTTTTCAGGAAATGAGAACGTAGCAGGGACTAGTCGGGGAACAGAGTGACGGTCCAGATGATAGCATTAGTAGTCCTCACTATTCTATGAAATAGTGTGTTAATAAATGTATTGAGGACTTATTTTGAGTTTGAATACTGTCTAGTAGACAATATTTGTATTAAAACTCACAGCTCATATTGTATATTTAAGATTGTATTTGTATTCTATACCATGTATTTGGCGACTCAGAATAGGTGATGTATACCTATTTTGGGGGCGTCACAATTGGTATCAAAGCTTAGGAATATGATCCCTGACTGAGATGTGAGACAAGAACTAGGAGGGGAGAGACGGGAAATTCTTTCGCTAGTATGACCTACCTATGTTTATTTGATATTTAATTGTTTGGTCAGAGTATAGGGATAATATGTGATATGTTAATTAACCCTTATTTTGTGACAATGTTAAATTTACGGAGTTATCCTGGTTTGCATCCTATTTGGTCGATAATGAGGAGCGAATGACGCGAATATTTCTAAGAGGTTTGAAACCCGATATACCAATACCTCATTTCTCACAAACTTTGTTTATATTCAGATGTTGTGAATAGGGCTCAGTTATTGGAGCGCGATAATGTGTCAGCACAACCAAAAGGTAACGACCAATAACACGATAATAATCTTACCGGTGGCAACGACCATCAGAACAATGATAACCATCGTGGGGGAAATTATCATGCCAAGAATGGTAACCACTTCGGTGGTAACCATGGCTAAGATAATAGAAGTGGAAATTCCAAGAAGAGAAGGTTCAATAATGATGGAAAGACAACAACATCAACACTCGTTTCAAAGGAAGAAGAACAACCACCGGTCGTATGTTTCAAATGTGGACAGGAGGGACACATCCGTCCAAACTGTACGCAGCAATCCAAATCATGTTTCAATTGCGGAAGAGAAGGTCACCTAGCTCGATTTTGTCATGTAGTGAAGTCAAGTCCAGCTGGGATGGTGATACCAACGGATGTCTCAGATAAGTCAAAGTCGGTAGTTTAAGTGAGAGCGTTTATCAAGGAACTCGAACGAATAAAGTTATTCATTTTATTATACTATAAATAGAATATATAATATTCTATTATGCATAGTGTTTGCATAGTGCCTGCATAGTATTTGTGATGCCCCCAAAATAGGTTTACATCACTCATCTTGAGTCGCCAAATACATGGTACAAAATTCAAATACAACTTAACTATACAACAGTCGTGTAAAATACGACAAAACATATACTGTGAGTTTTAATACAAATATTGTCATCTAGACAATATCCACACTCAATTGAGTCCTCATTACATTTATTATCACACTATTTAACGTAGAATAGTGAGGACTACTAATGCTATTATCTGGAATAATCACTCGGTTCCTCGACTAGTCCCTACTACGTTCTCATTTCTCAAGAGAACAATGAAAGTAAAAGGTGAGCTCAACTAGCCCAAGAAGAAATATTATGAGTAAGATAATCTGAGAATAAATTATCGTTAGCCTCAACGAGTGTTAAATTGATACAATATAACAAACATCAAGTTTAAGCTGCGGTGAACAAGCAATCCATTAAAAAGTCAAGTAGATAATAAAATCTACTATCTTTTATGATTTAAAAGGTTTTCATCACTTTTATCGCCGAGATGCGACAATAAATAATCCACGGCATCCGCACTAAGGCCGAGGATATTAATTTGTATCACAACCACAAATTATCCATACACTACGGGCGAGGAGGATATTCGTCATTCATCAATGGTCATGATCATGCCAACAAGCTGTCCATCAATGCACTACGGGACAATGAGGATTTTACCACATCATTTTGTAACATTACGATTCATGATTATACCGAATAATCCTAGTCATAATCATACCAAGTCCATCTATGCACTACTGAGCCATGAGATGACTTTCAACATAATATAAACATGAGAATGATGACAATGATATAAGAATTCAATAAAACAAGTTCAAGAATAATTAATTTATCTAGGAACTAATAACGTCCAAATTGTCAACATGATACTTCTTTATAGAGTAAAATTTAAGAATGCTCAAAAGAATATTTTCATGAAAAGATACTGGATGAAACGCAAATATCAAGGATATTCCACTAATTTCATGGAGTATAGAAGTCAAAACTTTAACCAATCGAGTATAATAAAAATGGAATAACAAAAGAAATCACCGGGCATGTGATAGATCGCATGCATGAGTTATTCCAGCAGAATAATAAATAACGGAACCAGGTCATGCGTAAACGCACAGACAGGATATTCCAATAGAATAATAAATAACGAAACCGAGTCGGTGAAAATACATGCCGAAGCGGGATGTTTCAATGAGAATAATAAAATAACGAAACCGGTCATGCGTAAGCGCTTATGAGACGAGGATATTCTGACAGAATAATAAAGAATGGAATAACATAAGAATTTCACCATGTATGCGGTACTTAGCATAGGCGAAGTTATTCAACATAATAATAAAGAATGGAATAATGGAAGAATTTCACCATGTATGCGGTGCTTGCTTGTGAGGCATGAGTTATTCAACATAATAATAAAGAATGGAATAATGAAGTTATCTTCATGAATACAAAAGAAATAATATTCCTTACCTTAGAAGAAACTGGATATAGGAGTAGGGAAGTAGCAGAATATTTTTCTTCTTTCTCTTTATAGTTTCTCTCTCTGGAGTTTCAGTGATTTCGTAAGAAATAATGAAGGAATGAGCTTCTATTTATAGGAGAATGGGTGAATAGTAATTAATTCTAAGCGGTCCAAATTGATTTACTTTTTAAGCAGACGGTCCAAATTGGTTTACTATAAAATATTCTAATAAAACAAAATCTTTTAAATAAAATATAATATATTCTATTTATAATCTAATAAAACGAATAACTTTATAAAAGTATTACATTTTATATAAAAAGATTTTACTATGCAAACACTATGCATAATAAAATATAATATATTCTATTTATAGTCTAATAAAACGAATAACTTTATAAAAGTATTACATTTTTTATATAAAAAAGATTTACTATGCAAAATACTATGCAAATACTATGCATAATAAAATATAATATATTCTATTTATAGTCTAATAAAACGAATAACTTTATAAAAGTATTTTATTTTATATTAAAAGATTTTACTATGCAAAACACTATGCATAATAGAATATAATATATTCTATTTATAGTTTAATAAAACGAATAACTTTATAAAAGTATTACATTTTTATATAAAAAGTTTTTGTTTTATTACATTAATAATACTAATAAAACAAAACGTCATCATCATTATTATAATTCACATTATTAATCCACTGTGTCGTTCCAGAAAGAGGGGCTTTCAATAAGGATTTCTCCCTATCGGCCGCAATCGGGTGACCAAACCTCTCCTTGGCAGAACTTCTAGACATCGTTAATATTGTAAATAATAATATTAATAACTCTGTCATCTTAATTATTGATTTAATAACATATAAAATATCGACAATAATTGAATCAATTAACATGAGATACTATGCAACAATTACTTAAGCAATAATTGAACAACACTGAGTGACTTCTCACATAAGCATCAATAATTAATACCGTGTGCTACTATGAAACCACGCGTATTCCTGTATTTTTAACACCGGGTGTTTCAACAGTTAACGATAAAACTTCCGCCGTTATTTTCATAAAATATTTTTGTCGTTTACTTAATTCGACAAAAATTCCATTGTGGGGTCCACCAATTATTGTGTCGTCGTACGAATATTCCCTGTTAAAACGAATATTCCCTGACCAATCGAATATTATATAACAACTTGCGTACTTTGCAAAATTTATAACTATTACCCACAACTATAACATTATATCAAATTCATTCCATAATATTCAAAAATAATAATTATAGAAAATTCATCTTTATTCATAAAAGTTGGGGTCTTACAGTGTTTGCATAGTAAAATCTTTTTATATAAAATAGAATACTTTTATAAAGTTATTCATTTTATTAGACTATAAATAGAATATATAATATTGTATTATTCATAGTGTTTGCATAGTGTCTGCATAGTGTTTGCATAGTAAAATCTTTTTATATAAAACACAATTCTTTTATAAAGTTATTCGTTTTATTAGATTATAAATAGAATTTATTATATTTTATTTAAAAGATTTTGTTTTATTAGAATATTTTATTAATACTTCATAGTAAATTAATATGGAACGTCCGTTTAAAAGTAAATCAATCTGGACCGTTCATGAATTAGTTACTATTCAGTCTATTCTCCTATAAATAGAATCTCATTCCTTCATTATTTCTCACGAATTCACTGAAACTCTAAAAAGAGAAACTATAGAGAGAAAGAAGAAAAGTATTCTGCTACTTCACTACTCCTATATCCAGTTTCTTCTAAGGTAAGGGGTATTATTTCTTTTGTATTCATGAAGAGAACTTCTGTTATTCTATTCTTTATTATTATGTTGAAATAACTTGTCTATGCGAAGTACCACATACATGGTGAAATTCTTCTATTATTCCATTCTTTATTATTCTGTTGGAATAACCTGTATATGCGGACTACCCTATACTTGGTAAAATTCTTCTGTTATTCCATTCTTTATTATTATATTGGAAGAACTCGCTCTTTTAAATCGCATACATGGTGAAATTCTTACATTATTCCATTCTTTATTATTCTAGGAACATCACATGCATGACGTTTACGCATGACTGGTTCCATTATTTATTATTCGTTGGAATATCACATGCAATGCTTTCGCATGACACCGTTCCATTATTTATTATTCATTGGAATATCATGTATGTATGCGTTCACGCATGACTGGTTTCATTATTTATTATTACATTGGAATAACACCGTCTGTATGGCCTATCGCATGCCCGTAATTTCTTTTGTTATTTCATTCTTTATTATACTCGGTTGGTTAAAGTTTTGGCTTTTATACTCCATGAAATTAGTGGAATATCTTTGATATTTGCACTTCATCCGATATCTTTTCATGAAAATATTCTTACGAGCATTCTTGAATTTTACTCCAAAGCAAAGATCATGTTAACAATTTGGGACGTTATTGGTTCCTGGATAAATTAATTCTTGAACTTGTTTTATTGAATTCTTATATCATTGTCATCATTCTTATATTTATATTATGTTGAAAGTCATATGTGGCCTGTAGTGCATAGATGGACTTGGTATGATTATGACCAGGGATTATTCGGTATAATCATGACCGTAATGTTACAAATGATGTGGTAAAAATTCTCATTAGCCTGTAGTGCATTGATGGACAGTTGTTGGCATGATCATGACCATTGATGAATACACAAATATCATTGGCCCATAGTGCATGGATAATTTATGGTTGTGATACTAATGAATATCCTTGGCCGTAGTGCAGGGATGATATGGTTTATTTATTAAGCTAAGTCTCAGCAATAAAAGTGATGAAAAACCTTTTAAATCATAGAAGATAGTCGATTTTATTCTCTACTTGACTCTTTTAATGGATTGCTTATTCCGCTGCAGTTAAACACTATGTTTGTTATATTGTATCAGTTTAACATTGTTGAAGGCTAACGATAATTTATTCTGCATTATCTTAGTCATAATATTTCTTACTGGGCTAGTTGAGCTCACCCTTTTACTTTCATTGTTCTCTTCAGAAAATGAGAACGTAGCAGGGACTAGTCGGGGAACAGAGTGACGGTCCAGATGATAGCATTAGTAGTCCTCACTATTCTATGAAATAGTGTGTTAATAAATATATTGAGGACTTATTTTGAGTTTGAATAATGTCTAGTAGACAATATTTGTATTAAAACTCACAGTTCATGTTGTATATTTAAGATTGTATTTGTATTCTGTACCATGTATTTGGCGACTCAGAATAGGTGATGTATACCTATTTTGGGGGGGGGTCACAAAGTTCGTTTAAACTGCTTGTGTATTGATGTTTTTAATTTTTTTTGATAATGATTTTAATAGTGATGCAAATTTAGAAGGCGATGCATGTGTAGATGTAGAATATACAGTCTCATATTGTTTATAAAATTCAGTAAATATATTATTAAATTTTAATTTAATGTAATCAATATTTTCTACTATATCTTCTAAAACACTTTCCACACCTTCTAATTTTATTACAGGGTTTAATGTCGCTGCACAAGTAATAACAATAGGCACGTCTTCAAAATATTTTTAATTTTTTTCTTCCATATTCAAAATAAGGCCAGCCCAAAAATGATCATATATTTATATTGTTGAAAATATTTGTTATTTCCAAACATGCAAACAGAGCATTATGAATTGTGAGATAATAAACACCACTTAATATTTTTATGTGCTTTTTAAAACTTTAAGAATATTTAAAAGTTATAATAATAAATCTCAGTCTTAATTTGTTACTCCATGATCAATTTGTGTGTTATAAAACTCCATAAGTATATTTTGACCATAAATAAAACCAATCATTCTACGAACTTTATATATTGTTGCTTGCAAGTAATTGAATCCAGATTGTACAATCAAATTCATTATATGGCACACATCTAGCATGAAAAAATGCACAATTTACTACATGTTTTAAATATTTCTTTAACATATTAACAGAACTAGTATTATTTGTTCAATTATCTAAACTAATACTCATTATTTTATCTTTAATTTTGAGCGTATGGATAATGAACATAATTTGAGCATATGTTGATTGACTAGTATGTGGTAATTCAAAAAATTCAAATCATATAATTCTTTTTGCCAACATTTTTGAATCTATCCACTGAGTAATAATACAAATATAGCTAATTTCAGGTTGATTAGCAGACCAAGTATCATTAGTTCAACAAATTTTATCGTCACAATTATTAAAATATTTAATTCATTCAGTTTTAGCTTATTATATAATTTAATTGCATCACGTTTAATAGTCATTCTACTTGTTTATATTTCGGTTCCAATGCGCCCATAGTCAAAAAAATTGAATGAAAGCTCCTTCTCGATTATTAACTTGGCTTGCCACTTCTTTTATAATATTTAATCGTAACTGCAATTGTGACCGAAACGATCAATTTGTGATTGAGAGTTTTCATCAGTTATTTTATATTTCTTCAAACACGACTCATAATGACGGAGTATTGTGTTATTTTCTTTAATTTCAAAGAAGTTGTTACATATTTTGCATTGAGCTTTCTAACCTCTTCCACAATCCACACTTCGATGAAATGATCCCAAACAGCCGATGTACGTTTTCTTTGCTCACCGGTAGGACATGAAAATGTTGTGTTCGAATCCAGAATGACACTTTCGGGCATAATGATATTTGGGCCATGATTTTGAATAAATGGTGGCTTTGTGAAATGTTAGAGAAATCCATTGTAATAAAATGAATGTAATAATAAAATAAATATTATGATTTATGTGTATAATAAATTGTAAATATTATATAAGCTAACTTATAAGAATTTTAACATTGATATAAAATAAAATTTTGAGCTTGCATATATGTTGTTATTGCTATATTAGAGAATAGAGAAAGAAAGATGTGAGGAGTTATAATTTTCGTGGAGTAAATTATATGATTTTTATAATGAAAAAAAAAAAAACGGTTAGTAAAATTATAGCTGTTATCGTTGATAAATGAAAGTTTATTTAATTTTGGGTTGGGTTGGGTTTGAAATCTGAATTCTGATGGAATGAAATTTTCATGAATGAATGTGATTGATGGATGAATGAGGTGTGTCAGCCCTTTGGTTTTTTTTGACCGTTGGTTGTTGAAAACTTGGATGATGGCTTGGTGGAAGGCTGCAGGCAACAGGCTTGGTTCATATGTCTTGGTCTGTTGTTTCCTGGCCTAAGCAAAGTAGGAACTGGGCTCATTAGGCTGGGCTGTTAGCCTAAGTTACTTGGGAGCAAAAAACAGGCCAGACCAGACATACTAAATGTAAGGTTTAAATATAAATTACTACTTCAGTGATCCACATTTTAATTTTTTTCAATCAGATTATTAAATTATCAATTTTTTCGATTTCAGTCTAATTGAACCCGCCATGTCATAAATTGATGACATGGCATGACCACGTGGCAATACAATGCTTATGTATTAAAAGAAGACTAATTTTTAAATTATTTTATTGACTTGAAAGGGTAAAAGAGTAATATAACATTTTATATTAACTTGAACTAAATTTAAACAAAAATAAAACCCAAAGTCAGCAAACAATTTCAACGAAAACAGAACCCGAACTCCATACATCGCCACCCAAAGCCACTATCAACGCCTCTTACATACTCAATATTTAAAAAAATATCAAAATCAAAATCCTATATTCCTTAAATCAAAGCCATATATACCCAAATCAAGCAGACAAAGATGACTTTCAATACCTCAAATTGACTATACAAATCAAATTGGCCATATATTCCTCAAATTAAATTGACTATACAAACATATAATTACACAAGAAAAATAACAGTGATCGCATATGGCGAAATAGAAGGTCAACTGCGACGGGGTCATCGAATTGGAGGAGCTCGAGGGTGGAGAGGTAGGTGAGGTGAGCTCGAGAAGGACATGAAGGGGACCAGAGCAACGAGTTGAATCTGCCGCCATTAACAACGACTGTTTAGAGGATGGAGTGAGCTAGGTCAAGGTTTCAGGATCGGAGAGCGATTAGGGTTTGAATTGGCCTAAGAAGGTGGTTCACTGTGACTTATGAATCAAGAGAAGAGCTATGTATCTTTGTCTCTCATTGCTGTAGTATTACAAATTTGTATATATATATATATATATATACATCGTTTCTTCTTCTTTTATTTTTTTTTTCTTTTTCCAATTTGAGATGATTTGATTTTCTGATATTGGCGATTGAGCACAAACATATGTATATATATATATATATATATGTGTGTGTGTGTGTGTGTGTGTGTGTGTGTGTGTGTGTGTGTGTTAATGGGTTTGTTCTTCTCCATCTTTTCTAGCATTTTCGTTTAATAACTAAGGTTGGGAGATGTGATTTTATGGGTCATATAGGGTTTTCAAGTGGTGGATGGTTGAGTTTTTAGATGGTAATGGTAGTTGAGTTTCTAAATTGGTGGTAATAGTGGAGTTTTCAGGTCGGTGGTGATTGTGAAGTTTTTTGATCGGAGATGGTAGATTTTAGCAGGAAGATAGTAGATTTTTAAGATGGGTAGCAGATAAGGATGAAGAGGATTTCAGATGATTTTAGCTTTAATTTGTTGTTTTTTATTAGTATTAATGTATAATATAAAGTGATATATAATAAATGTGTAATCAAACATTAAAAATATAATTTTTTTAGTTACACATCAGTTGAGCAATGGCCTACCCAGAGAGTCACGTCAACAATTTCTGACGTGACGGACCGAATTGAATGGAAGTAGAAAAAATTAATAGTTTAATCATCTAATTGACAAAATTGAAAGGTGGATCACCGAAGTGGAATATGACTTATAGTTTAGGATAGTAATTTATATTTAAGCCTAAATGTAACTAGTAGGCCGGATGTTATGGATGTTTTATATACTCGTAAGTGCACGAATCGAATACTTAGTATAGTCAACAAGTGCGAGGTTGAACCCTAAAGACTTGACGAATGGAACGTGTTTTTGTCACTCACTAATTCTAGTTAATTCATAATCTAGCTTAAAATTTTCGAGGGAATTTTTTTATCAACTAAAAATACGTGAATAAAATAATTAAGAATAAAATACTAGGGGTGATGGAGTCTTATATTTGATATCATCTTCAATAAAATCTACTGTTTATCACACACTAGTTTGGTCTCTCGACTCTACTAAATGCGAAAAATAAAATCAATCAAATCCAATTAATTTATAAAATCAGATTGTTAATTCTTCTATAGCCAAACATATGTATAAAATCAAAACACTCATCATTTTCATTAAAACACAGTTTATATCTGCTTTTAACAAATTATAAACTGAATCCAATAAATAATAATGAGAATCCAACCTTATTTTTATCAGTAAAAATAGGCATCCAATAGAAAGAATTATTTTTAACGCGAAAGTATTAAATTGGTAGAATAAATTGGCATGAATACATGCAATAGAATCAATCAATTATACTCATCCTCAATTCTAAAAAATAATCTAACCTAATATGCTTGAAATTGGAATACAAAGCATAACGAAATAATAAATAAATAGAATACCCAGTTGAATGTACTAATTAATTAAAGAAGAAAATGAAATAAACCCTTCAATGTACTGTTCTGTTGTTGCTCTCACTTTAATAAATTGATGCAAAGAGGAAAAATAGTGCTCTTGGAATTGATAAACGAGAAGGAAAATTAAAAGGAACAAAAACAAACAAACCAAAATCTTATTCAAGTCAGCTGCTCCTCTTTTTTCTTCCAAGCGGCTGTCCTCTCTCTAAAAAAATAAACTAATGCCCTCACTTCTTAGATTCCGTGGGTTTTATTTTATCCCAAAAATATAAAAAAATCAATTTTTTTTTTTTTAAAACCCCCTGCTCTCTTCTCTCTCCACTTGATCTTCAATTTTTGAATATTTGCTCCCAATTTCTCTCATTGATTCTCGCATTCTTATTACCTCCTAAACCAATTTTTTTTTTTTAACTTGCTACCTTTTTGTTGCGAATCTCTCTCTAAATCCTTGCTGAACAATTTTTTTTACTTTCTTTCTTTAGGGCTGCTAAGCTTCCTGCAATAAGTTATTTGGTCTGCTCCACAGTTTGAAATAATTAGTTTCTAAGCTCTAAATTACTATCTACAAAAGTCTAATAATATCTCCATTAAATTTCACACTTGAGAAACACCAAAAACACAACAATTATAAAAATATATGCTCTCCAAAATATAAATTAGCAGAATAGGATATATCAATTTCATAGCACATCACTGGTGTGACGCCCCCAAAATAGGCATACAGAACTCATTCTGAGTCGCCAAATACATGGTACATAATTTAAATACAAACTTCTTTTATACAATACGATAAAAACGTAACTGAGAGTTTTAACACGAACATTGTCTCGTAGACAATATCCAAACTCAAATAGAGTCCTCATTACAATTATTATCACACTATTTCATAGAATAGCGAGGACTACTATAGCCACCATATTGGACCATCACTCCATTCCCCGACTATATTCTCATTTCCTGAAAAAAAAAACAATGAAAGCAAAGTGTGAGCTCAACTAGCTCAGTAAAGAATATTATGATTAAGATAATGCATAATAAATTATCGTTAGCCTTCAACAGTGTTAAACTGATAGAATATAATAGACAACAAGTTTAACTGCAGCGGAATAAATAATCCATTAGAAGAGTCAAGTAGAGCATGATATCTACTATCTTCTATGATTTAAAAGTTCATCATCAATGTTTTATCGCTGTAACACAGCTCAATAAATAATCCACATCATCGAATTATTCATGCACTACGGGCCAAAGATATTCGTTAGTATCACATCTACGAATTATCCATGCACTATGGGCCAATGATATTCGTTACTATCACCAATGGTTATGATCATGCCAACAACTGTCCATCAATGCACTACGGGCCAATGAGAACTTTTACCACATCATTTGTAACATTACAGGTCATGATTATACCGATACATAATTTCTATTCATAATCATACTAATCAATAGTCTATCTATGCACTATGGGCCAAAGATGACTTTCATCACAATATAAGCACAATGATGATGACAATGATATAAGAATTCAATCAAACGAGATCAAGGATAAATATTAAAGATTTATAATTTATTCAGAGTTTAAAAATGTCCAAATTATCAACAGATAACTGCTTTGTGGAGTAAAATTCAAGAATAATATTCATGTTAAAATAATTTGGACAGAAAAGAAATCAATTTTTGTCATGAATAATACCTCGGGTGAATAGTACCCGAGTAAATAGTACCCCGTAAATAGTACTTCGTGAATAGTACCCCGGATAAAAAGATTAAAATTTAACAAGAATGTTCAGAAAAATATCCTTGTGAAACGATACTAGATGAAACACAAATTTTAAGGATATTCTACTAATTTCAAGGAGTATAGAAGCAATACTTATCAACATGAGTGTAGAATTAAGAATACAAAATGAAATAATATTACTTACATACTACAGAGTATGGAAGAAAATATTATTTCTTGCGAATATTGAACAAAAATAATATCCCTTATCTTAAAAGGAGAGTACTTCTGACTGGTATAGACTGGTATAACAGATATATTTTTGAAGAAAACTTGCACTATTTGCAATACTCAAAGTTTCCTTAAACTCAAAAGAAATACGTTACGTTCAATATTATAGAAGAAGAATTCTCTGATTTTGGTGTGATTTTCAATTCTAAACTAAGCATCCTATTTATAGGAGAATGACAGGATACTATTTAGGAAAAATCATGGACTGCACAGTAGGAGAATTCACGGGCGAATTCACAAACGAATTCGCTTAAATATTTTTGATTTTACTATGCTGCACTATGTAGCACTATGCAAACACTATACAATAAAATAAAATATATTCTATTTTATATATAAAAAAATTTTATATATATATATATATATATATAAACTCACACACACACACACACACACACACACACACACACACTTATATATACACACACACACACACACACACATATATATATATATATATATATATATATATATATATATATATATACTAAAACAAAACTGAGATAACTTTTACCGAAGATTTTGAAAAATGCGTAAGTGGGGGTCCATGTAATAAGCCAAATTTATAATAAATACTTCATAAAAAAACCCCTCTATTTATCTCAATTCACTTGGCTTCGCTAAACATATTTTTAATAACATTTATTCATCATTAATATTATAACTTGCAATATTAACAACCATATCATTCCCAGGAAAGAAGGGGCTTTCCGATAAGGACTTCTCCTTATTGGCGCGTAATTATGTGACCAAATCCCTTTCCTCGACAGAACTTTCTAGACATCGTCAATAATGCAAATAATAATATGAATAACTTTGTCGTCTCAATTATTGATTTAATAATATAAAATAGTGTGCAGATGATACTGTAATAATAATTGAATCAATAATATGAGATACTATGCATCAACTACTGTGGCAATAATTGAATAAAACCGGAGTGACTTCTCACGTAAGCATCAATAATCAAAGATATTGCATAACAATCTGGTGTGCTACTATGCAACCACGCGTATTACTGTACTTTTATCATCGGTATTTCAACAGTTAACGGTAAAACTTTTGTCGTTATTTTTATAAAAAGTTATATATGTCGTTTTCTAACTCCAACGATGAATTCCATTGTGGGTTCCACTAATGATTGTCTTGCCGCATCTGAATATTACCCGATAAAAGCGAATATCCCCAGAATCAAACGAATATTTTATGACAACTTGCTTACTTTGCAAAATTTGTAAATATTACCCACAACTATAACATTATATCAAATCCACACCTTATTATTCAAAATAACATTTAGAGAAAAATTAATCTTTATTCATAAAAGTTGGGGTCTTACAATGGGACCCGAAGCCATAGAAAGTAGGTCAAGCTTAATTCTCATGTCCAAATCGTGAGATGTTTGAAATCTCGGTCGAGCGGACTAATCTAGACCTCGACCAGGATACATTTAGATGAGGTTTGGATTCTAAATCAATTGTTATTTCCTTATAGGACTCTAGGGTTTCATATCTAGTATAAATAAGCTTTGATGATGTAATTCATTTATAATTCAAAATTTATCAATATACTTGTGAGTTTATTCTCTACTTTTGGTTCTTTAAAGAATTCCTAAGTTATTTCTTGGTTTTCTTTGAGATTCAACTTTGACTTATCATACAACAATACAAAGTTGTGTGGTGTCTTCTACTGCATCAATTATCGATTATACCAAGATTATCTCTTACATATAAGTGAGGGGTTAAGGTGTCATTGGTATCCATTCAATGAATATTTCTTAACGCGAGCAATTGTACCAAGATTACCGCTTATATATGTATAAATGAGGGGTTAAGGTGTTATGCTTGATTTACCTTCATAGCTTGCTAGAAAGCGATCCGGCGCATGACCACACTTACCTTGAAGCATGCCTTGGAGTCTATCATCAAAGCTAGCCAAACATAGACAAAAGCTTTTGGAAGATAGGATCGAGCTCAAAGGAGAGAACGAAGAACTAAAGAAGAAACTTAAGAATTGTGAAAATAAACTTCAGGACATACATGACCAGATAAAGAACCTAGTTAAATGCGCCTCCCAACTAGAGAGAGAAATATATGACCTTCGGGCTTAAAGCAAGATGATCACCGAAGCCAATAAGCGATAAATTATCGATGAATGCAAAGCATCTCTAGAGCTGACCGAAGCTGTTATAAATCAGTTTGATGAGGGCTATCAGTTGGCCAAGGTTAAAATTAAAGCAGCCAACTTCGATCCCATGTTACTCAATTTTTTCGATGACAAAGAAAAGGAAGAACCTCAGACTGAAGAGGATCCTCCAACTGATCCTTAGTCTTTCATTATGTTATCATTATTATTTTTTGTTTCATTGTGCATTTAAAAAAACCATGTAATGTAATTTATTTATATAATGAATTAGTATCCTCTCTCAAAAATGCAATCCTTTATTGATATTGTCATAAAAACATCAGTTTAATTGACAACTTATTCTTGTGTGCAAAAAGAACTTAAGAAAGTAAAATTACATATAAAACATAACATATTGATAATATTTCTAAAGCTTTCATGCATTCTATGTATTTTTTTACTTTAACCCCATTCATATATAGTCCGAAGCTGATACATTTTCGGCATCGATACTCAGATGACTTCTAATATCCCCTTTCAATTGGGCATGAGTTTCCCTGTATTTTGAGGAGTAGAAACATCTGCCTCCCAAAGCACCAAGTCTCCAACCTCAAACATTCACTTCTTATCCTTCTGATTATAATGTCGAGCAGTTCTTTGCTGGTAAACAACCAATCTCGGCATTGTAGAATCCTGAACTTCATTCAACAATTTATCTAATTTCCATTGATATCAAAATAAGAGCATTAGTACCATATGCTAGACAAAAAGGAGAATCTCTCGTGGTGGTCCGAGGTGTAGTTCGGTAAGACCATAAGACATTGCATAAACCTTCAGGCCATCGAGCTTTAGCATCATCCAATCTCTTTTTGATACCGTTCAATAAGGTCCGATTCGTCACCTTAAGCTAATCGTTGGACTAAGGTTGGGCCACCGAGATTGTACGATGTTGAATGTTAAAATTCCTTAAGAACTGATCAAATTTGGCTCTCACAAATAGGCGCCCATTGTCTGACACCATAGCAACGTGAATACCAAATTGAAACACTATTGACTCCTTAAAAAACTGCATACAATTTTGTTTGGTGATCTCCCGAAGAGATTTGGCCTCCACTAACTTGGTTATATAGTCGATCGCGATAATTACAAATGATAACTATCATTTTGCCTTTGAGAGGGGACCCAAGATATCAATTCCCCACACAACGAACGAGATTGAGGAAAAAACCGACGACAACTCCTCTAGAGGTTGATATGGAACATGGCTAATGAGCTGGCACTTACACATTTCCTCACATAATCCATCGCATCTTGTAACATGGTTAACCAATAGTATCCCTATATTACCAACTTATAAGTCAATGCCTTGACTCCCATATGATTCTTGCATATCCCCTCATGCACCTCCCAAAGAACATAAGTTGTCTTCGAAGGTACTAACTATTTCAATAAAGGAGAAGAATAAGTCTATCTGTAGAGATCTTCGTCAATCAAACAAAAATATAAACTCTGATGCTTCTCCTTCTTTGTCAGTATTTGATCCGAAGTCAACTTCTCCTCACTGAGGTAATCCAGATAGGGTGTAAGCCAACAGTCCGACCTTTATGTACCATGACCACCTTCTTCTGAATGCTTGGGGCATTCAGAACTTCCAAGTACACCGATTCGCTGAATGAGTTAACGTCTGTCGTGGTCAGTTTTGATAAGGAATCAATCACTGTATTGTTCGCCCGACCAATCTTCCCCTTAGAAAGAGTAAAAGTTAAAATAATATAGTTGACTCTTAACTTCACACATATATTTGACCATTCGTGCCCCCTGACCCTCATATTCTCTTGTTATATGTTTAATAACTAATTGTGAGTCACTGAATATAAGTGAACAACGAACCTCCAAACTCTGTGCAAACCGTTACCCCACTAGGATTGCCTCATATTCGTCCTCGTTATTAGTTGTCTTGAACATGAAGCGTATTGCTTGTTAGACCTTGAACTTCAATGTCTTTATCATTACAAGGAAAAGCCTTATTTCTGACGAAATTTTCCCTCAAAAATAAGCCTATTACGTCGAACATAGGTTATTTTCAACAGACTATTCTGTCGTAAAATTTGGTCGTATATATACGTGTCGAAGATACCATCCGTCACAAATTCTGTTGTACCTATCTTATCTACGATGGATTATCTCTGATGGAATTTCGTCGAACATAAGCTATTTACGATTGAATAAACATGACGAAAACTTTTGTCGAGTATAATATTCCTTTATTTTTGATGGAATATTCCCATGGAAATAGGCTATTTTCGACTAAAAATTAAAATATACCGGTATTTATTAAAAATTGGCTGATTGTTAAATTCAGCAGAATTTTCGTCGAAAATACCTTATTCCGTTGGAATTAATTATTTTTTTAATGCAGATTTTAAAAGTGCAGTTTATAGGTGTTTAAACCCATTTATGTGCCTGAAACCTGTAATATAAACCTGTATATCACATTCAAATATTTAACGTAATGCTAAAAACAATAGCAATATATCAAGGGAACGTAATCTTCTAACTGATTATCATCAACACTACTGAGCTAACAATTACTAATATAAGCTAATGTTCCATAAATGATAAACAATATAATTTACAATACTCATACAGACGCAATTAGACACTACAATATATACAAATGTTCTACAATAACATGAATACAAATGAACTATAAACTAGTAAAAGTATCATCATCGGGCGGAGGTTAACGACGCTGCTTCTCGAATGTATAGAAATCGATTATGTCGTCGTCACTTTGCAAATTTCGTCATTAATCGCTTCGCCATCGCCACCCTATTGATAGAATAAAAAATATAAATCATTAGTTCGTATATATGTGAGAATTAAAAAGCTAGCCTTAATTAAAAAAAACATAAACAATAATAATACCTGAGTAGGCGGGGGCAGACGAAAAGCCTCCTCCAAGAGGATAATCACCATCCGGAGCATCTCGCCACTAAAAGCGTCGAATTGCTCCCGCAGTAATCCCGTACTCTCTGCGGAGGCCCCTGCTATAATACCCTGAGAAATCTGGTGAAGACGAGAACTGGTAGGCAACTGCTGACGTCGAAAAGATCGGATCGAAGACGGAACCTATCCGACACTTGTCCCCTATCACCATTGGAAGATCTTGTCATCCAAGCTAGCGCCCGTATGAGATGGTCCAACATGTGCTCTCGGACGCTGGCGCTGGCTGGAGCCTATAAAAAGATATAAATTTGATTACTAATAATAATTTATATAATGTGATAAATTCGGAAAATTTTGTAAAACATAAAAAATATTACCTCCAGGAAGTGTATATGCGGGTATCCTCGGCAGACCCAACACTCGATATCTGCCGGTACTACTAGTAGGGGGATCTTGAGATGCGACCCATAGTCTCAGCTTCTCATCCCGATCTAATATAATATCGGGAAGAGGGGTGGCGGAATCTAACGGCTTAGAACCCCTCCTAATAGCCTCCAGCTCAGCTATACGCTCGTCCCAAAGCCTCTAAAATCGATCCTGTAATTTATTTTGTATACGTATATTAATTATATCATTTTATTTATGATTGAATATTAATAAAAGCTAAATAGTAAGATGAGTTTTACCCGTATAGCTAAAGCTGCCTGAGACAAAGCACGCTCGACCTTAGGCATGCGGGCTCGATCCCAAAACTCTAAAATGGTAGGATCTCGGCCCAAGGTCCTCCTCAAGGCCTAATAAAAACATTCATAAAATAAGTATTAAGTATTTACATGAGAACTTGATAACTAAACAACTAAATACAACACACTTACCATCTTCGCCTCCTCGAACGACTA
Source organism: Panax ginseng (assembly GCA_020205605.1). Lineage (NCBI taxonomy): Eukaryota > Viridiplantae > Streptophyta > Magnoliopsida > Apiales > Araliaceae > Panax > Panax ginseng. The sequence goes on from CM035128.1 coordinate 157,139,133, forward strand.
AGAATCAGTGGTGTGTACTATCCGGAGCTGACCACGATTCTTCTTCTCCTGATCAAACTTTTTCTTGAAGTCATCAGCATCCTAGTGCGCACACATAAGCTCCCAGGCTAAATCGGAGACTATGCGGAGCTGGTGATCTCTGATGGTGGTCCTGGGCTGGTCCTCAACTGCCTGGGTTTCCCTCTGTCACATCTCATACAGCCAGCCGGAGTAATTCGCTGCGACATGTGAAACAATCACATCGTTGCCAGCTATCTGAGAGATGCTTGGGTTAAATCTATAATAAACCTATAACAAAAGTTTAAAAATTAGGAACAATTGATTTCATCAACCTAATACAACTATGTAGTAATTAATATAATATGCTTAACTTACATTGAAACTCCCATGAAGCAGTCTGCGTATAAAGATGACATTGTACCGCCGCATCTTTATTTGAACCGCATGCACCCTCTCGGGAGATGCGTCAAACAGATCGCGTGTAGGGCGTGCTTAGCCACCGGGTCTAGTATACTACAGGAAAAATATAATAATGTGTGTTATATGAATTGTGTTTTGTAATAACTATCAGAAATATTAACAATATATTAACACTTACTGTCCAGAAGCGACATCCACCGGTACTGTAAGTGGAACTGTCGGCGGACGACCAAAGATACCGAGGTTCGTCCCTCAGTGTCGTCAGTGAGGTGCATCTGTAATAATTATATTTAACTGAGTCAATAAACATAAACTAATGAAGCTTGAGATATATTTAAATCCTAGTTAAGATAACTTACTAGCGCCTAAAGAAGAGCCTCCATCGTGGCTACCGTCTCCCATACCGGATTGCCCACCACCTCGGCGACCTCCACCACTATGTCTAGCCATGAATATCCTACTTCAATAACCAAATTGGTAGATTATGGATATGTAAGGTTTAACAATATGTGGTATGTACTAATATGAATGCTCATTTTCAATTATGTACGTCATCAAACCCATCAGAATCAGCGTGTATATCATTCTCGGATTCGGTATCTTCCGCATCCTCAGTTTCGAGATTAGTTTCGTCATCATTATCATTCTCAACGACTATATAATCATTCATGTGTACGTTTGCCTTGACATCCTTATCGTCAGGTACGCCAATGACATCAGTCCTCATCACATCTTCAACATGGAACACTACGACCAAAGGGTTGCTAACATCTTCTTGCAACACCTCATCTATAACAAACATGTTCTCAACATTAAATGAACATGTTTTAGTTGTGACTACTGTGTACCAGGGGCTTCGAGTATTTACAACATTAGGAGCGTAATACACTTGAGTCGATTGACTTGCTAACACGAACACGTCATTAGACTTTAACACAGACTTCATATCTATAATTGTGATTCTATTACAATAAACTTTAACCCCCTTTTCAGTATCAAATCAGCTACACTTAAATGTAACTACCTTTTTACCCCCATGATAATTGAGCACAACTACATCCTATAAACGGCCATGTAATTGGACTCAGAATCTCGGTAGCAACTTCCTAACACCACAACCCCAGAATTGACTAATGTGAGTTCATTCAAGTCATCGACCCTAAATCTATACCCATTCACGATGCAACCGGAAAAAGAACTAACAACTTTGTAAGGTCCTTGGATGACATCTATAAAAATCTCAAAAATGTTCTCCGCTTCAACCCTTTTCTTAAACCACTGTTGGAAATTAACATTAGTGAAGGTTTCCAACTTTGCTGTAGTAAAAGCTGGGTTAGAAGCATATGCTTCCTCTTTGAATGAACTGCGAAAATAGTAAAATGTCTTTAACATATATAGATGACTACACTTATAAATTGCACTATATATTGTAAATAATTATTCATACCTGATGTATGATGATACTTCGGGTATATTTAGAAGCACGTATGTAGATACAATCTTCAACTCTTTATCGCTTAAGTAAGTTAGCGTCTCATGGCCAAATGGCTTAGCCGGATATGTGAATACATCTAAATCATCATTAGCATGAGACATTGGACCAACGACCTCATTCCTTCATAAATGGTTGTGCTTCGTTGAGACAACATCATCAAAATACAATGAGCAGAAGTTGAGAAGCTCTTCCTTCGTATAACGTTCATCAATAGAACCCTCTACACGAGCTTTGTTCTTGACCTTTTGTTTTAATCGATGCATATACCTAAGATAAATATTCTGACAAATATAAGAGTATTATTAATATGAGCAACATAAAGCAATTAGTAGTGTATATTACCTCTCAAAAGGATACATCCACCGATATTATACTGGTCCTCCAAGTTTGAGTTCATAAGGTAGATGAATAGGCAAATGTTCCATCGAGTCAAAGAATCTTGGAGGGAAGATCATTTCAAGCTTGCAAATGGTAAGCAAAATATTGTTCTCCATCTGCTCGACATCACTGTACTTAATTACAGTTGAGCAAAGATATCAAAAGAAATTTGAAATTTCGGCCAATGCATCCACAACTTGTCTGGGTAACATCTCACGAAATGCAATTGGGATCAACTTCTGCATGAATACATGACAATCGTGACTCTTGTATCCAGAAATTTTCAATTGGTCAACCTTACAATAACGTCTTATGTTCGACAAATATCCATCTGGGAGCTTCAACCCACTAACCCACTTACACACGTCTTCAACTTGTTGCTTAGTAAGATAAAATAGAGCTTTAGGTTTCGTATTGTTAGGGAAAAGCCATAATTCTGGCCTAATGTTCAATGCCTCCAAATATTTTCGAGCGTTAACATTATCTTCGGTTTTACCACTCACATTTAACACGGTATAAAATAAGTTCTCGAAAACATTCTTTTTGGTATGCATGACATCTATACAATGACGAACTGAAAATGTGCCCCAATACAACAACTCAAACCATATGGGTGAATATGTCCAACTATGAGTCTTCCCGTACCCGGATGCTCTCAATTTACTTTGTTCCTTCCACGACAAAGGAAAATCAAGCTGGTTCAACCAACCCAAGACCTCACTGCCCGACAGACAACCAACAACCCCCTTCTTCTTTGTATTTCTGTTGAATTGTGCAAACATCTTTCTGTAATTTTGATCAAGAGGTAAGAATATCACATATCACAAAATTCTCGCATATCAATTTATATACGTCTGGACCCCTGTCTCCCACAACATCTTTAGTTCATCCACTAACGGTCGAAGGTACACGTTAATGTCTTTTGTAGGACTTTTATCCTCCGGAATGAGTAAAGTCAAGAATAAATACGGATCCCTCATGCACATTGACGGTGAAAGATTATAAGCGACCATAATGACTGGCCAAACTGAGTACGGCTGGCTAAAATTATTAAAAGGGCAAAAGCCATCAGTAGCCATGCCAAGCCTAACATTCCTAACTTCTTCCACAAACTCAGGATAATTTGCATCAAATCTCTTCCATTCATGTCCATCCGCTGGGTAAGTCAGCTGACCAGGCACGACATCCCTTGTTCGATGCCAACTCATATATTGAGCCGTATGAGACGATATGAATAGCCAACGAAGCCTCGGCGCAAGAGGAAAGTACCGTAAGATCTTCCTGGGAACATGTTTCTCCTTCCCCCCCCCCCCCCCACATTTTGTCACCTTGTAGCGTGGTAAGCTGCATATATCACATTGTCCCTTATCTCTATCCTCCCCATAGTATAACATGCAATCTTGCTCACAAGCATCGATTTTCTGATACCCCATATTTAACCCCTTGACCATCTTCTTCACTTCGTAATAATTCGCAAGAAGAGTATGATCGTTGGGTAAGAACTGTCCAACTATAGTAAGCAAATCGTTGAAACCTCTCTCACTACAGTCGTGCTTATTATTGAAGTGTAAGAGCATCGTCACCGCAGACAGCTTGATGTCGGTATCATTTCCCGGATACAATGCGACCCTAGATTCAGATAGCAACTTGTAAAAGGCAGCAATTGTATCATTTGGCACTTACTTAACACTACTTGAAGAAGGCTCATTTTCAGCCCAGTCAATATTAGTAAGGCCATAAGTATCGACCAACATCTCCAATTGATCATAGTTTTCGACGTATGAATCCCATAAAATTAGTTGTTCCACAATATTTTCAATCACTTCTGATTCCCCGTGATGAGTCCATACAAAGTACCCATCCACAAATCCACGAGAAAATAAGTCGAATTTAATCTTGTCAACTTTCTTCCAAATCAGGTTTTTACACTTGACACACGGGCATCGAATCTTCCCGTTCGGGTCATCAACATGTTCTATTGTTTTGTTCAAGAAATCTGACACCCCAACACGATAAGCTGAGACTAATCTCCTCTCATCACTGGGTATCCTACGATACATCCAACTCCGGTCGGCTGACATTTTTAACTACACAGAAGACGCATTCAGTTAATTTGGATATTTATGCATGAATTAGATTTACCTAGTATCTCCACTCTATAGGACAGGGGTAAGGCTTCTATCCCGTTATTGGATGTGTCTCGTCACTAGTGCCAACACGTTGAGTACATTTCATGAGTTTCAATAAAATTTTGGGAGCACCTCCCCATGGTCTCCAAGCACACGAAATAGACTAAGATAACTTAATCTAAGTATGCACTTGAAGAATATATAGAGATAAAAGTCGAAAAATCCTCAAAAAAATAAAAATGTACCATTTCGTATTGGCACTGGCCTAAGTGAGAGACATAACATCCAGTAACAGTCCCAAACTGGGGACTGTTTGACATTCACTCCTACTGAGTGAATGCCAAACGGGTTTCTAAGTTCCAAAGTATAGTACACATATTATTAAGTGTATTGAAGATTAAAGGGAGAGTATTATTGAGTTATTGAAAATTGTGGCAAACTAAGCAAATGCTACTTAGTTTATTTTGCCAATGAAAAACTAAGTAAGTGCTACGTAGTTTATGAGAATTATTATTTGGAATATATGGAGACTACTGTTCGACATTCACTTATACTTGTCAAATGGATTTCTAAGTTTCATATTATAGTACATATATGTATATATATACATATAGTACTTATTGAGTTTATTGAATATTGCGGCAAACTAAGCAAATGCTACTTAGTTTATTTTTCCAATGAAAAACTAAGTAAGTGCTACTTAGTTTCTGAGAACTGTTATTTGAAATATATATGGAGGCTGTGACACCCCAAAATAGGTATACAACACCCATTACGAGTCGCCAAAAAATACATGGTATGAAAGCAAACTACAACTTTGACAATATGGATGTCGTGTAGAATACGACAATACAATTTGTGAGTTCGAATACAAATATTGTCTTCTAGACAATATACACACCCAAATAAGTCCTCATTAATTATTCATACACTATTTTACGTAAATAGTGAGGGCAAATAAAACATCTTCCTAGCACCATCACTCCATACCCAGACTCGATCCTGCTATGTTCTCACCTCCACGAGAAGAAAAATGGAACAAAAGGAAAAGGGTGAGCTCAACTAGCCTAGTAAAAGAATATTATGACTAAGATAATATACAACAAATTATCGTTAGTCTTCAACAGGAAAAATCTAACGAATACAATAGACAACAAGTTTTAGATCAACAAATGCGTGGAAACAACAATCCATTAGAAGAGTCACGTAGAGAAAGAATTCTACTTGTCTTCTAAGGTTTAAAAGTCCATCATCAATAGTTTATCCCTCGTAATAACAATCAATATACATCTTTAATCATCTTTGCACTCTGGGCCAAAGATATTCATTTGTATCACCAGTTGGACATGTTCATCTCAACACCTATTCATTCATCTTTGCACTACTGGGCCAAAGATATTCATCGATTAATCGTTCATCTTTTGCACTACTGTGCCAAAGATATTCATTTATATCACCATTTAGGACTCGGGATGATGAAAAACATTTTTAAAGAAAGCGAATCCCGGTGAAACAAAATGACAAGGATTAAGGATTCGTACTTTGTTTTACCCATGTCCAAAAATACTTCGAAAATAATCATATTGGTGTAAAATTCAAGAATGATCAAAACATGGATACAATCAAAGCTAGTATCCAGAATAGATATTTTGGACAAAAAGAAAAATTCTTATTTTTTCGGTGAATAAGTCGTATTCGTGAATAATAGTGTAGTATCACGTAAATAGTCTTAGTATCACGTGAATAGTAACCCGACACAACAAGTTCCAAATTTGATAAAAAAGTTCACCAATACTTCGGCATAATGATATTGAAGAAAAATATCATTTAAGAAAAAAATAATACCCCTTACCTCAAAATAACCGTCATTACGATTTGAATTTCAAAGATATAGTCTTGTGAAACCCGCACCGTATAGCAACACTCAAAGTATACTCACAAGAATACGCTCGATAATTTAGAGAGAGAAAGAGAGAAAACTTAGTTTCTGGTGTGATTTTCAATTCTAACTTAGCCCTCTATTTATAGGAAAATGTTAGAACGCCAAAGGAGACTAAATTAATAAAATATATTATTATTTACCAAATATTCAAGCCCACCACCAAGGAATCTAATTTTAGTCACCAACCACATGTTAAAGATGCTCACCAACCTTTGAAAAACGTTTTTCTTGAAAATAATAATTAAAATTTCCAAAAATCAATTATTTCGGAACTCCGAAACATCAATAATTCACAATAAATATCCCTTTTATCAGAAAATTCAAATCTCGCGACTTTCCATGGGAAATTCCATTCTCTACAACTTTGCAGAAGAAAATTTTCCAAATTCCAAACAGAAATTGACCGAAATTCACAAACGGGCGATTTTACAGTCTATAATCAATTTTCGGTCAAGAATTGTGTCCACCGACACACAAAACATATGTTAAATATTTAATGCCACAAAATACTCTACCTCCTCATATACTCATATATCCCACATTCATTATAAAAATATCACCGTTAATATATTATTAAAATAATATATTTAAATGAATTATTTTATCGAAAAAGATAAAATATTAATTTTCAACAATTGTCACATTAAAATTTTCTCCATCTATATCCACATAAAATAAATATTTTCTTTATCATAATAATCAATAATTACTTTATTTAAAATAATATTACGAGAATCACAAGATCGATGACGGTAGTTCTCCTGGAAAGAGGGGCTTTCCAATAAGGATTTCTCTCTTCTTGGCGGCAGCAATTAGGTGACCAAACCTCTCCTTGAGATGAACTTTCTAGACATTGCCAATAATGTTATCTCGATAATATTATTCAAATAATATGAATTATTGATTTGATAATGGAAAATCTTTGTGTAATGACAATTATTGAAACAACAACAATATAAAATATCAACGCAAGCAATTATTGAATCAATAAAATATAATATTGAGCAAGAACTCACGTAACAATTATTGAGTAGTGCCTTCTTACGTAAGGATCAATAATAATACTGTGCAATAACGTGTGCTCTTTGTGCAACCACAGCAGTATTCACGTATTTTAACCACGAGTAACCCAACATTGTTAAGCGGTAATAATTTACGTCGTTATTTATAAAACTCAATCTTTGTCGTTTTCTTTCATCCAACCGCTTTTTTTCCGTTATGGGGCCCAACAATGATCTGGCATACGTCAGACGGAGATTCCCGACAAAAAGAATATTCCACGACCAAACAAATATTCCCCGACAATAATAAATATTTTATAACCACTTGCTTATTTTGTAAATTTTGCACATTTCACCCATAACCAAATAATTATATCAAATTAACCCTTATTAATTTAGAATAATGAATAAAGGAAAATTAAATTTTATTTATAATAAGTTGGGGTCTTACAACCTCCCCTCCTTATGAAATTTCGTCGTCGAAATTGACGTACGTACCTGGTACATCGAAAAGGTGAGGGTACCTCGCTTTCATCTCCGATTCCAACTCCCATGTCATTTCCTCAATTGCATGGTTTCTCCACAAAACCTTAACTTGTGGTATAACCTTCGTGCGTAAGACATGCTCTTTCCTATCCAAAATCTCAACAGGTATCTCCTCGTAGGTTAAATCTTCAGCTATCTCGTCTAGTTCTAATGCAATAATGTGGTTCGGGTCTTTCACATATTTACGAAGCATAGATATGTGGAATACATTGTGAACACGAGACATACTTGGAGGTAACGCGAGTCTATAGGCTACGTTTCCTATTCGGTCAAGAATCTCAAATGGACCAACAAACCTTGGATTGAGCTTTCCTCTTTTCCCAAATCTTGTAACTCCTTTCCATGGAGCAACACGTAACAATACATGATCTCCAATATTAAACTCCACGTCCTTTCTATGAAGATCAAAGATAACTCTTTTGTCGATCTTGTGAAGTTTGAATCGTTGTCGAATCATTTGGATCTTTTCGTAGTCATGCGTACTAGACACGGTACCAACAATGTTGCTTCTCCCACCTCGTCCCAAAGATCTTTGGAGAATGACATTTAAATCCATACAACGCCTCAAATGGAGCCATGCCTATACTTGCTTGATAAGCGTTGTTGTAGGAGAATTCCACCGGTGGTAGGTACTTATCCCAACTTCCTTTGAAATCTAGGACCACGAGTCTTAATAGATCTTCAAGGGTTTGAATAGTCCTCTCGATTGTCCGTCCGTTTGAGGATGGTATCTTTGAACCCAATCGTAAATTCGTGCCCATAGCTTTCTGCGCAAGCTAACCCAAAATCTTGAAGTGAATCTCGGGTCACGATCAGAAACTATGGATCTTGGCATGCCATGCAATCGCATAATCTCATTCACGCATATATGAGCAAGGCGTTCAAGGGATAAGTCTCGCGTATCGGTAAAAAATGGGCGGACTTGGTTAATCTATTAACAATAACCCAAATTGCATCTACGCCTTGAGAAACTTTGGGAAGACACGTAACAAAATCCATAGTAATGTGTTCCCATTTCCATTAGGAATCTCAAGTGGTTGCAATGAACCTTTTGGCACTTTATGTTCGCCTTTACACGTTGTGAGTTAAACATCTTGAGATAAACTCCGCAATCCTCTCTTCATATTGTTCCACCAAAATGTATGTCGAATATCATGATACATTTTGGTACTCCCGAGATGGATTGCAAGCGGGGTGTTGTGTGCCTCCATCATGATTTTATGCTTCAAATCGAGTCGTTCGGAACATAAAGTCTAGAATTGACTCAAGTATTCCTTCCTCATCAATTCTTGCTTAAAATAGCTCCTTCTTGCACTTTCTTCTTCATACGCATCGCCCTTTGGTCCGTAGCTTGAGCGACTTTAACTTTATCGATTAAAGTCGGTTCTACTTGTATATTCGCCATCATTATGTGGGTCCTGAGTCTTTAATTCTACCTCCATCCTTTGCACGTCATACAAGATGGGCCTTTGCGTTGACAATATCGCTTTTCGTGCTTGCATATGATCTTTACTTAATCGTACCACTACTACGTTCGCTTTTCGGGGATGATATTGAATAGTGTGATCGTAATCTTTTAATGACTCCGACCAACGTCGTTGCCGCATGTTGAGTTCTTTTTGGGTGAAGAAATATTTGAGGCTTTTATGGTCCGTATAAATCTCCACTTTCTCTCCATACAAGTAGTGTCTCCATATCTTCAATGCGAATCACGATTGCCTTAACTCTAGATCATGAGTAGGATAATTCCTCTCATATTCTTTGAGTTGTCGTGAGGCATAAGGCTATGACTTTCCCATGTTGCATGAGAACACATCCTAACCCCTTGCCGAAGCATCATTTGTAGATAACAAATCCATCCGAACCGGATGGTATTGTTAGAACAGTCTGCGAAATGAGTCTCCTCTTGAGCTCTTGGAAGCTCTTCTCGCATTCCTCGCTCCATAAGAATTTTGCATCCTTCCGAGTCAGCTGAGTTAACAGAGTAGCGATTCGAGAAAATCCTTCCACAAATCTCCGATAATAACCGGCTAAGCCCGAAAGTCACTTGAGACTTGCCACCGAAACTTGGTTGCTCCCAACTTTGTATTGCTTCAATCTTGGCAAGGGTCAACAGATACTCCTTGTTTTGACACCACGTGCCCAAGGAATGCTACTTCCTCAAGCCGAACTCGCATTTCTTGACTTGGCATAAAGCTTGTGTTCACGAAGTCTTTATAGTACCCGCTTCAAATGGTGCTCATGATCTTCACGGCTTTTGGAATAGATGAGGATGTCATCAATAAAGACAACAACGAACTGATCCAGATATTCCTTAAATACACAATTCATCATATCCATGAAAGCGGCGAGGAGCATTAGTCAATCCAAAAGACATGACCAAGAATTCATAATGCCCGATCGAGTCCACGAATGCCGTCTTTGGAATATCCTCGGTTTTAATCTTCAAATTTGATGATATCCGTAAGCGAAGATCGATCTTTGAAAAGAATTGGCTCCTTATGGCGGGTCGTAACGGGTCATCAATGCGAGGTAGCGGATACCTATTCTTGATGGTGACATGGTTCAATTCTCGATAGTCAATCAAAAGTCGCATACTCCCGTCTTTCTTCTTTACGAATAAAAGCAGGAGCACCCCAAGGAGGCGTCTTTAGGACGAATGAAACCGATGTCTAATAACTCTGTAGTTGGACTTTTAACTCACGAAGTTCAATAGGAGCCATTCGATATGGGGTTTTAGAAATGGGCTTTGTGCGGTTCAAGGTCAATAAAGAATTCAACATCACGTTCGGGGTAGGCAAGGAAGCTCTTCAGAAATACATCGTGGAATTCTCTAACCACATAAATATTATTCAAATCGACTTGTCTTTAGTCAAATCCATAACATGGGCTAAGAAAGCTTGACATCCGCTTTTTCAATAAGCGAATAGCTTTGTGGCTTGATAGCGATGGTGATTTTAGTGGTTTAGTGGTTTGAATTGTATGATGAGTTAGTTAGGAATATGAAAACTAACAACCTTACGAAAACAATCAATTTTGGCATGATGAGTGGTTAACCAATCAATTCCTAAAATTACATCAAAAGAAAGTATCTTTAAAGAGATAAGATCAACAGGTAATGTGATAGTGCCAACTTGGATCATGCAAGATTTATAAACTGTAGATGTAACGAAGGTTTCACCCAACGGAGTTTCAACAGATAAATCAAAATCTAATTTCTCCGGAGTCAAGTTTAAACGTTGAGCACAAGCAGGAGAGATAAAAGAATGGGTAGAACCGGTATCTAGTAAGGTATAAACTTCGCAAGAATTCAAGATTAGCTTACCCGTGATCACCTCGTTCGGGTTCCTCACGTTTTGGCCAGTCACGACAAAAGCTCTTCCAGGAACCGCTGATTTCGACTTATCCGGGACAGCCCTTGGAATCACCACTCCCGCTGAACTTGGTTTCGCTATAGTACAATCTCGAGCGATGTGGCCTTCCTTTCCACAGTTGTAACATACCTTGGATTGTTGTGTGGATTTGCCAATGATATGTCCCTCCTTCCCGCATTTGTAACATCTAACTGGCGGTCGTTCTCCTCCCCTAGCATTTGTTGTTGGTGCTGGTGCTGCTGTTGATGTCTTCCCGTCATTGTTGAATCTTCTCTTTCTGAAATTTCCACTTGAGTCACCTCTCCTATTATCATGTCCACGATTACCACCTGAGTGGTTACCGCCTTTGTCCGTATTCTTTCCTCCTCATTTGGTTATCATCGTTACGATGACTACCACGATTGTGGTCCCTCGGTTGAGTATACTCACTATCTCGCTCTAATCGCGAGCCCCATTGACAACATCCGAATACGAGAGAAAATTTATGAGAGATAAGGTATTGACGAATCTCTAGTTTTAGACCTCTCGAAACATACTGGCGTCATTCGTTCCTCATTCTCCACCAAATGAGGTGCAAACACGGATAATTCTGCGAACCTTGCCTCGTCATCGAGACACCGTCATGCTTTGTTTCGCATTCGAGTCTAATAAACTCTACCTCCTTCATATGACGAATACTTTACGGAAAGTACTTGTCATTGAACGATTTCGAAATCTTTCCCAAGACATGTTAAGTGCATCTGGTTGAGTACGCTACTGATTCCCACCGATGTCTGCTTCACCACGAAACATAAAAGTGGCAAATGGAACCTTACGTTTTCCTCGTGCACCCCAAGACATCGAATATCTTGGTAATTTGCTTGACCCACATTTCGCCTTGATCGGATCCGACTTTCCATGGAAATCTGGTGGTCCCAACTCTTTGAATTGTTTGGTTTGTGACAAACCGCACGTTACTATCATTTTCTCCCAGTATTTTGTACACGAGTCTCCTTCATTCGATTTTGCATGAACTGCAAAAAGCTTATAAACAACCCGTCATTCATCATTTGCTCGATGGCGTTGTTCACGGGAGGAACATTGCCGACTGTTGCACGTTCTCCTCGTTGGTGAGATCAAGGCGTCTCCACGGTCTCATAAACTCCATTGTTAACGTTCTCGGTAGCCATTCTTAAATCTCGCTTATAAAATAAGGGTTAATTAAACAAATTAACATATCACATAATATCCTATATTATGATCGACCAACAAATAAGCTTAGGTAGGACACCTTAGCGAAGGATTTACTCGTCTCTCCCTCCTAGTTCTATTCCCGATCTCCGCTTGGAGATCATATCCCTAAGCTCGATACTAAGCTGTGACACCCCAAAATAGGTATACAACACCCCCATTCTGAGTCGCCAAAATACATGGTATAGAAAGCAAACTACAACTTTGACAATACTGGATGTAGGTGTAGAATACGACAATACAACTATGAGTTCGAATACAAATATTGTCTTACAGGCAATATACACACCCAAATAAGTCCTCATTAATTATTCATACACTATTTTACGAGAAATAGTGAGGACACTAAAACATCTCCTAGCACCATCACTCCATACCCCGACTCGATCCTGCTTTATGTTCTCACCTCCGAGAAGAAAAATGGAACAAAAAGGAAAAGGGTGAGCTCAACTAGCCCGATAAAGAATATTATGACTAAGATAATATACAACAAATTATCGTTAGTCTTCACGAGGAAAAATCTAACGAGAATACAATAGACAACAAGTTTTAGATCAACAAATGCGTGAAACAACAATCCATTAGAAGAGTCACGTAGAGAAAGAATTCTCTTGTCTTCTAAGGTTTAAAAGTCCATCATCAATAGTTTATCCACGTAATAACAATCAATATACATCTTTAATCATCTTTGCACTACTGGCCAAAGATATTCATTTATATCACCGGTTGGTCATGTTCATCTCAACACTGTTCATCTTTTGCACTACGGTGCCAAAGATATTCATCGATTAATCGTTCATCTTTTGCACTTTCTGGGCCAAAGATATTCATTTATATCACCATTTAGGGGTGAGGATGATGAAAACATTTTTAAAGAAAGCGAATCCGGTGAAACAAAATGACAAGGATTAAGGATTAAGGATTCGTACTTTGTTTTACCCATGTCCAAAAATACTTGAAAATAATCATATTGGTGTAAAATTCAAGAATGATCAAAACATGGATACAATCAAAGCTAGTATCCGAATAGATATTTTGGACAAAAGAAAAATTCTTATTTTTCGGTGAATAGTCCGTGATTCGTGAATAGTGTCGATATCGTGAATAGTCTGCAGTATCGTGAATAGTAACTCCCAGACACAACAAGTTCCAAATTTGATAAAAAGTTCACCAATACTTGGCATAATAATATTGAAGAAAAATATCATTTAAGAAGAAAATAATACCCTTACCTCAAAATAACCGTACTTATTTGAATTTCGGTATAGTCTTGTGAAACCCGCAGACCATAGTATAGCAACACTCAAAGTATACTCACAAGAATCGCTCGATAATTTAGAGAGAGAAGAGAGAAAACTTAGTTTACGGTGTGATTTTCAATTCTAACTTAGCCCTCTATTTATAGGAAAATGTTAGAGCAAAAGAGACTAAATTAATAAAATATATTATTATTTACCAAATATTCAAGCCCACCACCAAGGAATCGATTTTAGCCACCAACCACATGTTAAAGATGTTCACCAACCTTTGAAAAACGTTTTTCTTGAAAATAATAATTAAAATTTCCAAAATCAATTATTTGAACTCAAAACATCAATAATTCACAATAAATATCCCTTTTATCGGAAAATTCAAATCTCGCGACTTTCCATGGGAAATTCCATTCTCTACAACTTTGCGAAGAAAATTTTCCAAATTCCAAAGCGAAATTGACCAAAGAAATTCACAAGCAGGCGATTTTTACGATCTATAATCAATTTTTCGGTCAAGAATTGTGTCCGCAAACACACAAAACATATGTTAAATATTTAATGCCACAAAATACTCTACCTCCTCATATACTCATATATCCCACATTCATTATAAAAATATCATAGTTAATATATTATTAAAATAATATATTTAAATGAATTATTTTATCGAGAAAAGATAAAATATTAATTTTCAACAATTGTCACATTAAAATTTTCTCCATCTATATCCACATAAAATAAATATTTTCTTTATCATAATAATCAATAATTACTTATTTAAAAATAATATTACTGAGAATCACGATCTTGACAACGGTAGTTCCCAGAAAGAGGGGCTTTCGATAAGGATTTTCTCCTTCTTGGTAGCCTTGATTAGGTGACCAAACCTCTCCTTGAGCGAGAACTTTCTAGACATTACCAATAATGTTATCTCGATAATATTATTCAAATAATATGAATTATTGATTTGATAATGAAAATTGTGTAATGACAATTATTGAAACAACAATGACAATACAAAATATCAACGACAATTATTGAATCAATAAAATATAATATTGAGCGATAACTCATTGTAACAATTATTAGTAGTAGTGCCTTCTTACGTAAGGATCAATAATATCTTAACATGCAATAACATGTGCTTCTTTATGCAAACCACGCGTACATTGTATTTTAACCACCGGGGTAAACAAAGTGTTAGCGGTAACAATTTCTGTAGATTATTTATAAAACTCGATCTTTGTCGTTTTCTTTCATCCAACCGCTTTTTCAGTTGGGGCCCACCAATGACTATGGTAAATACGGAGATTCCGGAACAAAAAGAATATTCCACGACCAAACGAATATTCCCCGACAATAATAAATATTTTATAACCACTTGCTTATTTTATAAACTTTGCACATTTCACCCATAACCAAATAATTATATCAAATTAACCCTTATTAATTTAGAATAATGAATAAAGGAAAATTCAATTTTATTTATAATAAGTTGGGGTCTTACAGAGACTACTGTTCGACATTCACTCATACTTGTCAAACTGGTTTCTAAGTTTCATATTATAGTACATATATGTATATATATACATATAGTACTTATTGAGTTTATTGAATATTGCGGCAAACTAAGCAAATGCTACTTAGTTTATTTTGCCAATAAAAAACTAAGTAAGTGCTACTTAGTTTCTGAGAACTGTTATTTGGAATATATATAGAGACTACTATTAAATTATTTTATTTTATAAAATTTAATTGTATTTATGATTTTATTTTATTTTGTACTATAATATATAATATAATTTTTGATTATTTTATTAAATTAAATTAAATTCATTTTTTTATTTTATTAAATTGGATTAAATATATTATATTTTAATATATTTTATTTTATTTATATTATTATTATATTATATAATTTTTAAATTAAATTCGTTAAATTTAATTAAATTTTAAGTTATTTTAATTTAATTTAATTTAATTTATTATTATTTTTATTATATTATATTATATTTTATTTGTATTATATTATATATTTTTAAATATTGTTTATTAAATTTAATTTATCTATTAAATTAAATCAAATTAAATTTGTTTTATTTATTTTAATTTTATTTATTTCATTTTATTTTGTATTATATTATATAATTTTTTAATTTTTTATTAAATAAAATTCATTAAATTTTTTTTATATTATATTACCTAATTTTCTAAATTGTTTATGTTTTATTAAATTATATTAATTAAAATTAAATTTATTATATTATATTATGTAAATTTAATATTGGCCAATTGAAGAATTCTAACAAATTTTATAGGGTCCATAAATTTTGGAATTGAATAATTCTGATAGATATTCTATCAAGAATTCCGTCAGAAATAACAAATATAACTACATCAAACATCATCATCACACACTTACTAAATAACATAAATCAACCCCAAATTTTAGCAAACCCAAATAAGATATTAAATCAAACACTTACTGATTAACATGTGTATATACTCAATACCAAACCCAATTCAAAACACATAATATATCAGTCCCATAACACATAATATATATCAGTCCCAAAATGATCACAAGAAAAATATGTATTCAAATTAATAGTATCACAAAATCAGAACATGTAACAGTCCCAAATATAACTCCTCGATCAATCCCAATTCAAATTACATAACAGTATCACAAAATCAGAACATGTAACATTAGAGCATAAATTATTGAAAGTCAAATAATAATCTAAAAGGGGGGTTGAATAGATTATTACAGATTTAAAAAATATCTAAGGCCTTTTTGAATTTTTGAATAATTAATTTGCAGTGGTAGAAATTAATATGCAAGACAGTAAAACATTCAATCACACAATGCACAGAGTTTTGTCTGGTTCACAACATACATCCCGGGTGTGAGATCCCGAATTTTATGAATTAAAAATATTTAATTTTTCTATTTTAGTAAATAGTTAAATTGATAAAAGGTTAAAGTTAAGGGTGATATTTGAAAATTTTTCAAAGTAAGAAAGTTTTCATAAAATAATCGGTGATAAAAATCTGAAGAACACGCTTGGTTGGTTAGTAGTAGTACTTTGCAGTATTGTATAGTATTTTTGATTATTGATGCTTACGTGAGAAGACACTCAATTTTATTCAATTATTGCTACAGTAATTGCTGCATAATATCTCACGTTATTTGATTCAATTATTGTCAATATTTTATATATTATTAAATCAATAATTGAGACGACAAATTTATTCATATTATTATTTTCAATATTGACGATGTCTAGAAGTTCTGTCAAGGAGATGTTTGGTCATCTAATTGCGCGCCAATAGGGAGAAATCCTTATCGGAAAGCCCCTTCTTTCCTGGGAACGACCTGGTTGTTAAATATTGTGAGTTATAATATTAATGATGAATAAGTTCGTATTGATTAAAAATGAAATTGATAGTTCTATTGTGTTGGGATTATTAGTGTTAGTGGAAATCGACATTTATTTCGATAATAATTGATTTCTGGTGGTTATATTGACCAATTGAGTAATTAATCGGATAAATGAGCAATTAATTGCTATTAATTCAAATGTTTATAACTATTTATTCACATGTGTGTACTATTGATTCACATGCATGTACTATTAGGGGAGGTGGTGCAAGATTGATAATACTTGCATGACTAAATTAAAAATGGAGGTATAGATGAAGGTACTATACTGTAATTATTTTTTCACATGTATAGAACTATTGAGTCACATGATTGTACTATTGATTCACATGATGTACTATTAGGGGAGGTGGTGCAAGTTTGATAATACTCTCAGGACTAAATTAAAAATGAAGAAAAAGATGAAGGTATTATACTGTAATATTTTGATCCCCAAAATGTGCAATTATTGAAATTATATTTTCCTATAAATAGAAGCTCATTCTTCCTTCATTCTCACCAATTCACTAAGAGCAATTATAAAGAGAAAAGCTATATAGAGAGAAGCTATAGAGAGATAGAAGAAGAGTAGTTTGCTACTTCACTATTCCAGTATTCGGTCTTCTTCTGAGGTAAGGTATATTATTATTGTGGTAAGGGATATTATTATTGTCATAAGGGGTATTATTTATTTCATATACTGAAGAGATGTTATTTTTCGTATTCGTATGAATATTATATTCGTTTAATATTCGTAAGGAATATCATATTCGTTCAATATTCGTAGGAATATTATTTTCGTTCAACAGTCGTAAGGGGTATTATTTATTTTATATTTTCAAGAGATGTTATTTTTCGTATTCATATGAATATTATATTCGTTCAATATTCGTAAGGAATATCATCTTCGTTCAATATTCGTAGGAATATTATTTTCGTTCAACAGTCGTAAGGGGTATTATTTCTTCGTAAATGATATTATTTCTTTCAATATCATTATGCCAGAATATTGCTACGAATTTTATTGTGGAATTTCTACCTTTTTGTGTCGGAGTTACTATTCACTCTAGTATTATTCACTCGGGTATTCGGGGCACTTTTCGTGCTGGAGTACTATTCATGAGTTACAATTCACCCAGTTACTATTCACTCAAATATTATTCACTCGGGTATTCGGGGCACTTTTCATACTGGAGTACTATTCACAAGTTACTATTCACGGATTACTATTAACCCAATTACTATTCACCCGAACATTATTCACTCGGGTATTTGGGGTACTTTTCATGTCGGGGTACTATTCACAAGGTACTATTCACGGGGTACTATTCACCCAAAAAATATATTTCTTTTTTGTCCAAATTATTTTTGGTACATGAATATTATTCTTGAATTTTACTCCACAAAGCAGTATCATGTTGACAATTTGGATATTTTTAAACTCTGGATAAATTTAAAGTCTTTAATATTTATCCTTGATTTCGTTTGATTAATACATATATCATTGTCATCATCCTCATGCTTATATTGTGATGAAAGTCATCTTTGGCTTACGTACATAGATGGACTATTGATTATTGGTTTTACAGTTGTATATTTTTGGCTTACGTGCATAGATGGACTGTTGATTATTGGTTTTATAGTTGTATATCTTTGATTTACATACAAAGATGAATTGTTGATTATTGGTTTTATAGTTGTATATCTTGGGCTTACGTGCAAAGATGGACAAGTGTATGATATGATCAGAACCACTGGTGATAATAACGAATATCCTTGGCCCGTAGTGCATGTATAATTCGATGATGTGATTGGCAGGATCATGGCCTTTAGTTAATAGTTGTATGTCTTTTGCCATAGTGCACTGACAGATAATTGATTGGTATGATCATGACCATTGCTTTTATAGTTGAATATCTTTGGCCCGTAGTGCAAAGGTAGACAACTGATTGGTATGATCATTGTTATTACATTTGAATATCTTTAGCCTTTGGGGTAAGGATATTGAGTAAACGTTCTATTAAGCTTTTGTGGCAAGGACAAATTGTTGATTTACATGATTATAAATATGAATTGTGGATTTAAATATAATCTTTGGTGGTTTAGGTGAAGACAGGTGATGATAGTTCTTTTTGTCTTGGGTATAACAAAGAACTGTTGATGAGTATTACAAGAATGAAATATTAACGATGGACTTTTAATCTAGAGGAGATAGTAGACATCATGCTCTACTTGACTCTTCTAATGGATTGCTTGTTCCGCTGCAGTTAAACTTGATGTTTATTATATTTTATCAGTTTAACACTGTTGAAGGCTAATGATAATTTATTCTGCATTATCTTAGTCATAATATTTCTTACTGGGCTAGTTGAGCTCACCCTTTTGCTTTCTTTTTCTCTTCAAAAAATGAGAATATAGCTGGGACTAGTTGGGGAATGGAGTGATAGTCTGAGATGGTTGTTTTAGCAGTCCTCACTACTTAGTGTGATAATAAGTGTAATGAGGATTGAATTTAAGTTTGTATACTGTCTATGAGACAATATTCATGTAAAAACTCAACTATGTTTTGTCGTATATATTGCACGACAGTTGCATAAAAGAAGTTTGTATTTGATTTATCTAGTGTGATATCTGGCGACCTAAGATGGGTGATGTATACCTGTTTTGGGGGTGTCACAGTTAGTATTAAAGCTTAAGGATATGATTCGTGGCTGAGATGTGAGAAAAGAACTAGGAGGGGAGAGACGGGGAATTCCTTCGGTAGTAGACCTACCTAAGTTTATTTGGTATTTAATTGGTCGGTCAGGGTATAGGGATAATATGTGACTTGTCAATTAACCTTTGTTTTGAAGATGTATTCTAGAATGATATCTAAAATACAGGAGATGAACAATGGGAAAATCATGATAGAGATGAAATAATCGGGAAGGTACAAATCCTAAAAGAAAGCAAGGTATTCTCATCTCTTTGAACTAC
Organism: Panax ginseng; assembly: GCA_020205605.1. Taxonomy (NCBI): domain Eukaryota; kingdom Viridiplantae; phylum Streptophyta; class Magnoliopsida; order Apiales; family Araliaceae; genus Panax; species Panax ginseng. The sequence goes on from CM035128.1 coordinate 157,159,301, forward strand.
CAGGTACATAAATTTTGAGGGCGAAATTTCATAGGAGGGGAGAGTCTAAGATCCCGAATATTATGAAATAAAAGTATTCAATTTTTCTATTTTAGTAAATAGTTAAATTAATAAAAGATTAAAGTTAAGGGTGATATTTGAAAAATTTTCAACGTAAGAAAGTTTTCATAAAATAATCGGTGATAAAAGTATAGTAATAAGCGTGGTTGCATAGTATCACACGGTATTGTATAATATTTTTGATTATTGATGCTTACGTGAGAAGACACTCAGTTTTATTCAATTATTGTTACAGTAATTGCTGCATAATATCTCACGTTATTTGATTCAATTATTGTCAATATTTTATATATTATTAAATTAATAATTGAGACGACAAAATTATTCATATTATTATTTGCAATATTGACGATGTCTAGAAGTTCTGTCAAGGAGAGGTTTGGTCATCTAATTGAGAGCCAATAGGGAGAAATCCTTATCGGAAAGCCCCTCTTTTCACAGAAGCGAATTGGTTGTTAAATATTGTGAGTTATAATATTAATGATGAATAAGTTCGTGTTGATTAAAGATGAAATTGATAGTTCCATTGTGTTAGGATTATTAGTGTTAGTGGAAATCGACATTTATTTTGATAATAATTGATTTCTGGAGGTTATATTTACCAATCGGGTAATTAATCGGATAAATGAGCAATTAATTGCTATTATTTCACATGCTTATAACTATTTATTCACACGTGTGTACTATTGATTCACATGCATGTACTATTAGGGGAGGTGGTGTAAGGTTGATAATACTTGCATGACTAAATTAAAAATGGAGGTATAGATGAAGGTACTATACTGTAATTATTTTTTTTACATGTATAGAACTATTGATTCACATGATGTACTATTAGGGGAGGTGGTGCAAGTTTGATAATACTTGCAGGACTAAATTAAAAATGAAGGAAAAGATGAAGGTATTATACTGTAATATTTTGAGCTCCAAAATGTGCAATTATTGAAACTATATTTTCCTATAAATAGAAGCTCATTCTTCCTTCATTCTCACCAATTCACTAAGACTCACAAGAGCAATTATAGAGAGAGAAGCTATAGAGAGATATAAGAAGAGTAGTCTGCTACTTCACTATTCCAGTATTCAGTCTTCTTTTGAGGTAAGGGATATTATTATTGTGGTAAGGCATATTATTATTGTCGTAAGGGGTATTATTTATTTTATATTCTGAAGAGATGTTATTTTTCGTATTCGTATGAATATTATATTCGTTCAATATTCGTAAGGAATATCATCTTCGTTCAATATTCGTAGGAATATTATTTTCGTTCAACAGTTGTAAGGGGTATTATTTATTTCATATTCTGAAGAGATGTTATTTTTCGTATTCGTATGAATATTATATTCATTCAATATTCGTCAGAAATATCATCTTCGTTCAATATTCGTAGGAATATTATTTTCGTTCAACATTCGTAAGGGGTATTATTTCTTCGTAAATGATATTATTTCTTTCAATATCATTATGCCGGAATATTGGTACGAATTTTATTGTAGAATTTCTACCTTTTTGTGTTGGGGTTTCTATTCACTCTAGTATTATTCACTTGGGTATTCGGGGCACTTTTCGTGCTGGAGTACTATTCACGAGTTACTATTCACGGGTTACTATTCACCCAATTACTATTCACTCAAATATTATTCACTCAGGTATTCGGGGCACTTTTCATGCCGGAGTACTATTTACGAGTTACTATTCACATGTTACTATTCACCCAAATATTATTCACTCGGGTATTTGGGGTACTTTTCATGTCGAGATACTATTCACGAGGTACTATTCATAGGGTACTATTCATGGGTTATTATTCACCCGAAAAATATATTACTTTTTTGTCCAAATTATTTTTGGTACATGAATATTACTCCACAAAGCAGTATCATGTTGATAATTTGGATATTTTTAAACTCTGGATAAATTTAAAGTCTTTAATATTTATCCTTGATTTCGTTTTATTAATGCTTATATCATTGTCATCATCCTCATGCTTATATTGTGATGAAAGTCATCTTTAGCTTACGTACATAGATGGACTATTGATTATTGGTTTTATAGTTGTATATTTTTGGCTTACGTGCATAGATGGACTGTTGATTATTGGTTTTACAGTTGTATATCTTTGGCTTAAGTGCAAAGACGAATTGTTGATTATTGGTTTTATAGTTGTATATCTTGGGCTTACGTGTAAAGATGGACAGGTGTATAACATGATCATAACCACTGGTGATAATAACAAATATCCTTGGCCCATAGTGCATGGATAATTCGATGATGTGATTGGCAGGATCATGACCATTAGTTAATAGTTGTATGTCTTTGGCCGTAGTGCACTGATAGATAATTGATTGGTATGATCATGAGCATTGGTTTTATAGTTGAATATCTTTGGTCCGTAGTGCAAAGGTAGACAACTGATTGGTATGATCATTGTTATTACATTTGAATATCTTTAGCCTTTGGGGTAAGGATATTGAGTAAACGTTCTATTAAGCCTTTTTGGAAAGGACAAACTGTTGATTTACATGATTATAAATATGAATTGTGGATTTAAATATAATCTTTGGTGGTTCAGGTGAAGACAGGTGATGATAGTTCTTTTTGTCTTGGGTATAACAAAGAACTGTTGATGAGTATTAAAGGAATGAAATATTAACGATGGACTTTTAATCTAGAGGAGATAGTTGACATCATGCTCTACTTGACTCTTCTAATGGATTGCTTGTTCCGGTGCAGTTAAACTTAATGTTTATTATATTTTATCAGTTTAACACTGTTGAAGGCTAACGATAATTTATTTTGCATTATCTTAGTCATAATATTTCTTACTGGGCTAGTTGAGCTCACCCTTTTGCTTGTTTTTTCTCTTCAAGAAATGAGAATATAGCTGGGAATAGTTGGAGAATGGAGTGACGGTCTGAGATGGTTGTTTTAGCAGTCCTCACTACTTAGTGTGATAATAAGTGTAATGAGGATTGAATTTAAGTTTGTATACTGTCTATGAGACAATATTCATGTAAAAAATTAGCTATGTTTTGTCGTATATATTGCACGACAGTTGCATAAAAGAAGATTGTATTTGATTTATGTAGTGTGATATCTGGCAACCCAAGATGGGTGATGTATACCTATTTTGGGGGCGTCACAGTTGGTATCAAAGCTTAGGGATATGATCCGTGGCTGAGATATGAGACAAGAACTAGGAGGGGAGAGACGGAGAATTCCTTCGCTAGTATGACCTACCTAAGTTTATTTGGTATTTAATTGGCCGAGCAGAGTATAGGGATAATATGTGACTTGTCAATTAACCTTTGTTTTGAAGATGTATTCTAGAATGATATCTAAAATACAGGAGATGAGCAATGGGAAAATCATGATAGAGAGGAAATAATCGAGAAGGTACAAATTCGAAAAGAAAACAAGGTATTCTCATCTCTTCGAACTACCAGGTACGTAAATTTCGAGGGCGAAATTTCATAAGGAGGGGAGATTGTGAGATCCCGAATTTTATGAAATAAAAGTATTCAATTTTTCTATTTTAGTAAATAGTTAAATTGATAAAAGGTTAAAGTTAAGGGTGATATTTGAAAAAATTTTAAAGTAAGAAAGTTTTCATAAAATAATCGGTGATAAAAGTACAGTAATACGCGTGGTTGCACAGTAGCACACGGTATTGTACAATATTTTTTATTATTGATGCTTACGTGAGAAGACACTCAGTTTTATTCAATTATTGTTACAGTAATTGCTGCATAATATCTCACATTATTTGATTCAATTATTGTCAATATTTTATATATTATAAAATCAATAATTGAGACGACAAAGTTATTCATATTATTATTTGCAATATTGACGATGTCTAGAAGTTCTGTCAAGGAGAGGTTTGGTCATCTAATTGCGCACCAATAGGGAGAAATCCTTATCGGAAAGCCCCCTCTTTCCTGGGAATGACCTGATTGTTAAATATTATGAGTTATAATATTAATGATGAATAAGTTCGTGTTGATTAAAGATGAAATTGATAGTTCCATTGTGTTGGGATTATTAGTGTTATTGGAAATCGATATTTATTTTGATAATAATTGATTTCTGGAGGTTATATTGACTAATCGGGTAATTAATCGGATAAATGAGCAATTAATTGTTATTAATTCACATGCTTATTGTGAGACCCCAGATTTTATGAATAAAAATTTAAATTTCTCGAAATATTTTTTTTGAATATTATGGTGTGGATTTGATATAATGTTATTGTTGTGGGTAGTATTTATAAATTTTTCAAAGTATGCAAGTTGTTATATAATATTCGATTGGTCGGGGAATATTTATTTTAACAGGAAATATTCGTACGACGGCACAATCATTGGTGGACCCCACAATACAAGTATTATCGTAGTAAGAAAACGATAGAATTATCTTTTATTAAAATTAACGGCGAAAGTGTTACCGTTAAAACTATTGAACTACCATTAGTATAAAACAGATGTCTGGCGTGGTTGCATAATAGCTTTACGGTATTGATTATTGAAGCTTACATAAGAAGTCACTCGGTTATACTCAATTATTACTACGATAATTCTTTGCATCATCATATCTATCATATTATTGATTCGATTATTGTCACAATATCATCCCGCATAATATGATATATTATTAAATCAATAATTGAGATGACAAAGTTATTCATATTATTAAATTTCAATATTTACAATGTCCAGAAGTTACATCGAGGAGAGGTTTGGTCATCTAATTGCGTGCTAATAAGGAGAAATCCTTATCGGAAAGCCCCCCTTTCACAGAGCGACACAGTTGTTAAATATTGTGAGTTATAATATTAATGATGAATAAGTTCATGTTGATTAAAGATGAATTTGATAGTTCCATTGTGTTGGGATTATTAGTGTTAGTAGAAATCGACATCTATTAGATGATAATTGATGTCCTGGGGTTATATTGATAAATCGTAATTAATTAATGGGATAAATGAGCAATTAATTGCTACTAATTCACATGCTTATATAACTATTTGTTCACATGTGTGTACTATTGATTCACATTCTTGTACTATTAGGGGAGTTGGTGCAAGATTGATAATACTTTGCATGACTAAGTTAAAAATGGAGGTATAGATGGAGGTACTATACTATAATTCAGTATTTTCACATGATTATAACTATTGATTCACATGATTGAACTATTGATTCACATTATTTACTATTAGGGGAGGTGGTGCAAGTTTGATAATACTTGCAGGACTAAATTAAAAATGAAAGAAAAGTTTAAGGTATTGTACTGTAATATTTCGAGCCCCAAAACGTGCAATTATCGAAACTATATTTTCCTATAAATAGAAGCTCTTTCTTCCTTCATTTTTCATCAATTCACTAAAGCTATAGAGCGCTTATTATAGAGAGAAATTATATAGGAAGAAGAAGAAGAAGTCTGCTACCTCTTTATTCTAAGTATCCGATCTTCTTTTGAGGTAAGGGTATTATTTCTTTCGTATTCATGAAGAGAGCTTCTATTATTCCATTCTTTATTATTATGTTGGAATAACATACATGCAAGATACCGCATACATGGTGAAATTCTTACATTATTCCATTCCTTATTATTATGTTGGAATAACTTTATACATGTGAAGTATCGCATACATGGTGAAATTCTTACATTATTCCATTCTCAGATTATTCATTTGGAATATCCTCGTACAGACGTATTACGCATTTAATTCGGTTCCGTTATTTATTATTTTGTTGGAATAACACATGCATGCGATCTATCGCATGTACTGGTGAATTCTATTGTTATTCCATTCTTTATTATTACGTTGGAATATCACATGCATGCGGATTACGCATGACTCGGTTCCATTCTTTATTATTCATTGGAATATCACATGCACGGATTACGCATGACCTAGTTCCATTCTTTATTATTCTATTGAGAATAACCTGTCTGTGCGGTCTATCGCATGCATGGTGAATTCTTCTGTTATTCCATTCTTTATTATTCTGTTGGAATAACTTGTCTATGTGGAATACCACATGCATGGTGAATGATCCTGTGTATTCATTCCTTATTAAATTGTGGAAATGATCTGTCTACGTGGATTACCGCATGGCGGGCGAAAATCCATTTACAGTTTCATATATTCTATTATACTCAGTTGGTTAAAGTTTTGGTTTCTATACTCCATGAAATTAGTAGAATATACTTGATATTTGCGCTTCATCCAGTATCTATTCATGGAAATATTCTTCTAAGCATTCTTGAATTTTACTCTACAAAGAAGTATCATGTTGACAATTTGGACATTATTGATTTCAAGATAAATTAACTTATAAATTTTTAAAATTTATTCTTGAACTTGTTTTATTGGATTATTATGTCATTGTCATCATCCTCATGCTTATATTGTGATGAAAGTCATCTTTGGCTTACGTGCATAGATGGACTTGGTATGATTATGACTAGGGATCATTCGGTATAATCATGACCTGTAATGTTATAAATGATGTGGTAAAAGTCCTCAGTGGCTTGTAGTGCATTGATGGATAGTTTTTGGTATGATTATGACCAGGGATTATTCGGTATAGTCATGACCATTGAAGATTTGATGAATATCCTTGGCCCGAAGTGCAGGGATGATTCGATGATGTGGTTTATTTATTAAGCTGAGTCTCAGCGATAAAAATTGATGAAAATATTTTAAATCATAGAAGATAGTAGATATCATGCTCTACTTGACTCTTCTAATGGATTGGTTATTCTGCTGCAGTTAAACTTGATGTTTATTGTATTTTATCAGTTTACCATTATTGAGGACTAATGATAATTTATCCTGCATTATCTTAGTCATAATATTTCTTACTGGGCTAGTTGAGCTCACCCTTTCTTTCACTATTCTCTTCAGGAAATGAGAATATAGCTGGGACGAGTCAGGGAACGGAGTGACGATCCAGATGATAGCATTAGTAGTCCTCACTATTCTATTAAATAGTGTGATGATAAATGTAATGAGGACTCCATTGAGTGTGGATATTATCTAGATGACAATATTTGTATTAAAACTCATAGCATATGTTTTGTCGTATATTACACGACTGTTATATAATTAAGTTGTATTTGAATTTATGTACCATGTATCTGGCGACTCAAGATGGGTGATGTATACCTGTTTTTGGGGCATCACACTTATAACTATTTATTCACATGTGTGTACTATTGATTCACATGCATGTACTATTAGGGGAGGTGGTGCAAGATTGATAATACTTGCATGACTAAATTAAAAATAGAGGTATAGATGAAGGTACTATACTGTAATTATTTTTTCACATGTATAGAACTATTGAGTCACATGATTGTACTATTGATTCACATGATGTACTATTAGGGGAGGTGGTGCAAGTTTGATAATACTTGCAGGACTAAATTAAAAATGAAGGAAAAGATGAAGGTATTATACTGTAATATTTTGAGCCCCAAAATGTGCAATTATTGAAACTATATTTTCCTATAAATAGAAGCTCATTCTTCCTTCATTCTCACCAATTCACTAAGACTCACAAGAGCAATTATAGAGAGAGAAGCTATAGAGAGATAGAAGAAGAGTAGTCTGCTACTTCACTATTCCAGTATTCGGTCTTCTTTTGAGGTAAGGGATATTATTATGTGGTAAGGGATATTTTTATTGTGGTAAGGGATATTATTATTGTCGTAAGGGGTATTATTTATTTCATATTCTGAAGAGATATTATTTTTCGTATTCGTATGAATATTATATTCGTTCAATATTCGTAAGGAATATCATCTTCGTTCAATATTCGTAGGAATATTATTTTCATTCAACAGTCGTAAGGGGTATTATTTATTTCATATTCTGAAGAGATGTTATTTTTTGTATTCGTATGAATATTATATTTCTTAAATATTCGTAAGGAATATCATCTTCGTTCAATATTCGTAGGAATATTATTTTCGTTCAACAGTCGTAAGGTGTATTATTTCTTTCAATATCATTATGCCGGAATATTGGTACGAATTTTATTATGGAATTTCTACCTTTTTGTGTCGGGATTACTATTCACTCTAGTATTATTCACTCGGGTATTCGGGACACTTTTCGTGCCAGAGTACTATTCACGGGTTACTATTCACCCGGTTACTATTCACTCAAATATTATTCAATCGGGTATTCGGGGCACTTTTCATGCCAGAGTACTATTCATGAGTAACTATTCACCCAATTACTATTCACTCGGGTATTTGGGGTACTTTTCATGTCGGGATACTATTCACGAGGTACTATTCCCGAAGTACTATTCACAGAATACTATTCACGGGGTACTCTTCAATCTAGAAAAATATATTTCTTTTTGTCCAAATTATTTTGGTACATGAATATTATTCTTGAATTTTACTCCACAAAGCAAAGATCATGTTGACAATTTGGATATTTTAAACTTTGGATAAATTTAAAGTCTTTAATATTTATCCTTGATTTCGTTTGATTAATGCTTATATCATTGTCATCATCCTCATGCTTATATTGTGATGAAAGTCATCTTTGGCTTACGTACATAGATGGACTATTGATTATCGGTTTTATAGTTGTATAATTTTGGCTTACGTGCATAGATGGACTGTTGATTATTGGTTTTACGGTTGTATATCTTTGGCTTACGTGCAAAGACGAATGGTTGATTATTGGTTTTATAGTTGTATATCTTGGGCTTACGTGCAAAGATGGAATGTGTATGACATGATCATAACCACTGGTGATAATAACGAATATCCTTGGCCCGTAGTGCATGGATAATTCGATGATGTGATTGGCAGGATCATGACCATTAGTTAACGATTGTATGTCTTTTGGCCGTAGAAAGCGGTAATTGATGAGACAATTGATTGGTATGATCATGACCATTGGTTTTATAGTTGAATATCTTTGGCCCGTAAAAGTAGGTGAGACAATCGATTGGTATGATCATTGTTATTACATTTGAATATCTTTAGCCTTTAGGGTAAGGATATTGAGTAAACGTTCTATTAAGCCTTTGTGGCAAGGACAAACTGTTGATTTACATAATTATAAATATGAATTGTGGATTTAAATATAATCTTTGGTGGTTCAGGTGAAGACAGGTGATGATAGTTCTTTTTGTCTTGGGTATAATAAAGAACTGTTGCCCCCAAAATAGGTATACATCACCCATCTTGAGTCGCCAGATACATGGTACAAAATTCAAATACAAACTTAAATATACAACATGAGCTGTGAGTTTTAATACAAATATTGTCTTCTAGACAGTATTCAAACTCAAAAATTCTCATATATAATGTGAGTTTCAATACAAATATTGTTACATATATAATACGACAATATTCATATTTAAATTATTACAATGCCATATAAAGTACATCAGCAAATATATCAAGTCCCCGAAGGAACATGAGAAGATTTCTGTTCTCCTCATTCTAATGGAGTGCACCTTTGACGCTTCCAAATTCTGATTCACCTCACCCTATTGTTTTTCACCAAAATTAAATATCAAATGATGTATAAAACATGTCACACACATTTTAAGTTCTCAGTACGATTATTATGCCACACCGTTTCATAATTTGATTAGGCTTGTGACTAATTCGTATCACCACTTTATACTCATGTTCTCTCTGCTAGTCCCAGCGACCCTTTTATTACCTGAAACATCAAAGATCATGGTTATACCAAATCACAGTTCCTGTTTATAATCATACTTATAAAATTCATCTTTGCACTGCGGGCCAAAGATATTCATTCTCATTTCATCTTTGCACTACATGCCAAAGATATACAACTATATTTTAGAAGAGTCAAGTAGAGCATGATATCTACTATCTTCTACGAATTAAAAGTTTATTATCAATATTTTATTGCTGAGACTCAGCTCAATAAATAATCCACATCACCGTATTATCCATGCACTACGGCCAAGGACATTCATTAGTATCACATCCATGAGTTATCCATGCACTACGGGCCAAGGATATTCATTATTATCACATCCCTGAATTAATATTTCATCACTGAGACTCAGCTCAATAATTAATCCATATCATCGAATAATCCCTGAATTACGGCCAAGGATATTCATTAGTATCACGACCACGAATTATCCATGCACTACGGGCCAAGGATATTCGTGTTTTCACCAACGATCATGATCACACCATAAAATAATTCATCTTTGCACCCTTGGCCGAAGAGAACCCATGGTCATGATCATACCAAAAATTGTCCATCAATGCACTACGGGCCAATGAGGACTTTTACCACATCATTTGTAACATTACGGTCATGATTATACCGAATAATCCCTGGTCATAATCATACCAAGTCCATCTATGCACTACAGGCCACAGATGACTTTCATCATAATATAAGCATGAGAATGATGACAATGATATAAAGAATCAATCAAATGAGATAAAGGATAAATATTAACCATTTATAATACAATTTATCCAGAGTTCAATAATATCCAAATGTTATTAATCACTTAATAATGTCATAATCTAATATCATTAATATTATAACAATATTTTAATCATTTCTTAAACTTATAAATAATTTATTTTAATCGTTTACACTTTACTAATTAATGTATTTAATCATCCTAAAATGCCAAACTCATAAGATTTCGTCATCAATAACCAAAACCCTCATAAAAAATCTGCATATACCTTATATAGGATTCTCAAGCCATAAAATTCTATTTTCTAATTTTCTTACTTCACATAACATATTTAATTCATTTACTCATAACTAGTCCATTTTCACAAAAAATACCAAATCAGTACAAACAAATTTTCTTTTCTGGGATTTAGCAGAATATAGTCCCATATTGAACATATATTTTTCTCGAAATTTTTAAAATTCATTTACTATTTTTCACATGGCCAAAACCGCCGAATATTTAGACATTTACCATAAACTGTAATTTTGTCCAAAAATTCTGAAATTGACAGGGTATACTGATGTTATATAGATGTACTCCCAATAAACATTTCACCAATTTTGGAGTTAACCACAAAGAGTTGTAAGGGTTTACTTTTAAAATAGTTTTTTCCCATAAAATTCATAACTCCTAATCTATACATCCAAAAATCGCCATTTTTGGATACAATATAGAAAACTCATCAAATTATCATTTCAATTTTTTTCAGAATTTTTGAAGGTCAAAAAAATTATGAAACATGAAAAACATAATAACCCTTAAAATCCTTTACCTCAAAAGAGCAGTATTTCTAACTAGAATATCGGATGTAATGTCGAAGGAAACTTGCACTGAATTGCAACTCTCAAAGTATCTAAACACTCACAAAAATACGCTCGACAATATATAGAGAGAGAAAACTTATTTTTGGTGTGATTTTCAATTCTAACCTAAGCGCCTATTTATAGGAAAATGCTAGAACGCCAAAGGAAACTAAATTAATAAAATAATATTATTTATTTATTTTTTTCTACGCCATCCTTGTCGAAAAACTGAGCAGCCACCACCTTTGAACAATTTTCCAGCATATGTTTCCAAAATAAAATACAAGTGGGTCCCACCCAATTTTAATAAAAATTATTTTATTTTCCAAAACTTTAGTAATTCATAATAAATAGCCCTTTTATTAGAAAAATATGAATTTTATATCCATTCCACATGAAATCGAATTCTCTACAACTTTGTAGCGTTAAGTTTTTCCAAATTCTAAACAAAAAATATCTGAATTCCACAAACGGACGATTTTCAACACCTCTTAAAATTCATAACAAATCATACGTTAATTTTTAACGGTTCAAAATTTGTGGACATATACTCAACTTATATATGTATAACATATCCAAGAATCACAACGATCCAACGGTTAGATAAAAATTATAACTCACGCAATAGAGCTTTAAGAACACCGATTTGATTTTTTAATACCTTCAATCCGACAAAATACTGATAAAACACCTCAACATTAATTCCTTCATTTATAACCACATAAAATAAATATTTTCCTATCCATCATTTATGTTCACATAAAATAATTATTTCCTTATCATATAAATCAATAATTAATTATTCACAAATAATATTACAGAATCACAATAATGACAACCAGGTCGTTCCCAGGAAAGTGGGAACTTTTCGATAAGAATTTCTCCTTACTAGCGCGCAATTAGGTGACCAAACCTCTCTTTGATAGAACTTTTTAGACATTGCCAATAATGCTATCTAATAATATTATTCAAATAATATGAATTATTGATCTGATAATGGAAAATATTGTTCAGTGACAGTTATTGAAACAACAATAATATAAAATATCAACGCAGCAATTATTGAATCAATAAAATAAAATATTGAACAGTAATTACTGTAATAATTATTGAGTAGTGCCTTTTTACGTAAGGATCAATAATTTAAAAATATTGTGCAAATAGTGCTCTCTTTGTGCAACCACGCCAGACATCTTGTATTTTAACCAACGTGTATTCCAACAGTGTTAATGGTAACATTTACGCCATTATTTATAAAACTCAAACTTGTCATTTTCTTCATCCGACAGTTATTCTGTTATGGGGCCCATAAATGGCTGCGCCGTCGTACGAATATTCCCCGACAACAAGAATATTCAACGACCAAACGAATATTTCCCGACAGAAATGAGTATTTTATAACTACTTGCGTATTTTGAAAATTTTATATATATCACCCTTAACTTTAAACTTTTATCAATTTAACTATTTACTAAATAGAAAAATTGAATACTTTTATTTCATAAAATTCGGGATCTCACAAAAGAACTGTTGATGAGTATTATAGGAATAAAATATTAACGATGGACTTTTAATCTAGAGGAGATAGTAGACATCATGCTCTACTTGACTCTTCTAATGGATTGTTTGTTCCGCTGCAGTTAAACTTGATGTTTATTGTATTTTATCAGTTTAACACTGTTGAAGCCTAACGATAATTTATTACGCATTATCTTAGTCATAATATTTCTTCTTTGGGCTAGTTGAGCTCACCCTTTTGCTTTCTTTTTTCTTCTTGAAATGAGAATATATTTGGGACTAGTTGGGGAATGGAGTGATCATCCGAGATGGTTGTTTTAGCAGTCCTCACTACTTAGTGTGATAATAAGTGTAATGAAGATTGAATTTGAGTTTGTATACTGTCTATGAGAAAATATTCATGTAAAAACTCAGCTATGTTTTGTCATATATATTGCACGACAGTTGCATAAAAGAAGTTTGTATTTGATTTATGTAGTGTGATATCTGGCGACCCAAGATGGGTGATGTATACCTATTTTGGGGGCGTCACACCGGATATGCTGCTACGTCTAGTCTCAAGATCCTCTCCAGGACTTGAGATCCTATTACTATTAGTAATAAATACACCTTCAACAGGCGGAGAAGCCTTTACAAAGTTTTATAGACAAACTTTCAATTATTCGCAACTAATCTATCTTGGACAACAAGCTCCCAACTCCCTCCTCAAGCTTAGTTGTACTTCTTTTGAGTTCAGTTCTATTCTATGATCTAGTCTTGAAACAATAGCCTCTTCCTCACCTCACAAGTACACTAGAGACCCAACTTCCTGCTGACCTCTCTAAGACTCTGGTCTTGGTCGAAAAATTATTCGTCTTTCTCACAGGTACATATAGGATTCTAATGGAGTTTAATGTGTAGTCTATACTTGTATGCCTATTTGTGATGCTTGTATGTTTAATATTGGATTGCCCAACATGGTTGCACCTATATGTTTGAATGATTGATCACCATTCACCTTAATTACTTATATGGAATTGAAAAAGGAAATATACGTACAGATTTAATCATGTTGGCATATGTTCATGAGACTTATATATGTTAGGTTTTGTGATTCGTGACCCGGATAGACATATACCGGTTCACCATGTGTAGTCATTGAGAGAGCTTGTGCTTAAATCATTATTGCTTATAATTCACATAGACATATAGTGGGTTAGGTATGTGAGATCCCGAATTTTATGAAATAAAAGTATTCAATTTTTCTATTTTGGTAAATAGTTAAATTGATAAAAGTTTAAAGTTAAGGGTGATATTTGAAAAAAAAATTCAAAGTAAGTAAGTTATCATAAAATAATCGGTGCTAAAAGTACAGTAATACGCGTGGTTGCATAGTAACACACGGTATTGATTATTAATGCTTACGTAAGAAATCACTCAGTTATACTCAATTATTGCTACAGTAATTGCTGCATCATATCTCTCATATTATTGATTCAATTATTGTCACAGTATCATCTGCATAATATGTTATATTATTAAATCAATAATTGAGACGACAAAGTTATTTATATTATTATTTGCAATATTAACAATGTCTAGAAGTTCTGTCAAGGAGAGGTTTGGTCACCTAATTGCGCGCCAATAAGGAGAAATCTTTATCGGAAATCCCCCTCTTTCTTGGGAACGACCTGGTTGTTAAATATTGTGAATTATAATATTAATGATGAATGTTATTAAAAATCAAATTTGAGTTCGGAGTTGAATTTGGAGACACGGACGTGATATTTGAGTCCGGAACGATAAAATTAGTAGAAATAGACTATAAACACAAAATTGTCGAAGTTGACTATTTGGTCAAAAAAAAGTCAACAGTTGACTTTTTCGAAAAAAATCAAACTTTGAAATTTCAAAAATGAAATTTTTGAGAAAAATATTTCCATTGTGTTGGGATTGTTAATGTTAGTGAAAATCGACATTTATTTCGATAATAATTGATGTCTGGAGGTTATATTGACCAATCGGGTAATTAACCGGATAAATGAGCAATTAATTGCTATTGATTCATATGATTATAACTATTTGTTCACATATTTGTACTATTGATTCACATTCCTTTACTATTAGGAGAGTTGGTGCAAGATTGATAATACTTGCATGACTAAGTTAAAAATGAAGGTATAGATGGAGGTACTATACTGTAATTCATATTTTCACATGATTATAACTATTGAATCACATGATTGAACTATTGATTCCCATTATTTACTATTAGGGGAGGTAATGCAAGTTTGATAATACTTGCAGGACTAAATTAAAAATGAAAGAAAAGTTGAAGGTATTGTACTGTAATATTTTAATCCCCAAAACGTGCAATTATCGAAACTATATTTTCCTATAAATAGAAGCTCATTCTTTCTTCATTTCTCACCAATTCACTACAGCTTTAGAGCAATTATTATAGAGAGAAATTATAGAGAGAAAGAAGAAGAGAAGTCTGCTACCTCACTATTCCAATATCCAGTTTCTTCTAAGGTAAGGGATATTATTATTATAGTAAGGGGTATTATTTCTTTCATATTCATGAAGAGAACTTATGTTATTCCATTCTTTATTATTATGTTGGAATAACCAGTTTATGCGAAGTACCGCATACATGGTGAAATTCTTTTGTTATTCCATTCTTTATTATTATGTTGGAATAACCTGTCTATGCGAATTACCGCATACATGGTGAAATTCTTCTATTATTCCATTATTTATTATTCTGTTGGAATATCCTGTCTGTACGTATTACGCATGACCTAGTTCCATTCTTTATTATTCTATTGGAATATCCTGTATGTGCGGATTATGCGTGACCTGGTTTCATTATTTATTATTCTGTTGGAATAACCTGTCTGTGCGGTCTATCGCATGCTTGGTGAATTCCATTGTTATTCCATTCTTTATTATTCTGTTGGAATATCCTGTCTGTGCAGATTACGCATGACCTTGTTCCATTCTTTATTATTCTGTTGGAATAACATGTCTATGTGTATTACCACATGCATGGTGAATGATCCTTCGTATTCATTCCTTATTAAATTGTGGCAATGATCTGTCTACGTGGATTACCGCATGGCGGGTGAAAATCCATTTGCAGTTTCGTAATTTTTCTGACCCTCAAAAATTCTGGAAAAATTTGAAATGATAATTTGATGAGTTTTCGATATTGTGTCCAAAGATGGCGATTTTTGGATGTATAGATTAAGAGTTATGGATTTTATGGGAAAAGACTATTTTAAAAGTAAACCCTCATAACTCCTTGTGGTTAACTCCAAAATTGGTAAAATTTTTATTGGGAGTACTTGTATATAATAGGAGTATACCCTGTAAATTTTGGAATTTTTGGACAAAAGTACAATTTATGATAAATGTCTAAATATTCGGTAGTTTTGGTCATATAAAAAATAGTAAATGAATTTTAAAAATTCCGAGAAAAATATATGTTCAATATGGGACTATATTCTGTTAAATCCTAGAAAAGAAATATTTTTGGGACTGATTTAGTATTTTTCATGAAAATGAACTAGTTATGAGTAAATGAATTAAATATGTTATGTGAAGTAACAAAATTGGAAAATAGGATTTTATGGTTTGGAAATCCTATATAGGGTATATGCAGATTTTTGATGAGGGATTTGATCATTGGTGATGAAATCTTATGAGTATGGCATTTTTGAATGATTAAATACATTATTTGGTAAAGTGTAAACAATTGAAGTAAATTGTTTATAAGTTTAAGAAGTGATTAAAATATTGTTATAATATTAATAATATTAGATTATGAGTTTATTACGTGATTGATAATATTTGGATAAATTTAAAGTCTTTAATATTTATCTTTGATTTCGTTTGATTAATGCTTATATCATTGTCATCATTCTCATGCTTATA
This sequence comes from Panax ginseng, assembly GCA_020205605.1. Classification (NCBI taxonomy): domain Eukaryota; kingdom Viridiplantae; phylum Streptophyta; class Magnoliopsida; order Apiales; family Araliaceae; genus Panax; species Panax ginseng. Next base: position 157,176,106 of record CM035128.1, read on the forward strand.
TTATGATGAAAGTCATCTTTGGCTTACGTGCATAGATGGACTGTTGATTATTCATTTTACAGTTGTATATCTTTGGCTTACGTGCATAGATGGTCTGTTGATTATTCGTTTTACAGTTTTATATCTTTGGCTTACGTGCAAAGATAGACTGTTGATTATTGGTTTTACAGTTATATATCTTTGACTTACGTGCAAAGATGGACTGTTGATTATTGGTTTTATAGTTGTATATCTTTGGCTTACGTGCAAAGATGAACTATTGATTTATGAGTATCTTTGACTTATGCGCATAGATGAACTGTTTATTGGTATGATTATGATTAGGGATCATTCGGTATAATCATAACCCGTAATGTTATAGATGATGTGGTAAAAGTCCTCATTAGCCGGTAGTGCATTGATGGAAAGTTATTGGTATGATTATAACCAGGGATTATTCGGTATTATCATGACCATTGATGATTACATGAATATCCTTGGCCGTAGTGCAGGGATGATTCGATGATGTGGATTATTTATTAAGTTGAGTCTCAGCGATAAAATATTGATTATACACTTTTAATTCGTAAAAGATAGTAGATATCATGCTCTACTTGACTCTTCTAAAATACAGTTGTATGTCTTTGGCCTGTAGTGCAAAGAATAAATTGTTAATGAATATCTTTGGTCGTAGTGCAAAGATGAATTTAATAGTATGATTATGAGCAAGAATTATGATTTGGTATAACCATGATTTTTGATGTTTCAGGTGAAGATAGGTGATGAAATTTATCTTCGTCCTGGGTGCGAAGAGGAATTTAGAATCACAATTATGATTATGAGTTATTCATATGATTGTGGACAAAAATTGTTGATTGATGTTACAGGGATAAAACATTATTGGTGGATTTTTAACATGGAGAAGATAATAGACACGATGGTCTATTTGACTCTTCTAATGGATCGCTTCGTTCTACTGCAACTATGGTTGAAAAGTTTTATCATCTACCATATGTTCTAAATCTCTGATTTATTATTGACTAAGGCTATTGATAATTTAATTATCTTTAGTCATGATATTCTTTACTGGGCTATTTGTGCTCACCCTTTGCTTCACTATTCCTTTCGTGTAATAAGAGTGTATTTGGGGTTGACGAGGGATAACAGAGAAATAGTGTGATGGTCCGAGATCGTCGAAGTTTCTCAATACATTATAAAAACAAAGCATTTACATATAATGAGATAATTGTATTGAGGACCTAAAATGTGTGTGTCGTATTTTATACGTCACTTAATAATTGATTTTTGCGAACAACAATAGGGTGATGAGAACCCGACTTTGAAAGCGTCAAAAGTGCACCTGATCATTAGAATGAATATGATAGTAATCTTCTCGTTTTTCTTTGGGGTCTTAAAATATTTGCTGTTGTATTTTATATGGCATTGTAACAATTTGAGTTTGGATACTATCTACGAGACAATATTGTATTAAAACTCACAAACTTAAGCGTGGTCGATTACGCATTTACGATTCAACAGTTGTATAAATGAAGTTTGTAAATGATTTTTATAGAGTGATATCTGGAGACTCAGAATGGGTCGTGTGGACCTATTTTGGGGGCGTCACAAGGTAATTCTGATGTTTATATAAATTCTATCAAATTACAGATTTTGTGTGATTTGGACATAGTACATCGAAAGATGGTTATGTTTCACTTTTGTGCTCTCGACTAGTTGTCCATATTAAATAATTAGGCATAACAAGAGGCGTGCATTTTGGATAAAACATTAAATGACATTAGGATCTCATTTCTCTCCACTTGATTCCCTTAATTTAGTAATTAGTATTTTTGTGTTGATAATTAATTTAGATATCAATTTACTTGTTAATTGATTTAGCATATGTTCATGAGACTTATATATGTTAGGTTTTGTGATTCGTGACCCAGATAGGCATATATCGGTTCACCGTGTATAGTCATTGAGAGAGCTTGTGCTTAAATCATTATTGCTTATAATTCACATAGACATATAGTGGGTTAGGTAATTCTGATGTTTATATAAATTCTATCAAATTGTGGATTTTGTATGATTTGGACATAGTACATCGAAAGATGGTTATGTTTCACTTTTTTGCTCTCGACTAGCTGTCTATATTAAATAATTAGGCATAACAAGAGGCGTGCATTTTGGATAAAACATTAAATGACATTAGGATCCCATTTCTCTTAACTTGATTCCCTTAATTTAGTAATTAGTATTTTTGTGTTGATAATTAATATAGATATCAATTTACTTGCTAATTGATTTAGCATATATTCATAAGACTTATATATGTTAGGTTTTATGATTCGTGATCCGGATAGGCATATACCGGTTCACCATGTGTAGTCATTGAGAGAGCTTGTGCTTAAATCATTATTGCTTATAATTCATGTAGACATATAGTGGGTTAGGTAATTCTGATGGTTACATAAATTCTATCAAATTGTGGATTTTATGTGATTTGGACATAGTACATCGAAAGATGGTTATGTTTTCCTTTTGTGATCTCGACTAGCTGTCCATATTAAATAATTAGGCATAACAAGAGGCATGCATTTTGGATAAAACATTAAATGACATTAGGATCCCATTTCTCTCCACTTGATTCCCTTAATTTAGTAATTAGTATTTTTGTGTTGATAATTAATTTAGATATCAATTTACTTACTAATTGATTTAGCATATGTTCATAAGACTTATATATGTTAGGTTTTGTGATTCGTGGCCCGGATAGGCATATACCCGTTCACCATGTGTAGTCATTGAGAGAGCTTGTGCTTAAATCATTATTGTTTATAATTCACATAGACATATAGTGGGTTAGGTAATTCTGATGTTTACATAAATTCTATCAAATTGTGGATTTTGTGTGATTTGGACATAGTACATCGAAAGATGGTTATGTTTCACTTTTGTGCTCTCGACTAGTTGTCCATATTAAATAATTAGGCATAACTAGAGGCGTGCATTTTGGATAAAACATTAAATGACATTATATAGGATCCCATCTCTCTCCACTTGATTCCCTTAATTTAGTAATTAGTATTTTTGTGTTGATAATTAATTTAGATATCAATTTACTTGTTAATTGATCGTTTGAGCATACAAAAATAGTGATAAGGTTGTTGCATGATAGCGTAGATTTATTCACCTTTCTCCGTTGGATCGATACTTTCTTACTTTGTACTACTTGTTGACCCATGTATACTTGCATAAGTTAGAGTCTGTTTTGTTAAACCGAAACGAAGGCAACACCACCACAGAGCCGCCACGAGCTGCGGCCAGAAAAAATGAGGACGAAAAATCCAAAAGAAAGGAACGGGAGGGAGCTTTGATTTTAGGTTCGATACTGTTTGTGAGATGGAGAGCTGTCGACAGAGAGACGAGAGATGGAGAGACGGAGAGTTGAGAATTTGAGAGAAATAAACGAAATGGGCGACTAGGTCTGATCGATCTGATTTGATTTTAGGTTTTATAAGTTAATTCCGACAGAATATTCGTCGGATATAAGTCCCTCGTAGTTAACTTATCCTTGACGGGCATTCCCTCGGATATAATTATAATTTCATAGAAGATAACTTTCGCGCTGGCGGGAAACTTGGCACCAGGGAGGACCTTCTACTTTTGACGGAATTCCGTCGTGATTAACTTATGTTCGAGGGATTTATATTCGACGGATTAGTCTGTCAAAATTACATTATTTTCGACGAAATATAATCCGTCGAGGTTAAGTCCATCAGAATTATCCCTTTTTTGTAGTGTATATTTTTATAAATTAAATCTTTTGGTTACAGAATTAAGCATTTTTTTACCGAAAAATGTCATGCAACTCAAAATTTAGGGCAATTAAGTTTTTTAAGGGTCTATCGTTTATACCTGCTTCAATTTTTCTTTAGTTTTCTTCTTCATCACATACTAACCACGTGACTACTCTGTACTTTTAAAGATATTTGATAGTCCTGCTATACATTGCGAAAGTGTTCAGCCGAATTATTACGTATGTGCATACATGATATATGTAGGAATTAAGAAGGGTCTAACTTTAGTTTATTCTATTTTATCGCATTAACTATCACGTTGGTCGCAATTAAACATCGTCAAATATTTATCGACGTGTATATTATTTTCCTATTTGATATCTTCTATCAATCTGGGAAATTAAGTGTTTTTTAGCAATAAAAGAATAACTTCTTGAATTAAATCTGAAGCCATAAAGTAAAATTTTACTGCCATAAATTTCCACTTCAAAACTGTGCTACACGCACAATTGATATGGTGATTGTAATCAACTTGTTTATCAAATTATAATTTACAACAATTTTAAACAATTCAAGAAATTTAATACATTATGTGAAAAGCTAGTCCAATAGTACGTAGATTCAAACACCAATTACAACTTGACGCTTAAGTTTACAAGATATATGCGTCTAGCAAAATCTAGAAAATGTATGGAATTAGAGCCTTAACATCTTTAGGAAAATCATCAAATTTAGAGAGGTACCATTTTTTGGTGGCATAACTCCTCCCCATCAAGACCAAAGCTGATCCCATAGTGAAGGAGAATGCATATACCGTTTGAGAAATGCAAGCAACTCCTGTAAACCCTAGGATTTCAAAAAGATAGTGTGGACATACCACAAGATCAAACAGACCCCCTCGGGGAATTTTGTATTCTTTTTCGCCCTCTTTCCTTAACTTGGAGAGGAGGTAATGATGGTAAAAATTACCACTAATTCCTACCAAGAACATTGCAACTCCGGCGTATTTTAGATCAATCGGTGGCTCTGGAAATGTTCCGGTTAGGTATTGAGCGTAGATCATGCTTACCGTGTAAAGGAAATAACTAAGGGAGATGAAAATTGTAACATCAAGGGGAATGGTGCCGCTGTATTTGTGAATGAATAACACCTATAGAAAAATTATCCATTTAATTAATCTTGTGAACTAGTTATATATGCAGATGAATCACCATATATATATATATATATATGAGTTTGCTAACCAATGTATCTATTGTAATTGTAAGCTAAACAAAAATATTGTTAATTATCATATTTGTTGTATAAAAAAACTTAAATGAATCTTATAAATTTTTAGTATTTATAATTTCATAATATTCACATAAAAAAGCATGTATATTGTGTGTACGCAATATGTATAATGAGAGAGGTTACCTCAAATAGCCTCTTGAAGAAATGGATGGCTAGAGCCGAAGAAACCAAAGTAAATCTGAGACCCTCGTCGGGAAAGAAGCCGAAAGAGGTAACTCCGGCGAGAAAAGCCGGCGTATAACCTAAAAGCATTCCAGTTTTACCAGAAAGTTTGATATGAGAAGTTGCAACATTTTTATTAAGGTTCCAAAATTTGGAATACTGAAGGTTTTTCCCTCTTATTTCATTGAACCCGACGTTGGCTAGTGATGCAACATTGATAACTGACATGGCGGTTATGAACAAAGATGGCGGCGGCGGGTATATAAATCTCAGTATTATTGGCAGCACCATTTTTTTCCCTAGTGTTTAATTAATTTTGTGTGTTTGATCGTAGTGTGTATGTGTTATCTGTAATATATAGTATTATTTAATAAATATATATATATATATATATATATATATAATAATAAAAACATAACAAAATTATATATATATAAACACTGAACAAATATGAATAAATAAATCCGAGTCTTTTGAATTCACAAAGTCTCCTTAAAATAAATTTATTCTCTCACAGGTGCTAAGGATTAATTGAATAATTGCTTCCCAAGATAAAACGGATTTTCAGTTCTTAATTAGAAGCACTTCAAAATTAAGAACACTTTGAACCAATATTTATGTTATGTACTAAACCTATATGAATATTAATGATGCATGCATGAAGAAAAATTGGGAAAAAATTTACTGCAACACTTTAACAGATAAAAGTATTTTGCAGAAACGGGAATGCAACGGGAAACGGAAATGATGTATGTAGAACGGCAACGGAAATTTAACGGGGAACGAGACTTCTGAAACGGGAAAGAGAAGGAAAAAAATGTATGTTTCAGAAACGGTTTTAACGGGTTTGAACCATGCCTTGGCTAGGTCCTCTCCCTTCCACAAAAGTGGGGTGCCCCTTGGGGCCCTTCCCATTGAGCAAACATCCCATATATATGTTCTTCATTTTTCCCTCTAATGCCCTATGTGGGACTTTTGTAATTTACAACATTCAAGTAGGTGACTTTGGAGTCAATTTTATCATTCAATTCTTAATGGATTTGAACACATAACTATACCAAGTTATACTCCTCATGAAGGAGAACACATTGGTGCAAAGACCCGACATTTTCGAATGTGGGTCCCTCATTAAATTGAGCCTCAAAATGCTCTAATATTTAATATTTCAAATCTCATTTCCAACAGTATGTAGTAGGGAGATTGGAGAGTGAAGAAATGAAAGAGTTATTACCAATCACATGTTATATATGCAGGGCCGACCGTGAGTTTTGAAGGGCCTAAAGCGGACAACAAAAAAATAGCCTTTTAATTTATTATACATGACAGCATAAAAAAGGAAGAACTTTTCCTGAACAAAAGAACATCAATACGAAAGAATATCAAATATAATAACCGACTATTTTAATATTTCCAAAGCATAATTTAGATATCACATTATCACTAAGTCAAAAAAGTAATTACCAAATAGGACCTCCTTTATTAAGAGTTTAACACTACTCCCAAACAATTAAAAAAATCCAAAAAATTGAATCTGATGATGAACCCCCAGGTACATAATAATTAAATTATTTTGTACAAATTATATGTTTTAAATATGTAGAATAATACAATAATCAGTATATGTAGAATATTACAGATTGATTATTTGCTTTAATATTTAAGTATTCTATTTAAGTAATAAAAAGAAGAGAATATTTAAGAGGACTCTAAAAATTTTTGGACCTAAAACCCTGAGACACCTGGCGAATTTTAAAGCCGAGTACAAGACTGTATATATGGAAATGGTCTAGAAAATGACTTGTATTTTTGTAATTAATGAAAAGGTTTTCTTTTTCTCTTTTCTTTCTTTCTTTTTCTTAAAAATAAATTTGCTTGTGTTTGATTTGAGCTCTTCTATGCGGACATGAGTGTTTTATAATTTTACTTATTTGTATTTTGACTTTTAATATTGAGAAATAAAAATACAAACAACTAAAATTATAAAATACTCATGTCTAATTTTTATATCCAATTATCATATCGTCCTACAATTTTTCGTTTGATTTTTGTATGTGTGTAGTTGGGAGATCGAAGAGGGAAGGAAATATGAAGAAAGAGATACTACAGACCAATCACATGTTATGCTGGTCTAGAATTCCGTGTATTCATTAATTAACTATGGCCTACAAAATGCTTTTGGTTAATTATTGGTGTACTATACGCCAAAATTGAGTACTGGAGAATGAATCACATAAAAAGAACAAGAGCGGTTTTGGGCATCGTCATACAAAATAGCTTCTTTCAATTTATATAATTAATTAATATTATGATTATTAATTTTATTTTATTTTATATAATAATATGTTCTAGTATAATTTATTTTATATCTGGTATTAAAATTATAGTTACGTTATTGTATAGAATAAATTAATTATATTTTTATGATATAAAGTTTAAGTAGCCTAATGGCTTTGAACTTGTCCTAGTAAAATCTATCGGATTTACTTGGCTAATCAGTAAACTTGATGTCTTTGAACTGTCAGCTTTTCATGTAAACCAAGACAATAGAATTCACAAAATATCTCTTCAAACATAATTGGTTATCACGTTTGTGTTCATTTTGGCCTTGAAACACCTCTTGGTTCCGTGAGTATATTAGAGAATTCAACTTTCAAAATTCTCACAGAAGTGGCCCCCTTCTTACTCATGTAGGTGATTTCTATCAAGAGTATCCTGCAATACCCCACTTGAACGTATTTCAAGATATAAAAGTCATTAAAAGCATAACTTATCCTAATTCTCGCCGGATAGATGCAGATCGCCTCATAATAGGAATGGTTAGGAGTAAATATCTCCTCAAGGCTTTAATTGAGTATTACATAGTTCGGTTTGCCCATTGAACCTAGATCTTGGGATCTCCAAATACCTAGGTTGGGTTGCCACTATATTTACTCTTATTTAAACAATAGGCTTTAAACCCATTCCTTCGATGATTTTTCCACTGCTTCTCTTGTTAAACCTTTTCAAAGCGGATCGCATTATTATATCTTTGACTTTACATAGTCAATTGAGATAATTCCATTTGAGAGCAATTGTCTAAATCAGATTATATCTTCGCCTTATATGGCGTGATTTCACCGTTATATAAATGACTATGTGTTTCTTCCAATCGTTGATTGGCTATCACACGATGTATACATATATACCGGGCATGTGTCTTGACCAATTTGGAATATCTCTAAGAAATTACGAAGCCACTCAAACTTCTTCTCCAAACTTTGTCTAAAGCAATGAATTTCGATTCCATTGTAGACCTTGCAATACATGTTTGTTTTGAGGATTTTCAAGATATCAACAAGACCTCCAAGGTAAAAAGACATATCCACTTGTGGATTTCGAGTCTTTATTGTCGTGATATCCAATTAAGATCATTTGTATCCTTCCAATACCGTTGGATATCTTGTATAGTGCAAATCCATATTTTTGAGTATGTATTAAATATCCTAAAACTCTCAAAATTGCTTTCTAGTGATCTTTACTTGGATTACTCGTATACCTACTTAGCTTACTTAAGAATAAGCTATATCTCGGTCTCAAAGATGATTCATCACATACATTAAACTGCCTATTATACGAGAATATTCTAGTTGAGATATGCCATCACCTTTATTTTTGGCTAAATGAAGATTTATATCAACTGGGGTCTTATTTAGAATTATATTATACTTGTTAAAATTTTCAAGTATTTTTTCAATGTAATGAGTTTGAGATAATATAATTCCATCAGATGTTCTAGAAATCTTGATTCCTAATATTATATTTGCAACCCCCAAGTCTTTCATGTCAAATATATTTGACAACATACATTTGGTAGAGTTGATAACTTCATTGTTGCTACCCATGATTAACATATCATCCACATAAAGACAAACAATGACATATTCCTTTTGAGTGCTTTTGACATAAACACATTTGTCACACTCATTAATTTTAAATCCATTTGATAACATAACATTATCAAATTTCTCATGTCATTGTTTTTGTGCTTGTTTTAATCCATACAAGGATTTAACAAGTTTGCATACTTTCCTTTCTTGTCCAGGAGCAATGAAACCTTCAGGTTGTTCCATATATATTTCTTCATCTAATTCACCATTTAAGAATGCAATTTTTACATCCATTTGATGTATTTCAAGTCTATTTAATGATGCTATTACTATTAACATACAAATAGATGAAATTCTTGTAACTGGTGAATAAGTGTCAAAATAATTCAATCCTTCCTTTTGTCTATAGCCTTTAACAACAAGCCTTGCTTTGTATTTATCAATTGAGCCATCAGCTTTCATCTTCTTTTTGAAGATCCATTTATACCCTAAGGTTTTGAACCAGGTGGAAGGTCCACCAATTTCCATGTATGATTTTGCATAATGGACTCAATTTCGCTATTTATTGCTTCTTTCCAATGAGAAGCATCTGGAGAAGATACTGCTTCCTTGTACGTTTGAGGATCGTTTTCTAACAAGAATGTTTGAACATTCGGACCAAAAGACTTTGAAGTCCTTGCCCTTTTGCTACGTCTAGATTCATCCTCTACAGACTCTTTGTCTATATTTTTCGGATTATTACTAGTAGCATCCAAAGGTCTTTTGTTTGAACTTGAATCTTTATTTTCATTATATGGAAAAATATTCTCAAAGAATGATGCATCTCTTGATTCAATAAATGTATTAACATGAATATCATTAATTTCAGATTTATGAACAAGAAAGCGATATGCACTGCTGTTATATGCATAACAAATGAAAATACAGTCAATTATTTTTGGTCCTATCTTAACCTCTTTAGGTTTAGGAACCATCACTTTTGCTAGACACCCCCACACTCTTAAGTATTTATATCAAGGTCTATAACCTTTCCATAACTCATAAGGTGTTTTGTGAGTTTTCTTATGAGGCACTTTGTTAAGAATATAATTGGCAGAAAGCAAAGCTTCCCCCCACAAATTTTGGGGTGCTCCAAAACTGTTTAACATAGCATTCAACATTTCTTTCAATGTTCGGTTCTTGCGTTCAGCAATACCGTTAGATTGCGGTGAATAAGGAGCGGTAGTTTGGTGAATAATGCCATGAGTAGAACAGATCTCTTCAAATGGTGATTCATATTCACCACCTCTATCGCTTCTTATTGCTTTAATCTTTTTGCTAAGTTGATTTTCAACTTCATTTTTATAAAGTTGAAACATTTCGACAAAATTTCATCTTTGCTTCTTAGCAAATATACATAACAATATCTTGTGCAATCATCAATAAAGGTTATGAAATATTTTTTCCCACCTCTAGTTTGCACAAACTTTAAGTCACATATATCAATGTGAATTAAATCTAGAGGTTCAGTTTTCCTTTCAACAGAATGAAAGGGTAATCTTGTCATTTTTGATTCCACACAAATTTCACATTTATGTTTTTAATTAATATCAAATTTAGGCAAAAATTCTAAATTAATTAATCTACGCAAAGTATTATAATTCACATGTCCTAATCTAGCATGCCATATGTTTGAAGATTCTAATAAGTAAGCAGAATAATTAATTTTATTATTATCAATAGACTTTGGTACAACAGTCATAACATTCATCTTAAAGATCCCATCATTCATGTAGCCCTTTCCTACAAACATATCATTCTTAGTAAGTACAAACCTATCAGACACAAACACCAACTTGAAGCCATTCTTGCTAAGTAGTGACTTAGAAACTAGATTTTTGCAGATATCTGGCACATAAAGCACTTCATTCAAAGTCAGTTCTTTGCCAGATGTCATTTTCAGTATAATCTTTCCACGTCCTTCAACCTTTGAACTTGAGGAGTTTCCCATGAAGAGTTGATCATCATTCTCTACTGGTTTGTAAGTAGAGAACATCCATTTGTTGGAACAAATGTGAAGTAGTAGCCAAAGTGTCCACGCATCATTCTTTGTGGTTTCTACCAAATTACATTCAGATACAACTGCAGAAAGAATAATGTCTGAAATATTTTCAGATAGCTTTTCCAGTTCTGTCACATTTGCTTGAGGCTTCTGTTCTTTCTTGAACTTCTTTGGCTTTCGACATTCACTTGATTTATGTCCTTGGATGCCACAGTTGAAGCATTTGCCTTTAAATTTCTTCTTGGCCTTAAAAGCTTCTTTGCCTTCATGCTTCCTTTTGTTGTTGTTTGGCCTTTGTTCTACAACATTTGTCTTTGCTTCAATGAAATTCTTCCCACTCTTCTTCTCAGATCCTCGATTGTCCTCTTCAATCCGAAGTCGCACAATCAGTTCTTCAAGATTCATCTATTTGCGTTTATGCTTCAGATAATTCTTGAAGTCTTTCCATGATGGTGGAAGTTTCTCAATCATTGCTGCAACTTGGAATGAGTCACTTAATGACATTCCTTCAGAATGAATGTCATGTAGAATTACTTGTAATTCTTGAACATGAGTGATAACTGCTTTAGAATCTACCATTTTATAGTCAAGAAATCTACCAACTATGAATTTTTTAATGCCAACATCTTTAGTTTTATATTTCTTGTCTAAAGATTCCCAAAGTTCTTTTGCAGTTTGAATTGTACAATATACATTATATAATGTATTATCTAAACTGTGACGCCCCCAAAATAGGTATACATCACCCATCTTGAGTCGCCAAATACATGGTACTAAATTCAAATACAACTTGATTATACAACAAGAGAGCTGTGAGTTTTAATATAAATACTATCTTCTAGACAATACCTACTCTCAGAATAAGTCCTCATTATATTTATTTTCACACTATTTAACAGAATAGTGAGGACTACTAGCTAATACTAACATCCGGACCATCACTCTGTTCTCGACTCGTCTCCAACCACGCTCTCATTTCACGAAGAGAATAAAAGTGAAAGAAAGGTGAGCTCAACTAGCCCAAGAAGAAATATTATGACTAAGATAATGCAGAATAAATTATCATTAGCCTTAAACAGTGTTAAACTGATACAATATAACAAACATCAAGTTTAACTGCAGCGGAACAAGCAATCCATTAAAAGAGTCAAGTAGAGAATAAAATCTACTATCTTTTATGATTTAAAAGGTTTTTCATCACTTTTATCGCTGAGACTCAGCTTAATAATAATCCACATCATCCCTTCACTACGACCAAGTATATTCATTAGGGTCACGACCACAAATTATTCATGCACTATCGTGTATTCATCAATGGTCATGATCATGCCAACAACTGTCCATCAATGCACTACGGGCCAATGAGGACTTTTACCACATCATTTGTAACATTACGGTCATGATTACAACCAATAATCCATGGTCATAATCATACCAAGTCCATCTATGCACTGTGCCACGAGATGACTTTCAACAAAATATAAATATGAGGATGATGACAATGATATAAGAATTCAATAAAACAAGTTCAAGAATTAATTTATTCAGAACTAATAACGCCCAAATTGTCAACATGATACTTCTTTGTAGAGTAAAATTTAATAATACTCGGAAGAATATTTTCCATTTAAAAGATATGAATAAAGCGCAAATATCAAGGATATTCCACCAATTTCATGGAGTATAGAAGTCAAAAATTTAACTAACCGAGTATAATAAAGAATGGAATAACAAAAGAAATCACCATGCATGCGCAGATCAGATGTAAGCAGGTTATTCCAATGTAATAATAAATAACAGAACCGTGTCAAAGCGTAATACGTAACCGGCTGAGCGGGATATTCCAATAGAATAATAAAGAATGGAATAACACAGAAATCACCATGCATGCGTATTCAGACAGACAAAGTTATTCAAATGAGTAATACTAAATAGACGGAACCAGTCGTGTGAAATTCACACCAATAGGATGTTCAACAGAATAATAAAGATGGAACCAGTCCCACAGAAAGCATGCATATGGGATATTCCAACAGTAATAATAAAGATTTTAACCAGTCCCCAGTAAAACGCATGTGATAGGATGGTCCAATGTAATAATAAAGAATGGAATAACAACAGAAATCACCAAGTATAGGGTAGACCGCGTATACAGGTTATTCCAACAGAATAATAAAGAATGGAATAACAAAAGTTCTCTTCATGAATAAAAAAAATAATACCCCTTACCGTAAAAGAAACTGGATATAGAAAAAGAAAGGTAACAGACTTCTCTTCTTCTTTCTTTCTATAATTTTCTCTCTCTAGAGTTTCAGTGAATTCGTAAGAAATAATGAAGGAATGAGCTTCTATTTATAGAAGAATGGACTGCATAGTAACTAATTCATGAACGGTCCAGATTGATTTACTTTTAATCGGACGGTCCATATTTAAAGCAAAATCTTTTAAATTAAATAAAATATATATATATATATAAACTCACGGTCGCTTAACAATTCGTCTGATAATTCACGGGTTGATTCTGTTGATCAACAAATGCCTAGCAATTCAACTGATACCATAATGATCAAATAAAATAAACTTATTATATAATATTTATATATATATATATATATATATATATATATATATATATATATATATATATATATAACACATGCCTTTGAAAATCTTACTCCACCCGTGACAACATAAATCCCCACCCAATTTTGACAACTTGACAACTTGACCACTTTACTTTATATATATAAATACATACCTTATATATATATATATATATATATATATATATATATATATATATATATATATATATATATATATAAGTAATAAAATAAAAGCGAGATGACTTCTCACGTAAGCATTAATAATTAATATCGTGTATTATGCAACACACGACATCGACATCGTACTTTTACTACCAAGTAGTTCAACAAAGATTAATTGTTAAAACTTCCACCATTATTTTCAATAAAATATTTTTATCGTTTTCTCAATCAAAACAATAATTTTGTTGTGGGGTCCACCAATGATTGTGCCGTCGTACGAATATTCCCTGTTAAAATGAATATTCTCCGACCAATTGAATATTATATAACAACTTGCGTACTTTATAAAATTTATAAATTTTTTCCACAACTATAACATTATATCAAATTAATATTCAAAAATGATATTTATAGAAAATTTATTTTTTTATTCATAAAAGTTGGGGTCTTACATAAACCATTCATCACATAGTTCCTGCAAAGAAAATCTGCATGTTTCCATGCATCAACAGCAACCACCTTTTCCTTGTCAGTTTCTCTTTCAACAAGAGTAAGACAGTCCTCTTGTAGAAACCTTGTCAAGTTCAGTGTTGTAAGATAGAAGAGCATCTTTTGTTGCCAACGTTTGAAATCCGTTCCATTGAACCTTTCAGGCTTTTCTCCATGAGACATACTCACGGCAGGAATGGTACTAGTAGATGCCATTTCTGTTATACAAAGAAAATTATCAATAAACAGAAACAAATTTCTGTTGTACAAATTTAACAGAATTCATACAACAAATTTTGTTTACAAAATTAAAACAACAAATTTGTTTACAGAATTTATGTTGTAAAAATTTGTTTTTGTTGAAAATTATGTTTAACTAATTCTGTTTACAACCTTCTTTATATTTGGATATATTATAACAAATAGAATATATATAAACAGATTATTATATATATACTAACATGCAAACAGAATATAATTTGCTTCGTATTGTGCAGTAATATTTACTACAAATTATCTATGTGATTATTATAATAACAATAATATCTATAAACAGTAATTTACAATATTATTACATAGATAACAGAATATAGACATTAATAAACGATATTGGAAATAACATAATATTCTATATAGTAACATGCAAATATAACAGAACTACCGATTGTTAAGTCCGTATACATAAATTACAGAAGTAAATGAATACAATATATATTATTCTATATTAATATTCAACTTACACAATATAAGAACTTCTGACTTATGTTTAATATAAGTCACAATTAGCATCAACGATATACTTGGTATAATATATCTTGTTTTAATATATATTTACTCTGACCAAAATGAACATAATATATATTATAATATATTAATACCTTTCAGACTTATGTGATTAACATGCAATCATACAAGCAATTTCCAACATGCGCTCAAAATAATGCAACATGCAGGTTATACCTCTGATGCAACAAAATAAACATGTAACAAAAGAAAACAGAACACATAAACTGTTATCAAGTTTTTTTGCAGTTTATTAGAAAAGATGTTTCATTTTAGTTGACTTATTATTATTGAATATGTTTGGTACAGAAATTTTGTTTTAAAACAAATTTCTGATTTACATAAATAAACAGATTAAAATAATACTAAAATTACAGAATCAATAAATTTGCTTTAAGATTGTTATCTGTAATATATAGTATTATTTAATATATATATATATATATATATATATATATATATATAATAAAAACATAACAAAATTATATATATATAAACACTGAACAAATATGAATAAATAAATCCGAGTCCTTTGAATTCACAAAGTCTCCTTAAAGCAAATTTATTCCCTCACAAGTGCTAAGGATTAATTGAATAATTACTTCCCAAGATAAAACGGATTTTCAGTTCTTAATTAGAAGCACTTCAAAATTAAGAACACTTTGAACCAATATTTATGTTATGTACTGAACCTATATGAATATTAATGATGCATGCATGAAGAAAAACTGGGAAAAAACTTACTGCAACACTTTGACAAATAAATGTATTTTGCAAAAACGAAAATGCAACGGGAAACGGGAATGATGTATGTAGAACGGCAACGGAAATTTAACGGGGAACGGGACTTCTGAAACGGGAAAGAGAAGGAGAAAAAATGTATGTTTCAGAAATGCGCCTCATACTGTTTATTTACAGAAAATTTTCGTTAGCGTTCAACTGTTGTCAAAACGACATAGTATCGTGATCAATATTATTAAATAAATTTTGTCTAAAAAATATATATCCCGACTCCTTGGGACCCTACCGAATGAAGCCGCAGCAATGTAAGGCGTGTGGGTTTGAACCATACCTTGGCTAGGTCCTCTCCCTTCCACAAAAGTGGGGTGCCCCTTGGGGCCCTTCCCATTGAGCAAACATCCCATATATATGTTCTTCATTTTTTCCTCTAATGCCCTATGTGAGACTTTTGTAATTTATAACATTCAAGTAGGTGACTTTGGAGTCAATTTTATCATTCAATTCTTAATAGATTTGAACACATAAATATACCAAGTTATACTCCTCATGAAGGAGAACACATTGGTGCAAAGACCCGACATTTTTGAATGTGGGTCCCTCATTAAATTGAGCCTCAAAATGCTCTAATATTTAATATTTCAAATCTCATTTCCAACAGTATGTAGTAGGGAGATTGGAGAGTGAAGAAATGAAAGAGTTATTACCAATCACATGTTATATATGCAGGGTTTGGCCATGAGTTTGAAATACTTAAAGCGACAACAAAAAAAAAATAGGCTTTCATGAATTAACTTTATTAAGACATATAAAAGGAAGAAACTTTTCCAACAAAAAGAGCATCAATACGAAAGAATATCAAATATAATAACATAACTATTTTAATATTTCCAAAGCATCATTTAGATATCACATTATCACTAAGTCAAAAAAGTAATTACCAAATAGGACCTCCTTTATTAAGAGTTTAACACTACTCCCAAACAATTAAAAAAAATCCAAAAAACTGAATCTGATGATGAACCCCCAGGTACATAATAATTAAATTATTTTGTACAAATTATATGTTTTAAATATGTAGAATATTACAATAATCAGTATATGTAGAATATTACAGATTGATTATTTGCTTTAATATTTAAGTATTCTATTTAAGTAATAAAAGGAAGAGAATATTTAAGAGGACTCTAAAAATTTTTGGACCTAAAACCCGGACTGAATTTTAGCCCAGGGTCAGTACTGTATATATGGAAATGATCTAGAAAATGACCTGTATTTTTGTAATTAATGAAAGGGTTTTCTTTTTCTCTTTTCTTTCTTTCTTTTCCTTAAAAATAAATTTGCTTGTGTTTGATTTGAGCTCTTCTATGCGGACATGAGTGTTTTATAATTTTTACTTATTTATATTTTGACTTTCAATATTGAGAAATAAAAATACAAATAACTAAAATTATAAAATACTCATGTTTAATTTTCATATCCAATTATCATATCGTCCTACAATTTTTAGTTTGATGTTTGTATGTGTGTAGTTGGGAGATCGAAGAGGGAAGGAAATATGAAGAAGAGATACTACAGACCAATCACATGTTATGCTGGTCTAGAAAATTCCGTGTAGTATTCATTAATTAACTATGGCCTACAAAATGCTTTTGGTTAATTATTGGTGTACTATACGCCAAAATTGAGTACTGGAGAATGAATCACATAAAAAGAACAAGAGCGGTTTTGGGCATCGTCATACAAAATAGCTTCTTTCAATTTATATAAATATTTAATATTATGATTATTAATTTTATTTTATTTTATATAATAATATGTTTTAATATAATTTATTTTATATTTGGTATTAAAATTATGGTTACGTTATTGTATAGAATAAATTAATTATATTTTTATGATATAAAGTTTAATATCGTATAATTATTTAATCACGGTGTATAGCAAATAGAGAAAGTTGGTAAAAATAAATTACATAATATAAGTTCAGTACTAATACTAGTATTTGTCAAAATCTGCAGTAGTACAGGTACAATTGTTATTTTCCTAGTTTTGGTGATTGGATTTGTCAAATCCAAAATAATTTTGGTCCACAATTTGTTACGCATCTATCTGTAAATAATAAAGCTTGATATGATTGTTGATTGATTGATTTATTTATTTAATATAATAAAGTAGAAAGCTACTGGAGAAAGTCTGAAATTTATAATTCAATCATGATTTAATAATGCACACCATATATATATATATATATATATATATATATATATATATATATATATATATATATATATATAGGAAGATCATTCATTGACAACTAGTTTCTTTGTGCAAGAATCACTTTTTTTTCTGTAAGCTACAGTGTCAGTAAATGACGATGTTTAACTTTATTTTTCTCTCGCTATTACAATCAATGTGGCAATCAATTAATTAATTCAAAATGCCCCTTACTTTTATTTCACCCCTGCCGCATGAGCTAGTAGCGGCAGACTTCCCACTTTACTGAAAATGGGATATATATAATTCTAATATTCACATATTATTATTCTAATGCTCTTTACTGAAAAGTTGCTCTTTACTGAAAATGTGAATAGAGAATTATTAGAATTCTCTGAAAAGTTGCTCTTTACTGAAAATGGCATATATAATAATGGCATATATATTATTATTCTAATATTCACATATTATTATTCTAATGACATATATGCTCTTTACTGAAAAGTTGCTCTTTACTGAAATTGGTATATATATATATATATATATATATATATATAAAATTTAATATTCACATATTATTATTATTATTATTAATGTGTCTAATAATAAAAAAAAAAAATATTAATATTAAACATAATAATAAAACATAATATTAAACATATTAATATTTTTATACATTTTTATTATTAAACATAATATTAAACATATGTTTAATATTTTTACAATAATATTAAACATAATAATAAAAACATAATATTAAACATATGTTTAATATTTTTACAATAATAAAATGTATAAAAATATTAATATGTTTAATATTATTTTTTATTATTATGTTTAATATTAATATTTTATTTTTATTATTAGACATTAATAATAATAATAATAATAATAATAATATGTGAATATTAGAATTATATTTGTAACTTGTAAGAAAAGTGGGAAGCCTGCCGCTACTAGCTCATGCGGCAGGGGTGAAATAAAAGCAAGGGGGCATTTTTGAATTGATTGATTACACACTGCTAGCTTGTAGTGGGAGGAGAAAAATAGGTTAAACACCGCCGCCACATATTGTGAAATATGACAAGGAAGAAATTAATTTACTACAGCAAACGGTTGTCACAGATGATCTCCCACACACACACACACACACACATATATATATATATATATATATATATATATATATATATATATATATATATATATATGCATGTAAATTGAACATGATCTGGGGAATAATGTTCATGCATTAATGACTTCTTTTGTACTACAATTCTACAAATAGCCCAAATTATATTTAATATTGACCTCAATCTTATGAACACTGTTTCTATACCCGCCTATCTATCATATTCATTGTGGTACTTGGGTTATCTATTTATGGTAATGGAGGTATTTTATGTCTAGATAATATTATTCTATATCATGTCATCATGTATTTAATTTAAAATTTATGTGAATATTTTGTAATTGATTCATGTATATATTATTAGGACTTTCAAGATGTTACATGTAAATTTTAAATAATGTTAATTTTCAAGCTTGATTAATATGTTATTTAAAAAAAATTGAGTTTGATCATAATAATTTACATGTATACGTGACTCTTTAATTGTTAAAATTAATAATCAACTCAACGGAAGGTTATTAATTGAAACAATTAAAGATTAAGAAAAGTCACATAATATTACATTTAATAAATGAATATTTTAATTTTACCCAACGAAAAATAAGAATTAAAATTTATTAAATGGAATTTTATTACATAAGTAACATGTTTATTTCGTTTTTGCCCAACGGTGATGCATGGATAAATGTGCTGTGCATTATTTTATGGGGATGTTATTAGCATATTATTAGTTGGACCAATGGAAAATTAATAATTATGCACCAACATCTCATTAAAATCTATTTTTTAGGTGTTGTAAATATATTTTTTGTAACTAACTGCTTGCCCTACAGTTGGTTTTTATTATGATTAATTATTAATTATTGTTGTACATTGTGGATTTCTTTTAGTTTTTTGTAAGCATGTTTATGAGCTTGATTGTATTTCAACATTGACTCCAACGAGTATTTCTAGATATCTATCTGGAATTGAAGCCTTGAATAGAATTAATTTTACTGTTTAGAAAGAGCAAGTGAAAATTATTCTCGGCGCTATGGATTTGGACTACGCATTAAGAGTTGATCCTCCTGCTCCACTTACAGATACAAGCTCAATTGAGCAAAAATCTATTTATGAAAAGTGTAAGACCCTAACTTTTTATAAATAAAATTGAATTTCCTTTATTCATTATCTTGAAATAATAAGGAGTTAATTTGATATAATGCTTTGGTTATGGGTGAACTGTGCAAATTTTGCAAAATAGGCAAATGGTTATAAAATATTCATTGTTGTCGGGGAATATTCGTTTGGTCGTGAAATATTCTTGTTGTCGAAGAATATTCGTACGACGGCGCAACCATTTGTGGGCCCCATAACGGAAAATGGTCAGATGAAAAAAATGACAAGTTTGAATTTTTATAAATAATTGGCGTAATTATTACCAATTAATCGCTCGATTACCGATGGTTAAAATACGATGTCTGGTGGTCGCACAAAGAAGACATGATATTGCACAATATATTTTGAATTATTGATTCTTACGTGAAGAAGGCACTACTCAATAATTATTACGATAATTCTTTATTCAATATTTTATTTTATTTATTCAATAATTACTACGTTGATATTTTATATTATTGTTGTTTCAATAATTGTCATCGCACAAAGATTTCTCATTATCAGATCAATAATTCATATTATTTGAATAATATTATTAGATAGCATTATTGGCAATGTCTAAGGAAGTTCTGTCTAGGAAAGGGGCTTGGTCACCTAATTGCGCGCCAATAAGGAGAAATTCTTATCGGAAAGCCCCCTCTTTCCTTGGAACGACCTAGTTGTCATAATTGTGATTCTGTAATATTATTTGTGAATAATTAATTATTGATTTATATAATAAGAAAATATTTATTTTATGTGGATATAAATGAAGGATAGGGAAATATTTATTTTATGTGATTATAATTGAAGGAATTAACGTTGGGGTGTTTTATCAGTATTTTGTCGGAATAGAGGTGTTGAAAATCGTCCGTATGTGGATTTCAGTCATTTTTCGTTTAGAATTTGGAAAAAATTAAATCTACAAAGTTGTAGAGAATTTAATTTCCTATGGAATGGACATAAAATTCGTATTTTCTTGATAAAATAGCTATTTATTATGAATTATTAAAGCTTCTGATTATTGTTTAAATGGTAAAACATTTTGGAAATTTATAGAATGGGTGGGCCCCACTTTTGGTTGGTGAGAAATATGCTAAAATTTTATTTCACAAGTGGAGGGCATGAATAGTAATAGGTAAAGCCATTAGGTAGCAAGTTAGTCTGCTTTGGCGTTCTAGCATTTTTTTATAAATAAGGTGCTTAGTTATAATTGAAAATTACACCAGAAATATAAGTTTTCTCTCTATATTATCGAGCGTATTTTTGTGAGTATTTAGATACTTTGAGAGTTGCTATTCAGTGTAAGTTTCCTTCAGCATCATATCCGATATTCAATTTAGAAGTACTTTTCTTTTGAGGTAAGGGATGTTATTTTCTTCGTAAATGATATTATTTCTTTCAATATCATTATGCTGAAATATTGGTATGAACATTATTGTAGAATTTCTACCTTTTTGTGTCGGAGTTACTATTCACGATATCTGGGACTATTCACGTATCGACCTTTATTCACGAATCTAAGACTATTCAATTTAAAAATAAAATTTTCTCTTCTTTGTCCTAGATGTCTATTATGGTTACTATCTTTGATTGTATCCATGCTTTGATCTTCATTCTTGAATTTTACTCCACTATGGTTTATTATGGAGTATTTTTAAACTTGGATTATCTAAAGTACAAATCTCTAATCTTTGTCCTTTTATCTCACTGGATTCGTTCTTTAAAATATTTTTCATCATCCTCAATCCTTAATGGTGATACTTGATGAATATCTTTGGCCTGTAGTGCAAAGATGAATGATTACTTGATGAATATCTTTGGCCCATAGTGCAAAGATGGACATGTGTTGAGATGAACACGACCAATTGGTGATACAAATGAATATCTTTGACCCGTAGTACAAAGATGAATATTTGATTCAAGATGTATATTGATTGATGTTACAAGAATAAAATATTGATGATGAACTTTTAAATTCATAGATGATAGTAGATTTAATTCTCTACTAAACTCTTTTAATGAATTGTTATTTCCGCTGCGAATATTGATCTAAAACTTGTTGTCCATTATATTTTATTTGATTTGTTGAAGGCTAACGATAATTTGTTGTTCATTATCTTAGTCATAATATTCTTTACTGGGCTAGTTGAGCTCACCCTTTTTCCTTTTTGTTCTATTTTTCTTCTCAGGAAGTGAGAATTTAGCAGGAACTAGCCGGGGTATGGAGTGATGATTCAAGATAGTTGTTTTAGCAATCCTCACTATTATGTAAAATAGTGCATCAATAATTGTAATGAGGACTTTATCTGAGTGTGGATATTGTCTAGAAGATAATATTTGTATTTAAACTTATAATTTATGTGTTGTCGTAATTTGCACGACAATTGTATTAATAAAGTTATAGTTATTTTTGTACCATGTATTTGGCGACTCAGAATGAGTGATGTATACCTATTTTGGGGGCATCACAGTTGGTATCAGAGCTTAGGGATATGGTCTCTGGTGGAGATCGGGGAATAGAACTATGAGGGGAGAGACGAGTAAATCATTCGCTAGTGTGTCCTACTTAAGCTTATTTGTTGGTCGGTCAGAATATAGGGGTACTATGTGGTATGTCATATTCTTTAATTAACCCTTGTTTTGTGGCAGTATTTGAGAATGGCAGCTGAGAACGTTAACAATGGAGTTTATGAGACCGTGGAGACACCTTTAATCACCAACCAGGAGAACGTACAACAGGAAGACAATATTCTTCCTGTAAACAACACTGCCAAATAAACGATAAATGATGGGATATTTAGAAGCTTTTTGCAATTCATGCAAAATCAGACGAGGAGACTCGTGTACAAAATCTAGTGAAAATGATAAAGAATTGGTGTAAAGACCGAAATTTTTTAAATAAAAGGAATTTCCTTTATTTATTATTTTGAAATAGTAAGGGTGGATTTGATTAATGTGGTTAGTTATGGGTAAAATGCTTAAATATTTTAAATAAGCAAGTGGTGATATAATATTCATTATTGTCGGAGAATATTCGTTTGGTCGTGGAATATTAAATCACTTTGTTGGGGAATATTCGTGACGACGCCGCATGACCATGTGTGGGCCCCATAACGGAAAAGCGATTGGAGGAAGAAAATGACAAAAATAAGTTGTTTAAAAATAACTACAGCGTAGTTATTCTTTATTTACCTTTGTTGGAATACCCGGTGGTTAAAATACTGATGTCTGGCGTTATCGCGACAAGAAGATTACTGACAGATTGCACCAATTATTGATTCTTACGTAAAAGGCACTACTCAATAATGGTTACTGTAATTACTTTATTCAAATATTTTATTTTATTGATTCAATAATTCTCATACCGATATTTTATATTCTTTGTTGTTTCAATAATTGTCATTACAGTATTTTTCATTATCAGAGCAATAATTCATATTATCTGAATAATATTATTAGATAACATTATTGGCAATGTCTAGAAAGTTTACATCTAAGGAGAGGTTTGGTCACCTAATTCTTGGCGTCGATGAGGAGAAATTCTTATTGGAAAGCCCTCTTTCTGAACCTACCACAGTTGTCAATATTGTGATTCGTAATATTATTTGTGAATAATTAATTATTGATTCATATGATGAGGAAAATATTAATTTTATGTGGATATAGATGGAGAAAATTTTTATAGTGACAATTGTTGAAAATTAATATTTTATCTTTTTACGATAAAATAATTCATTTAAATATATTATTTTAATAATATATTAACGATGATATTTTACGATGAATGTGGGATATATGAGTATATGTGGAGGAGGAGTATTTTTGTTACCAAAATGTTTAAAACATGTTAAACATGTCGGTGGACCCCATTTATTGACTGAAATTTGATTATAGCCTGTAAAATCGTCCATTTGTGGATTTCGGTCAATTTCTGTTTGGAATTTGGAAAAACTTTCTTCTGTAAAGTTGTAGAGAATTGAATTTCCTATAAAAACTCGTGAGATTTGAATTTTCTGGAAAAAGGGCTATTTATTGTGAATTATTGAAGTTCAAGCTCAAAATAATTGATTTTGGAAGTTTAAAATATTTTTATTTACAAAAACGTTTTTTTCATTTGGTTCCCTCATTTAACACATGATAAGTTGCTGAGATTTAGATTCAAGGTGTGCGAGGAATTATTATTATAAATAATAATATTATATTAAATTTTTCGCTTTGGTGTTCTAAGCAATTTCCTATAAATAGGTGCTTAGGTTAGAATTGAAAATCACACCGTAAATCCCAAGTTTTTCTCTCTATATTATCGAAGCGTATTCTTGTGAGTATTTTGAGTATACTTTGAGTATTGCTATACGGTGCAAGTTCAAGTCATAGCCTTTATATCCGATGTTTCAACTAAAATACTTGTCTCTTCGAGGTAAGGGATGTTATTTTCTTCTCAAATGATATTATTTCTTCAATATCATTATCTTTGAAATATTGGTTGGAACTTTTTATCAAATTTGGAACTTTTCATGTGTCGGGGTTACTTATTCATGAGTTTCTTATTCATGAGTTACTATTCATTCGAGTTCTTATTCATAAGTACTATTCACGAAAGCGTGAAGATGTTTTTTGTGAAATTTCTATCTTTTGGTGTTTGAGTTACTATTCACGATACGGCACTATTTCACGATATCATACACTATTCCCGAATCGACACTATTCATCGAAAAAATGAAATTTCTTCTTTTCGTCCAAAATATCTATTCTGGATACTAGCTTTGATTTTATCCATGTTTTGATCATTCTTGAATTTTACACCACTATGATTATTTTTGAGGTATTTTTGGACGTGGATAAAACAAAGTACGAATCCTTAATCCTTAATCCTTGTCATTTTGTTTCACTGGATTCGTTTCTTTAAAAATATTTTTCATCATCCTCAGTCTTAAATGATGATATTATGGAATATCTTTGGCTCGTAGTGCAAAGATGAATGATTTATGATGAATATCTTTGGCCGATAGTGCAAAGATGAATGATTTTCGATGAATATCTTTGGCCCGTAGTGCAAAGATGAATGATTTCGATGAATATCTTTGGCCCGTAGTGCAAAAGATGAGCAGTGTTTAGATGAACATGACTAATCGGTGAATGTCCTTCGCTTCAGTAAGTGCAAGGATGAATATTTGATCTTAGATATATATTGATTGATGTTCTGGGGATAAAAATAGGCGATGAACTTTAAAATTCATACATAGAAGATAGTAGTTTGCATTCTCTACTTAACTCTTCTAATGAATTATTATTTTCATTGCGAATATTGATTTAAAACTTGTTGTCTATTGTATTCTATTATATTTTTCCTGTTGAAGACTAACGATAATTTGTTGTATATTATCTTAGTCATAATATTCTTTCTTGGGCTAGTCGAGCTCACCCTTTTCCTTTTTGTTCCATTTTTTCTTCTCAGAGGAGGAGAATATACGAAGCGAGTATGTAGTCTGGGTATGGAATGAAAGTTCTAGGGAGAGTTGTTTAGTAGTCCTCACCATTGTAAAATAATGTATCAATAATTATGATGATGATTTATTTGTATGTGGATATTGTCTAGATGGCAATATCTGTATTTAAACTCACAGTTTTACTATTGTAATAATAAAGTAGTAGTTATTTCTGTACCATGTATTTGGCGACTCAAAATGGGTTGGATGGAATGGACCTATTTTGGGGGCGTCACAAACGGGCGGTTTGTCACAACAAAGCAGTTTAAAGAGTTGGGACCACCAGAGTTCTGGGAAAAGCCGGATCCGATTAAGGCGGAAACGTGGGTCAAGCAAATTTCCAAGATATTTGATGTCTTGCGATGCACGGAGGAACAGAAGGTTCCATTTTCCACCTTTATGTTCCATGGTGAAATGATTCTTGGTGGAAATCATGTGAAGTGTACTTGACCCACCAAGACTCAACATGTCTTAGGAAATATTTTAAAAACTGTTTAATGACAAGTACTTTCCTGAAAGTATTCATTATATGAAGGAGGTAGAGTTTATTAGACTAGAACAGAACAACATGACGGTGTCCCAGTACGAGGCGAAGTTCGTGGAGTTATCCAAGTTTACACCTCATTTGGTAGAGAATGAGGAACGTATGACGCGGATGTTTCTGAGAGGTCTAAAACCCAAAATTCGTCAATACCTTATCTCTCACAAATTTTCTCTATATTCAGATGTTGTCAATAGGGCTCAATTATTAGAGTGAGGTAATGAGTATGTTCAACCAAGGGACCACTACCAGGGTCATACCGGTGACAGTAGTCATCAGAGCAATGATAACCAGTGGGGAGGGAAAAATACAGACAAAAGCGGTAACCACTCTGGTGGTAATCGTGGCCATGATAATAGGAGATGTGAGTCAAGTGGAAATTTCAAAAAGAGGAGATTTAACAATGACGAGAAGACATCAGCAGGAGCACCATCAACAAATTCTAGGGGAGGAGAACGAACGCCAGTTAGATGCTACATATACGGAGAGGAGGGACACATAAGTCCAAACTATTCACAGCCTTCCAAGGTGTGTTTCAGTTGTGGAAAAGATGATCATATAGCCCAATTTTGTCCGATAGCGAAGTCAAGTCCATCTGGGACGGTGGCACCAAAGGTGACTACGGACAAAACAAAGTCGGTGGTTCAAGGGAGAGCGTTTGTCGTGACTGGCCAAAACGCGAGAAATCCGAACGAGGTGATCACGGGTAAGCTAATCTTAAAGTCTTGCGAATTTTATACCTTACTAGATACAGTTCTACCCATTCTTTTATCTCTCCTACTTGTGCTCAACATTTAAACTTGACTCCGGGGAAATTAGACTTTGACTTATCTGTTGAAACTCCGTTAGGAGAAACTTTCATCACATCCACTATTTATAAATCATACTTAATCCAAGTTGGCACCATCACATTACCTGTTGATCTTATCTCTTTAAAGATACTTGCATTTGATGTGATTTTAGGGATTGATTGGTTAACTACTCATCATGACAAAATTGATTGTTTTCGTAAGGTTGTTAGTTTTCATATTCCTAACCAACCTGTTATGCGAATTTAAGCAACCAAACTACTAAAATCAATCACTGTCATATCAAGCCATAAAGCCATTCGTTTATTGAAAAATGAATGTCAAACTTTCTTAGCCCATGTTATGGACTTGAACAAAAACACGTCAAATTTGAATAATATTTATGTTGTTAGTGAATTTCCTGACATATTTCCTGAAGAACTTCCTGGTCTACCCCCAGAACGTGAAGTTGAATTCATTATTGACCTTGAACTTGGTACAAAGCCCATTTCTAAAACCCCATATCGAATGGCTCCTTTTGAACTTTAGGAGTTATTGGACATCGGTTTCATTCGTCCTAGTACATCTCCTTGGGGTGCTCCTTTTTTATTCGTAAAGAAGAAAGATGGGAGTATGCGACTTAGTATTGACTACCGGGAATTAAACCATGTCACCATCAAGAATAGGTATATGCTACCTCGCATTGATGACCTATTTGACCAGTTTCAAGGAGCACAATTCTTTTTAAAGATCGATCTTCGTTCTGGATATCATCAGCTGAAGATTAAAACTGAGGATATTCTAAAAACTGCCTTCAGAACTCGGTACGGGCATTATGAATTCCTAGTCATGTCTTTTGGATTGACTAATGCTCCTGCGACTTTCATGGATATGATGAACCGTGTGTTCAAGGAATATTTGGATCAGTTCGTTGTTGTCTTTATTGATGACATCTTTATCTATTCCAAAAGCCGTGAAGATCATGAGCACCATTTGAAGCTGGTACTTCAAAGGCTTCATGACAACAAGCTATATGCCAAGCTGAAGAAATGCGAGTTTTGGCATAAGGAAGTAGCATTCCTTGGGCACGTGGTGTCAAAATATGGAGTATCTGTTGACCCGACGAAGATTGAAGCAATACAAAGTTGGGAGCAACCAAAGTCGGTGGCCGAAGTACGTAGCTTTCTAGGCTTAGCTGGTTATTATCGGAGATTCGTGGAAGGATTTTCTTGAATCGTTACTCCATTAACTCAGCTGACTCGAAAAGATACAAAATTCGTATGAAGCGAGGAATGCGAGAAGAGTTTCCAAGAGCTTAAGAGGAGACTCATTTCGACACCTGTTCTGACAATACCATCTGGTTCGGATGAATTTGTTATCTACAGCGATGCTTCAGGCAAAGGGTTAGGATGTGTTCTCATGTAACATAGGAAAGTCATAGCCTATGCCTCGCGACAACTCAAAGAATATGAGAGGAATTATCCTACTCATGATCCGGAGTTAGCGTGATCGCTTTTACGTTGAAAATCTGGAGACACTACCTGTATGGGGTGAAAATGGAGATTTATACGGATCATAAAAGCCTCAAATATTTCTTCACCCAAAAGGAACTCAACATGAGGCAACGACGTTGGCTCGAGCTGTTGAAAGATTACGACCATAACATTCAATATCATCCTAGAAAAGTGAACGTTGTAGCTGACGCATTGAGTAGAAGATCATATGCGGGTATGAGTGCGATGTTGTTAACACAAAGACCCAATTTGTACGACTTACAAAGGATGGAGATAGGAGTTAAAGGCTCCAAGTACCCATGTGATGATATCAAACATACGAGTAGAACCGACTTTAATCGATAAAGTTAAAGCTGCTCAAGCCACAAACCCAGAGATGATATGTATGAAGAAGAAAGTACAAGAAGGTGTTATTTTAGAAGCAAGAATCGATGCAGAAGGAATACTTCGAGTCAACTCCAGACTTTGCATTCCTAACGATTCTGACTTGAAGCATAGAATCATGATGGAGGCACACAACACACCATTTGAAATCCATCCTGGGAGTACCAAAATGTATCATGATCTTCGACATACATTTTGGTAGAGCAATATGAAGAGAGAGATCGAGGAGTTTATCTCGAGGTGTTTAACTTGTCAACGTGTAAAGGCGGAGCATCAAGTGCCAAAGGGTCCATTGCAACCACTTGAGATTCTGAAATGGAAGTGGGAACACATTACCATAGATTTCGTTATGGGTCTTCCCAAGGTTTCTCAAGGCATAGATGCGATTTGGGTTATTGTTGATAGATTAACCAAGTCTGCTCATTTTTAACCGATACGAGAGACTTATTCCCTTGAACGTCTTTCTCGTATGTACGTAAATGAGATTGTGAGATTGCATGGCATACCAGTATCCATAGTTTCGGATCGTGACCCAAGATTCACTTCACGATTTTGGGTTAGCTTGCAGAATGCTATGGGCACGGATTTACAATTCAGTTCGGTATACCATCCTCAAACGGATGGGCAATCAAAAAGGACTATTCAATACCCGTGAATTTTAATAAATTATAATATTGAGAATAAAGATTTTTTTTTGCATATTTATTTGAATATAAATATATATAGTATTGGCATGAGTGTGGAAATTAATTTAATTGACTAAGTATGTGATAATTAAGCAATGTAGCAAAAGTGATGAGAAGCTTAGTTTAAGCTTGTGGAATTATGCCTAGTGTGGCAAAGTGGTGAAATGAGAAAGTACTAATTTAATTAATGATGAAATGGATTAAATTAATTAGTACTATTAATAAATAAATAATGTCATTGATTAATTGTTATTCATTAATTATCATAAATAATATCATGTAAGGAGAAATCATATATAATAAAGTTTTTTCTTCAATATAAGATGAGGTGTGACATTGAAATTATTATATAAAACTATATGATAAAAGTAAGCTTAACTTATGTGATTTATTATGTTGGGAAAAAAAGAGTCTTATGTGACCCCATGTTGTGTGTAGGAGTATTTAAATGTGTATTTTAAACCTATGAGAGAAAGTAACTTTAATTAAATAAATAATTAATAATAAGTAATATTGGTACCCAATTAAATTATATCCTAGTCTAGGGTAAACATTATTCGAAATAAATCAATGTACATGGAGTATATGATTTTATGTGTAATGTATAAGTGAGGGTATATGTATGCTCAATTGTGGACAAAGTGTAAAATAAACCTATGTGTGCTAGTAGTAATACAAATGCTGAGTATTAGAATGTCCCAAATTGAGTGTCACTCTTTTCTTCTTCACGTAATAGGCCATTGGCCTAGTCCCTCCCTACCAAACATAAAGCTAGCAAATTATGAGAAGGGGAGTGGCCTATATGGTACTCTTCTACCAAATCCTTCATAACCATCAGCTTCTTCTCCATTCCAATGGTTTAATTCATTGAGTAAAGCTTAGATTGGTCACAAGCTTTCCTATAAATGAAGCCCTTCACATTCATAACCATTTTGCTAATTCTCTGTCAAAACTTCAAGTGTGTGTGAGTGTGATTGGGTGGAGCTTATATAATCTGCAAAGTGAAGCTAAAGTAGCAATTCAACTCCACCAAAGGTAATATTCCTCTATATGTTCTTACATTCAAGTATTTGCAAATTTCTTAGAAAAGTAAAATAATACTTGTTTTGAGTTGAAAAGTTTATGGTTGAAGCATGCTAGAATGTGTAACTTAAAGCTAGACGTTGTTAATATGGTTAAATGCGAAATCAACGAAAGTGAAATGAAGTAAATTAGTCAAGTAACGAATCCGTAATGAAGTGAATCGCTAAATGTGTTAAACTTTGGAAAAAATGACAAAAATCTTGAATTGATCCTTGAATTTAATTATTTATATGTTTGGAAGTGTTAGAAGCATGCTAGGGATGTTTCAGAACAAGTTTATATCAATTGTACATCATTACATTGTTGTTTAATGGTTGTTGGGTTGAAAATTTCTTGAAAGCTCGAAGCAGGGGATGCCTGTGATCATAAGGCAATGACCATTTACGCGACTAGAAGTCTTGTGAATGATAGTGACTTGGTTTGTTTTGTTTTGTTTAGATTGTTTGATGCAAGGAGTCTTAACTTCACTTAAATTCAAGAACATACATACTTCTTAAACATGTATCAATGAAAGTTGCAAGATGTTTTAGTTGGTTTAGAGTTGAATTATAACCTTTTGAAGGAAAAGTTACGCCTTTTTGAATCTAACCTTGTGAGCATATGTTTATGGCTTAGTTAGTATTGTAAATACACATGAAATGTGGACTCAACGTACCTTGAATGTATAGGTTATTAGACATGACATCTTAATATTTGAAAACCAATTGAGTTGAAAACTCTATGTCTTATATTGTGAACTTTTGAACAAATAGGATAGGATGCTTTATGCCTCTAGAGATAATCGACATGTTCACGCATCTAATTAGACATCTTATAAATTATGCAAGCATGTGTAGAAAGAAGTTGTTTAGAAATATTATGTGGTGTAATGAATACTATGGTTAGTGGTTGATATAATGAACTCTTTTAACTTTGAAAGATGGAATTGTATGAGTAACTTTAATAAAGGGTCAAACTAGCTTAAAGATTCTTTAATATGTGAAACAACTTAAAAATACGTAAAGTAAGGGATATTTTGCAAATACAAATAAAAGATGAGCATATGGTACTAAAGATTTTAAAGGTATAAATTAATGTGAGTTACGCATCTATGAGTTTAAATGTGTGTAGCCTATATGAATTTAGATATATGTGATAAAAGTATGCAAATATGTATATCAAGTGTGTGCGTCTAATGAATACCTACACATACATAAATAGGATAACATAGTTCATTGAGGTGGTTTTACGCTATAAGTGATAATCAACGCTAAAGGCAAGTCTCCTAACTCACACAACTTTGAATTTTATGCGAATTCTCGAACTTCGTTTGATTCTCATATTGAATGCAAGTTTTCTAAAATCTTTACATTATATATTGTATAACCTGAATTGTTGCCATACTTATATCGAGCAAATACTTATTACTATTCGAAAATCATTTGTATGTCTTAACATTGTTACAAATATTGGACCTATCGTTCATAAATGCATTATAAAAGTGGTCTAAGCCTTTGATTCGGCTAGACCATAATCACGTGTTGAGAAAGCTATCCAAACCAATTGACTTGGTGTGGACTCTTATAAATCTACTGAGATGAACAGCCCTCTTAAAAAAGGGAAATTTTATATTGTCAGGGAACCGATGTGCGCAGATGAGTATGATTAAAAGTTATGCATAACGTAGGGTACTTAGGCTGATCACCTATTGTACTCGTTTATTTTGGATTGCAATAAAATACTGTTAATTCTAGAAAGAGTTCTTAGTCCTTAGTGACTGCTCAATATTCATTCTTATTGAACCTCAAAATGAATAAATCCTGAAATTTTGTTGATATCCTTTGAAATTCTATGTCTGTGCACACCTAGAGGGGGGGGGGGGGTTGGTGAATAGGTGTTTAATCTTAAAGTGATAAATAGTGAAAACTTTTTGAAATTTTCTGTTACAGGTATAATTCAGACAGCTACACCTGTCTACTTTAGCTTATGTTATTCGTTTCTGATTATCAGACAGCTAAACCTATCTGCTTTAGTGTCTGGATAGTAGCGTGAATAACAAAAAAATGCAGAATATGAATGACAGTTAAAGAGATAAACAGAAGTAAAAATCACACCAAGATTTTTACGTGGTTCAACCCCTATCCTCTATCTAGTGGCCTAATCCACGTCCAATCCCAACTAGAATTGGAGACTCTTTTTATTACTATTTAAAACTCAATATAAAAATTACTCCCTCTTACAAAGAAGCCTCAAATCTGATGTTGGACACCTATGCGCCCTTTTTGCACCTCTGCAACTTGTACACCACTGCACCTCTTCTCACCTCTGAGACCCTTGAGCCTTCTATGAACAGACTAACTAACCCAGGAAACCTCAAGCCAAAGCTATGCTTGAATACTTTGATTTACAATGAATAAAATTTCCAGCACAAAAGGATATAATAGATAATAATAAATGACTAGAATAAAAATAGTTGATAAGCTCTAATGTAATCTCTCAACTTGATTGTCGGTTCTCAGTTCCATTTGATCAGCCGAAGAGAAGAGGTATATATAACACAACAAGCAACGGCTATAAAATATGTTAGCTAAGAATTCTCAGACCCGTTAACAACCACCCATAATTTCAGCAGCTTTGTATCACCAGAAAGATATTAAGCAAATATGCGCCAGCTATTTGATTTTGAAGAGCTGAAATAAAGGAGAGAAACTCTACACCCAATCAACTGAATTAAACATGAACAAAGGAGATAATTAAGGATAAGACCCAATAGCTTCTGTAAGACTCCTTTTCAAAATAGAATACTAACTCATGTGGGCTCCACTAAGCAAGATAAAATCCTTAAATAAAATAGCACCCACGAAATACTCTGATGAAATAGAAGAACCAATTTGGGCGGCTAGATGGAATTAAGGACCATAATATATGTTATTATAAATACCAACATACCTTAATAAACTCCAATTCAAATCTTCCTTAATAACCTCCAAATCAAATCTTCCTTAATAAACTTCAATTCAAATCTGAACTGATTTTAAAAAACATTCCAACTACCAAAGGAAGGAAATCAACAACAATTGTTCATGTAGTAACCATAACCCATGCATATCAATTATAATATTATACCCCATAATCCATGCATATTTAATAATATAATAACACACCATGAACCATGCACACTTCTAATATACTTAAATTAGTCATCAATCAAAACATCTTATAATCAAAAACTAACATTCTCCCCTTTTTTGATGATGACAATTTATACACTACTTTAACCAGCATATGCTCCCCCTAAATTTAAGCTCCCCCTAAATTTATGCATATAAGATTTTCGTAACAAATAGGGAAACAAATAACAAATAAAGAAGACATATATAATATCTAAATAAATAAGCCCATGTAACACATAGATATCATATCCCAAATTAAAAATAGTTAGAAACCAATAACATCATCAATAGCATAAATGGTAGTCTAATATATCCCAAAAAAAACATCAGTATCCTCTCCTTATCCCTTTATCCCTTAAACTTCTCCCCCTTTGGCATTATCAAAAAGATGGGAGTCAAGCAGCTTCATCAGTAGCAGTTTCATAGAGAACTTCATCAAGCTTCTTGTCAAATTCTTGGATTTTAACCACATAATCGTTGTGATGAAAGACCAACACTTCCATCCGTCCTGAAACATAATCAACTTTGTCGTTTAACTCTTGAATTTTTTTTGAGACTAATTGAAGAGCAGAGTCAAACCGAGAGCCCATATCTTGGATAAGTTAATAAAGAGCAAAAAACTGAGTTTTTGAAGGAGGATTTGAAGGAGGATAGAGATCAGATGAGTCGGGGAAAGTAGAATTATGAATAAGAGAAGAATTTGGAGATGAGGGCGTTAAAGTAGGAGGAACAGAACACTGAGTAGACAACTTCTCAACATCCCAACATAAGACTCCATCAGAATTCACTTTCAATTTAGATTGCAACAAGATATATTTATCAATTGTATCAGAAATTTGCACAACATCTTCATTGACAAAAGAAATTCCAAAGTGTTCAAGAATTTTGGTTATGAAACCCCCATAAGGAAAGCACTTTGTTTTATTTGTCAAACAACTTTTCATATGCTTAATCATAAGCAATGCAAAATTAAACTTTTTACTAGAGATGATTAAAGCAGAAAGAATTAAGTCTTGATATGTCATATTTGACCTACCCCCATTCCTAGGTACTAAATTAGCACGAATGAGTTTATGAATAACATTATTCAAAGGAGTAGTTTCAATAACAGTTGGTAAGCCAATAAATTCAGCAGTAGAACACTCTTTCACAATTCTTAACTGTTCAAGAACAGTTAAATTTTCAAACTCTAAGGGTCCCTTAAGTGTGAAAGGACAGAATCCAGAACATGGAATATTGAGAATAGAGCCCAATATAGTAGAATCAATGACCAATATTTTGTTTTTAACAAAAGTTTTTAGGACATCATCCTGAGCAGACATATTCCCAAAAAATTGTTTAATGAAAGTTAGATATGTAGATTTGGGAGGACTCAACATAGCAGAGAGATTAACTTTTTCAAATAAGGATGTAACCCCAATTTGTTGAAATAGAGCTTGATCAACTGATTTCCCAAAAATAATAGTTTTATTTATCATAAGATCTTGAAAACGCATAGCATATGTAGAAGAGATAAAAATTAGAGGAGTATCATGTGATTGAGGAAAAGAGGGAATCATTTGGTCAGTGGAAGAAGAATCGGGGATGATGATGGGTTCGGTTGACTTCCCTTTCAAACGATTCTTCATAGACTGCTTTGACAATACCCCCAAATCAGTTGAGCATCGCGTAATAATCCGATTCGAGCGCCATCGTGAGGAGTGAGTAGGGATATCCTTCTTGCTCTGAATAGCTTCTCTGCCGGTGTTGACCACATGTCCGCCACGAGTTTTAGCCATGGAAAACTCTTTGAAAACCCTAGATCGTAAGAGGAAAGATGGAGTATGAAAAGAGAGAAATAGATAAACACGCTGAGAGAGAATAGAGAAATTAGCACGGTGGGAGATAAAAATCAGAAGAGTCCTTTGATATACCCGATTCAAGGCTTAAAATATTTCTATTTTTCAACAAAGGTGCCCTCTTTATCATATATTATTATTATTATTATTATTATTATTATTATTATTATTTTATTATTATTATTTATATATATATATATATATTAAAATTAAATTCTAAAGGCAAACAAAAAAATTAAGCACAGATAGACATTCCAAGTTCTCTTCGCAAGACACAAAAGCGTTCCTCACTTAAAGGTTTTGTAAAAATGTCACCCAATTGATTTTCAGTAGGGACAAATACTAACTTAATTAATCCTTTAGCAACATTATCTCTTAAAAAATGATGTCTCACTTCAATATGCTTAGTACGAGAATGAAGCACGGGATTTTTAGAAATATCAATAGCACTAGTATTGCCACACATAATAGGCACATTTTCACAAATAACATTAAAATCATGTAATGTTTGTATCATCCACAGAATTTGTGAACAACAACTACCTGCCGCTAAATATTCACCTTCCGTAGTAGACAAGGCAACATATGTTTGTTTCTTGCTGTGCCAAGCTACAAGGCTTTGACCTTAAAATTCACAAGCACCACTTGTGCTTTTTCTATCAACTTGACACCCTGCATAATCTGCATCTGAGTATCCAATTAGTTCAAAACTTGGAGATACAGGATAGTATAAGCCTAAATTAATTGTGCCAGTTAAATATTTAAATATTCTTTTTGCCGTTTTAAGATGAGATTCTTTCGGTTGAGCTTGAAATCTAGCACATAAGCATACACTATACATAATATCTGGCCTTGATGCAGTTAAATAAAGTAAAGAACCAATCATACCTCGATACATTGTTACTTCAACATCTTTATCTGTAGCATCCGCAGTAAGCTTGACGGTAGTGCTCATTGGTGTTGACTTTGGTTTGGTATTTTCAAAGCCAAATCTCTTCAATAGCTCTTTCACATACTTTGATTAGTGAATATGAATCCCTTCATTTGATTGTTTGATTTGAAGCCCCAAGAAATAATTTAATTCGCCCATAAGGCTCATATCAAACTCATTATGCATACATTTGGAAAACCACTCACACAAAGAGTTAGTAGTAGCTCCAAAAATTATATCATCCACATAAATTTGAACAATTAATAAGTCCTTATTTTTGGTTTTAATAAAAAGAGTAGAATCAATTTTACCATGATTAAAACCATTGTCTAATAAAAACTTGCTTAATCTTTCATACCAGGCTCTTGGAGCCTGTTTTAATCCATACAAAGCCTTTTTCAATTTAAACACATGATGTGGATATTTTTCATGTTCAAATCCCGGTGGTTGCTTGACATACACTTCCTCATTTAAATAGCCATTTAAAAATGCACTTTTCACATCCATTTGATATAATTTAAATTGTCTAAAACATGCATAGGCTAACAAAATTCGTATGGCTTCCAACCTTGCAACAGGGACAAAGGTTTCTTCATAATCTATACCTTCTTGTTGATTATAGCCTTGAGCTACCAATCTAGCCTTATTTCTAGTAATTATGCCATTTCCATCAAGTTTATTTTTAAAAATCCATTTTGTACCAATTATAGAAGCATCTTTAGGAGGTTTAACAAGATCCCATACCTGACACCTTTCGAATTAGTTTAATTCTTCCTGCATGGCAATAGACCAATTTTCATCTTGAACTGCTTCCTTGGCATTCTTTGGTTCTATTTGTGAAAGAAATGCGGAGAATGAACAGTAATTCCTTGTTTTCCTTCTTGTGTTCATCCAAGTGTCAGGATCACCTATGATCAGATTTGGTGGATGATTTCTCACTATTCTAGATGGTCTAGGAAGCCTTGCTGCAGTCATTTGTTCTTCAGGTTTAGGTTCTAAAATGTCATGCTCTACATGTTGATCATCAAATTTTTCTTCTAATGCGATTGAGGTTGAGGTTATCTCGATTTTAGGCGCCCTGTATGTACGAGTTTTCAACTAAGGCAGATGACTCAGGTTGTCTAACTTCATTTGTTTGCTTTCCACGTTCATCTAATTTTCTTTTTGATGCAGACGACTCAGGCTGTCCGGATTGAGTTGTCTGTTTTCCACTAATCAGAACGTCTTTTCCTGCAGAAACTTCATTTTCTTCTTTTGATAGGACACAGTTAAATTCATCAAATACAACATGCACAAATTCTTCAACTTTAAATTTATCAAGATTATAAACCCTGTAAGCTTTACTATGCATTGAATAACCAAGAAAAATAGCTTCGGTTGATTTTGCATCAAATTTTCCAAGATTACTATTAGTATTTAGAATGAAACATTTAGCACCAAGCACTTTAAAATAATTAATATTTGGAATCCTTTTATTTAGCAACTCATATGGTGTTTTCAATAGGATGGGTCTAATTAGTACTCTATTTAAAATGTAACATGCAGTACTTACAGCCTCTGCTCAAAAACTTTTAGGCATGTTACTTTCATGTAGTAAAGTTCTTGCAGTTTCTTGAAGAGTACGATTTTTACGTTCCACCACATTATTTTGTTGAGGCGTTCTTGGTGCAAAAAACTCATGTGTAACACCTTTCTCACTGCAATATGGTATAAAATATTTTCCAAATTCTCCACCGTGGTCACTCCGTATACCAATTATCTTGAGGTTGTGTTTTGTTTCAACATTCTTTATAAGCTTTTCAAATTCTGCAAAAGCTTGATCTTTAGTTTTCAAAAATAAAACCCATGTAAATCTTGAAAAATCATCAACAATCACAAAAGCATAATGATTATTTCCTAGGCTAGCATATCTCCCGGGTCCAAATAAATCAAGATGCAATAATTGAAGAGGTAAAGAAGTTGATACCTTATTTTTTCTTGTAAAGGAATTTCTTGCTTGTTTACCTAACTGGCATGCATTACAAATACCTGTCTTCTCATATTTTAACTTTGGTAAACCTTTAACAAGTTTCTTTGTAACTAACTTGTTAATCAATTCCATATGCACATGCCCTAACCTTCTATGCCATAGAATAGTTTGATCTTGAACAACAGCTAAACAAATATCCTCATTTTGATCTTCAAAATTTATAGTATATATATTACCTTCTCGGTTAGCTACTAAAGCAACATTATGAGAGGCATGAATAATAACACATTTATCTTTTTCAAAAATAACTTTATGACCACTATCCATTAATTGACTTACACTAATTAAATTATATTTTAACCATTCAACATGATGGACATTATCAATGTAAACCTTACCATTACCAATTTTACCTTTACCGGTGATTTGGCATGTGGTGTCATCTCCAAAAGTAACTGTGCCTCCTTTCTTTGCAACAAGTGAGGTAAATTTAGTTCTATCACCCGTCATGTGTCTAGAACATCCACTGTCAAGTACCCATTTATGTGATGGTACTTTAGCTTTTAAGCATACCTACAAAACAAAGAAGTAACTCATCGTTTTGGTACCCAAATCTGTTTGGGTCCGGTATTGTTAGTAGCAATTAAATCTCCTTTCTTTACCCAAACTTGTTTTATTTTAATTTTATTACAGTTTGTATCAAAATATCCTTTTAAACCACATTTTCTGCAAGTAACATAAGGTGAGCAATAAAGAGGCTTGTTCCTTGGTTTATTATTTATTACTCTAATTTTATTAGTCGTGCTTTTTATGTTTTTAACAGGATTACATCCAATTCCTTGTTTATCTAAGCTTGACCTTTGAGCACCCAGCATTATATTTAAATTCTCTTCTCCTTGAACAAATTTAGCAAGATCCTTTTTCAAAGATATTATTTCTTCCTCATTGTTATTTTGCATGTTTATTATTTTTCCATCATTAAAAGCATCTATACAAGTATATCTCATTTTCAAGCTTTCTTTTAGATCATCATTTTCCTTTTTAAGGCTGTTATTTTCTTCATTTAATTTGTTTGCACGATTATATAAAATTTTATTATAATTATCTAAATATCCAATTTTAGCATTTAACTGAGATACTTCACATGATGTGCAATCTTTAACTATTTCTTGTTTTTCCTCAATTAAAGTTTCTACTTCCTTCATTAAGTCATTTATCCACCTTTTCAAGTGAGCATTTTTCTCTTTCATACGAAGGTTTTCATTTTTAAAACAAGATAGTCAGAAATAGTAATTTCTCCAAGTTCAGGACTTACCTCAGATGTTTCCTCATTGTGTATTCTAGTGAAGCACAGTTGAGCAGTTTCTTCTTCTTGATCTTCATGATCAGATTCATTATCACTCCATGTCATTAGAGCCTTCCCTTTTGAACCATTTGCTTCGTTCTTTCTTTTTAGTTGGAAGCAATCTCTTTTGAGGTGACCAGGCCTTCCACATTCGAAACAGGTTTCCTGTGACCAGGCCTTCCACATTCGAAACAGGTTTCCTCTTGAGGCTTTTGCTTGAAATCTTTCTTGTTGTTGAAAGCTTTTGTTGGTAATTTTGATCTATTCTTCTTTCGAATCAGCTCCCTCAATTTTCTGGTCATTAAAGCTATTTCTTCATCCGAATCTTCATCATTGCCTTCTATGAAGCTTTCAGCTTGTAGAGCCAAGGTCTTCTTCTTAGGTGCCTCATCTTCTTCATCATACAATTTTAGTTGGTTTTCAAACTCTTCAAGTTCTCCAAACAAGGGAAGAGTTTCCATTGTGATGATTGTAACCGAGTCTTGAAGTGTAGTAACCTTTGGTGCGAATCGCTTTGGCAT
Source organism: Panax ginseng (assembly GCA_020205605.1). Lineage (NCBI taxonomy): Eukaryota > Viridiplantae > Streptophyta > Magnoliopsida > Apiales > Araliaceae > Panax > Panax ginseng. Next base: position 157,216,755 of record CM035128.1, read on the forward strand.
GACTCTAAGAAGCTTTCGGTTTATTTCCTTTTGATCAATCTTTCGTCCGAGCATGCTTAGAGAATTCATTAGAGTAAGGAACCTTGCTTGTGCATCTCTAATTGATTCATTTTTCTCTAATTTGAATAGTTCGTATTCGTGCATTAGCATGCTCAGCTTGACCTCTTTCACTTTAGTAGTACCTTTGTGGCTCATGATGACCGTGTCCCAAACTTCCTTAGCTGTAGTACAAGAAGAGACCTTATCTATCTCTAATTGAATCATGCCACTTAAAAGTGTATTCATGGCCTTGGAATTATAAGACACCATATATGATTCACTTGAGTCCATTTACATGAGATTCTTTAGCTTGCCATCATCATGTCGTGGAATGACTGGTCCATTTTTGACTACCCACCATTCCCATGGGTCACGGTTCAAATAGATCTTCATTCTGAACTTCCAAAAATTGAAGTTTTCACTTCCTAGCAACAGCGGTGGCCTACTTGTGGACTGGCCTTCTTGAAAGTTTAGGTGTGCCATAGGATCTTCCCCTACGACCTGCAACGATCAATATTAGTAGAGCCTTGCTCTGATACCAAATGAAATTCTATGTTTGTGCACACCTAGAGGGGGGGGGGGGTGAATAGGTGTTTAAGCTTAAAGTGATAAATAGTGAAAACCTTTTGAAATTTTCTGGTACAGGTATAATTCAGACAGCTACACATGTCTGCTTTAGTGTCTGCTTTAGCTTATGTTCTTCATTTCTGATTATCAGACAGCTAAACCTGTCTGCTTTAGTGTCTGGATAGTAGTGTGAATAACAAAAAAATGCAGAACGTGAATGACAGTTAAAGAGATAAACAGAAGTAAAAATCACACCAAGATTTTTAAGTGGTTCGGTCCCTATCCTCTATTTAGTGGCCTAATCCACATCCAATCCTAACTAGGATTGGAGACTCTTTTTATTACTATTTAAAACTCAATACAAAAATTACTCCCTATTACAAAGAAGCCTCAAATCTGATGTTGGACACCTATGCCCCCCTTTTTGCATCTCTGCAACTTGTACACCACTGTACCTCTTCTCACCTCTGAGACCCTTGAGCCTTCTATGAATAGACTAACTAACCCAGGAAACCTCAAGCCAAAGTTATTCTTGAATACTTTGATTTATAATGAATAAAATTTCCAGCACAAAAGGATATAATAGATAATAATAAATGACTGGAATAAAAACAGTTGATAAGCTTTGATGTAATCTCTCAACTTGATTGTTGGTATCACCAGAAAGATATTAAGCAAATATGCGCCATCTATTTGATTTTGAAGAGCTGAAATAAAGGAAAGAAACTCTACACCCAATAAACTGAATTAAACATGAACAAAGGAGATAATTAAGGATAAGACCCAATAGCTTCTGTAAGACTCCTTTTCAAAATAGAATACTAACTCATGTGGGCTCCACTAAGCAAGATAAAATCCTTAAATAAAATAGCACCCACGAAATACTCTGATGAAATAGAAGAACCAATTTGGGCTAGTTGGAATTAAGGACCATAATATATGTTATTATAAATACCAACATACCTTAATAAACTCCAATTCAAATCTTCCTTAATGACCTCCAAATCAAATCTTCCTTAATAAACTTTAATTCAAATCTGAACTGATTTTAAAAAACATTCCAACTACCAATGGAAGGAAATCAGCAACAATTGTTCATGTAATAACCATAACCCATGCATATCAATTATAATATTATAACCCATAATCCATGCATATTTAATAATATAATAACACACCATGAACCATGCACACTTCTAATATACTTAAATTAGTTATCAATCAAAACATCATATAATCAAAAACTAACATCCTTCAGTCTATAGTGGCACCTATCGAATACTCTTGATATTTCTTGATATCCTTGAACTATCAATTATTGTTATCCCCTTGAAGATTCAATGCTATAACTGCTTACTCTTCTTGCTATATTACTTGCTGGGAAAACTTGTTGCTCATTCTTGCTTCCTAAAAACATTACAGTTAAGGCAGAGCAAGGCGATACATCGGGAAAGGACACGGGAAAGGGCAAGACTACAGAATAACTTAGTCCTTTAAGTGTAGAAGTATTATTATTATTGTTATGCTTATTATGATGTATTTGAGGATGATTAAGTTATGTTTAAGTTTAATCACTGGATTGTTGTAGTAATGATACGGTACCTTGGAACGTGAATATTTATATTATGTCAATGTAAATTATTCTATTACTTCCGTTGTTGATGATTTTAGTATGATATTAGATTTAGCATGATAAACCAAATTCGAGATATGAGTGTCTGAATTTGGGGGCGTCACAGGTTGGTATCAAAGCCATAGTTATAAACCTTAGGAGCGAGAATACTTAGATTATAACTTAGGAGAACTTAGAAGATAGAGAGGGATGAAACTCATATAGAGTTTTCATAGAGAGTGACTTAGTGTGTTATAGAATATAACTTCATTCTATACAATGAACTTATTTAACATTCTAATGGAGTTGTTGTTTGTCTTGTCTTATGTTGGTGATTGTAGGATGACTGACATGGGAGGACCTAGCCGAGTAGTAAAAAAGGAGCCGCGTGACATACATATGGTATTTGAGGTACCATCGATAGCTGAGTCCATATCAGTAATGGCCCCTACTGATGATGATGACGAGGAGATGGAGATGGAGCCCCTACCCGAGGAATCTGATCCGGAGGAGGAGCCTATGGGGGATGAGCCTATGGAGGACTCCAACGAGATTACGTTCGAGGATCGGATGTTGGGAGAGTATGAGAAGTGAATCCTAGAGTTCGGATGTAGAGTGGAGGAGTTAGAGGCTGAGGCTAGAGAGAGGGAGTCCGAGTTCCAGAAACTGAGGGACGAAGACCACCAGAGAAAGTTAGTGATGCAAGAGTTGGAGGTGGAAATTGCTCACTGTAAGGAGGCAGAGATCCATATGGGAGCTTTGTTTCACAGGTCGGTGGCTAGGAATGTAGAGCTGGTAGGGAAGTTAGAAGAAATGGAGCAGAGAGTGATAAGCGAGAGGACGTTGAAGGGAGCTCTCTGAACTCAGTTAGAGATGGAGGTGATGGATAGGATCCATTTTGAGGAAAAATGGGATGAAGTCAATGATAGGGCTAGTGATTTGGAGGACGAGGTGAGATGTAAGAAGAGGAAGATGAACCAGATGGGCTATGTTGTGCGCACGGCCATGGAAATATTGATTGATGGGGTAAATCACTACCCATGAAAGAAAGGAGACAGGACTTCGGCACACCATAAGCAGAGATATGGTGGTGCACATTACTTAGAGGGAGAACCAAAGCGCCGTGGAGCGCAGAATGATATATTAAGTCTAGGTGTTAGAAGTTAGTAATTGTCATATTTTATTATATGATGTATAATTTGTTGTTGTAATCTCAGTCTTTTGTGTAAGATGTGAGATAGTTGTAAACCCCAAAATTTTGAATTATATTAGAGGGGTAGTATGTTGATGGATGTCCCCATCTTTTGTGATATTAGGGGATAGGTTGTGTCATTTATAGAAGTATGCTAGAGATAATCATTCAATGTAACAATTTGGCATATGAATATAAATGATCTTATGTGTTATGGAATCTTATTTCTTTTTATGGAGAATTGTTTAAATAATATAATTAGATAATAAAAATGGAAGTTTTGTGATGTAGAAAATGCCGCCCAGACGTAGATTAATTGCACCAAAAGAGTCGGTTAATGATGAGAGAGGACAAGTAGATCTCATTCAGAGGCTTGTAGATTTGTTAGGGGAAGCCCTTAGGGAAAAAAACGAACCAGTACCACCCATTCCCCAAGTAGCTCCAGTCACAAACTTCAAGGACTTTAAGAGTGTAGGACCTCCGGAATTCGTGGGTACTACCAACCCTATTGTAGCGCAAACGTGGATCAAGGAAATGGAGAAAGCCTTCGCCATTGCTCGTGTGGGAAGCAAATCAACAGAGGGCGGGAGAAGGGACTATAACTTGGGAGAGGTTTAAGACCTTGTTCTTCGAGAATTACTTCCCGAAGAGCATGAAGAATAGGATGAAGGTAAAGTTTCTAGAACTAAAACAAGGGGAGATGATGGTGGCACAGTACGCGACCAGGTTCAATGAACTCGTACGATTCGCAACATATCAAGTAGACACCGAAGAAAGGAAAGCTCGATGCTTCAAACTTGGACTAAAACCTTGGTTGTTCAACATGGTGTCGGTCCTTCAAATCGACTCGTTCGCCACATTATTGGAGAAGGAGATAATTGCTGAAGGAGGTAGCGAGGTATTGAGCCAATACAACAAGGAAAAGAAGAACAAGAATGCTGGGGGAGAAACTCATGGGGGGAGTAGCAGTGGTGGAAGTTATCTGGGAAAGAGGAAATGGGATAACCGCAACAACAACAACAACAACAATACCAACAACCGAAGCATCAACAAGTCAGAAAGTTATCAAGGAGGGTTTAAGAAAAGAAGTGAAGCTTGCTCAAAATGTGGGAAAAACCATCAAGGGAATCTTTGGAAGGGCGCAGTCTCGCTACAATCATGGCCGGGAAGGGCACATTTCACCCAACCGCCAAAAGTGAAAAAGATCAAGGGATGTTTGGCGTGTGGCTCAACTAAGCATCAAATCAAGGATTGCCCAAAGAAGGGAGCGATGGAGAGTGGCCAACGGGGAGGGGGCAAAGAAGATGATGATCGCGGACCAACGCAATCCATCAAATAAATTGAATCGACCGAACCTTTAACATGATCGAGGCCAAGACGGGATCGCAAAGGGCGTGGTGTCGTATTCTCCCAATCAATAATATAAATGCCTATGTATTATTTGATTGGTGCTACCTATTCTTCGTAGGTTCAAGAATTTGCTAATCGATTAAACATACCCCTAACGCTTAGAAAATTTGTTGAACATAGAGATTGCAAATAAGGAAGTAATTTCGAGATTTTGTTTCACGAGGGCTATTGTGCAAACATTTGAGGTCACAAACTAAACGTAGACTTAATTAAGATTAAACTGGGAGAGTTTGATGTGATATTAGGAATGGATTGGTTATCCAGCCACACTGCGATAATCAATTGTAAAGAGAAAAGTGTGAACCTTTAGACCTCAAATCGGTCTAAGGTAGTGTTTTATGGTAGCTCATCGCTCAAGCAATCGTGTTGCCTACGATGATGCAGACCAAGAAGTTGTTAAAGAAAGGATGTATAGGTTATTTAGCCTATATAGTGGATACCCAGAAAAAGGGAGTAGAAATGAAGGATATATCAGTTGTGAGAGATTTCCAAGACGTGTTTCCAGACGATCTGCCTGGTCTTCTACCAGACAGAGAAATTGAATTCATAATAGACTTAGCACCGGGAATCGCACCGATTTTGAAAGCCCCATATCATATGGCGCCAGTAGAAATGAAGGAATTGATGATACAATTGCAAGAGTTGCTAGATAAGGGTTATATTCGGCCAAGTGTGTCTCTTGGGGAGCACCAGTGTTGTTTGTAAAGAAAAAGGATGGGTCGATGAGGCTCTATATCGATTATCGGGAGTTGACCGAGTAACCATTAAGAATAGATATCTGTTGCCAAGGATAGACGACCTTTTTGACCAACTGAAGGGAGCGAAGTGTTTTTCTAAGATAGATTTACGAACGGGTTATCATTAGTTGAAAGTGCGAGAGGAGGATACACAAAAGACGGCTTTCCGAACTCGTTACGGAAATTACAAATTTTTAGTGATGTCATTTGGGTTAACTAATGCTCTGGCAGCATTCATGGACTTGATGAACCGAGTTTTCAAGCCATACTTAGATAAGTTCGTAGTAGTATTTATCGATGACATCTTGATTTATTCAAAGACTAAGGAAGAGCACGCCGAACACCTGAGGATGGTATTGGAAGCATTGAGAAGGGAAAAGATGTACGCTAAATTTTCGAAATGTGAATTTTGGATGGAGAAGGTTCAATTTTTAGGACACTTGATAGATCAAAATGGAATTTCTGTAGATCCTACAAAAGTGGAGGCGGTAAGTAATTGGGAACAACCGAAGACGCCAACAGAGGTAAGAAGTTTCTTAGGGTTAGCCGGGTACTATCGAAGATTTATCTAAGATTTTTATAAGATAGCAACTCCGCTGACCAATTTAACGAGGAAGGCAGTGAAATTTGTATGGACGGGTAAATGCGAAGAGAGTTTCCAAGAATTGAAGAAAAGGTTGAGTGAGGCACCTGTATTATCATTACAAGATGATACGGGAGGATTTGTGGTGTATAGTGATGCATCACATAAAGGACATGGTTGTGTGCTAATGCAGCATGGCAAGGTCATTGCATATGCATCACGACAGTTGAAGGATTTTGAAAAATGATACCCTACCCATGACTTAGAGTTAGCAGCGGTAGTTTTTGCGTTGGAGATTTGGAGGCATTATTTGTATGGAGATAAATGTGAGATATACACGGACCACAAGAGTCTGAAATATATCTTCACACAGAAGGAGTTGAACATGCGGCAAAGGAGGTGGTTGGAATTAATCAAGGATTATAACTGCGAAATTCTTTATCACCCGAGAAAAGCAAATGTAGTTGTCGATGCTTTGAGTAGAAAAGGAAGGGAGAAATTATTCAAATTGACAACTCAGGAGGAATTAATAAGAGAAATGGAAAAATTAGAAATAAAGGTGGAAGAACCGAAAGAAGTGAAAGGAAAATTATTCGTAATGGGAGCTTACCCGACATTATTGGACAGAATAAGGGAAGCACAAGAGAAAGATGAAGAATGTGAGACGATAAGGAAGAAAATAGAAGAAAATGAGGAAGAAAAGTTCAAAGTAGATAAGGATGGTATATTGAGATTTGAGGGTCGAGTATGGGTGCCAGCTGTAATCGAACTGAGAGAGGAAATCTTGGACGAAGCACACAATACAACGTATTCTGTTCATCTAGGAGGCACAAAGATGTACCGGGATCTTCGACATCACTTTTGGTGGCCTAATTTGAAAAGAGAAGTTGCAGAGTGCGTTAGTAGATGTCTTACTTGTCAAAGAGTCAAAGCAGAACACCAGAGGCCAAGTGGACTACTTCAACCGCTAGAAATACCAGAATGGAAATGGGAGCACATTACGATGGACTTCGTGGTTGGACTTTTGATCACACATAAGGGTTATGATGCCCTTTGGGTTATCGTGGACCGACTGACAAAGACAGCTCATTTTCTACCCATTCAAGATCTGATTCAATTTGAACCAATTAGCAAATTTATATGTAAAGGAAATCGTATCACAACATGGAGTGCCGGTGTTGATTGTCTCCGATCGAGATCCGCGTTTCACGTCAAAATTCTAGAAAAGTTTACAAGAACGAATGGGAACTCAGTTGAGACTAAGTACTGCGTATCACCCTCAAACTGACGGGCAGAGTGAACGAACCATACAAACGTTGGAGGATATGCTTAGAGCTTGCGTGATGGACTTCAAGGGCAATTGGGACGACCACTTACCATTGGTAGAATTCGCTTACAATAATAGCTATCATGCAAGTATTGGTATGCCGCCATATGAAGCTCTTTACGGTAGAAAATGTAGAACACCATTGTGTTGGGACGAAGTCGGAGAGCGATGACTTTTGGGACCAAAATTAGTTTAACAAACGGCCGATGTGGTAACAACGATAAGGGCCAGATTAGTAGCAGCTCAAGACCGTCAAAAGAAGTACGCCGATTTGCATCGTCAGAATCGAGACTTTGAAGTCGGTAGTTTTGTGTTTTTGAAGGTGTCTCCTTGGAAGGGAAAGATCAGATTCGGAAAAAAGGGAAATTAAGTCTGAGGTTCATAGGACCATTTGAAATATTGAAACGAATGGGCGAAGTGGCATACAAAGTTGCATTACAACCTGAATTAGAACACATTCACAACATGTTTCATATTTCGGTGTTACGTTTATGAGATCCCGAATTTTATGAAATAAAAGTATTCAATTTTTCTATTTTGGTGAATAGTTAAATTGATTAAAGTTTAAAGTTAAGGGTGATATGTGAAAATTTTTCAAAGTAAGCAAGTTGTTATAAAATAACCGGTAGTAAAAGTACAGTAATACGTGTGGTTGCATAGTAGCACACGGTATTAATTATTGATGCATCATATCTCTCATATTATTGATTCAATTATTGTCACAGTATCATTGCGTAATATTTTATATTATTAAATCAGTAATTGAGACGACAAAATTATTCATATTATTATTTGCAATATTGACAATGTCTAGAAGTTCTGTCAAGGAGAGGTTAGGTCATCTAATTGCGCGCCAATATGGAGAAATCCTTATCGGAAAGCCCCCTCTTTCCTGGGAACGACCTGATTGTTAAATATTGTGAGTTATAATATTAATGATGAATAAGTTCGTGTTGATTAAAGATGAAATTGATAGTTCCATTGTGTTGAGATTATTAGTGTTAGTGGAAATTGACATTTATTTTGATGATAATTAATGTCTGGAAGTTATATTGACCAATCGGGTAATTAATCGGATAAATAAGAAATTAATTGCTATTAATTCACATGCTTATAACTATATGTTCACATGTGTGTACTATTGATTCACATGATTTACTATTAGGGGAGTTGGTGAAAGATTGATAATACTTGCATGACTAAATTAAAAACGGAGGCATAGATGAAGGTACTATACTATAATTAATTTTTTCACATGTTTAGAACTATTTGGTCACATGATTTACTATTAATTCACATGATTTACTTAGGGGATGTGGTGCAAGTTTGATAATACTTGCAGGACTAAATTAAAAATGAAAGAAAAGTTGAAGGTATTATACTATAATATTTTGAGCCCCAAAATGTGCAATTATCGAAACTATATATTCCTATAAATAGAAGCTCATTCTTCCTTCATTTCTCACCAATTCACTAAGTCTCACAAGAGCAATTATAGAGATAGAAGATATAAAGAGAGAAGCTATAGAGAGAAAGAAGAAGAGTAATATGCTACTTCACTGCTCTAGTATCCAGTCTTCTTTTGAGGTAAGGATTATTTTTTTTATATTCTGAAGAGATATTATTTTTTCGTATTCGTATGAATATTATTATCGTTCAATATTCATTATATTCGTTTAATATTCATAAGGAATATTATTTTCGTTCAATATTTGTAAGGAATATTATTTTCGTTCAACCGTTGTAAGTAAGGGGTTTCTGCCAGGGGCAGTTTCATAATTTTTCTTACCCTAAAAAATTATGGAAAAATTTGAAATGATAATTTGATGAGTTTTCTAGATTGTGTCCAAAAATGGCAATTTTTGGATGTATAGATTAGGAGTTATGAATTTTATGGAAAAAAACTATTTTAAAAGTAAACCCATATAACTCCTTGTGGTTAACTCCAAAATTAGTGAAATTTTTATTGGAAGTACATCTATATAACAGTAGTATACCCTATAAATTTTGGAAGTTTTGGACAAAAGTACAATTTTTGATAAATGTCTAAATATTAGGCAGTTTTAGTCATATGAAAAATAGTAAATAAATTTTAAAAATTCTGAGAAAAATATATGTTCAATATGGGACTATATTCTACTAAATCCTAGAAAAGAAAATTTGTTTGTACTGATTTGATATTTTCATGAAAATGGACTAGTTATTAGTAAATGAATTAAATATGTTATGTGAAGTAAGAAAATTGGAAAATAGGATTTTATGGCTTGAAAATCTTATATAAGGTACATGCAGATTTTTGATGAGAGTTTTGGTTATTGGTGATTAAATCTTATGAGTTTGATATTTTAGGATGATTAAATGCATTAATTAGTAAAGTGTAAACAATTAAAATAAATTATTTATAAGTTTAAGAAATGATTAAAATATTGTGGTAATATTAATAATATTAGATTATGAGATTATTAAGTGATTTATAACATTTGGATTAAGGTCGTGGAATATTCTTGTTGTCGGAGAATAACTGTCGAATGAAGAAAACAATAAGTTTGAGTTTTTATAAATATATAACGGCGTAGTTGTTACCGTTAACACTGTTGGAATACCCGGTGGCTAAAATACAGTAATACACGTGGTTGCACAGTAGCACATGGTATTACATTGTATTTTTAAATTATTGATTCTTACGTAAGAAGGCACTACTCAATAATTATTACAGTAATTACTATTCAATATTTTATTTTATTGATTCAATAATTCCTGCGTTGATATTTTATATTATTGTTGTTTCAATAATTGTCACTGCACAGTATTTCCCATTATCAGATCAATAATTTATATTATTTGAATAATATTATTAGATAGCATTATTGGAAATGTCTAGAAAGTTCTCATCGAGGAGAGGTTTGGTCACCTAATTCAACTTGTGCCAAGAAGGAGAAATCCTTATCGGAAAGCCCCCTCTTTCCTGGGAGCGGCCTGGTTGTCATTATTATGATTCTGTAATATTATTTGCGAATAATTATTTATTGATTTATATGATAAGAAAATATTTATTTTATGTGGATATACATGATGGATATATTTTATGTGGTTGTAAATGAAGGAAACTGGTCCGAAGGACTCATAATCCGAAAAATCAGTGTTCTTAAGATATATTGCGTGAGCTATAATTTTTAATCCGACCGTTGGATCGTTTTGATTTTTGGATATGTTATACATATATAAGTTGAGTATATGTCCATAATTTTTGAACCGTTAAAAATGAACGTATGATTTGTTATGAATTTTAAGAGGTGACTGGTTTAGAAATTGTTGAAGTTTCTGAATTTATCATTTTGGTTGAAAATTCTAGAATGAGTGGGCCCCACCTATGGCTGGTGAAGAAATGTGCTGAAATTTTATTTCAAAAGTGGTGGGTGGGAATAGTAGCACGTAAAGCCATCAGGTTACAGGTCAAGTCTGCTTTGCCGTTCTAGCATTTTTCTATAAATAGGCACTTAGGTTAGAATTGAAAATTACACCAGAAACAAGTTTTCTTTCTCTCTATATTATCGAGCATATTTTTGTGAGTATTTAGATACTTTGAGAGTTTATATTCAGTGCAAGTTTCCTTCGGCAATACATCCGATATTCCGATCAGAAATATTATTATTTTGAGGTAAGGGATGTTATTTTCTTCGTAAATGATATTATTTTCTTCAATATCATTATGTCAAAATATTGATATGAATTTTATTATGGAATTTCTACCTTTTTGTGTCAGAGTTACTATTCACATATACGGTACTATTCACGTATACGACACTATTCACGAATACGGCACTATTCACCGAAAAATAAAATTATCTCTTTTTCGTCCCAGATGTCTATTATGGTTACTATCTTTGTTTGTATCCATATTTTTGATCTTTATTATTGAATTTTACTCCATTATGATTTATTATGGAGTATTTTTAAACTTGAGTTATCTAAAATACGAATCTCTAAACTTTATCCTTTTATCTCACTGGATTCGTTCTCTAAAATGTTTTTCATCATCCTCAGTCCTTAATGGTGATACTTTGATGAATATCTTTGGCCTGTAGTGCAAAGATGTATGATTACCTGATGAATATCTTTGGCTCGTAGTGCGAGATGAACAGGTGTTGAGATGAACATGACCAACTGGTGATACAAATGAATATCTTTGGCCCGTAGTGCAAAGATGAATATTTGATTCAAGATGTAAATCTGATTCAAGATGTATATTGATTGATGTTCCAGGGATAAAATATTGATGATAGACTTTTAAATTCATAGATGATAGTAGATTTTATTCTCTACTTAACTCTTCTAATGAATTGTTGTTTAATTATGATTGTTGATCTAAAACTTGTTGTCTATTATATTCTATCAGATTTTTCCCTGTTGAAGACTAAGGATAATTTGTTGTATATTATCTTAGTCATAATATTCTTTACTGGGCTAGTTGAGCTCACCCTTTTCCTTTTTGTTCCATTTTTCTTCTCATGAAGCGAGAACATAGCAGGAACCAGTCGGGGTATAGAGTGATGGTCCTAGACAGTTGTTTTAGCAGTCCTCACTATTTTTATAAAATAGTGCATCAATAATTGTAATGAGGACTTATTTGAGTGTGGATATTGTCTAGAAGACAATATTTGTATTTAAACTCACAGTATATGTTGTCGTATTTTGCACGACAATTGTAATAATGAAGTTGTAGTTTTTTTTCTGTACCATGTATTTGGTGACTCAGAATGGGTGTTGTATACCTATTTTGGGGGCGTCACAGTTGGTATCAGAGCTTAGGGATATGGTCTCTGGCGGAGATCGGGGAATAGAACTAGGAGGGGAGAGATGAGTAAATCCTTCGCTAGTATGTCCTAAGCTTATTTGTTGGTCAGTCATAAAATAGGGATATTATGTGATATGTTAATTTGTTTAATTAACCCTTATTTTATGGCAGTTTTTAAGAATGGCAGCTGAGAACATTAATAATGGAGTGTATGAGACTGTGGAACAACCTTCAATCACCAACCAAGAGAACGTGCAACAGGAAGGCAATATTCCTCCTATAAATAACACTATGGAGCAAATGATGAATGACGGAATGTTTAGAAGCTTTTTGCAGTTCATGCAAAATCAGATGAGGGAGACTCGTGTACAAAATATGGGTGGAAATGATAGCAACGCGCGGTTTATCACGACCAAGCAATTCAAGGAGTTGGGACCACCAGATTTTTGGGGAAAGCCGGATCCGATTAAGGCGAAAACATGGGTCAAGCAAATTACCAAGATATTCGATGTCTTGGGATGCACGGAGGAACAGAAGGTTCCATTCGCCACCTTTATGTTCTGTGGTGAGGCAGATTACTGGTGGGAATCTATGAAGTGTACCCAGCCAGCCGCACTCAACATGTCTTGGGAAAGATTTCAGAAACTGTTCAATGACAAATACTTTCCTGAAAGTATTCGTCATATGAAGGAGGTAGAGTTTATTAGATTGGAACAGAACAACATAACGGTGTCCCAGTATGAGGTGAAGTTCACAGAGTTATCCAGGTTTGCACCTTATTTGGTAGAAAATGAGGAACGTATGACGCGGATATTTCTGAGAGGTCTAAAACCCGAGATTCGTCAATACCTTATCTCTCATAATTTTTTTTTGTATTCAAATGTTGTCAACAGGGCTCAATTATTAGAGTGAGATAATGAGTATGTTCAACAAGGACCACAACTAGGGTCATCTATGTGATGTGCCAGTGATCATCGGAGCGATGATAACCACGAGGAGGAAAAATACGGACAAAAGTGGTAACCACTCACTCTTGGTGGTAATCATGGCCATGATAATAGGAGAGGTGAGTCAGTGGAAATTTCAAAGAGGAGATTCAACAATGATGAGGAAGACATCAAGACCAAAGACCAACAACAAATTCTAGGGGAGGAGAAGCCACCACCGGTTAGATGCTACAAATGCGGAGAGGAGGACACATAAGTCCAAACTGTTCACAGCCTTCCAAGGTGTGTTTCAATTGTGCAAAAGACGGTCATATAGGCTGATTTTGTCTGGTAGTGAAGACAAGTCCAACTGGGACGGCGGCACCTAAGGCGACTATGGACAAAACAAAGTCGGTGGTTCAAGGGAGGGCGTTTGTCGTGACTGGCCAAAATGCGAGAAACACGAATGAGGTAATCACGGTTAAGCTAATCTTGAACTCTTGCAAAGTTTATACCTTACTAGATACCGGTTCTACCCATTCTTTTATCTCTCCTACTTGTGCTCAACGTTTAAACTTGACTCCGGAGAAATTAGACTTGGACTTATCTGTGGAGACTCCGTTAGGAGAAACTTTTATTACATCCACTATGTATAAATCTTATTTGATCCTAGTTGGCATAATCACATTACCTGTTGATCATATCTCTTTAAAGATAATTGCATTTGATGTGATTTTAGGGATTGATTGGTTAACCACTCATCATGCCAAAATTGATTGTTTTCGTAAGGTTGTTAGTTTTCATATTCCTAACCAACCTGTTATACGAATTCAAGTAACTAAACCATTAAAATCAGTCATTTTCATATCAAGCCATAAAGCTATTCGTTTATTGAAAAACGGATGTCAAGCTTTCTTAGCCCATATTATGGACTTGAACAAAAACACGTCAGATTTGAATAATATTTCTATTGTTAGTGAATTTCCTGACGTATTTCCTGAAGAACTTCCTGGTCTACCCCCAGAACGTGAAGTTGAATTTATTATTGATCTTGAACTGGGTACAAAGCCCATTTCTAAAACCCCATATCGAATGGCTCCTATTGAACTTCAGGAGTTAAAAGTCCAACTACAAGAATTATTAGACATCGGTTTCATTCGTCCTAGTACATCTCCTTGGGGTGCTCCTGTTTTATTTGTAAAGAAGAAAGACGGGAGTATGCGACTTTGTATTGACTACCGGGAATTGAACCATGTCACCATCAAGAATAGGTATCCCCTACCTCGTATTGATAACCTGTTTGACCAGTTGCAAGGAGCACAATTCTTTTCAAAGATCGATCTTCGTTCTGGATATCATCAGCCAAAGATTAAAATTGAGGATATTCCGAAGACTGCCTTCAGAACTCGGTACGGGCATTATGAATTCTTAGTCATGTCTTTTGGATTGACTAATGCTCCTGCTGCTTTCATGGATATGATGAACTATGTATTCAAGGAATATTTGGATCAGTTCTTTATTGTCTTTATTGATGACATCCTCATCTATTCTAAAAGCCGTGAAGATCATGAGCACCATTTGAAGCTGGTACATCAAAGACTTTGTGACAACAAGCTATATGCCAAGCTGAAGAAATGCGAGTTCTGGCTTAAGGAAGTAGCATTCCTTGGGCACGTTGTGAGATCCCGAATTTTATGAAATAAAAGTATTCAATTTTTCTATTTGGTAAATAGTTAAATTGATAAAAAGTTTAAAGTTAAGGGTGATATGCGGAAATTTTGCAAAGTAAAGCAAGTTGTTATGAAATATTCGTTTGTTCGGGGAATATTCGTACGATGAAACAATCATTGGTGGACCCCACAACAGAGTTATTGTCAGAGTTAGAAAACGACAAAATTATCTTTTTATGAAATAACGACGGAAGTTTTACAGATTAATCGTTAGAATATCAAATTGGTTAAAATATAGTAATACGCGTTGTTGCTTAATAAAGCTGCGCGGTATTGCGATATTTTGAATTATTGATTCTTACGTAAAAGGCACTACTCGATAATTATTACGGTAATTCTTCGTTCAATATTTTATTTTATTGATTTAATAATTGTTTGCGTTGATATTTTATATTATTGTTATTTCAATAATTGTCTTTGCTTTGATATTTCTCATTATTATATCAATAATTCATATTATTTGAATAATATTATTAGATAACATTATTGGCAATTTCGAAAGTTATCGAAGAGGTTTGGTCACCTAATTGCTTGGCGCCAAGATGAGAGAAATCCTTATCGGAAAGCCTATTATTTCGGGAACGGCTTTGGTTGTCATTATTGTGATTCTATAATATTATTTGTGAATAATTAATTTTTAATTTATATGATAAGGAAATATTTATTTTATGTGGACATAAATGATGGATAGAAAAATATTTATTTTATGTGGTTATAAATGAAGGAATTAATGTTGAGGTGTTTTATCAGTATTTTGTCGGATTGGAGGTATTAAAAAAATCAAATCGGTGTTCTTAAAGCTCTATTGCGTGAGTGATAATTTTGATTCGACCGTTGGATCGTTGTAATTTTTGGATATGTTATACATATATAAGTTGAGTATATGTCCACAAATTTTGAACCGTTAAAAATTAACGTATGATTTGTTATGAATTTTATGAGGTATTAAAAATCGTCCGTTTATGAATTTCGGATATTTTCTGTTTGAAATTTGGAAAAACTTAAAGCTACAAAGTTGTAGAGAATTTGATTTTGTATGAGTTTTCTAGATTGTGTCCAAAAATGGCGATTTTTGGATGTATAGATTAGGAGTTATGAATTTTATGGGAAAAGACTATTTTAAAAGTAAACCCTTATAACTCCTTGTGGTTAAGTCAAAAATTGGTAAAATTTTTATTAGGAGTACATGTATATAACAGAAGTATACTCTGTAAATTTCAGAATTTTTGGACAAAAGTACAGTTTATGATAAATATCTAAATATTCGGCAGTTTTGGCCATATGAAAAATAGTAAATGAATTTTAAAAATTTCGAGAAAAATATATGTTCAATATGGGACTATATTCTGCTAAATTCCAGAAAAGAAAATTTGTTTGTACTGATTTCATATTTTTCATGAAAATGGACTAGTTATGAGTAAATAAATTAAATATGTTATGTGAAGTAAGAAAATTAGAAAATAGGATTTTATGGCTTGAGAATCCTATATAAGGTATATGCAGATTTTTGATGAGGGTTTTGGTTATTGGTGATGAAATCTTATGAGTTTGGCATTTTAGGATGATTACATGCATTAATTAGTAAAGTGTAAATAATTAAAATAAATTATTTATAAGTTTAAGAAATGATTAAAATATTGTTGTAATATTAATAATATTAGATTATAAGATTATTAAGTGATTGATAACATTTGGATTAAGGTGTTATTAACACATTGATTATTGATTAATAATATTAGTAAATGAATTTAATGTTATTATATAATGAATAATATTAAATAGAGTTTAAAAGAGGAATAATGAATTGTTAATATTAAATAGAGTTTTATAATATTAGTAAATGAATTTAATATTATTATATAATGAATAATATTAAATGGAGGTTAGAATATAATGATTAATGTTATTATCTTCATTAAATATTTGTTAAAATATTATTCAAATCATTTTTGATATAATATTATTCTTGAATTTTACTCCACAATTGGTGATCATGTTGACAATTTGGATATTATTGAATTTTGGATAAATTATATTGTTAAATTCTTTAATATTTATCTTTTATCTCATTTGATTGATTATTTATATCATTGTTGTGACGCCCCCAAAATAGGTTCACATGACCCATTCTGAGTCGCCAGATATAATACTATAAAAATCAAATACAAACTTCATTTATACAACTGTTGAACTGTCGTGCAGAATACGACCACAGTTAAACTGTGAGTTTTAATACAAATGTATGTAACTCTCATGGTACCTCGACCACAACCTTACAATGGTAAGTCTTCTCTTGACATATAACTATCTCCACCGTCTGTAATTGAACATTATGTTTCAACCAAACTCCAATATCATATAGGTAGTGCTCGTAGATGTAATTAGCAAGTGGATGTGCACAACCATGTTTTATGATAATACGAGGTTGTATGTCATTAGACATCTTGTATGATAGTGGCAAAATACCCTTCCAAAGTTGGGTTCACCTCACCCTATTTGGTTCACCAAAATTAAATAGCAAATGACGTATACAATACGACATACTTATCTAAAGTTCTCAATAAAATTATTTCCATACTATTTAGGGAGAACCTCAACAGCTATAAACCACCGATTCTATTCTCCCCGTTACCCTCTTCGACTCGCCTACACTCTTATTACCTGAAAGGAATTGTGAAGCAAAAAGAGTGAGCACAACTAGCTCGGTAAAGAATATCCTGACTAAAGATAATTTACATCATCAATAGCCTTCATCAGTAATAAATCAGAGATTTAGAACATATGGTAGATGATAAAACTTTTCAACCATAGTTACAGCGGGACGAGCAATCCATTAGAAGAGTCAAATAGACCATCAGGTCTATTATCTTCTCAATGTTAAAAGTCCACCAATAATATTTTATCCCTGAAACATCAATTAACAATTCATGTCCACAATCATATGAATAACTCATAATCATAATTGTGATTTTAAATTCCTCTTCGCACCCAGGACGAAGATAATGTTCATCACCTATCTTTACCTGAAACATTAAAAATCATGGTTATACCAATCACAATTCCTACTCATAATCATATTAATAAATTCATCTTTGCACTACGGCCAAAGATATTCATTAACAATTCATCTTTGCACTACAGGCCAAAGACATACAACTGTATTTTAGAAGTCAAGTAGAGCATGATATCTACTATCTTTTACAAATTAAAAGTGTATAATCAATATATTATCGCTGAGACTTAGCTTAATAAATAATCTACATCATCGAATCATCCCTGCACTACGGCCAAGGATATTCATGTAATCATCAATGGTCATGATTATACCGACTAATCCCTGGTTATAATCATACCAATAACTGTCCATCAATGCACTACGTGCCAATGAGGACTTTTACCACATCATCTATAACATTACGGGTCATGATTATACCGAATGATCCCTGGTCATAATCTTACCAATAAACAGTTCATCTATGCACATAAGCCAAAGATACTCATCAATCAATAGTTCATCTTTACATGTAAGCCAAAGATATGCAACTGTAAAACCAATAGTCAACAGTCCATCTTTGCACGTAAGCCAAAGATATACAACTTTAAAACCAATAATCAACAGTCAATCTTTGCACGTGAGCCAAATATATACAACTGTAAAACCAATAATCAACAGTCCATCTTTGCACGTGATTCAAAGATGACTTTCATCATAATATAAGCATGAAGATGATGACAATGATATAACCATTAATCAAACGAAATCAAGGATAAATATTAAAGACTTTAAATTTATCCATAGTTTAAAAATATCCAAATTGTCAACATTATACTGCTTTGTGGAGTAAAATTCAAAAATAATATTCATGTACCAAAAATAATTTGGACAGAAAAGAAATATATTTTTCGGGTAAATAGTACCCCGCAATAGTACCCTATGAATAGTAATTTAGGAATAGTACCTCGTGAATAGTACCCCAGCATGAAAAGTACCCCCAATACCCGAGTGAATAATACTAGAGTGAATAGTAACAAGGTGAATAGTAACCCGTGAATAGTAACTCGTAAAAAAATACTAAAGAAAATGATATTCCATGACGAGTACAAAAGAAATGATATCTCATACGAGTATAATAGAATATATGAAACTGCAAATAGATTTTCACCCGCCATGTGGTAATCCACGTAGACAGATCATTTCCACAATTTAATAAAGAATGAATACGAAGGATCATTCACCATGCCTCTGTGATAATCCATATAGGCAAAAGTTATTCCAATGAATAATAAAAATGGAATAATGAAGAATTCACCAGCATGCGATAGGCGCATGCATAAAGTTATTCTCAATAGAATAATAAAGAATGGAACCAGGTCATGCGTAATCCTCACGGACAGGATATTCCAACAGAATAATAAAGAATGCAACCAGGTCATGCGTAATCTGCACAGACAGGATATTCCAACAGAATAATAAAGAATGGAATAACAACAGAATTCACCAGGCATACGATAGACCGCACAGACAAGT
Source organism: Panax ginseng (assembly GCA_020205605.1). NCBI lineage: Eukaryota > Viridiplantae > Streptophyta > Magnoliopsida > Apiales > Araliaceae > Panax > Panax ginseng. Next base: position 157,236,201 of record CM035128.1, read on the forward strand.
TATTCCAACAGAATAATAAAGAATGGAATAACAGAAAAATTTCACCATGTATGCGGTACTTCGCATAGACATGTTATTTATTCCAACATAATAATAAAGAACTGAATAACAACAAAATTCACCAGGCATGCGATAGACTGCACAGACAGGTTATTCCAACAGAATAATAAAGAATGGAATAACAGAAGAATTTCACCATGTATGCGGTACTTTGCATAGACTGGTTATTCCAACATAATAATAAAGAGTGGAATAACAAACCTTACGAGTATTGAAAGAAAATAACTCTCTTCATGAATACGAAAGAATAATACCCCTTACTATAATAATAATATCCCTTACCTTAGAAGAAAACTGGATACTGGAATAGTGAGGTAGCAAACTTCTCTTCTTCTGTCTCTTTATAATTTCTCTCTATAATAATTTCTCTATAGCTTTAGTGAATTGGTGAAAAATAATGAAGGAATGAGCTTCTATTTATAGGAAAATATAGTTTCCATAATTGCACATTTGGGGCTCAAAATATTACAGTATAATACCTTCATATTTTCCTTCATTTTTAATTTAGTCATGCAAGTGTTATCAAACTTGCACCACCTCCCCTAATAGTAAATCATGTGAATCAATAGTAAATCATATGACTCAATAGTTCTAAACATGTGAAAAAATTAATTATAGTATAGTACCTTCATCTATACTTCCAATTTTAACTTAGTCATGCAAGTATTATCAAACTTGCACCAACTCCCCTAATAGTAAATGAATGTGATTCAATAGTATACATATGTGATCTAATAGTCATAATCATGTGAATTAATAGCAATTAATTGCTCATTTATCCTATTAATTACCCGACAACTTCCAGACATCAATTATTATTGAAATAAATGTCGATTTCCACTAACACTAATAATTCCCACACAATGGAACTATCAATTTCATCTTTAATTAACACAAACTTATTCATCATTAATATTATAATTCACAATATTTAACAACCAGGTCGTTCCCAGGAAAGAAGGGGCTTTTCGATAAGGATTTCTCCTTATTGGTGCGCAATTAGGTGACCAAACCTCTCCTTGACAGAACTTCTAGACATTGTTAATATTGCAAATAATAATATAAATAACTTTGCCATCTCAATTATTGATTTAATAATATATCATATGATGCAGATGATATTGTGACAATAATTGAATCAATAGTATGAGAGATATGATGCAACAATTACTGTAGCAATAATTGAGTACAGCTGAGTGACTTTTCACTTAAGCATCAATAATCAATACTGGTGCTACTATGCAACCATGCGTATTCATTGTACTTTTTTACTACCGTAGTAGTTCAACAGCTTTTAACGGTAACACTTTCATTTGTTATTTTTATAAAAGATAATTACATGCGTTTTTCTTTACTACGACAATATTTTCGTTGTGGGGTCCACCAATGATTGTGCCGTCCTACGGATATTCCCCGACAAAAAGAATATTCCCCGACCAAACGAATATTTTATAACAACTTGCATACTTTGAAAAATTTTCACATATCACCCTTAACTTTAACCTTTTATCAATTTAACCATTTACTAAATAGAATAATTATAAGAAAATTGAATATTTTCATTTCATAAAATTTGGGGTCTCACAATCTCCCCTGCTTATGAAATTTCGCCCTCAAAATTTATGTACCTAGTAGTTCGAAGAGATGAGAATACCTTGCTATCTTTTCGGATTGTACCTTCCCGGTTATTTCCTCTGTATCATGATTTTCCCATTGCTCATCTCCTGTGTTTCAGATATCATTCTAGAATATACCTTTAAAACAAAGGTTAATTGACATATCACAATTTGTCAACTTATCAAGTAACCAATTTTAGCTTAGGTAAGTCACACACTAGCGAAGTATATTACTCGTCTCTCCCCTCCTAGTTCTAGACTCATATCCCCGCCATCGAATATATCCCTAAGCTTTGATACCATTTGTGACGCCCCCAAAATAGGTTCACATGACCCATTCTGAGTCGCCAGATATCATACTATAAAAATCAAATACAAACTTCATTTATACAACTCTGTTGAAGCGTAAATGCGAGAATACGACCACAGTTAAACTGTGAGTTTTAAGACAAATGTATGTAACTCTCATGGTGCCTCGACCACAACCTTACAATGGTAAGTCTTCTCTTGACATATAACTATCTCCACCGTCTGTAATTGAACATTATGTTTCAACCAAACTCCAATATCATATAGGTAGTGCTCGTAGATATAATTAGCAAGTGGATGTGCACAACTATGTCTTATGATAACACGAGGTTGTATGTCATTAGACATCTTATTTGATAGTGGCAAAACACCCTTACAAAGTTGGGTTCACCTCACCCTATTCAGTTCACCAAAATTAAATATCAAATGACGTATACAATATGACACACTTATCTAAAGTTCTCAATAAAATTATTTCCATACTATTTAGGGAGAACCTCAACAACTATAGACCACCGTTCTATTCTCCTGTTACCCCCGCTCGACCCAGATACACTCTTATTACTTGAAAGGAATTGTGAAATAAAAAAGGGTGAGCACAACTAGCCCGGTAAAGAATATCATGACTAAAGATAATTTACATCATCAATAGCCTTCATCAAGTAATAAATCGGAGATTTAGAACATATGGTAGAGCGATAAAACTTTTCAACCATAGTTGCAAATGAGACGAAGCAATCCATTAGAAGAGTCAAATAGACCATCGAGGTCTATTATCTTCTCCATGTTAAAAAGTCCACCAATAATGTTTTATCCCTGTAACATCAATCAACAATTCCTGTCCACAATCATATGAATAACTCATAATCATAATTGTGATTCTAAATTCCTCTTCGCACCCAGGATGAAGATAATGTTCGTCACCTATCTTCACCTGAAATATCAAAAATCATGGTTATACCAAATTAAAATTCCTGTTCATAATCATACTAATAAATTCATCTTTGCACTACGACCAAATATATTCATTAACAATTCATCTTTGTACTACAGGCCAAAGACATACAACTGTATTTTAGAAGAGTCAAGTAGAGCATGATATCTACTATCTTTTACGAATTAAAAGTGTATAATCAATATGTTATCGCTAAGACTCAGCTTAATAAATAATCCACATCATCGAATCATCCCTGCACTACGGCCAAGGATATTCATGTAATCATCAATGATCATGATTATACCAAATAATCCCTGGTTATAATCATACCAATAATTGTCCATCAATGCACTACGTGCCAATGAGGACTTTTACCACATCATCTATAACATTACGGGTCATGATTATACCGAATGATCCCTGGTCATAATAATACCAATAAACAGTTCATTTATGCACATAAGCCAAAGATACTCATCAATCAATAGTTCATCTTTGCACGTAAGCCAAAGATATACAACTGTAAAACCAATAGTCAACAGTCCATCTTTGCACATAAGCTAAAGATATACAACTGTAGAACCAATAATCAATAGTCCATCTTTGCACGTAAGCCAAATATATACAACTGTAAAACCAATAATCAATAGTCCATCTTTGCACTTGAGCCAAAGATGACTTTCATCATAATATAAGCATGAGGATGATGACAATGATATAAGCATTAATCAAACGAAATCAAGGATAAATATTAAAGACATTAAATTTATTTAGAGTTTAAAAATATCTAAATTGTCAACATGATACTGCTTTGTGGAGTAAAATTTAAAAATAATATTCATGTACCAAAAATAATTTGGACAAAAAAGAAATATATTTTTCAAAAAAATAGTACCCCGCAATAGTACCCTATGAATAGTAATTTAGGAATAGTACCTCGTGAATAGTACCCCAGCATGAAAAGTACCCCAAATACCTGAGTGAATAATACTAGAGTGAATAGTAACCGGGTGAATAGTAACCCATGAATAATAACTCGTAAAAAAAATACCAAAGAAAATGATATTCCATGACGAGTACAAAAGAAATGATATCTCATACGAGTATAATAGAATATCTAAAATCGCAAATAGATTTTCACCGCCATGCGGTAATCCACGAGATGCATCGTTTCCACAATTTAATAAAGAATGAATACGATGGATCATTCACTATGCCTAGGGTAATCCACATAGACAGGTTATTCCAACTGAATAATAAAGAATGGAATAACAGAAGAATTCACCAAGCATGCGATAGACCGCACAGACCGGTTATTCTCAACAGAATAATAAAGAATGGAACCAGGTCATGTTTAAACCGAACAGACAGGATATTCCAACAGAATAATAAAGAATGCAACCAGGTCATGTGTAATCCGCACAGACAGGATATTTCAATAGAATAATAAAGAATGGAACCAAGTCATGCATAATCCGCACAGACAGGATATTCCAACAGAATAATAAAGAATGGAATAACAACAAAATTCACCAAGCATGCGATAGACCGCACAGACAGATTATTCCAACAGAATAATAAAAAATGGAATAACAACAAAATTCACCTGGCATGCGATAGACCGCACAGACAGGTTATTGCAACAGAATAATAAAAAATGGAATAACATAAGAATTTCACCATGTATGGGGTACTTCGCATAGACAGGTTATTCCAACATAATAATGAAGAATGGAATAACAACCCTTACGAGTATTGAAATAAAATAACTCTCTTCATGAATACGAAAGAATAATACCCCTTCCTATAATAATAATATCCCTTACCTTAGAAGAAACTGGATACTTGAATAGTGAGTTAGCAGATTTCTCTTCTTCTTTCTCTCTATAATTTCTCTCTATAATAATTGCTCTATAGCTTTAGTGAATTGGTGAAAAATAATGAAGGAATGAGCTTCTATTTATAGGAAAATATAGTTTTCATAATTGCATATTTTGGGGCTCGAAATATTCATCTATACCTCCATTTTTAACTTAGTCATGCAAGTATTATCAATCTTGCACCAACTCCCCTAATAGTAAATGAATGTGATTCAATAGTACACAAATGTGATCAAATAGTTATAATCATTTGAATTAATAGCAATTAATTGCTCATTTATCCGATTAATTACCCGATAACTTCCAGACATCATATATTATTGAAATAAATGCCGATTTCCACTAACACTAATAATTCCCACACAATGGAACTATCAATTTCATCTTTAATTAACACGAACTTATTCATCATTAATATTATAATTCACAATATTTAACAACCGTGTCGTTCCGGAAAAGGGGCTTTCAGATAAGGATTTCTCCTTATTAGCGCATGCAATTAGGTGACCAAACCTCTCCTTGACGTAACTTAGACATTGTCAATATTGAAAATAATAATATAAATAACTTTGTTGCCTCAATTATTGATTTAATAATCTATCATATTATGCAGATGATACTGTGATAATAATTGAATCTATAATATGAGAGATATGATGCAACAATTACTGTAGCAATAATTGAGTATGACTGATTGACTTCTCACTTAAGCATCAATAATCAATACCGTGTGCTACTATGCAACCACGCGTATTATTGTACCTTTACTACCGAGTAGTTCAACAGTTTTAACGGTAACACCTTCGCTGTTATTTTTATAAAAAGATAATTCTGTTATTTTCTTACTACGACAATACTTCCGTTGTGGGGTCCACCAATGATTGTGTCGTCCTATGGATATTTCCCGACAAAAAGAATATTCCACGACCAAACAAATATTTTATAACAACTTGCATACTTTGAAAATTTTTCATATATTACCCTTAACTTTAACCTTTTATCAATTTAACCATTTACTAAATAGAATAATTATAAAAAAATTAAATATTTTCATTTCATAAAATTCGGAGTCTCACAATTGTCGTCATTCTTATGCTTATATTGTGTTGAAAGTCATCTATGGTCAGTAGTGCATAGATGGACTTGGTAAGATTATGACCAGGGATTATTCGGTATAATCATGACCGTAATGTTACAAATGATGTGGTAAAAGTCATCTTTGGCCCGTAGTGTATAGATGGACTTGGTATGATTATGACCAGGGTTTATTCGGTATAATCATGACCGTAATTGAAAACACGAATATCCTTGACCCGTAGTGCATGGATAATTCGTGGTCATGATACTATTAAGCTGAGTCTCAGCATTATTAGTTTTACAATTGTATATCTTTGGCCTGTAGTGCCAAGATGGATTGTTGGTTATTGGTTTTTTAGTTGTATATCTTTGGCTTGTAGTGCAAAGTTGGACTGTTGATTTACTTGATTATAAATATGAATTGTGTGACGCCCCCAAAATAGGTCCACATGACCCATTCTGATTCGCCAGATATCATACTATAAAAATCAAATACAAACTTTATTTATACAACTGTTGAACTGTCGTGCAGAATACAACCACATGTAAACTGTGAGTTTTAATATAATTGTATGTAACTCTCATGGTGCCTCGACCACAACCTTACAACGGTACTTTACATAAAAGTACAGTCAAAAATTGTTTTAGAAATTAAAATCTTTGGGAAGTGCTCAAGGAAACCTTCGTACATGGGAGGCCATGCGTCTAGGTTATGATAGATATCACATGTCCACAGAATTATCCTTGGTTGACCCAATAGACGCCAAAAAAAAAATGAGAAGATTACTATCATGTTCTTTCCAATGGTGAGTCTTCTCTTGACATATAACTATCTCTACTGTCTGCAATTGAAAATTATATTTCAACCAAACTCCAAGATCATATAGGTAGTGCTCGTAGATATACTCAACAAATGGATGTGCACAACCCTGTCTTATGATAACACGAGGTTGTATGTCATTAAACATCTTGTATGATAGTGGCAACACACCCTTCCAAAGTTGGGTTCACCTCACACTTATCTAAAGTTCTCAATAAAATTATTTCCATACTATTTAGGGAGAACCTCAATAGCTATAGACCACCGTTCTATTCTCCTGTTACCCCCGCTCGACCCAGCTACACTCTTATTACTTGAAAGGAATTGTGAAACAAAAAGGGTGAGCACAACTAGCCCAGTAAAGAATATCATGACTAAAGATAATTTACATCATCAATAGCCTTCATCAGTAATAAATCAGAGATTTAGAACATATGGTAGATGATAAAACTTTTCAACTATAGTTGCAGCGGGACGAGCAATCCATTAAAAGAGTCAAATAGACCATTAGGTCTATTATCTTCTCCATGTTAAAAGTCCACCAATAATGTTTTATCCATGTAACATCAATCAACAATTCCTGTCCACAATCATATGAATAACTCATAATCATAATTGTGATTCTAAATTCCTCTTCGCCCCAGGACGAAGATAATGTTCATCACCTATCTTCTCCTGAAATATCAAAAATCATGGTTATACCAAATCACAATTCCTGTTCATAATCATACTAATAAATTCATCGTTGCACGACGGCCAAAGATATTCATTAACAATTCATCTTTGCACTACATGCCAAAGACATAGAACTGTATTTTAGAAGAGTCAAGTAGAGCATGATATCTACTATCTTTTACGAATTAAAAGAGTATAATCAATATGTTATTGCTGAGACTCAGCTTAATAAATAATCCACATCATCGAATCATCCCTGCACTACGGCCAAGGATATTCATGTAATCATTAATGGTTATGATTATACCGAATAATCCCTGGTTATAATCATACCAATAAGTGTCCATCAATGCACTATGGGCCAATGAAGACTTTTACCACATCATCTATAACATTACGGGTCATGATTATACCGAATGATCCCTGGTTATAATCATACCAATAAGTGTCCATCAATGCACTACGGGCCAATGAGGACTTTTACCACATCATCTATAACATTAAGGGTCATGATTATACCGAATGATCCCTGGTCATAATCATACCAATAAACAGTTCATCTATGCACATAAGCCAAAGATACTCATCAATCAATAGCTCATCTTTGCACTTAAGCCAAAGATATACAACTGTAAAACTAATAATCCACAGTCCATCTTTGCACGTAAGCCAAAGATACTCATCAATCAATAGTTCATCTTTGCACGCAAGCCAAAGATATACAACTGTAAAACTAATAATCAACAGTCCATCTTTGCACGTAAGCTAAAGATGACTTTCATCATAATATAAACATGAGGATGATGACAATGATATAAGCATTAATCAAACGAAATCAAGGATACATATTAAAGACTTTAAATTTATCCAGAGTTTAAAAATATCTAAATTATCAACATGATACTGCTTTGTGGAGTAAAATTCAAGAATAATAGTCATGTAACAAAAATAATATGGACAGAAAAAAAAAATTGGGTAAATAGTACCCCGCAATAGTATCCTATGAATAGTACTTCAGGAATAGTACCTCGTAAATAATACCTCGTGAATAGTACCCCGGCATAAAAAGTACCCCAAATACCCGAGTGAATAATATTTGGGTGAATAGTAACCCGTGAATAGTAACTTGTGAATAGTACTCCGACAAGAAAAGTACCCCGAATACCCGAGTGAATAATACTAGAGTGAATAGTAACCCGTGAATAGTAAATCATAAAAAAATACCAAAGAAAATGATATTCCATGATGAGTACAAAAGAAATAATATCTCATACGAGTATAATAGAATATACGAAACTACAAATGGATTTTCACCCCCCATCACGGTAATCCGTGAGCAGATCATTTCCACAATTTAATAAAGAATGATTACAAAGGATCATTCACCATGCCTGTGGTAATCCACATAGACATGTTATTCAACCAGAATAATAAAGAATAGAATAACAGAAGAATTCACCATGCATTCGATAGATCGCATGCATGAGGAGTTATTCAGCGTAATAATAAAGAATGGAACTAGGTCATGCGTAATCCGCACAGACAGGATATTCTAATAGAATAATTAAGAATGGAACTAGTTCATGCGTAATCCGCATAGACAGGATATTCCAACAGAATAATAAAGAATGGAATAACAACAGAATTCACCAGGCATGCGATAGAAGCGCATGTAGACATATTATTCAATGAGAATAATAAAGAATGGAATAATGGAAGAATTTCACCATGTATACGGTGCCAGCATAGGCAGAGTTATTCAAACATAATAATAAAGAATGGAATAAAAACAAAATTCACGGGCATGCGATAGGCCGCTTGCAGATGCGAGTTATTCCAATGAATAATAAAGAATGGAATAATGAGGCGAATTTCACCATGTATACGGTACTTCACATGTATGAGTTATTCCAACATAATAATAAAGAATGGAATAACAACCCTTACGAGTATTGAAAGAAATAACTCTTCATGAATACGAAAGAATAATACCCCTTACTATAATAATAATATCCCTTACCTTAGAAGAAAATTGGATACTGGAATAGTGAGGTAGCAGATTTCTCCTCTTCTTTCTCTCTATAATTTCTATATATAATAATTGCTCTATAGCTTTAGTGAATTGGTGAAAAATAATGAAGGAATGAGCTTCTATTTATAGAAAAATATAGTTTCCATAATTGCACATTTTGGGGCTCAAAATATTACAATATAATACCTTCATCTTTTCCTTCATTTTTAATATAGTCATATAAGTATTATCAAACTTGTACCACCTCTCCTAATAGTAAATCATGTGAATCAATAGTAAATTATGTGTCTTAATAGTTTTAAACATGTGAAAAAATTAATTATAGTATAGTACCTTCATCTATACCTCCATTTTTAACTTAGTCATGCAAGTATTATCAAACTTGCACCAACTCCCCTAATAGTAAATGAATGTGATTCAATAGTACACATATGTGAACAAATAGTTATAATCATATGAATTAATAGCAATTAATTGCTCATTTATCCGATTAATTACCTGATCGGTCAATATAACTTCCAGACATCAATTATTATTGAAATAAATGTCGATTTCCACTAAAACTAATAATCCCAACACAATGGAACTATCAATTTCATCTTTAATCAACACGAACTTATTAATCATTAATATTATAACTCACAATATTTAACAACCAGGTCATTCCCAGGAAAGAGGGGGCTTTCCGATAAGGATTTCTCCTTATTGGCGTGCAATTTGGTGACCAAACCTCTCATTGACAGAACTTCTAGACATTCTCAATATTGCAAATAATAATATAAATAACTTTTCCGTCTCAATTATTGATTTAATAATATATCATATTATGCAGATGATATTGTGACAATAATTGAATCAATAATATGATAGATATGATTCAGCAATTACTGTAGCAATAATTGAGTATAACTAAGTGACTTCTTATGTAAGCATCAATAATCAATACTGTGTGCTACTATGCAACCACGCGTATTACTGTACTTTTACTACCGAGTAGTTCAACCGTTTTAACGATAACACTTTCGATGTTATTTTTTTAAAAAGATAATTCTGCCATTTTCTTACTACGACAATACTTTTGTTGTGGGGTCCACCAATGATTATGTCGTCCTACGGATATTTCCCGGCAAAAAGAATATTCCCCGACCAAACGAATATTTTATAACAACTTACATACTTTGAAACTTTTTCACATATCACCCTTAACTTTAACCTTTTATCAATTTAACCATTTACTAAATAGAATAATTATAAGAAAATTGAATACTTTTATTTCATAAAATTCGGGGTCTCACAATCTCAACTCCTTATGAAATTTCGCCGTCGAAATTTACGTACATAGTTGTTCGAAGAGATGAGAATAACTTGCTTTCTTTTCGGATTGTACCTTCCTGGTTATTTCCTCTATATCATGATTTTCCCATTGCTCATCTCCTGTATTTCAGATATCATTCTAGAATATACCTTCAAAACAAAGGTTAATTGACATATCACAATTTGTCAACTTATCAAGTAAACAATTTCAGCTTAAGTAAGTCACACACTAGCGAAGTATATTAATCGTCTCTCCCCTCCTAGTTCTAGACTCATATCTCCGCCAGCGACCATATCCCTAAGCTCTGATACCATTTGTGATGCCCCCAAAATAGGTCCACACGACCCATTACGAAGTCGCCGGATATCATACTATAAAAATCAAATACAAACTTTATTTATATATAATCTGTTGAAGCTGTAAATACAGAATCGACCACCACAGATTAAACTGTGAATTTTAATACAAATGTATGTAACTCTCATGGTGCCTCGACCACAACCTTACAATGGTACTTTACATAAAAGTACAGTCAAAAACTGTTTTAGAAATTAAAATCTTTGGGAAGTGCTCAAGGAAAGCTTCGTACATGGGAAGCCATAAGTCTAGGTTATGATAGATATCATATGTCCACATAATTATCCTTGGTTGACCCAATAGATCCCAAAGAAAAACGAGAAGATTACTATCATGTTCTTTCCAATGGTGAGTCTTCTCTTGACATATATCTATCTCCACTATCTGTAATTGAACATTATATTTCAACAAAACTCCAAGATCATATAGGTAGTACTCGTAGATATACTCAGCAAGTGGATGTGCACAACCCTGTCTTATGATAACACAAGGTTATATGTCATTAGACATCTTGTATGATAGTGGAAAAACACCCTTCTAAAGTTGGGTTCACCTCACCCTATTCGGTTCACCAAAATTAAATATCAAATGACGTATACAATACGACACACTCATCTAAAGTTCTTAATAAAATTATTTCCATACTATTTAGGGAGAACCTCAATAGCTATAGACCACCGTTCTATTCTCCTGTTACCCCCGCTCGACCCAGCTACACTCTTATTACCTGAAAGGAATTGTGAAGAAAAAAGGGTGAGCACAACTAGCCCAGTAAAGAATATCATGACTAAAGATAATTTACATCATCAATAGCCTTCTCCAGTAATAAATCAGAGATTTAAAACATATGGTAGATGATAAAACTTTTCAACCATAGTTGCGGTGAACGAGCAATCCATTAGAAGAGTCAAATAGACCATCAGGTCTATTATCTTCTCCATGTTAAAAGTCCACCAATAATGTTTTATCCCTGTAACATCAATCAACAATTCCTGTCCACAATCATATGAATAACTCATAATCATTATTGTGATTCTAAATTCCTCTTCGCACCCAGGACGAAGCTAATTTTCATCACCTATCTTCACCTGAAACATTAAAAATCATGGTTATACCAAATCACAATTCCTGTTCATAATCATACTAATAAATTCATCTTTGCACTACGGCCAAAGATATTCATTAACAATTCATCTTTGCAGTACAGGCTAAAGATATACAACTGTATTTTAGAAGAGTCAAGTAGAACATGATATCTACTATCTTTTACGAATTAAAAGTGTATAATCAATATGTTAACGCTGAGACTCAGCTTAATAAATAATCCACATCGTCGAATCATCCCTGCACTACGGCCAAGGATATTCATGTAATCATCAATGGTCATGATTATACCGAATAATCCCTGGTTATAATCACACCAATAAGTGTCCATCAATGCACTACGGGCCAATGAGGACTTTTACCACATCATCTATAACATTATGGGTCATGATTATACCGAATGATCCCTGGTCATAATCATACCAATAAACAATTCATCTATGCACATAAGCCAAAGATACTCATCAATCAATAGTTCATCTTTGCACGTAAGCCAAAGATATACAATTGTAAAACCAATAATCAACAGTCCATCTTTGCACGTAAGCCAAAGATACTCATCAATCAATAGTTCATCTTTGCACGTAAGCCAAAGATATACAACTATAGAACCAATAATCAACAGTCCAACTTTGCACGTGAGCCAAATATATACAACTGTAAAACCAATAATCAATAGTCCATCTTTGCACTTGAGCCAAAGATGACTTTCATCATAATATAAGCATGAGGATGATGACAATGATATAAGCATTAATCAAACGAAATTAAGGATAAATATTAAAGACTTTAAATTTATTTAGAGTTTAAATATCCAAATTATCAACATGATACTGCTTTGTGGAGTAAAATTCAAGAATAATATTCATGTACCAAAAATAATTTGGACAGAAAAAAAATATATTTTTCGGGTAAATAGTACCCTATGAATAGTACTTCGAGAATAGTACCTCGTGAATAGTACCCGAGCATGAAAAGTACCCCAAATACCCGAGTGAATAATATTCGGGTGAATAGTAATTTAGGTGAATAGTAACTCATGAATAGTAACTCATGAATAGTACTCCGACACAAAAAGTACCCCGAATACCCGAGTGAATAATATTAGAGTGAATAATAACCTGTGAATAGAAACTTGTCAAAAAAAATACCAAAGAAAATAATATTCCATGACGAGTATAAAAGAAATGATATCTCATACGAGTATAATAGAATATACAAAACATCAAATGGATTTTCACCCTTCATGCCGTAATCCACGTAGACAGATCATTTCCACAATTTAATAAAGAATTAATACGAAGGATCATTCACCATACTGCGGTAATCCACATAGGCAAAGTTATTCAACCGTAATAATAAAGAATAGAATAATGAAGAATTCACCATGCATGCGATAGAGCCGCATGATAAAGTTATTCCAAATGTAATAATAAAGAATGGAACCAGGTCATGCGTAATCCGCACGGACAGGATATTCTAACAGAATAATAAAGAATGGAACTAGGTCATGCGTAATTCGCATAGACAGGATATTCCAACTGAATAATAAAGAATGTAATAACAACAGAATTCACCAGGCATGCGATAGACCGCACAAACAAGTTATTCCAACAGAATAATAAAGAATGGAATAAAAGAATAATTTCACCATGTATGCGATACTTCGCATAGACAGGTTATTCCAACATAATAATAAAATATGGAATAACAACAGAATTCACCAGGCATGCGATACACCGCCAGACAGGTTATTCCAACAGAATAATAAAGAATGGAATAATAGAAGAATTTCACCATGTATGCGGTACTTCGCATAGACAGGTTATTCCAACATAATAATAAAGAATTGAATAACAACCCTTACGAGTATTGAAAGAAAATAACTCTCTTCATGAATACGAAAGAATAATACCCTTTACTATAATAGTAATATCCCTTACCTTAGAAAAAAACTGGATACTGGAATAGTGAGGTAGCAGACTTCTCTTCTTCTTTCTCTCTATAATTTCTCTCTATAATAATTACTCTATAGCTTTAGTGAATTTGTGAAAAATAATGAAGGAATGAGCTTCTATTTATAAGAAAATATAGTTTTCATAATTGCACATTTTGGGGCTCAAAATATTACAGTATAATACCTTCATCTTTTCCTTCATTTTTAATTTAGTCATGCAAGTATTATCAAACTTGCACCACCTCCCCTAATAGTAAATCATGTGACTCAATAGTTCTAAACATGTGAAAAAATTAATTATAGTATAGTACCTTCATCTATACCTCCATTTTTAAATTAGTCATGCAAGTATTATCAAACTTGCACCAACTCCCCTAATAGTAAATGAATGTGATTCAATAGTACACACATGTGACAAATAGTTATAATTATATGAATTAAAGCAATTAATTGCTCATTTATCCGATTAATTACCCGATTGGTCAATATAACTTCCAGACATCAATTATTATTGAAATAAATATCAGTTTCCACTAACACTAATAATCCCAACACAATGGAACTATCAATTTTATCTTTAATCAACACGAACTTATTCATCATTAATATTATAACTCATAATATTTAACAACCAGGTCGTTCTCAGGAAAGAGGGGGCTTTCCGATAAGAATTTCTCCTTATTGGCACGCAATTAGGTGACCAAACCTCTCCTTGATAGAACTTCTAGACATTGTCAATATTGCAAATAATAATATGAATAACTTTGTCATCTCAATTATTGATTTAATAATATATCATATTATGCAGATCATACTGTGACAATAATTGAATCAATAATATGACATATATAATGCAACAATTACTGTAGCAATAATTGAGTATAACTGAGTGACTTCTTATGTAAGCATCAATAATCAATACTGGTGCTACTCTTAACTAACGACAGACATATATTCTACTTTTACTACCGAGTAGTTCAATAGTTTTAACGGTAACACTTTATTTGTTATTTTTATAAAAGATAATTTACATGTTTTTTCTTTACTACGACAATACTTCCATTGTGGTGTCCACCAATGATTGTGTCCTCCTATGGATATTCCCCGACAAATAGAATATTTCCCGAACAAACGAATATTTTATAACAACTTGCATACTTTGAAATTATTTCACATATCACCCTTAACTTTAACTTTTTATCAATTTAATCATTTACTAAATAGAATAATTATAAAAAAATTGAATACTTTCATTTCATAAAATTCGGGGACTCACAAATTGTGATTTAATTATAATCTGTGGTGGTTCAGGTGAAGACATGTGATAAGAGTTCTCTTTGTCTTGAGTATGGCAAAGAACTGTTGATGAGTATTATAGGAATGAAGTATTAATGATGGACTTTTAATCTAGAGGAGATAATAGACATTATATTCTACTTGACTCTTCTAATGGATTGCTTATTCCGCTGCAGTTGTTGATCTAAAACTTGTTGTCTATTATATTCTATCAGTTGTTATACTGTTGAAGACTAACAATAATTTGTTCTGCACTATCTTAGTCATAATATTTCTTACTGGGCTAGTTGAGCTCACCCTTTTACTTCACCACCCCTTTCAAATAATAAAAGGGTAGCTGAGACTAGTAGAGAGAACATGGATATAAAGTGGTGATACGAATTAGTCACAAGCCTAATCAAATTATGAAATGGTGTGGCATAATAATTGTACTGAGAACTTAAAATGTATGTGACATGTTTTATACATAATTTGATATTTAAGTTTGGTGAACAACAATAGGGTGAGGTGAATCAGAATTTGGAAGCGTCAAAGGTGCACTCCATTAGAATGAGGAGAACAAATATCTTCCCGTGTCCCTTCGGGGACTTGATATATTTGCTGCTGTACTTTATATGGCATTATAATAATTTAATTATGAATATTGTCGTATTATATACGTAACAATATTTGTATTGAAACTTACAGTATATATGAGAATTTTTGAGTTTGAATACTATCTAGAAGACAATATTTGTATTAAAAGTCACAGCTCATGTTATATATTTAAGTTTGTATTTAAATTTTGTACCAAGTATCTGGCGACCCAAAATGGGTGGCGTATACCTATTTTGGGGGCGTCACAATTGGTATAAAAATTAGGAATATGATCCCTGGTTGAGATGCGAGACAAGAACTAGGAGGGGAGAGACGGAAAATTCCTTCGCTAGTATGACCTACCTAAGTTTATTTGGTATTTAATTGGTCGGTCAGAGTATAGGGATAATATGTGGCATGTCAATTAACCCTTATTTTGAAACTATATTCTAGAATGATATCTGAAATACAAGAGATGAGATATGGGAAAATCATGATAGAAAGGAAATAATCGGGAAGATACAAATCCCAAAAAAAGCAAGGTATTCTCAGCTCTTCGATATACCAGGTACCTACGTAAATTTCGAGGGCAAAATTTCATAAGGAGGGGAGATTGTGAGATCCCAAATTTTATGAAATAAAAGTATTCAATTTTTCTATTTGGTAAATAGTTAAATTGATAAAAAAAAGTTTAAAGTTAAGGGTGATATGCGAAAATTTTGTAAAGTAAAGCAAGTAGTTATAAAATATTCGTTTCGTCGGAGAATATTCGTACGATGAAACAATCATTGGTGGATCCCACAACAGAATTATTATCGGAGTTAGAAAACAACAAAATTATCTTTTTATAAAATAACGGCGGAAGTTTTACCGTTAACTGTTAAAATATCCGGTGGTTAAAATATAGTAATACGCGTTGTTACACAGTAACACACGGTATTGCACAGTATTTTTGAATTATTGATTCTTACGTAAAAAGGCACTACTCAATAATTGTTATAGTAATTATTGTTCAATATTTTATTTTATTGATTCAATAATTGTTGCATTGATATTTTATATTATTGTTGTTTTAATAATTGTCACTGCATAGTATTTCCCATTATCATATCAATAATTCATATTATTTGAATAATATTATTAGATAACATTATTGGCAATGTCTAGAAAGTTCTGTCAAGGAGAGGTTTGGTCACCTAATTGCGTGCCAGTAAAGAGAAATCCTTATCGGAAAGCCCCTCTTTCCTGAGAACGGCCTGGTTGTCATTATTGTGATTCTGTAATATTATTTGTGAATAATTAATTATTAATTTATATGATAAAAAAATATTTATTTTATGTGGACATAAATGATGGATAGGAAAATATTTATTTTATGTGGTTATAAATGGAGGAATTAATGTTGAGGTGTTTTATCAGTATTTTATCGGATTGGAGGTATTAAAAAAAATCAAATCGGTGTTCTTAAAGTTCTAATGCGTGAGTGATAATTTTGATCTGACCATTGGATCGTTGTGATTTTTGGTTATGTTATACATAAATAAGTTGAGTATATGTCCACAAATTTTTGAACTGTTAAAAATTAACGTATGATTAGTTATGAATTTTATGAGGTATTGGAAATCGTCCGTTTGTGGATTTCGGATATTTTCTGTTTAGAATTTGGAAAAACTTAAAGCTATAGAGTTGTAGAGAATTCGATTTCTTATGGAATGGATATAAAATTCGTATTTTTCTGATAAAAGAGCTATTTATTATGAATTACTGAAGTTTTGGAAAATAAAATAATTTTTATTAAAATTGGGTGGGACCCACTTTTGGTTGGGGTGGAAATTTGATTTTGGTGGGCCCCACTGGTGGTGGTTGAAATTTGGGTCAAAAATGTGTGCGTAGAAAATTTTTGAAATATTAATATTTTATTAATTTAGTCTCCTATGACGTTCTAGCATTTTCCTATAAATAGGCGCTTAGGTTAGAATTGAAAATCACACTAGAAACAAGTTTTCTCTCTCTATATATTGTCGAGCGTATTTTTATGAGTATTTAGATACTTTTAGAGTTGCTATTCAGTGCAAGTTTTCTTTGGAATTACATCCGATATTCCAGTCAGAAATACTGCTCTTTTGAGGTAAGGGATTTTAAGGGTTATTATGTTTTTCATGTTTCGTAATTTTTTTGACCTTCAAAAATTCTGGAAAAATTTGAAATGATAATTTGATGAGATTTCTAGATTGTGTCCAAAAATGACAATTTTTTGATGTATAGATTAGGAGTTATGAATTTTATGGGAAAAGACTATTTTAAAAGTAAACCCTTATAACTCCTTGTGGTTAACTCCAAAATTAGTGAAATTTTTATTGAGAGTACATGTATATAATGTAATATACTCTGTAAATTTGAATTTTTAAATAAAAGTACGATTTATGATAAATGTCTAAATATTCATGATTTTGGCCATATGAAAAATAGTAAATGAATTTTAAAAATTTAGAAAAAAATATATGTTTAATATGGGACTATATTCTGCTAAATACCAAAAAAGAAAATTTGTTTGTACTGATTTGGTATTTTTCATGAAAATGGACTAGTTATGAGTAAATGAATTAAATATGTTATGTGAACTAAGAAAATTGGAAATAGGATTTTATGGCTTGAGAATCCTATATAAGGTATATGCAGATTTTTTATGAGGGTTTTGGTTATTAGTGATGAAATCTTATGAGTTTGGCATTTTAGGATGATTAAATGCATTAATTAGTAAAGTGTAAATAATTAAAATAAATTGTTTATAAGTTTAAGAAATGATTAAAATATTGTTCTAATATTAATAATATTAAATTATGAGATTATTAAGTGATTGATAATATTTAGATTAAGGTGTTATTAACACATTGATTAATGATTAATAATATTAGTAAATGAATTTAATGTTATTATATAATGAATAATATTAAATAGAGTTTAAAAGAGGAATAATATTATTATTTGCAATATTGACAATGTCTAGAAGTTGTGTCAAGGAGAGGTTTGGTCACCTAATTGCACGCCAATAAGGAGAAATTCTTATCGGAAAGCCCCCTCTTTCGTAGGAACGACCTGATTGTTAAATATTGTGAGTTATAATATTAATGATGAATAAGTTCGTGTTGATTAAAGATGAAATTGATAATTTCATTGTGTGGGAATTATTAGTGTTAGTGGAAATTGACATTTATTTCGATAATAATTAATGTCTGGAGGTTATATTGACCAATTGGGTAATTCACCGGATAAATGAGCAATTAATTGCTATTAATTCACATGCTTATAACTATGTGTTCACATGTGTGTACTATTAATTCACATTCTTGTACTATTAGGAGAGTTTGTGCAAGATTGATAATATTTGCATGACTAAGTTAAAAATTGAGGTATAGATGGAGGCACTATACTGTAATTTGTATTTTTACATGATTATAACTATTGATTCACATGATTGAACTATTGATTCACATTATTTACTATTAGGGGAGATGGTGCAAGTTTGATAATACTTGCAGGACTAAATTAAAAATGATAGAAAATTTGAAGGTATTATATTGTAATATTTTGAGCCCCAAAACGTGCAATTATTGAAACTATATTTTCCTATAAATAGAAGCTCATTCTTCCTTCATTTCTCACCAATTCACTAAAGCTATAAAGCAATTATTATAGAGAGAAATTATAGAGAGAAAGAAGAAGAAGAGAAGTTTGTTACCTCACTATTCCAGTATCCAATTTTCTTCTGGGGTAAGGGGTATTATTTCTTTCGTATTCATGAAGAGAGCTATTGTTAATCCATTCTTTATTATTCTGTTGGAATAACTTGTATACGCGAAGTACCGCATACATGGTGAAATTCTTCTTTTATTCCATTCTTTATTATTTTGTTGGAATAACCTGTTGTGCTGTCTATCGCATGCCTGATGATTTCTGTTGTTATTCTATTCTTTATTATTTTGTTGGAATATCCTGTCTGTGCAGATTACGCATGACCTAGTTCCATTCTTTATTATTATGTTGGAATAATATGTACGCCAAGCAATCTGCATACATGGTGAAATTCTTCATTATTCCAATCTTTATTATTCTATTGAAATAACTTTGTCTATGCGATTACATCGCATGCCCGGTGATTTCTGTTGTTATTCCATTCTTTATTATTACATTTGGAATATCCTATCTCGTGTGGATTACGCATGACTGGTTCCATTCTTTATTATTACATTTGGGAATAACTTTTATGCATGCGATCTATCGCGTGCATGGTGAATTCTTCTGTTATTCCATTCTTTATTATTCTGTTGGAATAACATGTCTATATGGATTACCGTATGCATGGTGAATGATCCTTTGTATTTATTCCTTATTAAATTATGGAAATGATCTGTCTATGTGGATTACCGCATAGAGGGTGAAAATCCATTTGCAGTTTCGTAATTTTTCTGACCCTCAAAAATTCTGGAAAAATTTGAAATGATAATTTGATGAGTTTTTTATATTGTGTCCAAAGATGGAGATTTTTGGATGTATAGATTAAGAGTTATGGATTTTATGAGAAAAGATTATTTTAAAAGTAAACCCTTATAACTCCTTGTGGTTAACTCTAAAATTGGTAAAATTTTTATTGGGAGTACATCTATATAACATCAGTATACCTTGTAAATTTCAGAATTTGTGGACAAAAGTACAATTTATGATAAATGTCTAAATATTTGGCAGTTTTGGCCATATGAAAAATAGTAAATGAATTTTAAAAATTCCGAGAAAAATATATGTTCAATATGGGACTATATTCTGTTAAATACTAGAAAAGAAATATTTTTGGGACTGATTTGGTATTTTTTTATGAAAATGAACTAGTTATGAGTAAATGAATTAAATATGTTATGTGAAGTAACAAAATTGGAAAATAGGATTTTATGGCTTGGGAATCCTATATAGGGTATATCTGATTTTTTTGATGAGGATTTGATCATTGGTGATGAAATCTTATGAGTATGACATTTTGAATGATTAAATGCATTATTTGGTAAAGTGTAAACAATTGAAATAAATTATTTATAAGTTTAAGAAGTGATTAAAATATTATTATAATATTAATAATATTAGATTATGAGTTTATTAAGTGATTGATAATATTTGGATAAATTTAAAGTCTTTAATATTTATCTTTATTTTCGTTTGATTAATGCTTATATCATTGTCATCATCCTCATGTTTATATTATGATAAAAGTCATCTTTGGCTTACGTGCAAAGATGTACTGTTAATTATTGGTTTTAGAGTTGAATATCTTTGGCTTACGTGCAAAGATGGACTATTGATTATTGGTTTCTGAGTTGAATATCTTTGGCTTACGTCTTGATGATGGATTTATTGATTATTAGTTTTACAGTTGTATATCTTTGGCTTACGTGCAAAGATGAACTATTGATTGATGAGTATCGTTGGCTTATGTGCATAGATGAACTGTTTATTGGTATGATTATAACTAGGGATCATTCGGTATAATCATGACCCGTAATGTTATAGATGATGTGGTAAAAGTCCTCATTGGCCCGTAGTGCATTGATGGACACTTATTGGTATGATTATAACTAGGGATTATTCGGTATAATCATGACCATTGATGATTATATGAATATCATTGGTCGTAGTAGTGCGAGGATGATTCGATGATGTGGATTATTTATTAGTGAGTCTCGTTGATAAAATATTGATTATACACTTTTAATTCATAAAAGATAGTAGATATCATGCTCTACTTGACTCTTCTAAAAATACGGTTGTATGTCATTTAGTGCGTAGTGCAAAAGAATAAATTGTTAATGAATATTTTTGGTGCGTAGTGCAAAGATAAATTTATTAGTATGATTATGGCGGGAATTGTGATTTGGTATAACCATGATTTTTGATGTTTGGTGAAGATAGGTGATGAAAATTATCTTAAATCACAGGTGCGAAGAGGAATTTAGAATCACAATTATGATTATGAGTTATTCATATGATTGTGGACAAGAATTGTTAATTGATGTTACAGGGATAAAACATTACTGGTGGACTTTTAACATGAAGAAGATAATAGACCTGATGGTCTATTTGACTCTTTTAATGGATTACTCGTTTCGCTGCAACTATGGTTGAAAAGTTTTATCATCTACCATATGTTCTAAATCTCTGATTTATTATTGACGAAGGCTATTGATAATTTATTTATAGAGTCATGATATTCTTTACTGGGCTATTTGTGCTCACCCTTTGCGTCACAATTCCTTTCAGGTAATAAGAGTGTAGCTAGGTCGAGAGAGGATAACAGGGAAATAGTGTGATGGTCCGAGACTGTCGAAGTTTCTCAATACATTATAAAATGGCATGACATGCAATAAATAATTGTATTGAGGACCTAAGATGTGTGTGTCGTATTTTATACGTCACTTAATAATTGATTTTGGCGAACAACAATAGGGTGATGAGAACCCGACTTTGAAAGCGTAAAAAGTGCACCTCATTAAAATGAATATGATAGTAATCTTCTTGTTCTTCTTTGCGGTCTTAAAATATTTGCTGCTATATTTTATATGGCATTGCAATAATTTGAGTTTGGATACTATCTACGAGATAATATTGTATTAAAACTCACGACTTATCTGTTGTCATTTACTCTTGCCTGACAGTTCAGCGATTAATATAAATGAAGTTCGTATTTGATTTTTATAGAGTGATATCTGGCGACTCAGGATGGGTCGTGTGGACCTATTTTGGGGGCGTCACATGTAGTGCAAATATGAATTTGTTGGTTATTGGTTTTTTCAGGTTGTATATCTTTGGCTTTTGTAGTGAAAAGTTGAATTTGTTGATTTACTTGATTATAAATATGAATTGTGATTTAATTATAATCTGTGGTGGTTCGGTGAAGGCGGTGATGAGAGTTCTCTTTGTCTTGAGTATAGTAAAAGAAGCTGTTGATGAGTATTACAGAATGAAGTATTAATGATGGACTTTTAATCTAGAGGAGATAGTAGACATTATGTTCTACTTGACTCTTCTAATGGATTGCTTATTCCGCTGCAATTGTTGATCTAAAACTTGTTGTCTATTATATTCTATCAGTTGATATACTGTTGAAGACTAACGATAATTTGTTCTGCATTATCTTAGTCATAATATTTCTTACTGGGCTAGTTGAGCTCACCCTTTTACTTCACCACCCCTTTCAGGTAATAAAAGGTTAGCTGGGACTAGCAGAGAGAACATGGGTATAAAGTGGTGATACGAATTAGTCACAAGCCTAATCAAATTATGAAATGGTGTGGCATAATAATCGTACTGAGAACTTAAAATGTGTGTGACATGTTTTATACATCATTTGATATTTAATTTTGGTGAACAACAATAGGGTGAGGTGAATTAGAATTTGGAAGCGTCAAAGGTGAACTCCATTAGAATGAGGAGAACAAATATCTTCTCGTGTCCCTTCGGGGATTTGATATATTTGCTGTTGTACTTTATATGGCATTATAATAATTTAAATATGAATATTGTCGTATTATATACGTAACAATATTTCTATTGAAACTCACAGTATATATGAGAATTTTTGAGTTTGAATACTGTCTAGAAGACAATATTTGTATTAAAAGTCACAGCTCATGTTATATATTTAAGTTTGTATTTGAATTTTGTACCAAGTATCTAGAGACCCAAAATGGGTGGCGTATACCTATTTTGGGGGCGTCACAATTAGTATCAAAACTTAGGAATATGATCCCTGGTTGAGATGTGAGACAAGAACTAGGAGGGGAGAGACGGGGAATTCCTTCGCTAGTATGACCTACCTAAGTTTATTTGGTATTTAATTGGTTGGTCAGAGTATAGGGATAATATTTGGCATGTCAATTAACCCTTATTTTGAAACTATATTCTAGAATGATATCGAAATCTGAGGAGATGAGCAATGGGAAAATCATGATAGAAAGGAAATAGCAAGGGAAGGTACAAATCAAGAAAAAAAGCAAGGTATTCTCATCTCTTCGATATACCAGGTACATACATAAATTTCGAGGGCGAAATTTCATAAGGAGGGGAGATTGTGAGATCCCGAATTTTATGAAATAAAAGTATTCAATTTTTCTATTTGGTAAATAGTTAAATTGATAAAAAAGTTTAAAGTGAAGGGTGATATGCGAAAATTTTGCAAAGTAAACCAAGTTGTTATAAAATATTCGTTTGGTTGGAGAATATTCGTACGATGAAACATTCATTGGTGGACCCCACAAAAGAATTATTATCGGAGTTAGAAAATGATAAAATTATTTTTTTTATGAAATAACGACGAAAGTTTTACCTTTAACTGTTAAAATATCCGGTGGTTAAAATATAATAATACGCGTTGTTACACAGTAGCACACGGTATTGCACAGTATTTTTGAATTATTGATTCTTACGTAAGAAGGCATTACTCAATAATTATTACGAGAATTGTACGCCCCAAAATAAGTATACATCACCTATTACGAGTCGCCAAATACATGATACGAATACAAATACAATCTTTAATATACAACAAGAAAGGCGTGAGTTTTAATACAAATATTGTCTTCTAAACAATATCCACTCTCGAGAATAAGTCCTCATTACATTTATTGTCACACTATTTAACGAGAATAGTGAGGACTACTAATACTATCATCTGGACCGTCTCTCTGGTTCCCCGACTAGTCCATTGGCCACGTTCTCATTTCTGAAGAGAACGGTGAAAGAAAGGGTGAGCTCAACTAGCCCGAGAAGAAATATTATGACTAAGATAATGCGAGAATAAATTATCGGTAGTCTTTAACAATATTAAGCGATAAAATACAATAGACATCAAGTTTAAGCTGCAGTGAAATTATCTGATCTATTAAAAGAGTCAAGTAGAGAATAAAATCTACTATATTTTATGATTTAAAAAGTTTTTTATCACTTTTATCATTTGGGACTTAGCTTAATAAATAATCGACATCATCCACACTTTTCTGACGAGGATATTCATTAGTATCACAACCACAAATTATCCATGCTTTATGGGCCAAGGATATTAAATACATTCATCAATGGTCATGATCATGCCAACAAGCATCCATCAATGCACTACGGGCCAATGAGGACTTTTACCACATTATTTGTAACATTACGGTCATGATTACACCGAATAATGTTATTCAGGAACTATGCACTACAGGCCACAGATGACTTTCAAAAAAATATAAATATGAGGATGATGACAATGATATAAGAATTTAATAAAACAAGTTCAAGAATTAATTTATTCAGGAACTAATAACGTCCAAATTGTCAACATGATACTTCTTTGTAGAGTAAAATTTAAGAATGCTCAGAAGAATATTTTCACGAAAAGATACTGGATGAAGCACAAATATCAAGGATATTCCACCAATTTCATGGAGTATAGAAGTCAAAACTTTAACCAACTGAGTATAATAAAGAATGAAATAACAAAAGAAATCACTATGCATGCGGTACTTCGCATAGACAGGTTATTTCAATAGAATAATAAATAACGGAACCGAGTCGGGGCGTAATACGCATGCAAGCGGGATATTCCAGCCAGAATAATAAAGAATGGAAAAACAATGAAATCACCGTGCATGCGGTACCGCATGTAGACAGAGTTATTTCAATGAGAATAATAAAGACGGAACCAGGTCCGGCGTAAAACGCACAGACAGGATGTTCTAACAGAATAATAAAGAATGGAATAACAACAGAAATCACCAAGTATAGGGTTGACCGCGTATACATGTTATTCCAACAGAATAATAAATAATGGAATAACAGAAGTTCTCTTCATGAATATGAAAAAAATAATACCCCTTATGAGTACAACAAATAATATCCCTTACCTTATAAAGAAGAGTACTCCGACGGTAGGGCGGGGATATACTTGAAGAAACTTGCACTACGCTCAAAGCTTTCTTAAACGCTAAAGAAATACGCTTAAGATAGAAGAATAATTCTCTCTACAGTTTCTCTCTCTAGAGTTTTAGTGAATTCGTAAGAAATAATGAAGGAATGAGCTTCTATTTATAGAAGAATGGACTGAATAGTAACCAATCCATGAACGGTCCAAATTGATTTACTTTAAACAGACGATCCAGATTGGTTTACAATAAAATATAATATATTCTATTTATAATCTAATAAAACGAATAACTTTTAAAAAAAAAATTCTATGCAAACACTATGCAGGCACTATACAAAACTATGCATAATAAAATATAATATATTCTAATTATTGTCTAATAAAACAGATAACTTTATAAAAGTATTACATTTTATATAAAAAGATTTTACTATTAGCCTAATAAAAGCGAATAACTTTATAAAAGTATTACTTTTTATATAAAAGCTTTTACATTTTATTACATTAATTATACTAATAAAACAAAACTTCATCATCATTATTATTATTCATACTATTAATCGACCAGGTCGTTCCCAGGAAAGAGGGGGCTTTCTAATAAGGATTTCTCCCTATTAGCGCGTAATTAGGTGACCAAACCTCTCCTTGACAGAACTTCTAGACATCGTTAATAATGCAAATAATAATATTAATAACTCTGTTATCTCAATTGTTGATTTAATAATATAAAAAAAATATTGACAATAATTGAATCAAATAACGTGAGATACGATCCAACAATTACAGAAGCAATAATTGAACAAGACTGAGCGACTTCTCACGTAAGCATCAATAATCAATACCGTGTGCTACTCTGCAACCACGCGTATTCCTGTACTTTTAACATTGGGTGTTTCAACAGTTAACGATAAAACTTCCGCCATTATTTTCATAAAATATTTTTTATCATTTTCTTAATCCGATAATAATTCTGTTGTGGGGTCCACCAATGATTGTGCCGTCATACGAATATTCCCTGTTCAAACGAATATTCCCCGACCAATCGAATATTATATAACAACTTGCGTACTTTGCAAAATTTATAAATATTACCCACAACTATAACATTATATCAAATTCATTCAAAAATGATAATTATAGAAAATTCATCTTTATTCATAAAAGTTGGGGTCTTACAGTAATTACTGTTTAATATTCTATTTTATTGATTCAATAATTGCTACGTTGATATTTTATATTATTGTTCTTTCAATAATTATCACTGGACAGTATTTCTCATTATAATATCAATAATTCATATTATTTGAATAATATTATTAGATAAAATTATTGGCAATGTCTAGAAGGTTCTGTCAAGGAGAGGTTTCGTTACCTAATTGCGCGCCAGTAAGGAGAAATCCTTATCGGAAAGCCCCTCTTTCCTGGGAACGGCCTGGTTGTCATTATTGTGATTTTATAATATTATTTGTGAATAATTAATTATTAATTTATATGATAAGGAAATATTTATTTTATGTGAACATAAATGATGGATAGGAAAATATTTATTTTATGTGATTATAAATGGAGGAATTAATGTTGAGGTGTTTTATCAGTATTTTGTCGGATTGGAGGTATTAAAAAAAATCAAATCGGTGTTCTTAAAGCTCTATTGCGTGAGTGATAATTTTGATCCGACCTTTGGATCGTTGTGATTTTTGGATATGTTATACATATATAAGTTGAGTATATGTCCACAAATTTTGAACCGTTAAAAATTAACGTATGATTTGTTATGAATTTTATGAGGTATTGAAAATCGTCCGTTTGTAGATTTCGGATATTTTCTGTTTGGAATTTGGAAAAACTTAAAGCTACAAAGTTGTAGAGAATTCGATTTCGTATGAAATGAACGTAAAATTCGTATTTTTCTAATAAAAGGGCTATTTATTATGAATTACTGAAGTTTCAGAAAATAAAATGATTTTTATTAAAATTGGGTGGGACCCACTTTTGGTTGGTGTGAAAATCTAATTTTTGTGAGCCCACTGGTGGTGGCTAAAATTTGAGTCAAAAATGTGTGCGTAGAAATTTTTTGAAATATTAATATTTTATTAATTTAGTCTCCTATGTCGTTCTAGCATTTTCCTATAAATAGGCGCTTAGATAGAATTGAAAATCACACCAGAAACAAGTTTTCTCTCTCTCTCTATATTGTCGAGCGTATTTTTGTGAGTATTTAAATACTTTTAGAGTTGCTATTCAGTGCAAGTTTCCTTCGGCATTACATCCGATATTCCAGTCATAAATACTACTCTTTTGAGGTAGGGGATTTTAAGGGTTATTATTTTTTTTATGTTTCGTAATTTTTCTGACTTTAAAAAATTATGAAAAAATTTGAAATGATAGTTTGATGAGTTTTCTAGATTGTGTCCAAAAATGGCGATTTTTGGATGTATAGATTAGGAGTTATGAATTTTATGGGAAAAGACTATTTTAAAAGTAAACCCTTATAACTCCTTGTGGTTAACTCCAAAATTGTTGAAATTTTTATTGGGAGTACATGTATATAACAGAAGTATACTCTGTAAATTTCAGAAGTTTTGGACAAAAGTACAGTTTATGATAAATGTCTAAATATTCGGCAATTTTGGCCATATGAAAAATAGTAAATGAATTTTAAAAATTCTGAGAAAAATATATGTTCAATATGGAACTATATTCTACTAAATCCCAGAAAAGAAAATTTGTTTGTGCTGATTTGGTATTTTTCATGAAAATGGACTAGTTATGAGTAAATGAATTAAATATGTTATGTGAAGTAATTCTGTTGTAGGGTCCACCAATGATTGTGCCTTCATACGAATATTCCCTGTTAAAATGAATATTCTCCGATCAATCGAATATTATATAACAACTTGCGTACTTTGCAAAATTTATAAATTTTACCCACAACTATAACATTATATCAAATTTATTCCATAATATTCAAAAATGATATTTATAGAAAATTTATTTTTTTATTCATAAAAGTTGGGGTCTTACAATCTCCCCTTCTTATAAAATTTCGCCCTCGAAATTAGAAGTGCGATACTGGTATATCGAAGAGGTAAGGATACCTTGATTTCATTTTGATTCTAACTCTCGGTCATTTCCTCAACATCGTGGTTCCTCCATAAAACTTTGACTTGAGGTATAACCTTGTTGCGTAGAATATGTTCCTTCTTATCCAAGATTTGACAGGAACCTCTTCAATACGTTAAATCTTCCGCTATTTCGTCAGTTCTAACTTCAATAATGTGGTTGGTCTTTCACATATTTACGTAACATGGATATATAAAAAATGTTATGAACTCAAGACATACTTGGCGGTAAAGCAAGTCTATAGGCTACAGTCCCTACTCGATCGAGGATTAAAAATGGGCCAACGAATCGAGGATTGAGCTTTCCTTTCTTTCCAAATCTCTAACTCCTTTCTATGGAGCAACACGTAATAACACACATGATCTCAATATCGAATTCCACGTCCTTTCGATGAAGATCGGATAACTCTTTATCGGTCTTGTGAGGTTTTTTATCGTTGTCGGATTGTTTGAATCTTTAAAAGTAGTCATACGTACAACCGGTCCCAACAACGTTACTTCACCCACCTCATCCCAAAGATCTTTGGAGAATGACACTTTCTTCCATACAACGCTTGAATGGAGCCATGCCAATGCTTGCTTGATAAGCTGTTGTTGTAGGAAAACTCCACTAATGGTAAGAACTTGTCCCAACTTCCCTTGAAGTCGAGGACATAGAGTCTTAATAAATCTTCAAGAGTTTGAATAGTCCTCTCTACGATTGTCCGTCTGGTTTGAGGATGATATGCGAACTAAATCGTAAATCCGCGCCTATAGCTTTTTGCAAACTAACCCAAAATCGTGAAGTAAATCTTGGGTCTCGATCGAAACTATGGATCTTTGGCATACCATGTAATCTTACAACCTCGTTTATGTACATCTGAGCAAGGCGTTCAAGTGTATAAGTTTCTCGTATGGGTAAGAAATAAGCAGACTTGGTCAATCTATCAACAATGACCCAAATTGCATCTATACCCTGAGAAACCTTGGGAAGACCAGTAACAAAATCTATGGTAATGTGCTCCCACTTCCATTTTGGAATTTCAAGTGGTTGCAATGGACCTTTTGGTACTTGATGCTCCGCCTTGACTCGTTGACACGTTAGACACCTTGAGATAAACAGTGTTATCTCTCTCTTCATATTGCCCCACCAAAATGTATGTCGAAGATCATGATACATTTTAGTACTCCCAGGATGGATTGCAAATGCTGTGTTGTGCGCCTCCATCATGATTTTATACTTTAACTCAAGGTCGTTAGGAACACAAAGTCTGGAGTTGACTCGAAGTATTCCTTCTTCATCGATTCTTGCTTCCGGCATAGCACCTTCTTGTACTTTCTTCCTCATATGCATCAGCTCCAGGTCTGTAGCTTGAGCAGCTTTAACTTTATCGATTAAAGTCGGTTCTACTCGTATATTCGCCATCATCACTTGGGTCCCTGGAGTCTTTATCTCTATCTCCATCCTTTGCAAGTCATACAAAATGGGCCTTTGCGTTGACAATATCGCACTCGTACCCGCATATGATCTTCTACTCAATGCGTCAGCTACCACATTCGCTTTTCCAGGATGGTATGATCATAATCTTTCAACAGTTCAAGCCAACGTCGTTGTCGCATGTTTAGTTCCTTTTGAGTGAAGAAATATTTGAGGCTTTTATGATCCGTAAAGATCTCCACTTTCTTCCCATAAAAGTAATGCCTCCAAATTTTAAGTGCGAAGACAACAGCTGCCAAATCTAGATCATGAGTAGGATAATTCCTCTCATATTCTTTGAGTTGTCGAGAGGCATAGGCTATGACTTTCCCATGTTGCATGAGAACACATCCTAACCCTTTGCTGAAGCATCCTTTGTAGATGACAAATCCTCCGGCAGGATGGTATTGTCATAACAGGTGTTGAAATGAGCCTCCTCTTGAGTTCTTGAAAACTCTTCTCGCATTCCTCACTCAAACCGAATTTTGTGTCTTTCCGAGTCAGCTGAGTTAAGGGAGTAGCGATTCGAGAAAACCCTTCTACGAATCTCCGATAATAACCAGCTAAGCTGAGAAAGCTACGTACTTCGATCACTGATTTAGGTTGCTCCCAGCTTTGAATAGCTTCAATCTTTCTTTGGGTCAGACGGATATTCCATGACTTGATACCACGTGCCCAAGGAATGCTACTTCCTAAAGCCAGAACTCGCATTTCTTCAACTTGGCATAAAGCTTATATTCACGAAGCTTTTGAAGTATCAGGCTCAAGTGTTGCTCATGATCTTCACGGCTTTTGGAATAAATAAGGATGTCATCAATAAAGACGACCACAAAGTGATCCAAATATTCCTTGAATACTCGGTTCATCATATCCATGAAGGCGTGAGGAGCATTAGTCAATCCAAAAGACATGACTAGGAATTCATAATGCCGTCTTGGGAGTTACAAAGCCGTCTTTGGAATGTCATCGGTTCTAATCTTCAATTGGTGATATCCGGAACGAAGATCAATCATTGAAAAGAATTTGGCGCCTTGTAACTGGTCAAATAGGTCATCAATATGTGGCAATGGGTACCTATTTTTGATGGTGACATGATTCAACTCCCGATAATCAGTACAAAGTCGCATACTCCCATCTTTCTTCTTCACGAATAGAACATGAGCACCCCAAGGAGAAGTACTAGGATGAATAAAGCCAATGTCTAACAATTCCTGCAGTTGGGTCTTTAACTCCTAAAGTTCAATAGGAGCCATTCGATATGGGGCTTTGGAAATGGGTTTTGTCATCGGGTTCAAGGTCGATACAAAATTCAATTTCACGCTTCTGAGGGTAGGCGGGGAAGTTCTTGGGGAATACGTCGGAAATTCATTAATAATAGAAATATCATTCAAAAGCGGCGTATTTTTGTTTAGATCCGTGACATGAGCTAAGAAAGCTTGACATCCGTTTTTCAATAAGCGAATAGCTTTATGGCTTGAGATAGCGATGATTGATTTTAATGGTTTGGTTGCTTGAATTCGCATAATAGGTTGATTAGGAATATGAAAGCTAACAACTTACGAAAATAATCAATTTTGCATGATGAGTAGTTAACCAATCAATCCTAGAATTACATCAAATGCAAGTATTTTCAATGAAATAAGATCGACGGGTAATGTGAAGTCTTGATTTGAACCAAACAAGACTTATAAGCGATTGGATGTAATGAAGGTTTCTCCCAAGCGGAGTTTCAACGAGATAAGTCGAAGTCTAATTTCTCAGGAGTTAAATTTAAGCGTTGAGCGCAAGTAGGAGAAATAAAAGAATGGGTAGAACCAGGTATCAAATAAGGTATATACTTCGCTAGAGTTTATGATTAGCTTACCCATGATGACCTCATTCGGGTTCCTTGCTTTCTGGGAGGTCACAACAAACGCTCTCCCTTACCACTCTTGGCTTTGAATTTTCGGGGCGTCCTTTGGTGCCTCCATCCTAGTTGAACTTGTCTTCGGTGAGCGATAAAAAATCGGCTAGGTGACCTTCTCTTCCACAATTATAACATACTTTGGGCGGCATCGCGCAGTTTGGCTGATGTGTCCTTCCCCTCTGCATTTGAAGCATATGATAGGTGGTCATTCTCCTTCCTTAACCACGGGTCTTTGGTCTTGGCGTCTTTCCATCATTATTGAATCTCCTCTTCTTGAAATGTTCATTCTTATTATTTTGGCCATGATTACCAAGAAGTGGTTACCATTTACGGCATGTTGATTCCTCCACGCTTATTGTCACCGCTTCGATGATTTATTATCACTAGTATTATCATTTTGTCAATTTACCGCTCTTTTGGTTGGGTTGACTCATTATCACGCTCCAATAAGCGAGCCCTATTAACAACATCGAATACAAACACGGTTTATAAGAGATAAGATATTGGCGTATCTCGGGTTTTAAACCTCTTAGAAACATTCGCGTCATTCTCTCCTCATTATCAACCAAATGGGACTTAACCGGGACAACTTCGGCAAACTTGGCCCGTCTTTGCAACACGGTCATGTTGTTTTGCTCCAGTTTAATGAACTCTACCTCTTTCATGTGATGAATACTTTCGGGAAAGTACTTGTCGTTGAACAGTTCTTGAAACTTTTCCCAAGACATCTTCAGTGCGGCAGGTTGAGTACGCTTTATAGATTCCCACCAGTAATCTACCTCTGCACGCATCATGAAGGTGGAAAAGGTAACCTTTTGCTCCTCGGAGCAACCCAAGACATAAAATATCTTGTTGATCTGTTTTATCCACGTCTCCGCCTTAAGTGGTTTTGGCTCTCCAAAAAACTCCGGTGGTCCCAGCTCCTTGAAGCTGTTTGGCGGTGGTGGTCAGAGAGTTGCCAATGTTTCCACGCATTTTGGACGAGAGCTACTCTACGCGATGTTGCATGAATTGCATGAAGCCTCGGAACATTCCATCGTTCATCATTTAGTCGGTGTTGTTGTTTGCATGAGGATTGTCGCCTTCGATGCACATTGTCTGGTTATTGATTTGTGGAGACTCAGCGGTCTCTGTGCTCCATTGATGTTCTCAACATTCTCGGATGCCATTTTCAAATCGCCACAAAACAAGGGTTAATTAACATATCGCATATTATCCCTATACTCGACCAGACCAATTAAATACCAAATAAACTTAAGTTGGTCATACTAGCGAAGCAATTCCCGTCTCTCCCTCCTAGTTCTTGTCTCACATCTTAGCTGAGGATCATATCCTAAGCTTTGATATTAATTGTGGCGCCCCCAAAATAGGTATACATCACCTATAATACGAGTCGCCAAATACATGGTACGGAATACAAATACAATCTTTAATATACAACAAGAAAGGCATGAGTTTTAATACAAATATTGTCTTTAGACAATATCCACTCTCGAGAATAAGTCCTCATTACATTTATTGTCACACAATTTAACGAGAATAGTGAGGACTACTAATACTATCATCATACGGGACCGTCACTCCGGTTCCCCGACTAGTCCGGCTACGTTCTCATTTCCGGAAAAGACCGGTGAAAGAAGGGTTGAGTTCAACTAGCCAGTAAGAAATATTATGACTAAGATAATGCGAGAATAAATTATCATTAGTCTTTAACAATGTTAAACCGATAAAATACAATAGACATCAAGTTTAAGCTGCGGCGGAACATCTGCAATCTATTAAAAGAGTCAGTAGAGAATAAAATCTACTATCTTTTATGATTTAAAAAGTTTTTATCACTTTTATTCTTTGGGACTCGACAATAAATAATCCACATCATCCCTGCACTACGGCCAAGGATATTCATTAGTATCACAACCACAAATTATCCATGCACTATGGGCCAAGGATATTCGTCTATTCATCAATGGTCATGATCATGCCAACAACTGTCCATCAATGCACTACGGGCCAATGAGGACTTTTACCGTATCATTTGTAACATTACGGTCATGATTACACCGAATAATGTTATTCAGGAATTATGCACTACAGGCCACAGATGACTTTCAACAAAATATAAATATGAGGATGATGACAATGATATAAGAATTTAATAAAACAAGTTCAAGAATTAATTTATTCAGGAACTAATAACATCCAAATTGTCAACATGATATTTCTTTGTAGAGTAAAATTTAAGAATGCTCAGAAGAATATTTCCACGAAAAGATACTGGATGAAGCACAAATATCAAGGATATTCC